>CM052436.1:152905086-153035453 GCA_028533085.1 Varecia variegata | reverse complement strand
ATAGGAAATACAGGATTTAGTGGAACACATTAAAGCACTTCAAGAGGAAGTACTCAGGCAAATCCAGAAGATGGGACCACTGGCCTCCTTTCTTTTCAACAAATCCAGAGCATGGAATGAAAAGGGAGGGAGGGTACTTAAGAGTAAAAGAGAGTTAAGAGATATAACAATCAAATTTATGCAATATGTGCATCTTAATTGGATCATGGTTCAAATAAACCATCTGTAAAAGGCATTTTGGGGACAACTGGAAACATTTTAGAATGGAAACAGGGCCTTAGGAATTACTTTAATTGTGTTAGATGTCATAATGGCATAGTGGTTAAGGAGAAGAATGTCCTTATTTTTTAAAGATGAATATTGAAGAATTTAGGAGTGAAAACTCATGCTATTTGAAATTTCCTAATGAATAGAATATAGCAAAAGGGATGGGACGTCAGCTCTGAAATTAGGTTCTAAAAGACTCTGACTTCCATCTTGTTGTCATTTCCTTTCTGACTCTTTCGACTTGCTCACTCTGATAAGGGCTGGGGGGAGCGGGTAATGGGGGCACTTGTTTAATGGGTTCAGAGTTTCAGTTTTGCAAGATGAAGAGTTCTGTGGGTGGTTGCACAACAATATGAATGTACTTAATGCCACTGAAATGTATACTTCAAAATGGTTAATTTTATGTTATGTGGATTTTACCACACAATTTTTTAATTAAAAAAATAAAAATTTAAAAAGTTTTTTTTTTTTAAATTACTGCAATAGGTATTAAACGTCACTTCATGTTTTAGGAGTTTACTCTTTCACCACTTAAGAAGTTGGGTTTTTTCCTTTTTTCTCATGAGCTGTGCTTTGAAGAGATACGAGACACAGAGAACTAAGACAGCCTACTGATCAACAGCCTGCAAGGAACGGAGTCTTGCCAACAACCGTGGGGTGAGCTTCGAAGCAGATGCCTCCCCAATCAGCCTAGAAAGGACTACAGCGCCGGCCAACATCTGACTGTCATCTGTAAGAGACCCTGAAGGGGTCTTAGACCCAGTTAAGGGGTCATAGACCCAGATCCTGATCCACAGAAACTATGAGATAACACGTGTATATTGTTTTAAGCTAGTAAGTTTTGGGGTGATTTGGTATGTAGCCATAGATAACTAGTACACTGTTACATAGATTACCATAATTCATTTAACTAATCTACTTTTAAGGGGCATTTAGGTTATTTCCAAGACTTTGCTGTTACTAGTAATGCAACGATGCACATCTATTAGTCCTGTCATATTTTTAGGAAAATATTCGTAAGGTGCGTGTAAAAATTCTTGATTTTGAGAATTACCAAATTGCCCATTGCAGAGGTGGAGAACACTTCTGCAAATACTTAGTACTAGCAATTTTTTCCCTGTTTGATAGATTTTTAAAAATCTCACTTATATTTTCATTTATATTTCATTGATTATGCAATAAATTGGGCATTTTTCATGTGCTTGTCATTTATTTTAATTTTTTTTTTAAAAAACCTGCCTGTTTGTGCCTTTTTACCATTTTTCATTCTTCATTTGCCTTTCTTTATCCTTCTTTTCCCTTTTTCATTCTTTATTTTGACCGGTTTTTATTTTTCTTCAGCAAACACATTTTTTAATAGGTCGCTTATCTTTGTGAATGGGAATAATGCCTTCCTCTGGCAAGTGGAAAAAGAAAACATTTTTCTCCCAGTTTATAATTTCCTTTGGGACTTTGTTTATGGGTTTGTTTATTTTTTCATATATACATTTTTTATTTTTATGTGGTTAAATTGATAATTTTTCTTCTTTATAACTTCTGGGTTTTGTGTCATTTCTAAAAAGATGTTCTTCATCAAAGATGCTGATGATGAGGATACGATGGCAATGATAAAAGGAGGAAGAGAGAGGTAGGATGATAAATATTTACGTGTATTGGGTGCCAGTCACTGTTCTGGGAGCCTTATGTATAATATATTGTTTCATTTAATCCTCAAATTACCTTATGAGATAGATGCCATTATTACCTCGACTGACAAACGAGGAAACTGAGGTCTACAGAGAAGTCAATTGGTCCAGATTTTAGAGGCTGCACTCTCAACCCTCACCCACTTGCGAAGGCTGTTGTTAAGGCTGTTCCTCTGTGATTTTATGCCAACACAGAGCACTTTGGTCTTTGCAACTGCAAAGCCAACTCTATTTCTTGGGTGCCAGAGATGATTATAATGCTTTTCCATTACCAAGGAAGCCTTTTCTTCCATAGAAAAATAGAGCCATAAATGATTTAGCACACACAAGGAGGCAGAAATGGAAATCGTTGCTGCAAACCAGCTCTTATCTGAGCGATGGACTGGGGCTGGAACAGAAGCCTGGCCTTTCAGAATTGCTCACATCCTATACCAATTAAGTGTTTGGGGAAGCCGACAATGGCTTCCTGATGTGGAAATCACTTTGAAACATGTAGGCTGGTAGTTAAAGCCATTAATCCCTCTTGGGTTTCGAGGACAACTACAAAGAAAATATTTTGTAAATTGCACAAGAAGCATGGATTTGCCAACCCTGGGTTAGGCCAAACTGGTCAAGCAATTGCTTTTAACACTTTATTTCCTAAGTGGACTCACACCTGGGGGGAGATAGAAAACAAACCTCACTTGAGAAAGACAACCCAGGGCTTCTTAAAAGCACGGGTCTCTCTGCATCAGACGGCCCTCGAGTGAAGAGCTTGGCTCTTTCCCCAGACAAAGAGGTTTTATTTCAGTCCCAAGATTGAGGGGATGCAAATAAGCCCAGCACCTCTTGTCTGACCTTTCCCTGTTGGAAAGCTCCAGCAGGAAGCCCAGGAGGACACCGAGAGCCGCATGTCTAAGTGCCCCTAAGTCATATCGAGAGTTGAGCCACAAAAAGCAATGGAACAGGAGACAGATCTAACTTACTAACGGGAAAATGACCTTATCCTGAGTTCTTAGGAAGCTGTGGCTCTTCACCAGTGGTATCTGAGCAATCAGGAAGTGGTTGGGGAGGGACTAATTGTCTTTCTCTCTCTGCTTGCTCAGGTGAATGAAGCAAGGTTCTAAATTTTCTCTGCTTTCTGTGAGCAAGCTTGCTGGTGTGGAAAGTCAGCGTGTCAGGAAGGAAGAGATGTTGGCTCTACTCTTTGCACTGCCCTTTCACTAACTTAAGGTCCTGGACACAGCTGCTTTGGGTCTCACCTACACTGAGTCGTTAAGACCCTGGGCTCAGGAGTCGGACTGTCGTACTGTGCTTCCCCTCGATCTCCTCTGCTTTAAAATGAGAATAAAATAGCAGCTCCTTCTGAGAGCTGTGATGAAGCTTCCGTGAGAGGACATGCGCAGAGCATCTAGCACAGCTCCTGGCACGCTGGGGCTCAGGGTGGATGGCACCCTCTGGAGGTGTGCAAAGGATCGGCTCCGGCCTGTCGCATGCTGCATCAGCCGGGCAGGGGCGTTCAGAGAAATAGAACCAATAGGAGCGAGAGAGATAGAGATAGGTCCATCTATTTATCATCTATCTATGCAGGGAATGAAAGAAAGATTTCAAGAAATCGGCTCACCTGATTCGGAGGGCTGGCGAGTCGGAAGTCTGCAAGGCAGGTGAGCAGGTAGGAGTGCCAGGGAAAAGGTGATGTGGCAGCTTGAGTCTGAAGGCAGTCTGGAGGCAGAATTTCTCCTTCTTTGGGGGACCTCAGTCTTTTTCTCTCAAGGTCTTCAACTGATTAGATGAGGCCCACCCGTGGATGATCTGCTTTATTCAAAGAGTACTGATTTAAATGTTAATCACGTCTAAAAAATACCTTCACAGCAACACCTAGACTGGTGTTTGGCCAACACCTGGATATTACAGCTTAGTCAAGTTGACATATAAAATGAACCATCACACATAGTAAATGGTCTGCTGTGGTCTAAATATTTACGTCCCCCCCAAATTTATATGTGGAAATCCTCACCACCGAGGAGATGCTGTTAGGAGGTGGGGCCTTTGGGAGGTGATTAGGTCATGAGGGTGGAGCCCCCATCAGTGGGACCAGGGCCCTTATGAGAGATGCTCCAGAGAGGACTCTCGCCCCTTCCACTGTGCGGTCAGAGTGAGAAGGCAGATGTCCTCACCAGACACCGAATCTGCTGGCACCCTGATCTTGGACTTCCCAGCCTCTAGAACTGAGAGAAATAAATTCCTGTTGTCTATAAGCTACCTAGTCCGTGGCATTTCATTAGAGTAGCCTGAACAGATTTAGACATCGTGAATAAATGTAGTTATTATTTTTCTTGTGATACAGTTATTGTTTTTTGTTGTTGTTGTTCTATATGCCCTTTCAGGCCTCTTCTGGTCCTGACATCCTCTGATTCACAACTTCCGTTCACATTTTGGGAACGCAAACAGAAAGAACTGCAGTATCGTGGGAGCAAATGGAATCTGTGGAGGATGCATACAGGAAAATCCAGTTTTCTCAACTCCACGTCATGGAGGTAAAAGTCAGGGCCGACACCCTCCCCATACTCACCTTCCCCAAACTAAAGCATAGATCGTATGTAGCGGTTTGTCATCACACGTCTTTCTGAATAGCCAAGAGACACTGAGAACCTACTGCGTGCCAGGCAGTGCTCTGATCGCTTTACATGTATTAGTGCGTGGAGCCTCACAGCAGCCTTATGACGCGGGTGGCATCGATGTTCTCATGTCACTGATGAGGAAGGTGAGACGGGGCAGTGCAGGAGTCTTGTCCAAGGCCACGCAGCTCGGGCGTGGGGCGCCAGACCGGCCACTCTGTCCTGTTCCAGAGCCTGTGGGTCCTGACTGTGTCTACCACGCACACAAGCGAAGGGCACTGGGAGACTCCCGCTGCTGTGGGAGGGACACTCTAGAGGTAGGTCTCCCTGGTGTACACAGAGTTCTCTCAGAGAGCCGTTAAAAACGCAGAGTCTCAGCCCCACTTCTAGAGACACTGATCAAGCTGGGGGCACGTCCAGGAACCACACAGCACCCCCTGAAGTCCCCTGCTGTGGTCCTGGTCGCACTGGGCTCAGAAAGCTCCCGGACTCGCGCCCATTCTGTGGTATCGTGAAGCTGGGCAGGAAGCACCGAAGAAGTTTCCCGGGCCATCGAGAAAGATGAAGACAGCACGGCCACCAGGTGCACCCATGGAAGTTTCTATACTTTGTCATGGCTCATGTCGTAAAAGCTGTCATATCATAAGGGAGGCATTACAGACCTTGATTCAGTGCAGCATCACCTAGCACCGTGAGAGTTCTACGTCCTGGGAAGTGCATATAGGAATGCAGGATTCTTGTCACGTACAACAGTCTTTGGACCGAGACAGAAAGATAGTTATGAATAACAGCCACATGTCAAATCAGTCAAACAATCAAACGGCTGCTGACTCTGGAATGCAGACAGAGAAATCAGGCATTGTGAGGGATTTGAATCCAGGAACGTGGGCTAGGGGAACATCCTTCACTTGAAGGTTAAGGTTTGTTGACATAAAGCCCAGCATGGCCCGCTGGAGATTTGAACAATCATACCAGCATCTGGCCAATCTCTGGTCCTTAAGTGTTTGGAGAAGGGGTAGCAGACAGAACAATGGCCCCTCCAAAGATGTCTGTGTCCTAATCTCCAAAACCTGTACATTGCACCTTTTATTACCTTACGGCAAAGGAGACGTTGTAGAGATGGGGAGACCATTGTGTGTTACCCAGTGAGCCCAATTAAGCACAAGGGTCCTTGTAAGAGGGAAGCAAGGGGGTCAAAGTCAGAAAAGGTGACATGATGAAAACAGGTCAGAGAGGCAGAGTCTTGAAGATACTACACTGCTGGCTTTGGCCATGGAGGAAGGGGCCGTGAGTGGAAGAATGCAGGCAGCCTCTAGAAGCTGGAAAAGGCGAGGAAACATTCTCTTCTAGAGCCTCCAGAAGGAATGCAGCCCTGCTGACCCATCGTAGAGGCCTGGCCTCCAGAACTGTAAGATAATGAACTTGTGTTGTTTCAAGCCACTTAGGTTTGAGGTAATAAGTTACAGCCATAATAGGACACCAATACAGAAGGCTTTCCTCCAATTTACATGGGATGATCTATTAGTTTCCCTAGTTGGAATGAGAAGCATCACCCTGGTGGTCTGCCACTCCAGATCTATGTCCAACAGAAACCTTGGGGTCTACGATAGTTATACGAGCACACAATATTTATTCATGCCGAGTAAGATTTAAGATATAAAAAATGCTTAAGGAAATCAGAACCATTGTATGAAGATTTTTGTGTTGAAGAATATGCAAAAATTTAAGTTTACGTAATTGTCGTGATTTTAAAATTTGAACTATTGGAGTGATGGTTTTGGAGGCCAATTTAAAATGTGTCATCGAGTACTTGATTTAGATTTGAGATTTTAGGTCAAAACCATACTGAGTTAATTTTCTGTTTCAGAGTATTTTCAAGAACTTTAAGATCACTGGTGTATGTAATATTTCTATTTTTGTATTTATAAAAATCATTTAAGTACTCAGGTTTGCTTATTGAGTCAGATAATTGAAAGACTTAAGACAGAAATAAAATCCTTTAAATGTATAAAATATTTCAGGCCTTTAAGTTATGGAGCAACAGTCAAACGTTTTTTTTTTTTTGAAATAATTGATAAAAAATCGGCTAAGTAAAATAATAGAATTTGGAAGTGGAACTCAAAAAAAGAGGCTTCAGGAACAACTAGGTTTTTGAACTTATAAATGTAATAAATTGGGTATCAATTGTCTTTTCTACACATAACACCATCCCCGACCACACTGTGACCCCTCCTATCAGTGGCCTACAAGCATCGATCCCAAGTCCAAACCAAGTGGCTGGATACAAATTACACGTGAAGATGTATATTTTTATGCAAAGTTACATTTCTTTCTTCTTTCATGTTGTGATTGGATGCCCTTCTTTGGATGCACTTTGAATATTTGCTTCTTTTGTCCTTATCAGATATCACTGTGATGACTAATGTTGTAAAATTAGCTGGATCGCATACCTGGCAGACGAAACATGTACTTAGGGTGATAACAAAGATGGCCTTCAGGTTTTGTTTTGTTTTGGAAAAGTCAATATTTGATATTTAAAAGAAAAAGTAATCTTCATGGAGAAAGATTAAATTCATGGTCAGGAGTTATTTTTAATTTGGAGGCACATATTCAAGGGGAGCGGCATAATCTTTTCAGGGCTTAGAACCTCTAAAAGTCCTAAGCACGTCTTGCAAAATCACCTCTAAAATGAGCAGAGCGCCCACTTCGGCAGCACGTATGCTAAAATTGGAACGATACAGAGAAGACCAGCTCGGCCCCTGTGAAAGGATGACGCACAAATTTGAGAAGCATTCCATATAAAAAATAAAATTAGTAAATCATAAAAGAAAAAAAAAGTGTGATGGCCCAGACGTGAGACTAAAATGACAGAGCAAAGCCTCTCTCGCCACCTGTGGGTGACAAGAGGTATCCCATGCCCACTGAGGCTGGAGGCCGGCTTTGCCGGTGACCCACAGCTCTGTTCACAGCTATGAAGTTTTGTAAAGAAGGAATTTCCCACCACCCTATTTAAAATAGCAACACGCTCACTCCATGGCACCAGGCACTCCCTGCTCCTCTTCCTGGCTTTATTTCTCTCTCTGGCACTTCTCACCTTCTGACACACTGGGTTTTGCTTGCCACTTATGACTTCCGTATCACTCAGAGGATAAAGAAAAATCAACACACCCAGGCAAAGGGAACAATGGCATGTGTGCAAGCTTTGGCGTACAAAGTTCTTGGTGCTCAGGGAATGCCGTGCCAGGCCACGAGGGATGGATGGCAATCATGGAAAATATGGTTAATTACTGGAAAAGAACCGCAGGGTGGCTTACTTGCTGATATGCTGATTTTCTCTCTCTTCTGTCACCACCAAAATGTAAGCTCTGAAGGGCAAGAGATTTGTGTGGGTTTTGTTCAATGCTTGTGTCAGAAGCAGCTAATTTCCCCCGTCTTCCTTGTAGTAATAGACCACCCACCTCGACTCAGTACGAGCTGGGCATGTGGTTGCCCACTAGAGAGCGAGCACACTCCCAGCCTCCCTTGCAGCTAGGGGTGGCTGTGCAGCTAAGTAATGGCCAAGAGTTATAAATAAAAGTTACACTTTAACTTCCCTGTCTTGACTTCAAATAGTTGCTCCCTTTCTGCAGGCTGGACACACACATGGCAAGGAGGAGCCTCATAAGGACAATACTTTTGAGACTGGCCAAACAACAAAACAGAAGGAGCCTCAGTCCTCTTTTGACATGCTAGGCACAGTCGCCCACCGGGCCCAGAGTGCCTGCTACTTCTAGACAGAGAATGAGAAATAAATATCCACCTTATTTGGGGGGCTCTTTGTTACAGCCTTTGCTATGGACTGAACTGTTTCCCCCGCCACCCGTTCATATATTGAAGCCCTAACTCCTAACATGACTGTATTTGGAGACAGGGCTTACAAGGAGGCAATGAAGGTTAAGTGAGGTCTTAAGGGTGGGGCCCTAATCTGATAGGACTGGTGTCCTTGTAAGAAGAGGGAGAGACACCAGAGATCTCTCTCTCTCACTCTCTGCACATGCACACAGAGGAAAGGCCATAAGAGGACACAGGGAGAAGAGGCCTTGTCTATAAGCCAGGAAGAGAGTCTTCATCAGAAACCAACCCTGATGACACCTTGATCTTGGACTTCCAGCCTCCAGAACTGTGAGAGAACAAATTCCTGTTTTTTGACACCCACTCTGTAGCATTCTGTTCTAGCAGCCCTGCAAAGTCATACAGCCTCGTAGCCTTTACGCTGATAACACTGCTGCACCCCAGTGCCTGGAGATTAGCAGATGTGAAATAAATATTACTTGGATAAATACATGAAGGAACAAAATGCAAGGACAGTATTTAATCTGTGCCGTGCTATACACATATAAAGAATTACTGGACTCCTAGATTTGACCTATCCATTCATCTATTCATTCATCACCAATTCATCTTTTTATCATTCTGGTTGTGTTTACAACCAAAATAAAACCTCTTACTGGCGCCCTCTCTCCCACAGCCCACCATAAATCTATCAGTTGTCAACTCCTGTTCATCTTGCCACGTATAGCACTCTAATTTTTTTACCATTACAATGGTCACAACACCAGTTCCCATTATCTCTTGCTCACTTTATGGTAATGGCTTCCAAACCTTTCCCTCTCCAGTCTCTGTACTTGGTCTGTTGCAAAGACTTCTAATTTCCTCTCTCACATCCATTTTTGCCTGCTTCTCTAGGAACAAATCTCTCATTTTCTTCCATATGGCAATGCACTGTGTGAAACCACCTCATTTCCCTGCCACTCCTGCATCCTCGGTGGGGCCATATGACTAAATTCTGGCTAAGGAGATATAAGTGAAATTTGTTGGGTGGGTGAGGTTTCTGAAAAACCTCTTTAGAAGAAGAATAGAGAGCTGAGACTAGGTCACTTTTTATTCTTCCTCACTCCTTTTGTTCTTGTTGCCTGGAATTTGGGAGTGATTGCTGGAGCTCTAGCAGCTGTATTGAGAATGGAGGAATGAAGAGAGGAGATAAAGAAACTCTGTCCTGATAATTTTGTGGAGCTGCAGTACCAGCCCTGGATTGCTTACCGCCAGGCTTCTTTTGCATAACAATGAAATACACTTTTTATTATGTAAGCCAGTGCAGTCAGGTTCTGTAATTAGCTGTTGAACACAATTCCTAACCACCCATGCCTTCACTGCTGTCAGCTTAACCTTGCTGATGCACATTTTGAGGGCAGCTATTTTGCCACCACGGATGCAGAGCTTAAAGGGTTATGAGAAAACACTTTGTCCTGTAAGACAAAATAGCTTCATTTCACAGATGAAAAAACTCAGGCTCAGGATCATACAGTTAGTAGACACCAGAGAAAGGACTAGAACCAAGGTTTCAGATGATGCTGAGGGATGACAAGAGGTGGAACTTTGGTGTAAGCTATGGGATTTGGAGATTACACCTGTGCACACACACAATGGGAATTTAGAGTGGATACCGATACCCGCTGCTTTTGCATGTCTCCATACCATCTTCCCTTTTCTGATAACAAAACCCTTCTCTTCTGGGAACCATCTCTTTTCCAACTGAAGCTGTCAATCATCCGACTCTGGGTGAGCGGAGGCACAGGATCCCAGCCCCGCTGACGCTGCAATTGGTCCAGAAGTGGTCATGTGACCCAATCAGAGTCAAAGTTCTTTTGGGGACTGCTACTCACTCACTGTGAACTTGAGCCTACTGGCAACCATAAGGCCTGTCTCCTTACCCATAAAATGAAGGTTAGTCTATTACCTACTCTATATGGTGGTTGTTAGGAAGAGATGAAAACATAAGTAAAGGGCCTGGCAGATGGTGAATGTTCAGTTCCCATTAGCTACTATTAGACTTATTTAGAAAGCTCTTATTTCCCTAGACACCTTCAGTCTATAGGGTGGGAACCACTGCTACATAAAACTAACAATTAAGCCCCCAAACCCCACTCAAATCTCTGTTTTGTTTGCTCATTTGTTTCCCATCACATAGACAAGAGGTGTAAGTCTCCAATTCCCAGGAGAACCACTTCAACTGATTTGCTGGATGAAATGACAGACCTCGTAGACAATCCCCATTCCTTATCTGCCGTTATAATGGCAACTGTAATAGATGAAATTAAGAAAATCTGCATTTCTTCTCAATCTGGAAGTTTTAAAAACTATAGACATTTGAATCAATCAACTCTTAAATCGAGAGTCCAGAAACCGTATGAAACATAAATGGTTTGGATGTGGTCATGGTATTTATTCATAATATATTTTCACAATGTATTAATAATAAAGAATAACACTTATTCATACACTGAGTATAACTTTTCCTGGAGCACTCTGGAGTTTGCTTGGAGTTAGAGAATACTGCCAAGTTTTCCTAAACTCTTTGGTTTTTAAAAGTGGGCAGAGTTCCTCAAACCAAGTGTCTTCCACGGGCCATTGGTGAAGGCTTCCCTTCAATCAGGTTGGAAGGGCAGAAAGACCATGGCTTCATACAAAAAGTAGATTAATGGAAGATCAGCAAAACTCAGGCATCCTGTGTTCCACAGTTCATTTCTTCACACAAATGCCAATTCCTACAGCAGCCACGAAAACCGACAGGGTGTCAGGCTCATGGCCTGATGAGAAGCCAGGTCACCGGCCAATGTTCTCATGCAAAAGGCAATCCTGATGACTCAGAACCTGGTTCTGAGCTTCTTCAGGTGTGCTGGTGTGCTGAAGGGTAGTTCCATTCTGTGCATCCTCTTTCTTGCTACTGGTAAACTTGGATGTCATTTTAGAATATCTTCACAAAATGGTGAGAGGATCTCACTTTCCCAATTCACTCCATAACGAAGCTGCTTGGGGGACCCTCCACTTGATTGTAGAGAGACCAAGGCACCATGGACTAAAGCAAAGTGTATTCACGACAATAACAACAAGAATAAAGTCCAACTCTCTTTCAAAAAAGGCATGTCCGAAAATAAGAGTAAATAGCTGATTCCGTCCATTGGAAATTGTCCTTTTGTTCCTCTCTTTTATTAAAAGTGTTTACATTTCTGAGTCTGAAGATCACTTAAATACATACAATAGTAGCACCAAGGCAGTATGTTTTTTCCCAGAGATCACATAAAACTGAATAGATACTTAACATAATTAATACTTGGTACAATCTGTGACATCACTAACTTACTTATTGGCTACTGATACTTTCCTAGAAATGCCAAAAACACCCTTATACGACTCTCATAGCACCTTGATGACAGCTAGGTTGTTTTAAAAAAAATTTCAATTTTAAAAAAGCAACAATAAGACATTTACAGATAAAAAATAAACAATAGTGTACCGTGATAATGAAGGATCACTTTTGTCATAGTACTACATATAATGTAGAGTACGTAAAATGCAGTGGTCTGACTGCAAGAGACACAATAATGAAAAGGCAGTCATAATAGAATCATTTTACGTACAAAAATATTACATCACAATAAATAATTTCAAACATAAATATTAAACTTTACATCATTAGGATATTCCACATATATATATGCACATATATGTATGTGCATGTATATATGTGTGTATTCATATGCGTATGTACACACATTTACACACACACAACCATACAAGTCCACACATATACACACACACACACACACACACACACACACACACGCACCCAAATTTAAGGTGGAGGTATTGCATTACTATCCTTCATCCATCCCATAATGGCTTCCTCTTCAGAGCACCTGAAATAAACAAACCAGAAACATAAAACCTCTGCTCAAATGCCATAAGTTAGGAGTAGCTAAACCATACATTTTTACATATAGAACTTGAAAATAACACTTATTGTTTTCTCTAGATTTTAAAAGTAATAGTTGTTTGCTGCAAGAAACATGGAAATTTCAGGGAAGTAATAAAACATAGAATAAAAATCCACTCGCCTGAAATACCCCCACCAAAGATAACTGCTCTTCAAATATTGGTGTACTTCCTTCTAGTCTTTTTTCTACACATATATGTTTATATGTATATAGTGGAAATATTGTATATATGTACTCACTCATACATTTTACAACATGTAACATATATACAAAATTTATCTTATTAGATATGAAATACATAAAATATGTATAAAATGGTGATCTCTAGTGGGTACCTGCTGACTCTTGCCTGCCTCCACCCCATCTCTTCTCTTCTGATCACAAACCCTTCCTTGTCCTTTGGGAACCATCGCTCTTCCAACGGAAGCTGTCAATCACCTGACTCTAGGTAGGTACATGATCTCAGTCACCTGGAGATTGTGACTGATTCAAAAGTGACCATGTGACCCAATCAGAGCCAAACAGAGTTCTTCTGCGGAATATATGCTGGGGTTAGTATTTACTTGGATCATGAGTTGTAAGGATGATGTAATCCTAGAGCTGCCCAGGACCACGGTGTTGGGGAGATGATCTGCCTGGGAAGGAAGCCACGTACGTAGAAGGCAATGATTGCTGACTGACAGGGAAAGAAAGAGAGCTGATGACTCTGTTTGAGCTCCTGGATCCAGCCACACCTAAAGCTAGCACGCCACTTAGACATCTCAGTTATTTTAGACAATAAATTTCTTTTTTTCCTTTGCCCCTTACAACAGAAATAATCTTAAGATCATAATTTTGAATATGGATCTTTAAACATTAAAATACTAATATATAAATCTCAAATAGGAACTCCTCTATTGGGCTCTTAAAAAGCCTTATAGGGTTCATGGGCTGCTGGAAGCTTGCGAGAAGATGTAGGAAGGTCACGAGAGTTGGTTGAACTTTTCCCTTGCAGCTGAAGGCACTGGGATAATAAAAAGAGTGAGCAATTCAGCCTTTTTCCCAGCAGAGGGAGCACTTGCCGGCATAATGCAGTTAGAACCGGAATTGCCAAATCCTTAACATTCACGACTTCTGCGGATTTTGTTAAAACGCAGATTTTGATTTCATAGGGATAGGGTGAGGCCTGAGATTCTGCATTTCTAACAAGTTCCCAGGAGATGCTGATCATGGTGGTCCTTGGTGCACACTGTGAGCCACAAAGGTGTGGGTGGCACAGTGCAGTGACTGAGAGCGGTGGCTTTGGACACTGGCGGGTTCTACCAAGGGAATTCATCGTGACTTTACGCCATTTAATAGCTGTGGGGCTCAGCTTCTTCATCTGTAAGACAACAGCCCCACTTCACAGTTTTTTTGTGTGTGAGGATTCAGTGAAATAATGCCTACAAAATGCTTAGCATGGTGAGCCCTCGACAAATGCCATTGCTATTATTATTACAATACTCCTGCGTAGTATTTCTCAAAGGATGATTTGTGAGTCACCTGCGTCAGAATTCCCTGTGTTAAAATTACATAGCCCAGAATCCACCAGACACCCAGGGAAGCAGGGTCCCTGGAGATGGAGCCCGGTAGGCAGCATTTTAAATAAGCACCTCAGAGGAATGTGATGTGAGGCAAAGGGACCTCATGTCCAAGGGTGGAGAACAGATGGTTTCACTCATGCGAGGACAATGAGCAGGAGAGGAAAAGGTAGGATAGGACCGGATCAGGTTCAAGATGCTTAACAAAAACCCTGTCTGACCCACCCACATCTGCTCATCATTAGGCTACAGGAAAAATAAGAAAGAGAGACAGACAGACAGACATAGGACTACTCACCTTTGCTATAAAACTCGCACCTCCAGGCCAGTGCCAGAGGACGGAGTGCATTTTCCACAGTAACCACCGCATTTCCCTATGACGCGGGTCCCATCCTGCAATGAGATGCAGCATGTTACATTACTTGCTTGGCTAATGTTTTCAGAGCTTCCACTGGCTTTTTGAGAACGCGTTCTTGCACACACAGGAGGTAGGCCTTCCGAACTGAAGTTCATGGTCTAAAGCAGGGGTTGGCAAACGATGGCTTGTGGGCCAAATCCGGCCCATCACCTGTTTTTTAGAGCCCGCAAGCCAAGAATGGTTTTTACATTTTTAAATGGTTGAGAAAAGGCAAACTAAGATTATTTCTTGACATATGAAAATTATATAAACTTCAAATTTCAGTGTCCACTAATAAAGTTTTATAGGAACACAGCCATGTTCATTCATTTACCTAATATCTATGGCTGCTTTCATGTTGCAATAACAGAACTGAGTAGTTGTAACAGCTCTTATATCTTCACATTGCTGCTCAGGGCAGCACAAATTGCAGCGACAGCTTTAACTTGACAGCGTTTTGAGGGCCATGTATATTCCTAGGTCATAACGTTCTATTTGCTTATTACCAGTGTATACCATTATGACAAATCAGGAAAAGAAGAGAAAGGCGGACTTTGAAAGTTGCACTTTTAAAGTACAATGGCATGTGGATTATTTTGTTATCAAATTTAGACGACAAAACATTTATTATGACACTATAGCTGTGCTAAAAGAATACAATATACACCAACATTATCAAACCAAACACTCATCACAATGCTCCCAACTCACAGGAAGGCAATGGTCAGAAATTTTAAAAATTTAAAATAGAATAGCTTGCCAAATAGCTAATTCCTTTACAAAAATAAAAAATGAAAATAAGTAAGCTTCCAAGTAGCTCCTTTGTTAGCCAACCAAGGAAAACAATTTACCCATGGTGAGTTAAATCTTGTCTAATCACAACACCTAAAGAAATATGTCCAGAGAAAATAAACTTGTTTATGAACACTACCATTTTGGTAAGAACAATTGCTTGAAAAGCTAATGTCATGGGAGTCACATCAGCAGTCTACTAAAAAACAAGGCAAATGATTTTGAGTGGTTATCTTGGATTCTGGGTAAGTGAACAAATATTATGGATATTGTTCAGGTGTTATTGTTTATTTGGGGAGACAATGCCCGGTCTGAAGTAACTAAAGAATTAGCCTCTAAATAGTCTAGGATCTAGTAGAATAGTGGAATTATTTCTGGAACAAGTACAGGTGAGGATATTTCAAAAGGTTGAGAAAGAACTACAGAACAACTGAAGTAGAATCTGTTAAGATGTGTGGAAAACTGATGATGGTAAAAACATTGGGCAGAGCATTAAAAGCTTTAGCTGGGCAAACTTACAAAGTCTGTGAAACTGTAAGGTCTTTAAAGCCTATGGTTATTCATTGAATTATTCATCGAATTATTCATCAGCAGGTACTTTGTGGAAAATATTTGAACCTATCAAGTTCTATAGAACTAGGACTATCAATAATGAAGTTCATTTTCTATCGTGGACTTAACCATCATCAGTTTTACGAATTTTTTGTCAGAACCAGAAGCTCAATACCTTGACTTATTTTACCATACACCAACTTAATGGCTTAGAAGTACTAAAGTTTTATTTCGATTTTTGAGCTCAGGGCCGAGATAAAAATTTTGTTGAACGGGAACTTTTCTCAATCACTATAACTGAACACTTAGTGGTTTTGAACATTACCTTGTGCTTCAGAGTTGATAATGTTTCTTAATAAATTGAACCTAAAGTTACAAGGCAGAAATGCACTTATAGGCAAAACTCATACTGCGGTAAAGTCATTTCACTGACAACATTGTTTGAATCACATGTAATGTTAAGCAGCTTTATACACTTCCTCTGCTGTCAAAAGTTAAAAAGAGAAGCTACTTCTCTATTCCACACAAATTTACAGTGGATATATTTTCTGAACTTAAACTGAAGTTCAAGCAGTGTTTTTTGGACTTTGATGCAAATGCAAAAGAAATTTTCATGTTTCAAAATCCATTTAAGCAATGAGGAGCTTCCATCTCATTTTCAATTGCAAGTGATTAACACGCAATATAATGACATGCTAAAAGGCAAATATTGCCAGAAAGCTCTAGTAGAATTCTGTAAATGCCTGCCAAGCCATGAATATGCTCAATTAACATTATATGGTTATGGACAGATAGTGTTTGGTAATACCTATCCGTGTAGAAAGACATTTAGAAAGATGAAATGCATAAAATCTCATTTCAGATCAGCATTAACAGATAAACATCAACAATCAATTTTGATAATGGAGAACATTAATTTAACAAAATGTTTTCTTCCCTCTGTATCCCATTCTCATCAGTAGATCTGCATTACAAAAAGTTGTACTAAATTATTATTGCATTTTGAATTTAATCAATAAAAATTTTGCACAAATTTGTCTTCTCTCTTGACATATAAATACATATGTAATATCATTGATTTTGCATCTTGGCCCTCAAAGACTAAAGTATTAAATATTTATAACTTGGCCCTTTATAGACAAAGTTTGCCATCCCCTGGTCTAAAGACCTGCACTCTCCAGACTCATCTTGTACCTTTCTTTCCCTGATGCCTGCATTTCTTTGGGTTGTTCTTCTGGCATGCCCCTGTATCACCAGGCCTTTGCACATGCCCTTCTCCCTGGTTGGAACTCTCTTCCCTCTCCCTCCCCATGTGCACCACACTACCCCAACTTTTTTGCCTGGTAAATTCTCCAGAACCCAGCTCAATGACCACTTCCTCTAAGAAACCTTCCTGACCTCTGAGAAACCTTACCTGCTGCATAGCACTCGTGATTGTGTAATTCTTTTATTAAAATCTGTCTTCCTGCTATAATGTAAGCTTCACAAAGGCAAGGCCAATATGTTAAAACCCAAGCATATCCAGAACCTAGCACAGTGTATGGCTCATAGCAGTACTAAATACACACTAAATGAATGAAAGAGGATGAAGGTGAACTCTTCTTTTTGAATTGCAATTAAGATTGCCCTGCTGGCCAGGCACAGTGGCTCACGCCTGTAATCCTAGCACTCTAGGAGGCCGAGGCGGGTGGATCGCTCAAGGTCAGGAGTTCGAGACCAGCCTGAGCAAGAGCGAGACCCCTGTCTCTACTAAAAATAGAAAGAAATTATCTGGTCAACTAAAATATATATATTAAAAAAAAATATTAGCTGGGTATGGTGGCGCATGCCTGTAGTCCCAGCTACCCAGGAGGCTGAGGCAGTAGGATCGCTTAAGCCCAGGAGTTTGAGGTTGCTGTGAGCTCGGCTGATGCCAAGGCACTCACTCTAGCCCGGGCAACAAAGCGAGACTGTCTCAAAAAAAAAAAAAAAGATTGCCCTGCTAATTAGTTTCCCTAATGCTTCATCATGCTATGAAAAATTTCTTGTTTAACTGTGACATCATGTTCCTTTGCGTATAATCACCATGTCACATCCCCCCACCCCTCAACCCTGCACAATGTTTCACATTTTCCACTATTGGGAATAACACTATGATGAACATATTTGTGCCCACATTTGGGGATTTCTTTGGACGATATACCTAGAACTGGGTCAAAGGGCATGAAGATTTGCTTTATACAACCAAACTAGGAAAGCCTCTTGCAAACAATGGATAATCTCATTTTTAAAAAAAGAAACATATGTCCAAAAATACAGTTAGATAGAGGGCCGTGGTAGTTCTGGAGCTAGCCCATGCCAGCACCACCTGGATTTGATGACAGATCAATTGGTCTTCTAGCCAGGAGCTGTCTCACTAGGCTTAGGTATAGGGCTGGTGGCCTTCAGGATGGGACAGGCAACCGACGTTTTCTGTATCATCAAAGTTCATGCTTTACCCAAACTCTCCTGACCCAGCAGGGGAGCTAACTTGAATCTGACTGCCGGGGCTTGTACTGCATCTTTTAGCAACCCCTTTAAGCCTCAGTTTCCTAGTGCATAGGTAAAATGAGGATAATAATAATCTCCCCCCATAGGTTTGCTGTAAATGAGATAATGCACCTAACATGCTTAGCAGAATACTTGGCCTAATGTATGTGCTCAATAAATGTTAGCTATTATTATCATCAAGGTACTTTTTTATGTGTGAATCTCCACCATAGCCTGTTCTCATGGAGACGAGTAAAAGTCGGGGTGATTATAAAACTACAAAGTTAAAAAAAAATAAAGCCAATACTGGGTTTACAACATTCATGCTCTCTCTTTAATTAGAACTCTGTTCATTTGATTTAGGTAAAGTCTGAGCTAAAACTTATCATTTTTATTACAGAATAAAAAAAGCCACATGGAGCGAGCAAATAAAAATATAATTGTCATGGAGACGGTGTCTATTTCAGAAAAAAAGGTACATTAGAATCACCCACTCGTACAATGAAAAGCTAATTTTTTTCTTCATTAAAGCAAGACCTCTAAAAATCTCTTTTCCACGGGTATTTTGTTAGCCTAGTTTGAGCTATCACATGTAATTAAAATGAATGAATCTGTTTCATTAAGAGTAGTTTGTAATTCATACTTTTCGCTAATTCTTCTGTTTTTTCAGTTCATATGAGGAGGGGAGGGTGGCTTTTATGATTTAGGAAGCCAGCCTGTTTGATTGAGGTGCCTATTTACAAGTCTTTGGAGTGTGCTGGTGGTAGAATCAAGCTGGGCTGGGGGTGGGGTGGGGATTTTGCTAAGAAAAGCCACACAGGTATTAATAGTAATGAATGGGGACATGACTGTAGGGGCTAAAATCCCATGTTAGGGCCAAGATCATTTACCCTGGAATGT
This sequence comes from Varecia variegata, assembly GCA_028533085.1. Taxonomy (NCBI): domain Eukaryota; kingdom Metazoa; phylum Chordata; class Mammalia; order Primates; family Lemuridae; genus Varecia; species Varecia variegata. The sequence goes on along the minus strand of CM052436.1, from coordinate 153,016,382 downwards.
CCCTGAAATTGACGATAAACACAGCATATATGTTTTTTGTTTCTCTGAATACAGCCCTGGACAGTTACATATACATGAAAATCTACATAAATGTTGTCTACATTCTACAGGAATGTATAGAATAAAAAGTACACATACATAAAGTGTACATTGACAGTGTTTCACTCTACTGGTCTGTGGCATGCTGTGATATTTATACTTGGTGGATAGGATTTTCGTAAGTTAACTGCAGGTTGGAGGAGCCCACACGGAGACGTGAGAGTTGACTGCACTGAGCGTGTGCATGTGTGCACACACGCAGTTTATCTCAGGAGCCTGAACACCACTGGTAGTAAAGGAACTGAAAGATAAGAACTGAGTCCATCTCCTCTATGGTAATGCAACTTTCATTAATTTTTAATTTGAAAGCAATTCTTTGATTTACTGTTCTTTCCCTAGCACAGGAATGTCCATTAGACCAGAGGCCTTAGTCACAGGCCCCCGGTCGCCTTGACCCTGCAAATTCCCCAGGCACACAGGGGCAAAACGCCCTGTGAGCGCCTCTCACAACCTCTTCATGCTGCCTGGCTCTGAAGGCCCATTCTAGAACATTCTCCCTGGAGGAGACCCAGGTGGGCAGCTCTGAGAATGGGCATGTGGAGTTGTGGTGGATTCCGGATGGGGCTTAAGGGCACTTTTATATCCTGAGCACATTCTAGAGCTGAGGGTGCACAGAACCTCAGTGCAGAGGAGCTCAGAATGTCTACATTTCCTCTCAGACCTCACCTCTGGGCCCTGATCCCCTTTCTGTCTGCCTGCCCCTCATGCAGAGATCTGTGCAGAGTGAGGAGAAACTCATCAGACCCTGAGCTGGGCTGGTGCAGCCAGACTATTTGCCCAGAAGTCCACACCCTGATTAAGGGGGTAGCCCACATGACTCAGTGCCAGGGTGGGGTGCGGGCCACGGGGACAGGCTCTGCTTCAGCTCACGCCAGAGTCCTTTATCCTTCCATGAGCTGTCTTGAGTGAGCCTCCTTCCTTACTCACCTTGACCAACTTCTGAACCCACAGGGCAGGTGTTGGGGCAACGAAGAGGTTGTAACATTAATAGCTGACACTTGAGCTGCTGCTGTTTGCCCAGTGACATGCCAACAGCCTTACATTCTTATTGCATAAGAACCCAATGAGGCTATGGAACCAACCCAGATGAACGGTTACAGAAAACGTGGTATATATACACAACGGACTACTACTCAGCCATCACAAAGAATGAAGTCCCGTCATTCATGACAAGTGGATGGAACTGGAGGACATCATGTTAAGTGAAATAAGCCAGACACAGAAAGTTAAACACCACATGTTCGCACTCATATATAGAAGCTAAAAAAAGTTAATCTTATAGAAGCAAAAAGTAGAGTAGAGGATAGCAGAGGCTGGCAGGGATAGGGAGAGATGTGGTAAATGATACAAAATGCCCTGATTTGATCAGTATACAAGATATGTATCGAAACATCACTATGTACCTCATGAATATGTACAATTATTATTTGTCAATTTAAAAAATCCAGTAAGATAAGGGCCACTCCAATCCCTATTTTATAGCTGAAGAAATCAAGCCCCTCACCCCCTGGAAGTTAAATAACTTGCCCACGATGGCAGAGCTAGTGAGTGAAGATTCAGACAGTCAGACTTCAGAGTCCGAGGATGTCACCTCTATGCTCTGCGGCCACTGAGGGCTGTCACTGTGGCACCGAGGGCTGGGCCTGCTGCAGGTCACTAAGACTGATGCCACTACCTTCCCAGCCTCCCAAGAATTTGACCTCATTCCCACCCTGCTGTCCCAAACCCCTGGTGATAGCATAACTGGAATCCATATTAATAGACTTTATACATGCAAACTGCCCAATATATAGTAGCTATTTATTTTAATTATAATCATGATTATTTTTATTAGGTAAAAACTGGAGAAAGAATTCTTCCCATTCCATACAAGGGCATCAACAGTGAACTTGACATTGGGACTTATTGTGACCAGCTCTGCCCCTGGTAGTGAGACAGCATCTCTGTCCTCCAAGCAGTACTGGAGATCCAGTCTTACCCCGAATGACTAGAGCTTTCGTTTAGTTTTGCTTGGGGAAAACATTTTATTGCCAAGGATGTTTGGAAAATTGAGATTTTCATTGTGGTTTTCCCTGCTGTAGGTCTTACCAGAAAAGCAAAAAAGAAAGTGAAAATTGATTATTTGAGGGCTGAACCAAAACAGAGCTGTTTGGAGAGGACAGAATTACAACTGCCCAAGGTCTGAGCATCACAGAGGAGACTGGGCTTCAGTCCCTCAGGGGCCAGATGGTGGTGAGTATCGAGTGGGAGCAGGATACTGCACAATTCCCAAAGTGTGTTCCATGGAATTCTGGTTATTTGGGAAAATTAAAAGGGGTAACTTTGAAAACAAGGCTTTGCGGTTGGTTTAATTTAGGTGAGTGGTTCTCAAAACGTGGCCCCAGACCTGGTGCATCAGCATCACCTGGGAAATGGTTAGAAATGTAAGTTTCCAGCCTCTCCCCAGGCTGACCATGTTTTAACAAGCCCTGCAGGTGATGGTGGTGCACACACGAGTTTGAGAACAGCTGCTTTTCGGTTCTAACAAAGCGGTTCAAAGAAAGCCACGCAGCTTTCTTTCCTGTATACTGTATTCCAACCTCATATGCTAATGCTTACTGTGACTCTTCAGGAAGGAAATACAATATACTGCATTTTTTCCAAATGAATTGGGTGGTGGGGGCTACTTTCACGGTGCCTCCCTCTGGATGCTGCTCCGTGGACCAGGCACGGAGAGTGCTCAGTCTCAGCTCCCAGGTACTCACAAGGAGCGCTCAATGGGCCCTTGACGTTAGTTTTGAGCTCAGGCTCTCTGAGCTGCCCTAGAACACCAAGTTTTTTTTTAAAAAAGTGCTGACAGGCAACTGTCAAACCAGCTCAGAAAAACTGTCCCTAAAGACTTGGGGAACAAGCGTAGTGCTCGTTCTCTCCATAAGGTGGCGCTCCCAGCTTTAATAATTTTTAGTTTCTGGTTGAAACTGTTAGTAACTGGCTAAGGAACAGAATTACAACTTATGTTACACAGTTTACACGGATGGGTTTCCTATAACCATGTTTTAGACAGTTAATGTTTTTTGTTCTGAGTCATTGAAACATAAATTATAGTATATTTCAAATCATGTTGTATACCAAAAAATACACACTTTTTACTTGTCAATTAAAAAAGAAATAATGTATAGATTTTGGAGGGAAGGGGTTGGGGGAGAACACTGTAATTCTGGGGCCCATTCTAAAGCACATGCACTGTTTCTCAGCTACCTTTATTCCTTCCTGTGCAAGAAAAATATTTAACGATTAATTTACAAGCAATCAATACGGTCATTTAGTTAATCAGATTTGAGGTCATTGATTGGCTTAGATGGAGAAAAGAGGGAATGAGGTTTTTTCCCACAGACAAAAATTTAAAGCTGGAAGCTAGAAAAAAAGATTTCCCTGGAAAGTCACAATTTGACATTTCCTCTCTTGGGGGTGGTGCTGGGAGCAGGTTTTAGCTGCTTCTTTATATTCTAATTTTGATTAGGTAGAAGTATTTCTGATAGCGTTGCCAGGTCTATCAAATAAAAATACAGGATGTCCAGTTAAATTTGAATTTCAGATAAATAACATACATTTATAGTGCAAGTATGTCCCATGCAATGATTATTACATACTTACGGTAAAAAAAAAGTTCATTGTTTATCTGTAATTCAAATTTAACTGGGCATCCTGTATTTTATCTGGCAATTCCACTTTGGAATACTAACCCTCTTTCCAAGTTCTCCTCTTTTTCCTCCCCTACTCACATTTCGGAGGAGACCCCCAGGCAGGGCTCATGACTGAGGCCGGGCTGGGAAACAGGCCATGCTTGGGTAAACTTACACGTCTTTGTCCACGAGCCAGGTTCCTGCCGCACAGTCTCAGAACTTCAGAGGGAGGGCTGTGAGGTCTCTGTCCTGGCTGTACATTGGAATCATCTGGGGAGTTTTCAATTCTACCCCCGCCGGGGCCCCACTCTCAAAGATTCTGATTCAGTTAATCCGGGTGGGAGGGACCTGAGCACGTGTATTTTAAACTTCCCCAGGTGATTCTAATATACACCCAGGGTGAGAAACAGCGTACAGTCCAGATGCTCCTCCACATACGATGGGGCTATGTCCCAATAACCCATTGTAAGTTGAAAGTATCATAAGCTGAAAATGCATTTAATGCACCTAACCTACCAAATACCATAGCTTAGACTAGCCTACCTTAAACGTGCTCAGAACACTTACGTTAGCCTACAGATGGGCAAAAACATCTAACACACAGCCTATCTTATAATGAAGTTTTGAATATCTCATGCAATTTATTGACTATTGTACTGAAAGTGAAAAACAGAATGGTTGTACAGGTATTCAAAGTACGGTTTCTACTGAATGTATAGTTTTCACACCATCGTAAAGTCAAAAAATCAAGTCACACCACAGTAAAGTTGGGGACCGACTATAGAGACCAGTGCTTCTTAAGCTGTACTGTGCTCATGAATCACGTGGGGACCTTGTTCAGCTGTTGACCCCGACTCAGTAGCTCTGGGGCCATAGAACCTGCATTTCCAACAGGCTCCCAGGTGATCCTGATGTGCTGCATGGACCACACCTTGAGCAGCCAGATTTTTAGAGTATGAAGAATGGATTATTATAGAATCTATGCACATAGTTCTAATTCTCCAGACCCATCCCCTGATAAATTATCCTTTTTCTGGCCCCATTTGTATTTAATTTTTTCTAAAGAAAAACAGGAGATCATTTCCCTTGGGCTCACAAAAGTGAGTTGTATGTTGTCCAGCTACAAGATGTCTGAGCCACACACTCACTCTAGGCTTCTTCCTGCTTCTAGCTTCCTGGTTAGGCAGTTTTTCTAATCCCTCGGCTGGTTCACTTGTGAACATCTCTCACTCACATAGAAACATTCACCCTCAGTTTATTTCCTAAATATTCTTCTTGACACTTTGCAAAACGGTTTGAGGAAGTGGGAAAGCACACTGCTTCCTTCAGCGGCACCATCACAGGTATGAAGAAAAGAAAGAAAGAAAGGAAACAGAAGTCGTCCCCCAACCCATCTGTAACCTTACCGGTGACTTCTTAATATCAGAGACAGCATAATTCCCTTGTGATATCCATCTAGCAGATTCCGTTAAAGACAGGCCAGTTCCGTAAAGGTTGATGCTAAAACGACCCTGGAATAAGTGATCAACAAAAGATTTTTAGTCCATGTGATGTCCCAAACAAGAAAACGTACTTTGGGAAGGAAAAACATATTAATTATGATAGCTACTAATTATTGAGGGTGTTTGTTTTGTTTTGTTTTCAGGGCCAGGCATTTTTCATGCATCATCTCGATTCCCCTCACAAGAGCTCAATGAAGGGGGTTTTCTTTACAGACAGGGAAACTGAGGCTTAGCGGAGGTGATTAACTTCTCTACGATCCGGTAAGAGTTCAACTCACACCTTCCTGACCTCAAAGTCCTTGCGCCCAACCAACTCCATTGGGCCTCCCGAACACAGCAATCCTGATGTTGCTCACAATTATCAGATTCCTTCAGGAACAAAATGTCACAGTGTAATTTTTCTAACAAGATCTCGCTGCCAAAGCTTCCTGGGCTTCCAGCTCCCTGGGGCCATTAGCACACCGCGTTCTAAGCACAGCAGGACGGGACTTCAAAGAAGAGGCGCTTCCCCCGGAACGGCCAGCAGAGGGCACGGCCGGCCTGCTCAAGGCCACCTGGGCCGGGGGCACTGCCACACTGTTCCGAGGGCGCCTTTCCAAACACGGCCTCGGTGCTTTCATATTTATTTCTAAGGAGACGGTGCAGCCAAGAGACCCTCTCGTTGCTTTCTCCAGGTGTCTGCTTCTCTCTTTCAAAAATGACTTTGCAAAGGCATCTGAAATAGTTTCTGGGGGAGGCTTCCTATTCCACAACGAGCAGCTTCCGAGCTAAAAGTGTTCCGCATGAACAGCTCAGTAGCTGCCTTCTCTCTGCAACTGACGAGCCAGGACTTTGTGAAAACAGTCTTTTATACAGCAAGGAGACTGGTAAGGTGGAGCTCACAGCCAGTCAGACGTGTGAATAAAGCTCTTTCACCTGTGATTAGATCCTGGCTACATTTTTTTTTAAAGCATTTTAGAACCTCAGTTTGTCCATCTGTAAAATGGAAGGTAATAAAACTCAACTCCCTCAGAGCACTGTAGTGAGGGACTAAATGAAATTAGCCATGTAGCACATGGCTGGTACTTACTTAGTAAGTAGATATGCAAAAAATATTGGCATCTATCTTGCATTTTCTAATTGTTTCCTTAGTGTTCCTTTGATCTCTCTAATATAATAGTAAGCTTATTGAGGGCAAGGGCTTGGTATTGCTTTATTTATATCAGCTATGGTTTCTAACATATGACTAGCCACTTGATAGATTCTCAATAAATAGAACACCCACTAGCTCCTCAATTAAGATTTCCAGGACGAGGGGTAGCTCAGTGGTCTCCTCTCAGTGCAGTATCATAAATATTGACTAACAAGAGTTTATAAACCCTTTTGGAGCCTTAGGTTCCACAAATGTAAAAATAGGGGAAATAGGATTCCTACTCACAGAGGTGACCAAAGGATTTAGTCTGGAGTAAGACAGTGGTTCTTGACAGGGGACAATTGACACCAGGGGAAATCTGGCAATGTCTGGAGACATTTTTGGTTGTCACGACTGGGGGGGAGTAGCGCTGTTACTAGCGCCTGGTAGGCAGACCAAGGACACTGCTGAATGGCCTACAAGGCACAGGACAGCCACCACAAGAGAGAACCATGGGCCCACAATGTCAACAGTGTGGAGGACGAGGAAGCCCGGTGTAGAGGGCGAATTTATCCTAGAATCTCACTCCCCTACTTATTTTCAGTGTGACCTTGGGCAAGGGCTTAACCTTCCTGAGCCCACCTGTAAAATGGATTAGAAAGACTTCACCTGTGAACAGGAGGCAATCCGATACAAGGCATAATGTAGGTAACTCATTGCTGGCCAGAGAGTAGGTGATATTTAAACAATATTTAAAAAAAATCACCTACTCTCTGGGACCTTATTTTTACTACTCTGGGACATTATTTTTATGACACTACTATACGGATGTTAGCAGTTCTTGTTGAGTGGCCTCAATATCCAGGTGTTTGTGATTGTGGCTACGCTGAGGCTGAAGGTCCTCGTTGCCCAGCCTCCTCGGACACTGGATTCCGTGTGCTGCAGACGGTGGCCGAGGATCCCTCTCTTATCTACCTCCACGCTCCTTTCTACTCAGACTGCCTGTGCCACCTGTACTGCAGGACAAGGTAGACTCCATCTGCTTTGGCGTCGAAGTTCTTAGAAGGCTGCTGCCCTGGCTTCTTTCCTGACAGCGCCCTGCGCTGATCTGGGTGTCCGGGGTCTGGACATGCTCAATACACACATCTACAAGTTCTGTCTTCTCAGAGGAGCTGATAAACTCAAATGCAACAGGAGACTGTCCTCCTCATTCTCTTTCTCTCCCTTCTGCAGTTCGGCGGATCCGCATTTTCATCACTCTAAAAGTTGAGTGCCCCCAGATAAGTAAAGATCTAATGTTCTTTCTAGCTCTGTTCTGGGACATCTTTGCCCCTAAAGGCCTTATATTCGGGGTCAAAAGGGCACAAGAGTTGTAATGAGTACCTCCTGTTGCTGATTTTAAAGAGGAAAGGTAATTAAGAGTTATGCCTTCACTAGAAGGTGCATGAAGGTTTGCAAAAGATGTGCTTAGACCAGAGAGGAATCCTGTGCTCTGCCAGACAGGAACAAATGTTGCAGAACTTCTTGCCTGCAGAAAGCCACATGTGCTCTCATGGGTATGGATTCAGACACATCTAGGAACAAACACGGCCTCTGCTGAGCAGCAGCCCTATGGGTTTGGGCAAGTTCCCCAATCTTTCTACTCCTCACTCTCCTCATCTTTAAAAAGGAAGCATTCTCATAGAATGCTGTGGGGACTAAATGCTGCACTGACTAGGCAATGCTGAGCACAGTGCCTAAAGCATGGTAAATGCTCAATAAATGCCAGCTATTGATACCATCAATAACATCATCAATAATAGCACCACATCTATGATCAGGATAAAAAAATACATTCTGGTTATATTTTGAGGGGTGCTCTTGGGAACCCACCCTTACTGATAAATCTCCAAAGCCACAGCAATGGATGAGGCAGAAGAAATAGATTCTCAAACACAGCCTCCCTCTGCTTTGATTTCTGTGCAGCCATGAGGTCAAAGAATGAACTATCCACTCCAAGTCAGTCTGCATGAGTATGCTTTCTACAAAGCTTTTCCTGGAAAACTGATTTGAAAAACTCACATCTTTCATCAGTAGAGCTGGTGCTCAATAAATGTCCAAGGAATTGAATTCTAGAAGTACCCAATATGGTTTGAAGAATGGGCTGGGAAAAAAATACAAATTAGCCTCTCATGGGCTTTGGTTTTCCCATTTAGGAATTGCTTCATTGTCAGAATTTAGCAAATCAATCAGTTCATTTGTCTCTGAATTATTAAAATAAATAAATGCAAATTACTTTTCATTTACTTAAGCTTCCCAAAGGATGTGTATATAGAAGCAAGAGAATCCTGAGACATTTGAAGAAGGCAGGACAGGGCCAATCTATTAGCCGTGAAAATGCAACCAACACCAGTGGGGTGTTTGAAACCATCAGCTGCTCTAAAAACATTGCACTTCAAAAGTTTTCAATTCCTGGGTAATGGAGGAAAGGCTCTTTTTACCATTATGTCCTTTGTTTATTTTCTTTCTCCCCTGAGAGCTTCCTCTTCACTTCTCTAAAATGTTTAGCAATGTGCTTCTAAAGCTTGGGGCTGAAAAAACACTTCGTTAAAAGAAAATTCAGATGTGTTTGTCTTTGGACGGTCTCCGTGGTTGGGGGTAAATCCATCCAAAGGAGACAGTGCTTGGGATTCTGAACGCATCACCCAGTCCCAATCTCCAGGCTTTTCAAAGCTCACAGGCAAAGTGGGAAATTCTCAGCACAGAATTTAATGACAGCTTTGTGAAAACCTCATTGGAACCAAAGAGACAACTGAAGGCCAAGTCCTCTTGTCCAGAGTCACCGAATTCATTATGTTTGTCCTGCCTTCCAAGTGCAGAAGCTTCTTGCAAAGACCAACCCCTGCTTTGCAAAATTAGCCCAGGCTGATGGTTACAGCATGTTTCAAAAGGCAAGTTCAAACTCGTCACACCCCTGAAGAGGCAAGAAAGTGTAGAACCACAGAATGGGCAGAGAGAGGGCTCTTGAGCAGATCTGCAGAAGAAAGATCCAGTAGAAGATGATGAACTTGCACTTCTGGTCTGAACAATGGCAAACTTTACAGATCTGAAGTAGGGGTAACAGATGGGAGTTATGGCATCTACAGAGCCCCGAGCCTTGCTCCTGGAGGACTTCTAGAATATATTGTTATATCATGGCTACTGATTCTCCTGCCGTTCTCCTCAACATCCTGATAAATTCCTCAAGGGATGAACGTTTGTGAATCTTCAGTAACAAGGACAGTGCCTGGCACAAAGTGAGCACTTGTGAAATGTCAGCTCATTTGTTGTTAAGGCTATTCTAGAGGCATTTCTGGCTACAGTTAAAAAGTCAAAGAAAACCCATATAATTCTTGCAAATTTTGGGATCTCCAGGTCCAATATTTATTTGCTAAAAAAAATCTGTTTCATGTTTATTTTGAAAAATTTAGAAAACCTAAGAAAGTTAAACATAATAAAGTGCAATGTACCAATACACCCCACTGATTCTTTGAAAAAGTCATTCCAGACTTTTTCTCTATTTGTACATTTTCAAAAAACATAGATGGGGTCATATTGCATTTACTGTTTCACATCTTGTTTTTCCTACCTAATCCCATAAGCATTTTTCTATAGTATGCAATATTCAGAATTTTCAGTGGCTGACGGTGGTGTGTGGAAGCTCACTTGCACTGGCTTTAGCGAACCAACGATGTGCGTCTCTTCCTGACTCTCCATTTAGTGACATAATGTTGACAGCTTGAAATCAATCGTCGGGAGTATATTTACACCATGGAAATCGGCAAATGCTAGAAAGCAGGGTTTTTCCTTTTCCTTGGAAAGTCAGTCATTAAGCACTTGCCGGCACTCCACTGACTGTACGATATTTATTTTATGAACCATCATAATTGGTTTAACCAAGCCCTTGCCATCTGACATCTAATTTGTTTCTAAGTGGATGTGTTTTGCCGAATGCAGAAGTTAGGCATGTAGCTGTGATCATTTCCTTAGGAACCATTTTTAGGAGTGGAATTTCTGGATTAGACTCTGCGAGCATTTGTGAGGTTCTTGATACATGGGGCCAAATTGCCCTCCAGAGCAGCTGTTCTAATTACATTCCCAGATGCAACTGAGGCCCTTGAGGTAAGGTAGGAGGTCCGTTCCTGGCAAGGGGAAGGCTCCGGGGACATACCTGTGGGCACTTGGCAGCACTGTAGCAGTCTCCAGCCGTGGCAAAAGGGACAGGATGTCCTTCGCTTGTCCTTGCAAACTGTAAGTCAGTGGCTGTGGGGTGGAGAAAGGGTTAAAGGAAGAGGATGGTAGGAGTGGGAGATCGGGGCAGGGAAGGGACAGGATATTAACAAGGAGACAGAAAGGGAAGAATAATAAGAGGGAATGGGAGAGAGAGAAACAATTTGAACTATTAGTGGGCAAATGGATCCAGATGTGCACTTGCTTTTTCCTCATTATATTTGTGGTTCCGAGAGCTTCGTTTCTTGGGTTTTATCAGCACCAACTGCCTGTCTCCTCACAGTATGAAAGCCAAAAAGGGGGTTTCAAATGACTTTGGAATAGATCCCTACATACATAAATACGTGAATCAGCACTCTTGAATGTAGTGTAGTTGGCTGGTTGGGAACCTCCTGTTACCACGCATGGCAGGCTTAAGGCCAGAAGGACATGAGCCAGGAAGGCATTTCCAGCAACTTAGGAGTTCTCTGAGGTTTCCTCTGTCCTCCTGTGGCCTAGGCACTATTATCGCCAAAATGTGGAGCAATTAGAACCCACATCTTGAAATTATTAATGGTAGTTTCTCAAGTTTGGGGCTAGCTCATAATTTTTTTTTTAAGCCAATAAAAACAACTCTGACCCAGAGCTCATGTTTTTAACCCCTATTGTAGATCCTGAGATCAGCTCTGCAAATGGGTAAGGAAGAGTTAAATTGAGAATCCTGTAAAAGTTGTCTGCTGGTGGGACCGGAGGCCAGAGGCAGGTTTTCCTCTTGCTGCCCTGTCTTTTGGGGATGGCCGAAGGCCTTAATCTTTCTGCAGTTAACCACACTTTGGTGAGAGGGAAATCTCCATGCTCCCTTCTGCAAGGACAGGGGCCCTTGCCTGCTTCTGCAGGCAGAACCCCTGGGTCTCAGCTTGGGTGTGATTCTAAATGGAGAAACTGCAGACCCTCTGCCTTTAGCCCTCATCAGTCTAGCTGAAGGGAATTAACAATATCTTGGTACAAAGCAAGTTCGAGAGGAAAGCAATGCAATATCTTGGGCATAATGTTAATGAGGAAAAATTAATTATTCACTATTTCTCTTTTTCCTCTATTCAAGGGAACATGGTTAGATATTTCAGCTGTCCTTAACCACTCCTATGATTAATGTCCCTAACAGAGATGCAGTGTCAGCCAGAGTACGAAATCAGCCCATATGCAGGCTGGTTTAGAAAAGGAAATTCTGTGCTCCATTTTTCTTCTGCAAATCAACAATTGGATAAAATGAGTTTTATGTTTGCAGGAGCGTGTACGCTGTGCTGGTGAGAGCCGGGTGCGGGTAAATGTGGCTGCATGAATCTCTCAGCTTGCGGGCTTTATCTGCTGATCCTCCTGCCTCAAACACCTCTGCCACCATCTCCGCTTTCCCCATGGATCCCCGTGCCTGGCCAGCCCTTACTGGCTCCACTTTGATGTCATATTTTCTGGGATGCTGCCCTGACTGACCGCACTGCAATGGTGCCACTTTAATGTGCTGTCATCTACTTCATTCATTGATTTATGCATCGCAAATCTGATGGAACACCTGCCCTGCGCTAGGCACTTTACAGGCACTGGGAATACATCAGTGAACAAAAGGGACAAAGCTCTGCCTGCAGGACTGTCATTACTGCCTGTAAGCTCCTGGTCTCCTTCCCCTTTGTATCCTCAGCACCTTCCCACCAGCCAACGTGCAGGACACGCTTGCCCAGTGAGTGGAGAGAAGAACGAACACATTCCCGCATGACACCTCACCGAACTCACTTATTATCTGCATGCTGGTCAGGTCTACTCTGATTTTCTGGAAGCTGGAGAACCCGGCTGCTGTGTAATCCTTCCGACACTGGCAGTCATCGCGTCGGCTCCCATTGTAGGGGCATTCTGTTGGGTTGTGCAACCTAATTTACAGAGAGAATGTTCTGCTAAGAATGGGAGGGCATTTCCAGGGATATCCAGGCATCTGGGCTCTTCTGAGCCTGGCTCTCCTACCTGTGCCCGTAAACCTCGGAGAAATTCTCAGAGTCTCCATGAACCAGTGTCACGTACTCTTTGGGGCGGTCAGAATGCATCCCTGCGCAGAATACCTGAAAGACCAGAAATCACCTGTGAACAGTGGCTCAGACGAGGCGATGAGAGCAACGATCGCTCGGGTGTATACCTACAGGAGGAGTGCGATGTGCACTGTCTGGGGAATGGACACGCTTGAGGCTCGGACTCGAGGGATTGGGAGGGACATGGGCAATATATCTATGCAGAACTTTTGTACCCCCATAATAAGCTGAAATAAAAAAAATAAATAAATAAAAAAAAAAATGACCAACATCCAACATTCACCTTTAGGAGCTTTCCTCTAATGACCAGGAAATATTCACCATCTTCACTGGTACTTTGGAGTCTTTTTACCTCCTTGCAGTTCTGGGGTAACTCACCTAGAAAACACAAATCGCAAAAATGAGGCATGGTGCTCTAAGACGTGTAACATCTGCCAACGGAAGGAATCGCGTTGTTCACACTGAATTTTTTTAGTAAAGGAAATGACTGCTTTAAAAAATTCTGTATTTCTAAAAAGGGAGAGCAAACAAATGAACAAAGAAAGCCTGTTTATCATGCTAAAGAAAGATGGCTTCGGTCGGCCAACTTACAGTTATAAATGTTATGGCAGGTTTTTCGTTCTTCTGGCTTCAGATCAGTGGGGCATAAGTGGCTGGGTTGGTCCTCGTTGGTTAAACACTGCACAGACCTCTGCATCACTCCAACACCACAAGACACTGAGCACTGTAAGGCAAACCAGAGTGAGTGGTGCGGCTATCCAACCCGGGAGGCTTCTGGTGGTGTACAGCTCAGAGCCCCAATGTCATGTACCTGGTGTCATTTCAGATCCTGTGTTGCTGAAAACAAACAGCTGACGTTTACTGAGCACTTACTATGCACCAGTCTCTGTGCTAAGCTTCATATGTTCATATTTATCTATACATACATATATATAAAAATACATATGATACATATGTATGCATAAAACATTTATGCATGTGTATAAAATTATATGTAATTTCATATACACACATGTATACACAAATATGTTTTCATTTAAGCCCTACAATAACCCTATATGATAGTACTACCATTATCCTACTTTACTGGTGGGAGACTGGGGCTCAAAGTTAAGGAATTTGTGCAAGGTCATGGTGGAACCAGGATTCAAACCCTAACTACTTTCAATTTGTCATGTACTTTTGCCTGATCACTTTAGAAGACTGTGAGTCTTGTAGTCCACAGCCAGGGAGCTGTGACAATTTTCCAGGGCAGTCCCAATTTAAAATATTCTGCCTGTTGTACCCATAATGCAATGAAGTATTGCTCATATGGAAGGACTAGAACATACAGACTTCTTAACAACATAAGCAACAACAACTAGTCCTTCTGTAACTCTTACAAAGTGCCAGATTCTAAGTGCTTAAAAAAAAATTGTAGTAAAATACATATAACATAAAATTTACCATTATAATGCAAGTGCTTTTCATACACAGATTGAGTATCCCTTATCTGAAATGCTTGGGACCAGAAGTGTTTTGCATTTCAGATTTTTTCAAGTTTTGGAACATGTGCATTCTTACTGGTTGAGCATCCCTCATCTGAAAATCCCAAATCTGAAATGTTCCAAGGAGCATTTATTTCATTGGAGCGTCATGTTGGCGCTCAAAAAGTTTGAGATTTTGGAGCAGTTTGGTTCTCAGAGTTTTGGATTAGGGATGCTCCATCTATATAAACTCATTTCATCTCCACAGCAGCCCATTTTGCAGATGAGGAGACTGAGACACTAAAGTTATGCAGCTTGCCCACGGTCATTCACCAGGGAAGTGGCAGAACCAGGATTTAGATCCAGGCTGTCTGGCTTCAGAGCCCACGCCCTGAGCACCGAGCCATCGTGCCAGACAGGAAGAGGTGCCCTCTATTCCTGTCTGCCCATTTCACATTGCCAGGGTCTCTCCTGCAAGCAGAGTTACTCGGGAGGGCAGGTCAGGCAGGATGTGTTTAAGACACGGTTTAAGACCCAAGAGCTTTCAAATTTGAGAACTCAGTCGTCTACTTACGCTCCCCCAGTTGCCGACTCTCCAGGTGGCTGAGACAGGGCAGCCCCTCAGGTAGCAGGGGTGGACGCTGGGGGGCTGCGTGCCCGGGCAGTTGACGGTGCTTTGGTAGCTGTACTCATAATTCTCCTTCCCGGTGTAAATCTCACTGCACGAGACCAGCCTTTGTTTGTAGCCCTTTCCACAGGTCACTGAGCACTGCGAGGACAGGGGTTGAGAGGAGAGGTTCGAGCAGCTCCTGGGGGGCAGCCTACAATAGGCCCCTGACCTCCACACCGAGCTCTGACCCCGTGACAATGCTGCAGAAAGCTCTCACTTCATTAGCTTATTTATTCACTTCAGTCGGCAGGCCCTGAGCTCGCAGGAGACAGGCAACCCTACACAGCACCTCCCAGAGCTGGGGCTTCCACTGCAGTGGGGGCACCTCGAGCCCCTTCTCTAGGTTTGCAGGGGAGAAATGGGGGAGGCCCTGCAGCCGTCATTCATCCCATTTGTACCTTCAGCCCAACTGCACTGGCTGGCAAATTGCCCTTTTCCAAATCTACGACGAACACCACCCTGGGAGGGGAAAAGGGAGCCGGCAGCCACCCCGGCAATCACCCTGTGAGTCGACCTGCAATCCAAGCACTCAGCCTAAAGGGGACTCGGGCTGTTTTCCTTCCTCACTTGGTGCTGTCGGCTTTCCCATCTGCTCTCCACTAATTCCCTTCCCTCTTCTCTTTCCCTGGCTGTCACTCTAGAAAGGCATGGTACCTTTCTGCTTATCTAAGTCATGTGGTCATTGCAACTCTTTTATCATAATTATGCAGTATTTAAAAATACTTAACCAATGCAGAAATGGAGAAGGAATAAATACCTTTCTAGTGTCCCAACTCCCTTCTGTGGTGGGACATCTAATCTGTTATTTATAAAGTTTTATAATATGTCCAACCTTCCTTGTTAAGTGTTTTATATCATATACTGCTTAGAAAATAAAACTGAGTTACAATTAATTAAGTTGTGATGATATTTTTAGGCAACATCATCAAAAAACATCATCAAATCCTTTGTTAAAGGTGCTACATAAAAGAGGATTGAGGATCAGTATCCTCCAGACCTAGGGTTCTTAGGGGAGGGCCGGATGAACCCGTGGAAACAGTGTGCTGCATGTGGTGTGTTATGCTTTTTCTGGGGTGAGGGACCACAGGTTTCATCAATTATCAAGGGCAGTTAAAAGCCACAGTGTCAGCTGGGCACAGTGGCTCACACCTGTAATCTTAGTACTTTGGGAGGCTGAGGTGGGAGGATTTCTTGAGGCCAGGAGTTCAAGATCAGCCTGGGCAATGTAGTGAGACCCTGTCTCTACAAAAAAATAAATTAAGAAAAATTAGCAGGGCATGGTGGCACACACCCATAGTCCCAGCTACTTGGGAGGCTGAGGCAGGAGGATCCCTTGAGCCACAGAGTTCAAGGCTTCAGTGAGCTATTAACATCCACTGTACTCTAGCCTGGGAGACAGAGTGAGACTTTGTCTTTAAGAAATTTTTAACAATTAAAAAAAAAAAAGGGCCATACTGCCTGCTCTGCCCTAATGTCCCCTGTTGCTTTAAGCCACATGTTTTTCCTCTTTCCCTTTTTCCTGGAACTTTTCCAGGGAAAAGGCTCTTCTTGAAGAAATCCCAGAGACAGGAGAGAACAAGTCCAGCCAGAGGCATTTAGAGCATCCTTGGGTCTTCCCTTCCAGTTGGCTCAAGACTGGGAAATGCTCTGTGCACATTTCTTCCTTCTTTGGCTGCTGCTGTTCAAATGCCCGAAGGCCCAGTTGACCCCAGGCCAGGGGAGTATACAGCTAGCCCGGGGTGTTCCGTGCATGCACGGATGGCAAACACACACTGTCTGTCCAAACCGTGGGCACCTTAGAGTGCCGCACCCAGCTCTTGCATGCGCTGACCTGTCCATACTAACTTAAACAAGGCTACATGTTTGAGAAGTCAAGTAAGGAGATGCTTAACTTCTACAACCCAAGAGCAAAAGCAGCCCACTGCCCATTTATGTGGGGGACCCAGTGGGAGATAAGCATTTGCTAGGAAACTGAGCTCCAAATATGGTCAGGCTTTTTGCAGAGGCCTCTAGATCTCTGAAAAGAAGCTGGAAAGAACAGATGCTCTCAGCTAGCTGATATTAGCACTGTGAAAACGTTGACTGTCTCTGGTTTCCTCAAATCATTTCAGAGCAGTTTTGAAGTGTAAGAAGCTCCTCTCTGGGGAAAGAAGCTCTTATTGTAGACTCTACATGCCTTGGTGTTATGTGCTTGGTCCCTCATAAGCATGTATTACTTTTCTAATTTGAAAAGCAAATCAAAGCAAATCAAAGCAAAATAAAACCATAAGAATGTGGGCTCCTTGCATTAGGGATATGTAATACTTCAGGCCCCACTAGGGAAATGCATGCGTCAGCAGGGGTGATGGACCTCCTCCTTGCTGGTCTGGCCAAGGCCTCTTCAAATTCAGGTGGAGCAGAGCTCAGAGAAGAACACAAAGAACTCTCCAGGTAACTGAGGTCCCAGAAAGAAGGCATGTCTTGCTTTTCTAGAGGCAATTCTGGGGCCAGTTCCTCTGGGCAGGTCTCCCCGTGGAGGCTCTCTTCCCTGTGGTCCCTGTGTCTGTGCTTAGTCCTATGTCCACGCCTCTAGTCTTTGCCTATAAATGTGCAGATATTTCAATCCATGATATACCTGAGAATTTGTGGAAATGTGGAGGGCTTTTTTTTTTTTTTTAAAAAAACTTCTTTCTGTCTCATCTTTTGGGGGTTAAGGTTATAGTAAAGCTATAGGATCAACAAGACTCAAGTCTTAGAAAGAGACCAAACTCTTTCAGCATAATGAAAGCACTGCAAAGAGACTAGCTAAAATGAAGATGTCAATCTTGGCCAGGTGAAAGGTGTAGAAACTCCAGAAGAGAACCGAGCCAGAAGCCAGGAAGAGGAGGCTCTCAGAAGGCAGAAGAGTGAACAGTCACAGGGACAGAGACCTGAGGAGGGAGAGAGAGGGTAGACAGGAAGACTGCTCCCCAAGTGAGAGCTGGGGGTGTCCTCAGGTGGTAGCCCTGGAAACCAGAAGTTAGGGACCATGCCCAGTGAGGACTGGAGGGACAAACTGACAAGAAGAGAGGAGCCATCCCCAAGTGCCCTTCCCAGCCCTCCCCTGCCTTGGGATTGGGATGGGTTGGAACCTATGCCTCAAACTCAACATTGTGAACCATTGTGAACATTCATCTGGATTCCACATGCTCCTGGCTGGCCTAGAGTCAATCTCTTTCCTAATGATCTGCAGCAGGCTGCACTCCACTCTCTAAGGGTGTAGAGTACCATTCAGGGCATCCCAGGAACATGCAGGGGTGGAGGAGAGCAGGGTTTCTCAACCTCGGCACCACTGACATTCGGGCTGGATAATTCTGTGCTGTGGGACTGCCCTGTGCACTGCAGGATGTTCAGCATCATCCCTGGCCTCCACCCACAACATGCCTGTGGCAGTCCCCTCTTCTAGTTGTGACAATCAAATGTCTCCAGACATGGCCAAATGTCCCCACAGAGGATAAAAAAATCACTGCAGTAGAGTGAAGGATGGGGAGACATAAAAAAGTCTTTAGGACCAGCTTTAGTTCAGAGACAGTTCAACACCCAACACACACATCATCTAAATGCAAATATTCATCCCATTAAAATGTGAAATTGCTGCCCTGTCAAACTTTGAAGAGACCCTAGTGGTAGCAAGCACGTTATGTAAAAATGTTTAGCACGTTTGCTGTGAGCCAGATGCTTCCCTTTCAGATCTCTAAGTTCTTCCAACCAAATGGCAACTTGTTTTTGATGTTATAGGTCTTTCAGTATTTGAAAATATTATGCATTTTTAAAATAACAATCATGCTATTGGCTGGGTGTGCTGGCTCATGCCTGTAATCCCAGCACTTTGGGAGGCCAAGGTGGGAGGACAGCTGGAGGCCAAGAGTTTAGGACCAGCCTGGGCAACATAGTGAGACCCCCATCTCTACAAAAAATAAGACAAATTAGCCTGGTATGGTGGTGCGCACCTATAGTCCCAGCTACTTGGGAGGCTGAGGCAGGAGGATTGCTTGAGCCCAGGAGTTTGAGGCCATGGTGAGTTATGATCATGCCATTGCAGTCCAGCCTGGGTGACAGAGCAAGACCCTGTCTCTTAAAAAGAATCACACTATGGTAATTACTATTTGTTTATTAGTAATAAAAGTGACTGTGTCTATGTAGCCATTGCATACAGGACGATATAAGAAAAAATAGACACTTGAGATTCTTTGGATAGTACAAGAAACTATTCTGTTCCTCTGGAACAGAGTTTGTAAAATGGGCAACCCACATCTGGCTCATGAAAGTGGTTTGCTCTGTACAATGTTTTAAACAAAAATTTTGAGCCCACATTTTCAAGTTAGGAGATCTCACATAGAAGTCCAGACTTTTATCCTCTCTTGAAAAATAAGGTTTGGTAACACTGGACCCATGTTTCTGCAAGGCCTCAGCTGGAGTGGAAGAGAGCCTGCTCTTTTACACAGCATGTGCTAGTTTGCCACAGTCCCCACCTCTCCCTATTGTCTCCCTGGCACTACGATATTTTCTTATACTTAACCTTCTTTAGGCACCTAATGGTATCCTATGAGTTTGCAACCACTGTAATATTAATATTTCCTTCTTTATATCAATAGGACATCAAGGTGAATCACAGAATGTAGAGTTGAAGTGAGCTTAGAAACCATCTCATACATCTCCCCACCTCCCCCTACTTTGCACATGAGGGACTCTGGCCCAGGAAGGCTGAGGGACTTATCCGAGAACAGTTTGCAGTGGCAGAACTGGAGGGTAAGTCCCTGTCTCCCCCATTCCTGCCCTGTGGCTCTGAGGCCATGGTTGAGCTGAAGGCAGTTACAGATTCCCCGAGGTGGTACCTCCGACCATTCTCCTGTGATCCAGACATACTCGCAGGGCTGCAAACTACAGCTCTCGAGGTCCGCAGGCCGCTTGCCCGCGTCGCAGTGCATGCTATGCACCTCGCTTTTGTCCTCATCCACACACACCACCTTGCGGTACCTGGAGCCTTCGCCGCAGGTCTTGGTGCACTGTTAAAGACAAAAAAATGGCAGAATGACACATGACTTATGATGTCCTGTTACTGCAATTGCGCGTTTTCCTGTCTATACAGGCTTTAAGACTGTGAGATCCCTGAGGGCAGGATTGTCAAGAACTCCTTATTTCACCCCAGTTGCCTCACGACACCCTCCTGGCATTCAACGCTGAATGACGCAATGGAAGTGTGAATGAGTGAATCTCAGGTTTGGAAAGGACCTTAAAGCCTGTTTCCTTCAAACACCTACTCAAACACTTTAAAACTTACAGCCAAATAGTTACCAAACAGATGTTCTAAATACCTTTAGTGTCAGGGACATCGTACCTGCCCAGGTAGCCCATCTCGTCTTATAACAACATGGAACTAAAAAATAATCTTCACAGATCCCAGCCCCTTGTCCCAATTTTCTATTCCAGAAGAGCATAAAAAACAAGTTTCCTTTCTCACAAGTAACGCCCTTCAGGTACTTAAGGAGAGCTTTCCTGCAGCCTCCCCTTTTCTTCCCCAGGTGAACTGCTTGCATCCTGGAACACCCAGCAAATAGTCACCAAGTTCCTATTAAATGCCAGGCCTTGGTGAATAAGAGTGGACACAGATACCACATTCCCCGTTCTCAGAGAGGAGCTTATATTTTAGTAGCAAAGATAGACAATAAAGACAGCTAGGTAGTGAGATTTAGCAAGTACTGCAATGTCCATTTTTCAGATGAAGAAACTGGGACTGTGAAAGCCTAGGTCACACATCTCTTAGTGAAGAAGATGGAACAGATATGTTTATTCCCAAGTGATGACAACAGAGAGCAGGTGGTAGGTTTTGTTCTAGGACCAATTCTACGCTGTCCACAAATTGTTTGCTTTAACCAACAGCAAAACCCGCCTTGAAAGTTTAACCTTAGTAATCTGTGTTGCTGAAGTTCACTCAAAGCCTGTTCTATCCAAAGCATGTGTGTCATCCAACATTTCAAGACTCTAGGCCACATGGGGAAGCCCCAGTGAGCTCACCAGAGCCTGTGCCAAGGACTGCTGTCATTCCTTTTACACCAGGGATTGCACACCCTGAGGCCCCAGCGCTTATCTGACTATTTTGATTCTTGTTGTGTTGTTAGCACATTGTCCTTTAAAATTTATAATTTTAGTCTCTTTACGGAGAGCCATAGACTCCCCCTGCCCACCTTGGGCAGCCTTTTCTTTTATTACCCCATGTCCTTTTTTTTTTTTTTGGTGATAAAAACATATAAAATTCATTATCTTAACCATTTTAAAGTGTACACTTCAGTAGCATTTAGTACATTTGCAATGTTGTACAAACATTACTATCTAGTTCCAGAACATTTTCAGCACCCCAAAATGAAACCCTGTACCCATTAAGCAGTCACTCCTCCTTCCTTCCTTCCACCAGCTTCTAGCAACCACCAATCTGCTTTCTTTCCCTATGGATTGGCCTATTCTGGGAATTTCATACATATAGAATTGTCCAACGTGTGCCTTTTACTGCCTGGCTTCTCTCACTCACTCAATGTTTTCAAGGTCCTTCCATATGGGAGCACGTATCAGTCGTTCATTCCCTGTTAAGGCTGGAATAATATTTCATCGCATGGATATACCACATTTTGTTTATCCACTCAATGAGGTGGAGGATATTTGGGTTGTTTCCCTTTTCACTATTTGCTGAATAGCTGCTATGAATGTTCATGTACACACCTGAACACCTGTTTTCCATTCTTTGGGGTCCATACCTAGGAGTGTAATTGCTGTAAAAGACATGGCATGCGCCGTGTCTTTTGTGAGCCACCCTGTTCCTTTAGGAAGCAGAGGGCTATGCTGGTATGTCCTGGGAGCCCCTCATCCCTTGCAAACTTGACTCAACATTTCTGCAGCTGGGGAACAAACCTCAATATCTAGAATGTAGAGTCACTCATCATTTTTCTGGAGCACAAATAGGACTTGAAACCACCGTGAGGTGAGCACAGGGGATCAAGACCACTTTGAAGAAATGCAGGAGGCTGGCTGGGCCTGGTTCCCTAGCACAGACCTAGCTCAGCGGTTTTGGGGTTTTCTGTTCTCCTGGAGCATGCTGGGAACTATTGTGCAGTGATAATATTTTCATCAAAAACAAATGAATTAGAGGGCCACTGAATGTTAAAAACAAAACAAAAAGTTAGCCTGTGATTCCCTTTTGGCTACTGTGAATAGCGCTGCTATGAACAGTCATGTACGAATCGGAACACCTGCATAGACATATGCAGAAGAAATACCTAACGACCCATACAAAAAGCAATTCCTTAGAAAATCAGGACTTAGGCAATTCAGAGAATATCATAATTATGGAGAAGCTAAACCTGGACTAAACCTTCCAGCATCCTCTCTTGTTTTCACTAATCCACAAGGCTTTGATCCATGTTAATAAGTAACAGTTCAGGGCAGAAATGCAATGATTCCTAAATACTTCACGCCTGTTGCGTCTTTCTCCCTCGGTCTCGATGAATGGTTAACTACCATAAAAACCATTTTGCCAATGGTGGAAAAGGGAGCTGGGAGAATTTACCTTGAATATAACTTTGAGAAAAATTAAAAATTAAACTAAGTAAATAAGTGACTTGCTCAGTGCTTTGGAATTAACAGCATCTTGGAAAAAAATCACATGGCAAGGGTTTTCCCCTGGAATCTTAAATCCTAACTAGGGCATGGGGGCTGGGTAATCAGAAAACAAATCCAGCCCATGCTATCCGGTTTTAGCAGCTTTTGGTAATATTACTCCCTGAAAGCCCTTTGATTTATGTTCTGAAAAACAGTCACAAAGTTCAACTAGCCTCGTTTTAATTTCCAAAGGTTTTCTCTTTTTTTTTTTTTTTAAGACAGAGTCTCACTCTGTTGCCCCAGGTAGAGTGCAGTGGTGTCATCATAGCTCACAAGAACCTCAAACTCCTGGGCTCAAGCGATTCTCCTGCCTCAGCCTTCTGAGTAGCTGAGACTACAGGCACATACCACCATGCCTGGCTAATTTTTCTATTTTTTGTAGAGATGGGGGGGGGGTCTCACTGTTGCTCAGGCAGGTCTCGAACTCCTGACCTCAAGCAGTCCTCCCACCTTGGCCTCCCAGAGTGCTACAATTACAGGCATGAGCCAACGCACCTAGCATGGTTTTCTCAAATTTCATTATGGTTTTTAGAAAAAAACCTCTAGCAAGTGCATAAGTAACACGACCAGCCTCCTTGAATTTCATCACACACTATGATTCAGAAGGAAAATAATCACCTGGCTGGGCTAAATTGGGTAGCTTGCCTGTTGCCCTGCAAGCTACATGTGCCTTTAAGTGTTCTGAAATTCACAGGGGGGAAAAGAACTTTCTAAATTTGAGAGTGAGGAAGACCTAAAATAAACTCTTAAGGTAATATTTTATGCAGCCAGGTAGGTTGGCCACTGGGTGAGTCTAAAAAGGATCATTTAATGCAATGGGTAGAAATTGTCTTTTCTTAAAGATTGTAATCAAGTAGCTTTACACTCCCAAATATATCTTTTGGTGCAATTCCCTAACCATGGAGGTAAGAAAATCACTTGATATTCACTTGCTCTACCTTTTAAGGTTGCTGATTTTCTCCATGGATGAAAGAATTTGTTATTTCTAGTACCAAATTACCACTGTGGGATAGTGGATGGACAGGCAAGTCACAGAACCGAACAGGGAACTTGACAGCACAGGGTTCCATTAGCTCTGTTAGGTTCTCATGTGACAAGAAGCAGCAACAGCAAATCAATTCCTCTACCATTGATTTAAATAAAAACAACCCACCCCTGCCAAAAAGCAGTCCTTACCTCAAAGCTCATTTTAAAGTCAGCTATGTAGAATTAGGACATTTTTGCCCCTAAATAGTATCAATATATTTGCAAGAGAAAAAGGATGCAGAAATAATACTATGGAGATACTTTGTAACTCCATAAAATCATTCAGTCTTTCAACTAATATTTCCAGTGGACCAGGTTCTGTGCTGGGCACTGGGGCACAGCCCCGATGGCTTCCTACTCACCTTCTCTGCCTGTTATGACACCCAGGGTGGCAGCTACTCCCAGCCTGCGGTCCCATGTGTTAGGTCAGCTGGCTAACTGGTGACACTGGGGTTTAACACCTAGGGCTGCCTTGTGCAGCTGCATAAGCAGATGGGGGTTTCATAACAGAGTGTATAATTGAGTCAGAAGCCATCAGGGAGAGAAGAGGAAGAACAAGGGGGAAATTCCTACAATGCTGGGGTTGGGGGTCTCAAGTGGCAGCAGATGAGAAGGGGAGTGAAGGAGGGCATGAATTAGCTAGGCAAGGAGGGGAAGGGGACATTCTCTGGAGGGGCCCAGCATGCATAGGGGCTGAAGGTGAGAAATGCCATAAGTGGAGAAGTGGGAGAGAGGAATGACCACAACATTTGGGGTTTTTTTGAGCAGACAATGTGAGGTTTGGGGTATTTATCTACTTATTTATTTTTTAGAAACTGGGTCTCGCTCTGTCACCCAGGCTGGAGTGCAGTGGCATGATCACAGCTCACTGGAACCTTGAACTCCTGGGCTCAAGCAATCTTCCTGTATCAGCTTCCCGAATAGCTGGGACTACAGACACACACCATCACACCCAGCTAATTTTTTAACTTTTTTTTGTAGACATGAGGGTCTCGCTATGTTGCCCAGTCTGGTCTATAACTCCTGGCCTCAAGTGATCCTCCCACCTCAGCTTCTCAAAATGCTGGGAATACAGGCATGAGCCACCATGCCCAGCAAGGTGGGGTTTTTAGAGCATCCCTAATCTCTAGTGCCTGGCACTTTGCAAGTGATCAATAAATATTTGTGGAATAAATTAATGAGGAAGTGAGTGATAAAGAGTTAATATGCAGCCTTGTGCACACATCAAAACGTGATCACTCCCTGTTGTAAACATCATGAAAATCTTCTTAATTGACTGACCAAGAACCTGTGGCTCATTTCTAACTTTTCTCGGTTAAGGAGATGAACGTGGGAATCATTCTACAGCTGATCTCTATAAAAGTCCTCAAACTCCAAATATGTGTTAAAGTGGCCTAAGTCTCTGAACTGGGCCAAACAGCACCAGTGTGGGCAGTTCTGCAAAGGCCAGACGTATCTGAGCACAGCTTGTCCGTGGCATTGTGACAAGAAAATAAAACAGCTGTTCTTACAGGGAAAACAGAGTGTGCTTGACTGTTCTAAAAGTCATTTTAGAATGTCCTAATTCTAAAGCATTAAAGAAAGAAGGCCATCAATTAGTAGGCATTGTTCTCTGACTTTCTCCTTCCTTTCTTTCTTCCTCCCTCCCTCTTTCCCTTCTTTCCTTCCTCCCATCCATCCTTTTGTCCCTCCATTTATTCATAGATTCATTCATTCAACAGGTGTCTTTGATGCTGTAGGTACTATATCAATGCTGGGGAAAATTCTGGTGAACAAGCTTCCTAACCTCAAATAGCTGATTTAGGGGAGCCTGCAGGGTGGCTGTATTAGCAAGTGACTGCCCAATTTACTGGTGAACAAGGATACTTTTGATCATAAAAGTAGGAGCAATTAATAATTACACTGGGACTGCCCCAGGCAAGCAGGACTCGTGGCTACCCTCTTCCTGATTTGATCTATGAAGGTGGTTGCCCAGCTGTAGTCAACATGCCTTGTTGCCTACATGCCTTGGGGACAGTGTGACCAGGCTGCTGGCAGGCCTTGCATATATGGGGAACATAAAGGCTTTTGATGGGGCTTCTACCCTGTCCAGCTACCCTGGGCCTCACTCTGCCAGTTCGGTGTCTCTCAAGGGCCTCCCATGGTGCTCCACCCACACTTGCCCCCCAGGCCTCTCCCTCTTCAGACTGTCCCCTTGGGGAGCAGGTGGATGAGAAAGCACATTTGCAGGAGGATGACTGTTGAGACTGCTTTCCTCATCGCTCACAGTCTTTTCTCTTTGTGAATGGTTAACCTCTAGGAAACTTCTCAAGTAGAGGCTCAGGTCAGGCTATCTTCTTAAGTCCTCTAGTCTCAGAAGGAGTTTGATAGCAATATTTGAGTAAGGTTTTAAAAAGACCCATCTGCACAGCACATGCAAAGAAGTAAACTTTTAGGCGTATGTTGTATGATCAGAGAAGAGGAATTTCCTCAGTGCATATGCGGCAAGCTTTTTCCATTCTTTGGGATTTAGCAGGAATTATAAATGGAGCTTGCATTTTTGTGATTGGCTCTAGCATCTTCCAAAGCAGGCTAAAGCGTGCACAGCTTAGATTCATTCTTGAACACTCTCTCACTTTCTGCTCCTTGGAGCAGTTACACAGGGTTGAGTTTGGCATGAGACACAGAGGGAGAGGGAAAAAGCAGGCAGTGGTAGGTTTGAAATGAGAATTACAAAGAGAATCAAGAGGTCGCACGGAAGGGAGAGAGATGAGGCCCTCCTCTTCCTTCTATATCTGACTCTGCCAATCCCAAAACTGTAAGTGATGACAGATAACTCTACTATCTCCAATTTTCTCAGAGTAACTCTGCATAGTTATTTTATCCCCATTCTACAGATGGTGAAACCAAGGCTCAGAGAAATTAAGGGTGCTTGTTCTGAGTCACTTGGCCAATAAGTGGCAGTACTGGGATATGAACCCAGATCTGCAGAATTTTACAGTCACTGGGGTTCCCAATCACTTGTGTGGCTCAAGTGCAATTAATTTGAACTGTCACTGCTTTAGGCATTCCTCCCTGCCACCATTTGGTGGGAGTAAAAAAGTAAAGAAGGAAAACAAGCGAAAAGACTGAGTAGATGGAGAGGGTGAGTTTCCTAAAGACAAGAAATGTCTGCAAGCAACAGAAATAATCCATCAGGAGCAAGGGACGGGGAACAGGGCTTGGTGGCTGGGTCCCCATGGGGTAGAGAACTCAGCTGTAGTATCTCATGATGGTTTAAGAGAACAAACTTAGCATCAAGTCTTGCTTCTTCCATTTGTCAGGTGCTGGGTATGTGACACTTGGACAAAGGACATCAACTCTCTGAACCTCAGTTTTCTCGCCTACACAATGGGATGATATTAATATCCATTTTGTCTAGCGGTTAAATAGATCAGGTGAGGTTGTGAACATAAAGTAATCAGCACCATGCCTGGGGTGCAGTATAACTGCTCCCCAAACTGTACCCTTTCCCTGTCTTATTCACTGTCTCTGCACCTTAAACAGCACAAACTTTCTTTTTCATTCCAACACCAGTGGACACAATTTTGCTCTCTAATTCTCTTTCTCCCCTTTCCTACAATTTACTCTTCTGATCTGGAAATAGAGGCTACCTCCTACTAATGTCTTACCTTCCTAGCCAGACTTTTCCCCCTGGACACACTTGGTGTTTTCTTTTACCAAACATTAACTTGGAGTGGGGCAAAAACAAGTCCGGTCTTTTTCTGAGTCAACTAAGCAGTTTCTTTAGATTCTATCATTTTTGTTTTAATGTTGGAAATCCTTTACGAATTAATCAGGGTTTCACATGAGTGCCCATCTTCTACCTGAAAGCCAAAGCCATAGAAAGAGGAGGAATACAGAGTAGGTCCTACCTAAAGCCTGCCTTGTGGCTATTTAAACCAATACAGAATGACCAAGTCTGGATACACATATTTAAAACATTCCTTCCAACTCCCCCTCCTTCTGCGACAGTTATCTGTATGCATTTGGCCCAAGGCCTGTTCAAGTTTTTTTTTTTTTTTTTTTTGAGACAGGAGACAGCCAGACTTGGAACACTCAGGAACACAGACAGACATAGGAACTGCTTAAAAACAAGGAGCTCTCCCACTCTCGTTGGAGCGAACGCTCGAGTCTGTCAGTGAACCTTCTGGGAGACGGCCAGCATTGTCACCGTGCTCGGTGGCTTCTCTGGCTTTACAGGGAACAGATGCGATGATAGCAAGGGGGTTGCGTGAACTGCCTGGCAGGTGCCCCCTTCGTGGCTGTACTTACCTCTTGCCATTCCTCTGCCCTCCAAGTGTAGAGAGGACACGGTGGGCCTTGGCAGGCGCGTTCCGACTCCGGTCTGGCGTGCGGGTTGCACTCGGCCTCTCTGGCGATTTTGTGTGTTCCGATCTGACAGCGCACATGCCTCTGCTGCACGCCTGGGCCACAGGACACGGAGCACTAAGAAGACAGAAGACGTAAGTGGGAGCTTCGGCTCATTTATTTTTTTTGGCGGGGGGTGTGGGGGGTGTCGAGGTCATAGAGGAGGGGAATGCACTCCTAATCCAATGGCTTTCATAGCAATCACATCACTTTCTCATTTCCAATGAAAGGGACCCCACATAATGTCTTAAATCTGGAAACTCACTGCCTATCAATGCTGCAGAGGGAGGCAGGTACTCAAGTTTGGATGAATCTCTAAAGTTAATAAAACTCTTGGAGGACTGAAGAGGTTGGTAGAGATCATTATGAAACATTTTAGTACAACCCAGAAATAGTGCTATCGTGTGAAATGAAAATTCTAAATGATTTCTATCCTGGAGGATTTGAAGTTCTTGAAAACTGGAGACACAGCACTATACAAGAAGAATTTCTTGGCAGATTAAAAGCACAACCCAAGGAGAGTAAATTACTGAAGATTTTAGGCCCTTATAAGTAGAATTATTTTCGCTAGTCTCTTCCTTTTCTTGCTCCTATTCCTGGAGATAGGAGAATTTTTTTTTTTCAACCCTGGAATCCACTAAAGTATTTGTGTCTATTTACAACCTCAGATGAATATATGAAGAATAAAAGCTGACAAGGGAAAACCATTTCCTCGGGCTTAATGTTTTCAGCCCTTGAAAAATACTGTTAATCATGCTGAAACATTTTGTTGACCAAGTTGCAAAACACCATATTAAATCTGCAATTAACTTTCCTCTAAATTAATTTTTTAATGGTTTCCTCATTGCTGGGTTTCATAATCTCACTTATAGGCAAGGCCAAGAATTATTGTCTTTATTAAGGTCTTGACAGTCAGAAATTAAAGGCAACATTTGGAAAGAATGGCATATTATTATACTTAGCTATTAAAAATTATTTCCAAATTTTAGTGATAGCCCAGCCTCCAGTAATTTTTCTGGTGTTGAGAAAACAAGTTTAACATACATTAAAGCCATATTGACAAGAGGAAGTCTTCTTAAACAATAGAATCACGCCCTTTTAAACTAGAAAGAAATTCTTGTCCAATTAACCTGCCGCAGCATTCAGTTCTCTCTGAGGCTAATGGAAATTTACTATCAAGAATCACACCCAGATGGATTCTGCTGAATATTAATTTTCTCTCCATTTCAGATTTTAAGAAAATAGGTGATGCTATTTAGAAGGTAGCTTGGGAAATCATATTGTTCTAGATGAATCTATGCCAGGAAGGAGGCCCATATGTTCACATCAAAGCTAGCTGAACAGAAGAAAATATTTTGGATCAACATAGCTACTATTGTTTGGGTTTAATTGTATTAACGGGATTGAATGAGTTTGTGACCCACAAGAGACCAGACTTTTAAAGTCATTATGTCCTGGGTGTAATGGGAGAGTTCCTGAACACAAGTGATGACCCTATCTACAGAGAATGGCCATTTAATGCTCATTAGAGCTACATGAATAATATTTCCCATCGATTACACTGGAAAAGAATGAACTGTAACATGGTAGAGTTACCACGCCAGTGACAGAGATATTCAAACATCATCAACAGCAGCAAACCACCACCACCTAAAAGCCCTTTGGCTATTTGAATTTGGATTCTTAAATATAAAAGGGTACATTTCTGGAACAATGTATCCAAATAGAAATACAAAGAAAGAATAACAACATTGTAAACAAATTTGAGTTTGGCATAGGGCTGACATATATTCAAAATCTCACAATGTTTTAATAACCCAAAGAAAAATGAAAACATGTTAAAGACTTTTAGAGCTTATAATACTTTTCAGCTTATTAAGGAAATGAGACCTCTTTTTGATGCTATTGTTATTGAATAAATGACTAGTGGTTCAAGGATTGCAAGGTATTAAGAGCCATAAGTATTCAACATTTAAAAAATCACTTCCTACAATGTGCAATAATTTTTCGAAAGACAAATTAAGACACAGGAAGGGTTCAATTATACAATATGTTGTTCTGGCTTCTGATTTTCACAAGGTCAAAGCCAGCTTTGAAATAGCACATTCAAAAATTTCGACATGACTTAAATGCACAGCAAGGTACAAACCCTGCCTTTCTGAATAATGCATCCATGGTAATCTTTGCTCAGAATGAGGTGCACTGCACCAGAGTTAGTCCTCTGTGTTCAACTCTTCTTTCTGTGCCGTCTCAAGGGAGGCAACAGTTTGCATACAGAGCCAGTCAGGCTTGCTTGGAGAATTCCAAGAGATTTGTGCAGAAACCCCGTGAATAAAACAGCATCAGAAAGACATCTGTGACCCTGGAGGTAGTAATGGTGGTGGTGGTGATGGTGTGTGTGTGTGTGCATGTGCGTGTGTGTGTGTGTGTGTGTGTGTGAGTGAATTTAATTTTTCTTGTTCTGTTCAGTATACCTTTTAGTTAATTTGCAGAAGAAAATGTCTGAGCAACCTCAATTAATGTGCTGCTCCCCCAGCCATCATTCTAGCGTGGCAGTCTATTTGTACAGGTTTGAAAATAGATGCTTTCAGTTCTGAACTACTGAGCTGGGAGCTGTTTCATCGCTCTCTACTCCCCACTGTGCAATGCTAGTCTGCAGAGCTCACCAACTTAAAAGAGGAACCTGGTGCTTATTTCCATAGGTAGAACAGATCTCTATGGAACTTCTGATGTTTGGGAAATCATAACATACACTTGAAAACCTGGGAAGAGTTTTACATACTTCTAGTATTACTGCTGAAATTATGGTGATGACACTCAAGGAGGGACTAGCTTGAAGAGTAACTGTATAAACCAACTATTATAAATAGTAATAATAGCAAACTTTTACTAAGCACTTACTATATGTCAGACTCTACCCTGGGTTTCTAGGCCAAAAAATGCTTTGTTGTGGGGGCTGTCCTGTGCATTGTAGGAAGTTTAGCAGCATCCTTGGTTTGTACCCGCTAGATGCCAGCTGCATTCCCCCGCATGCCCGAAGTTATGACAACCAAAACTGTCTCCAAATGTCCCATGGGGTACAAAATTACCCCCAGTGAGAGCTTAGCTCTATGCTAAGCATTTTCTGTAAAATATATTTTAAACTTCCTAATAAACCTTTTAGGTTGGTGCTCCACGAATAAATAAAACAGAGATAATCACCCTAGCTCAAGCAAAAACAAAAACGAAAAAACAAAGTAAAATTTGTCTTAGACGACGTAGCATAGCTACTGTGGATTAGCATTTGGCTCCTAGTTTTTCAATATGGTGCTAGTATGATGCCATCTTTTGTAGGCTGTTAGTGAGGGGTGTGGTGAGAAGCCTGTATTCAAACAATGCAATACCAATGCTCACAGTTCAAATAAAAACAAAATAAATGGAGAAATTCTAGTTTTCATCACTGACCATGTGTATGTGGTTTCCCCAATTTCTCATAGAACACAAGCCACACATTTGCCCTTAAACACTTGAAGAACACTTCAGAATCAGACGCCACAACTAAGCTGCTCTCATTGTAACTGTAAGAAAAGTTGTAACCAAGAAGGGCTGGTAGATTCATAATGCAATTTTCCAGTTTCCATTTTGGCATTAAGCACTGAAGATCTTTTAAAAATTAATTCTTATTTCATCGAATCTAAGACAACACTGATTACAGACACACCACGATATTTTGTATCACTGAGAAAGAAAACAGGGCCGTTAATTAAATCATAACAGTCCTGTTTGTGTGGCCCATCCTTGCCTCAAAAGTGTTGAACTATGAGAAAGACCTGCATCTCAGGGCTGACAGAGGGACTGACCGATGAATTATGGGTGAATAATGAAGTGTGACTGTCATTCTAATCTGACCATTTATTCTATTTCTGATCTTTATTTAAAAAAAATACCTTTCTATAGGAATAGGAAAAGTTTAAAAAACTTTACTCTGGAATGCTTTTGTATTGTAGGAATTCCAAGTCTTCATATTTATCAATCTGAATCAACAATCTGATGAGTTTTGTCTTAAAATTTCAGGGGTATCCCTTAGCTCTTGATCAAAAACACAGCTAAACAAATTGAACATAAACTTTTGAGGGAAAAAAAAAACCCTTTAAGACTTTATTGAGGCTACCCTCCTGTCCCACCAAAAAATAAATCTTATTTCCTTTACAAATTCAAGATTTCAAAAGATGTAGAAATGGAACATTCCATTTTAAACCTCAAAACACCAATTTTGGGGTAGAGGCTGAAGGTCGGCATGTAATATTCTACATGTCTTATTATCATCAGACATTTTGACACGATGAGAAATTGCACTAATTATTCTTCCTACCTTGGAGACAGGATAACTGGACTATATAGCTACCAGCAGAAAACAGAAGGACCAGATATAAAATCTTCCAAATATTGTTGCAAAAGGACAATCATTACTCTTGCTTAATATCGCTGCCTTCGGGATACTGCTGTTTACCACCCAATCATGGGTAAGCCAATAATCTTTAATGATGCAGATCGTCTATCTCCATCCACCATTGGGTCTGATTATTTGCAGGTACACTTCTAAATTGTACAAATCGAATTTTACCCATGCAGCACCCCGTCTTGCCTGCTTTTATAATTCATTTCTACAAATCAAACCAGGACATTATAAAGCTGGCCACAGACCATTACATAACTGTGTTTACTTGCATTTTCTACAAAGGTGACTTGACTTTTCGAAGCAATGTTTTGAACAGGTGCAGTTTTTTTTTTTTTTTCTGGGGAGGCATTCTGATAATCCTATTACCTTATGTTCACAAACCCCCCCAGGGTTTAAATCTAATCATCCCAGCTTTGTAGGCAATTTTAGGCTTCCCATAAAGATCACACGATGCTGGATTAAAACTCACTCTGTGTTTACCAATAAAGAGCAAAAGATTTTTTTAACTTGTCTTTTGTTGTGAATAAATTGGCCTTTAAAATGAGCATCATTTAAATGCTCTGAACTTAATATTCAGGGGGAATACAAATAGTTAAATAGAGGTAGAGGAACATAAAGAAAAATAACAGAGCATGAACGTCTACAGGAGGACAAGCTAATTAGCATGGTATCTTAAATAATGTTAGCTGCAGGCTTTAACATGAATCGAACAGCTCCAAAAATAAAAGGGCTGGAAGCTAACAGATGACAATGGTCACTTACAGAAACCATGAGGAAGGATGACCAGTACGAAATATTGCCTTGAATGTGCTTCCTTAAGGAAGCCAGAGGAGGAACTAGCTCTGGCTGGGTACAGATTCTTTGATTGTTCAATGAAAACAAACACACAAACACAAACCCATGTTTCATTATGATAAAGGCCTCCAGAGGGATGAGGCTACTGTGCTGGGGAAGGGTGTGCCATGGTTTATGTTTCTGTGACATGGAATATGGTGGGAGGAATGGACGACCATGATGCCAGCTTGGGGAAGTTAAGAAAAACTCAGGTTTCTGGAGGAATTTTCCATTAGTCATGTTGAAATGGAGGATTCCCAAATCCTCCCCATGTTAACATAGCTGTGTTCCTGGCTCTGGAAGAATCAATTCTAGATAGGTGCTGCCCATCTTGAACCGAGTTTCCCACCAATTCTCAAGAGTTATCTGCATGATGCTTCACTACATGGAAGCACCAGAAATTCAGCAAAACCTCATTGAATCAGATCAATGGAGAGAAGGATCAGCTTTAAATAAGGAGTATTTTAAAAGAAATTGTGCCTCATTACTTTGAAGTTAGCACCTTCCACCAGGCTGAGAAAATGTGCAAGTGTGGAGTTATGGGATTATTCTAAGGACTAGCTATGAATGGCTTTAGTTCACATATCCAGTGTTTATAGATAAACAGAAGCTTTTAAAGTTCCTGTTTCAAATTCAACATGGAAACTCTCACACCGAGTTCCTGACTAGCTTAGGAAATGTTTAGAATTAGGGGAGTCTAATTGTAATTGGTATCTTGGGTACTCACCCTCTCTTCCCCATCTCATACACACATCACACTCATCCAAACAAAATATTACTCTTGAGAGTCTATTAGATTCAAGACCCCTGCAAAGCACTTGGCATTCATTATTGCATTAAATCTTCATAAGAACCATATGAGGTAGGCTCAGTGAGGTTAAACAAATCACCCAAGGTCACATGGCTAGAAAATGACAGAGAACTCTCCCTTCTGTTCCCCACGTCTATTGTAAACAAGGAAATGGGCAGAGAAATATTTTCTAATACTTTCTACAAACAGCCCTTTCTTCGAGAACATCCAAGGTAAATTCAGACTCACTCCCTGCTAGGTGGCTATGGTCAGCTTTAGTGTAATTTGAATTGGTGGTTTTCTACGTGGTGATTAATAATGCAATACCATCAGTGAAGCATTGAGGGGCCCTCTGTGCTAAGTCTGACATCAATTACCTCTTAGAATTCATCCTCAGAACCATCGAATTATAGATATTTTCCAAAGCTCCAAGGGCTGAAGGCACTTGCCCAAGGTTGCACAGTTAGTAAGTATCCTGACTATTTAGGTAAAGATTCCTCCCTCCCGGTCCCCGAGCTGCCCTCTGTAAAACCAAGACCATACAGAGAAACACAAGTGAACACGCTGGTGTCAGCCGTGTGACCGAAGGTAAGGAAGCAGTAGGGAGAGGAGAAGCAATGCTCACCTGACTCCAAGCGCCAGCCTTCCATTTAGGGCATCTTCCTCCTCGGCACTTTCTGTGCCCATGTGGCTTAGGAAGGTGTTTACAGTAATCACTCTCTAAATGGCTTCCATCTTTTGCCATGCAGTAAACATTTCGTTGTTTATGCCCTCGACCACAAGAGACAGAACACTGCAATATAAAGCAATGGCAAGGTTGTTGTTGTTTTTTAATCACATGGAGTTTGATAAAAAACCCGACGTTGTGAGATGTTAAGACAATGCCGAACAAGTTACCGTTCCCCTCTTTTACAGCACCACTTTGGATTGTATCTCAAGGCTCAACAGGGAAGAAAGATGGCACTGGGGAAAAAAATGTCCATGGCATTATAGCAGCAATCCTGTACGGCATTTTGGCTCACTCAACAGTGTGGGTAAATCCTGATAATTTAGGCCAAAAAAAAAAAAAAAAAAAAAAAGCTTATGAACCTGAAATTATCACGAAATTCTGATTTAAGGAATTCCTTACTATAAAATAGTAAGATATTTCTTCAACAAAATGCCTTGTGATTCACTGATTGGGATAAAGGTGCACAAGTAAATGATTTAAGGAAACTCGTCAACCATTTTCCAGAAGAGGTGAAAAAGGCACGTTAGCAACTGAAAGGTAAGCTAGCAGGTAAGTCGGTGCCAATTTCGGGAGGGAGGCATTACCTTTCAACTTTGATCTGCAGGTTCACTGAACTGTTTTAAATGTGACCTTGTCTGACCACATCTAAGAAACTTGACTTTAATTTCAGATTAGGTTTCTCAGGAAGGTTTAGGAATCAAAGTGCCCATGGAATCAGGACAAAAATTTGATATGACAGCTTCTTGTAGAACAGGCAAGAGGCTGGCCCCAGTGAGTGCACTGAGATATGCAATGTCCATTGCCTCATTAGCGATTACAGAAGTCATTACCCCTTGGATCCTAAGCTGCTGGCTCGGGTTTTCAAGACACATTATTTCCCAATATAACGTTCTTGCTTTTTAGAGGGAAATGAGTTTAAGAATGAAGAACAAAATGTGAAAACGCAATGAAAACAGATTTCAAGTGTCACTTCCTTCTATTCAGTATTTTTTATATCCCCCATTAACTTTGTGATTTTTGTTCACTTAAATTACCAGCGTGCCCTTTTATGCCTAATATATAAATAGCACCATGTAAAACATGTAGCCTAATATTAATTCAACCACTATTACCAAGCATGCTCAAAGTTATACCATTCATAAATGGGCCCCAGATGTTTTTCTAGTAGAGACAAACCCTTATAAAAACTTCAATAGTAGCTGATAGGGAAATTTAAAATATATATATTAATACATTTGGCTTTAACTTTTTCACTTTAGGAGGTAGAAACATCGCTGTTTTCATTTGAACTCTCATCTTATGAATATTATGATGTGGTGTAGTCATTGTGAAAATCTTAATAGAGTTTACAGTATGGAAGGAAAGAGCCCAATTTGAATACCTATACCAAAATAAAAATATTCGTCATTCAACCTAAAGTGTTTTGATGTATATAAAGACTTTGAGATATAATTATAAAAGGCTTTTAGAATGAAGTTCCTAGATGTACCCTACAAATCTCTGAGAGTGGTCTAATGACTTGCACACAGATAATCCCTATTATGAGTGACCAATTTTAATATTTTAAAATGTTACTTTGACAAGAAGATAATATAAGGGCACAATTAGAATTTGGGATGAGCTCATTTATTAAACATTTTTTTTTTTTTTTTTAGAGACCGAGTCTTGCTCTGTCACCCTGGGTAGAGTGTAGTAGCGTCATCGTAGCTCACTGCAACTTCAGACTCCCAGGCTCAAGCCATCCTCTTGCCTCAGTCTCCCAGATATCTGAGACTACAGGCGTGCACCACCACGCCTGGCTTATTTTTTTATTTTTAGTAGAGACAGGGTCTCGCTCTTGCTCAGGCTTGTCCTGAACTCCTGAGTTCAAGCAATCCTCCCACCTCAGCCTCTCAGAGTGCTAATACTACAGACAAGAGCCAGCATGCCCAGCCTGTTTATTCGACATGCATTGAGCACCTACTATGTTCCAGAAATTATACAAAATACTAAGAATATAGTGGTGAACAAAACTCACATAGTCTCTGACCTCATGAAGCTTATAGATTAGTGAGGGAAACTAACATTAATTAAATGATGACAAAAATAGGCTGGGTGGGGTGGCTCATGCCTGTAATCCTAGCACTTTGGGAGGCCAAGGCAGGAGGATAGCTTGAGTCCAGGAGTTGGAGGTTGTGGTGAGCTGTGATATTGCACCCCTGCACTCTAGTCTGGGTGACAGAGCAAGAACTGTCTCTTAAATAAAAATATGTATGTGTGTATACACACCACACACACACACATAATGATTATTCATTGAGATGAGTCCTATGAAACAAACAGGCTGGAATGGTTTCATTCCAGGAAGAGGGCTCCCTGAGACAGGCATTCCCTGGGGTCAGACCAGCAGAGCTCACAGGCCATAATAATGAGTTTGGATTTCATTCTGCACGAGACGGAAAATCACAGAAGAGTTTTAAGTTAAAGTAAGACATGGTCTGAATTTTATTTCAAAAAATTTTACTTTGCCTACTGAGTACAGATTGGATGGGAATACAGTGTGAGTGGAAACAAGAAAACTGCTCAGGAAGCTATGATATTTGTCCAAGCAAGAGGCAGTGGAGGCTTGGGTTAGGGTATAGAACATCTGGGTGGGGGAAGTTGGTGGGTTTAAGGCTTGTATTGTGTTTTTAGGTAGAAATGACAGTTCGGCTGTGAGATGGAGAGGAAAGGGTAATACCAGGGATAACTTTTCAGGTTCTGGTTTGGGCAACTGGACAGATGGTCCTAACACTTACAGAAATGGGGAAGACTGGAAGAAACTGCACTGGGAGTCAAAGATATATTTATTTCTAGGAAATGGGTTGGACTTAAAGAGTATGGAATCACGGGCGGTAACGCTTGCTTGATTCGGAGGAAGAAATACAGCTGTCTTAGAGTAATCAAATGAACAAGGGAAGACTTAAAGTAAGTCTATCTGTAGGGACAGTCATTTCGATACACAAGCAGTCCAAACAAGCAGTCCCTTAACATGGAGAGCATAAAGAGAGTTGATGGAAATACTAATTTAGTAATCAGCCATGGTCATTAGAAGATACAGCTTAAAAGTAGGCAATTTATAGAGGCAGAATTAGAAAAGGCATAACACATTTATTATATGCCAGACACTGCCCAGAGACTTCATATACATTATCTCATTTAATCACCCAATAACCCAATGAAACTCAATAATAGAGATAGGTACTGTTATTGGAGACAACTGGTCTTTACAAAATGGCCTAACCACAATACTTTATGTACTGCTTCCGACATGAGTCCAGCACAAGTGGATACATATCTGTTGGGAACGATAACAGCATAATGAAAAATAGTTAAATTATTGACAACCTCACTGATAATTTATCTGAGGTGCAACCAACATCTGTTGTTAATGAAATGAAGTAATTTTTCAATATGATGCCTTAAAATCTTTTAAATATCTTTTTAATATCTGGATTAGCTGCATCCTACCCATTCCTATGTGTTTTTTTTTTTTTATTTGGGGACTCGAATGAGACTGACTTGGAAAAAAGGATGCAAAACTTTAGCATGACTCACCGCACATACTATTTGCCTAATATTGTTAAGATCTAAAAGCAATTAGGAAATTCTCAAGGTATCTAATCTGATAGTAAACACTCTTCATTTAATGCTAACTTACCAATAAAGAAAAGCATCTGCTCAAATCTAACAGGTTTATTAATGGATCTATTATGACTTCATCAAGGAGCTGTCACTTTGGAAATCAAATAAACACAAGTTTCAGCTTTTATATTCTAAGGGAAATTTCCGTCTGATCTTTTCCAGTCTTTTCCCAGGCATTAACTTTTACATCAACAT
This sequence comes from Varecia variegata, assembly GCA_028533085.1. NCBI lineage: Eukaryota > Metazoa > Chordata > Mammalia > Primates > Lemuridae > Varecia > Varecia variegata. The sequence continues at coordinate 152,977,840 of CM052436.1, read as the reverse complement.
GCGTCACTGAGATATAATAGTTAAATTTAGTGCGTCATCTAGCACATGTTATTTACTGGCTACATATCTGAGAGTTCTTGCTCTCGCAAACGTTTAATTCCTTAAATTTGCAGCTGAAATAGCCACCTAGTTTGCCAATAGGACTCTTTTCTCTTGGGGAAAAAAAACCAACTTGTGTAAGAGAATGATTTTTCTCCCAACTTTGAGCAAGACTCTCAAACAATGTAATCTCTGCTTGTTACTTAGAAACGCCAAGGTCAGCATCCCAAGTGTGTGGGCTTTCAGGCTTTTGTTTCTGTGAGGCCGTTTGAAGGGGATGTTGGAATGTGGAGCTTTGTTCAGATGCTGTGTTAACACTTTCCACTGACTAAGGTCTAAGAGTTTAAAATCCTTGCATTTCAACTCATCTGGTGGAAACAAAAGTCAAAGACGTGGGGAGTCTGTTCTTAACCCCTACTGAAGGCCTGCTCTCTCTCGAGCAGTAGTTCTGGATATGGTGCAGGTGGATTTGGGTCTGGTTTGCTTTTCCTGGTTTTAGGGGTACCCTGCATCAATCCTCTCACTCATACTGAGGGGCATGTTCTCTCAGGCACCGAGAAACCAGCAAACAACCCTGTTGTGTCTGTCTGCCTGGATGAGAAGGGCTACAGACCTAAAAAGAATAAGATCCCCAGGGTTGCTGAGGCTGCCGAGGACCTGGACATCCAGATGAAGATGGAGTTCCACATCTGGTAAAGATACCATAAGGACTCAAGAAGGAACAAGAAGGGGAAGGTGGAGGTCAGGGATGCACGTGGAATCTGGCCAGAAGGAAGCTTCTGGGTGGTGCTGGAAGATGCTGGGGCTTAGAGAAAGCACTGGACGGGGAGGGGTGGGGACCAGGGCACCTGAGCAGCAGCAGATGCTGCACAAGCGTGAGTTAACGGACGGCAGAGGAGGCAGCCCTACCACAGTGTCTGGGCACAGTTCTACGTAGCAAGGTGATCCCCATGTCCAAGCCATCTGCACAGATGAGATTCTGTACATAGGAAATGTGCCGTGGGGAATGCTGATCAACTAGTCCACATTTCCAACCACAGGACTGGCTGACAGCAGGTTAGAAATAACCAGGTCTGAAAGGCTAAGAATCGTGTCATATACTGGAACCCATTACCAAGTTAAGGCAAGATTCTTCTGATCTAAGTGTTTTTGACAACCAGGCAGATAATCATCACTCTGAGACAGGTGGGCGAAGTTCTGTTTTGAGATGGGAGACTGTTAATTACTCTTCAAGGACTTTCCCCTGTGATTCTACAGAATATGCAAATAACATTTAAATAACTTCATTTAAAAAATACTCTGTTGTATCTTTTCATAACAAACAAGCTCTTCTTGATTCTGCTCTTATTTTGACTTTGTTTAACAAAGCTTGAAGTCAAACTTTATCAGGAAAGTATGTTATCAGAGAGGATGCAATGCTTATGCCCAAGGTTCAGGACTGCCCTTGCCAATTATAGTGACAAATGAAGCAAATATCGCATGAGCATCACACCACTGGGAAAGGCAACAACTGTTCCACCAGAAAAAGAACATAAGTGCGAGGATATAGGATGCGAGATCTAGTTTCAAACATTGTTCGATAGAAGGCCTGAAAGACCTGTGGGCTTGTCACCTAGAAAAAATATAGTAGCTGCAACTCACCCATGTTTATTTACTGCTTTCCACTCTGTAGCCAGTCAGCAAATATTTATGGAAATGAATGAACATGTGAAAGCTATCGCTGTCACGGAAGAAGTGTACTATAAACTATGTGTCATGTTTTCATACAGGTTGGAAAGAAAGAACCACCTGGGATCTGACTCACGGTGCTAATGCTGAACTAATTTGGCACAAGTTATTTAGATTCACAAAGGCCACCCCAACGGCGCTCGTTCAGTTTGAGCAGAACTTCTGAAAATCACAGCAGGAGTTTTCACCATGTTCTTACTGTGGGCAGGATGCGGGGTTGAAGAACACTGGCTTCTATCATTTAATCCCAACAGCAGCTTGGTGGCTCAGGTACCATTAGTATTCCTTTATACAGATAAGGAGACTGAGGGTCAAAGAGGTGACATCCCTTGTCCAGGGTCACAGAGCCAGGAAGCGGTAGAGTTAGGCTAGGAAGATAGCACATCTGTCTCCAGAACCACCATTTTAACCCTTACGCGACCCTGGAAGGAGGGCTTGGTTAAGACAACAGGCTGCTCACCTCCACTAACCCACGGTGACAGGAGAAAGCAAGGACCTCAAGAAATGTCTCTTTAGACTATTTTAGAGTCCTCTGATTCCTCAGTCTCCCAGAGAGTGGCTATGCCATGTTAATATTTCTGACTTGGATACTTTTTTCACAATGCCTTTAGCACTTGGGAAGAAAGATAGGACAAAAAGCAAACATCCAATCCCATCAATGAAGGGCCACATTTCCCCTTAACTGAAGTCACACTCTGCTTTTCTCTTAGCTATCTTTTGAGGGTTTATTAACCCTTTGCGGACTGCCTGATGCCACACAGTGAGTTATCAATTCCGTTGACTGGCGAATCGCTCTTTGCACAGTCAAAAACGGAAGGCTGCAGGTTGTCCATTCTGGTCGGCCATTCACCAAGGAAAAATAATCTCTGGAAAGTTTGAGCTGTAGCGCATCGCAAAGATTATTCAGTACACCTGTTTATTTCACAAATTCAACACTAGAGAAAAGGAGACATGGCATGCTCAAAGTCCCACAGCAAGGAAGGAGTAGATGCAGGCTTAGGAGGTTTTTGTCCCTAGCAGAGAACACTATTTGGCGCCAATCACACTGGCGATTTGTGGTCAGGTTCTGGTGTTCTGCATATTACTCAGGAACCACAGCTAACCAGACACCCTGATTCTTTCCATTCCAAACTGGGCATGCTCACACAGAGCTAGCATGATGGGCAAGGAACAGCCAAGCCAGGCATAGATTCTGCACCTGTGGCTTTGAGGGATTGCCAACACCAACATAAACAAGAATGAGTGTAACGACCTCTTGTTCCAAGGGACCAGTTAAGATCAAATTCCAAGGGGGGCTTGTGCCTGGGTGCCAACACAGGAAACAACAGCTGGCCGCAGGAGGTGCTTGTCTTCGCTTTGCTCTCAAATGTAGCACGAGTTTGGGAGTCAGACCTGGACTGGAATCCTATCTGCCATTGTACCACAGTGCCACCGGGAGTCAAGTGACTTAACCTCTCTCAGCTCAGATTTGTTGTCCATAAGATAGGACAATAGCAGTATCTATACCCCAAATAGTTGGTGTTACGATTAAATGAAACGATGCATACAAAGCTCTCTGTATTTTGACCCGATAGCATAAAAATAATACATGTTTTAACCATCACTACTATGACTGTTTCTACTCAGTAAAGTCTTTTAGAATATCTCCTAACATGAAGTTAAAAAGGTGAGTACTTTAAAAAATATGTGTTAAGTAATAGACTCTAAGATTAACATTCTAACACAGGCATTGATGGGTAAAGGTGGGATTTTGGCAAAATTTCACACCGGTGCATGAGTGAAGTGCTTTCTTTTCCCAAGGTCACAGGGAAATCCACAGAGCAGACAGCAGTGCTGACGATTCCTTCTGCAGTGCCCCTTTCTCTCTTAGAGACTACGACTTATTCACATGGTGTCTTCTCACCAAAGTAAGGAGAGGAAAGACGCCACATCTGAATGCCACGTCCCTTGTCTACTCCGTCGTTCCCTGCTCATACTGTCTCAAGAACTACTGACATTTCTCATTTGTTTTTGTGATGCCATTTCTTTAATGGCCCGAGACACAGAATTGTCAGGGATGACCATTAGGGAATACACAGTCACTCGCTTCCCTGCCGCGCCCTGCCCGGCTGTGGGAGTTGTCACAGTCCTTTGTGAAAAAAGCGTACATCCTTATTGGCAACATGAACCCATTTAGGGGGGTTTTATGGGGCTTCTCACAAGACAAGAATGGCTCGGAACAGGGGCAACAGGAACCAAAATATTGAGGAGGAAGGGAAAGAAAGCTCTACCAGGAAACAAGGGCTGTGACTTCAGGCCATAAAGCCAGTGTTGACAGGCCTGCCTGATGGCTGTTTGCATCTAGGACCACCCTGGCACTTATTACCATGCAAAGGAGCTGAGAGCGTTTGAGATTGGCAGGGAACACCAAAGAAGAAAGCGGATGCAGGAGTCATGGTCATTGCAGCCGCAGCCGGATGGGGCATTAGGCCACCCTCCCATCCCCACTGCGCCCCCAGCACCCCCAGCCTTTGCAATGCTACAAAGGTCTAAGAAAAGGAACTAAGAACAGCACGTCAACTCCTGGAGCACGCTTGAAGGCTGCTGTCAGTACGAGAGCCAAGTAGGTGGCCCTGCAGACGCCCAGCAAGGGAATGGCAGGGCCAGCAAATGAGGGGAGACAGGGAGAGGGGCTCATGCCCACCACCCCCATTACCGCAGGAATCACACGGCAGAGGGCTCTCCAGCTGCACCCCCCATCTCACAATGGAACAACAGCCTCATAGTAGAGGGGGAAAATAAATCTCAACATTAAATATAGCGGCATATGAAATTAGTTATGCAAACCAAATTGGGGTTCTTCTTGTTCTCTAAGAGTGTAAATATTACACTTTTTCTCACCATCAACAAAGAAACAAAAACCAAGGGAACCTGCAAATGCAGCACTTGCTGAATTCTACTGTGGCCATATCCAGGGGTGCCCGGGAATCTGAGGCACATCACCAGGCCCTGTTACCCCTCACGTGCCCTTAGATCCCCCCTTCCCAAGTGCATGGTCTGTTTTTGTAGGACTTCTTTTCCCTTTCAAGGTTATACCCAGTGATTATTTGCAGCCTGACTTCAGCAGAATAATGACGTTGGCATTTTTCAGGAAAGAGGTGAAGCCGGTTGAAGAACCCACCCTGAGTGTGCCGCAGGATGATTTATGAAAGCAGTCTGGAAGACGGGGAGGGTGGTGGGGGGATGTTTCTTCCAGGATCCCTGTTCTCAGCTGTTCCAAAGGTGAGTGAAGAAGCGTCTGAGTAAGTAATTGATGGGAAAGTTACGGCTGGTAGGAACAGTGACCAAAGTTTCCTGGTACTCTGGAGGTGGACTGTAATGGAGGGCCCTAGCTGGAGGGTTCGTGGCTACCTGGAAATGTCGGTCTGCCAGCGGATAGATGACACTGCTGGGGCAGACCTGCTTGACATGACTTGTGTGACGGCCATAGGCTGTTAGTTAGGGACGGGCCTGGGAAGCTTAAGCCACCTTTGGGACCGCGTCTGTAGAAAAGCAATCCATGCCGTCTGTCTCTGGACTCTCATGTACCTAACCAGTGTCCACCCCTTGGACCTTGTCCTCTTCCCACAGAAGTTATCTATGTGTCAATCAGCCATTTACAAGACACCGGGACAGAGTGCATTTAACTGCCTTATCCAGTCTTGTTTTCTCTGCCCGGCTGGCCCTTCCTCCGTGAGCTCGGTGTGAAAGGAGCGTCTGTCCAGGTGAATCTGCCAAATATACTACACTGAAAAATTTACAACCGTTTGGGGAAATGGTTTATATAATTAATTTGCTTTTGGGTGGATATTAATATCAACCCCAGAACTGACATGTATATACGTATACCTGAGCCTGTATTTAGAGAAATGTATGTCAGTAGGAGGGAAAAAGGTCATTTCAACCATTATTGAATTAGATGCTCATCCTCCAATTTTACACTGCTCTATCGGGAGTTCAGACACAGACAGTCACTCTCAATATACATTATTCAAGTCCTCTGTGGCTTTTCTCGTCGCCTGTTCCTGCCTACCTTTTGGTAAAGAAACAGCTCAAAAGTACCAGTATGAAAGGACAAGATGAGAAGAAATAAAAATCAGCTAAAATGTAAATGGCTTCCAACACGGAAGACTTGGCATTTAAAGTGGATAAAATTGTGTTTGATGGTTTTCTGCAAATTTAAACGATTCTTACACTACTCTGAGATGTATTCAAATGGAACTTGAAGGATTAAGGCAAAAGAGTGTGGGAGTTATGGACACGATTTGGGGACCAGTCAGACCTGGTTTGACCCGTACTATCTCTTTCTTTGCCATCTTCTGCAAGGTGCTTAACCACTGCAAGCATCTATTTCCAATTCTGTCCAACAGAGATGGAAATGATGGTGAATACACATCTCAAACTTAACATGTTCAAAACAGAAGTCCTAATCTTCCTCCTCTGTTCTTCCTATAGACTTCCCAGTTTCAATGGATGGACACCATTCTTTCATTTGTCCAGTCCAAAAAACCTGGAGTCATTTTGACTCCGTTCTTTCTCTTGTACCCCAAATCGAAACTCTCAGCTATCCTTTGGCACTACCTTTTTTGGGGGGTTTTGTTGTGTTTTTTTTTTTTTTTTGGACACAGGCTTTCACTCTGTCACCCAGGCTGGAGTGCAGTGGTGTCATCATAGCTCACTGCAACCTCAAACTTCCAGGCTCACATGATCTTCCTGCCTCAATCTCCAGAGCAGTTGGACTACAGGTGCACACAACCATCCCTGGCTAATTTTTTCTATTTTTAGTAGAGACAGGGGTCTCGCTTTTGCTGAGGCTGGTCTTGAACTCCTGACCTCAAGTGATCCTGCTGCCTCGGCCTCCCAGAGTGCGAGGATTACAGGTATGAGCCACTGTGTCCGGCAACATTACCTTAAGGAATCCTACCCCTTCTCACCACCTCCCCTGTGACCACTGTCATCTGAGCCACTGCTGTCTCCCATCTGAGTTTTGCAATGGCCTCCTAATGGTCTCCCTACTCCCCACAGATGCTCCTCCTATAGCCTCCTCTGAATTCAGAAGCCAGAGTCATCCTTTTAAAACAAATTCTTGTTCCTACTCAAGCCCTACCACCATCACCACCTTCACTGTCAGTGGCTTCCTATTTCACTCAAAACAAAAGCAAAGATCCTTCCAATGGTCTAACCCTCTCCTTTGCCCCACAAGCTATCTCAGCTTCACCTGTAATTACCTGTCCTACTATTGCAGCCACACTGGCCCCTTTGCCATTGCTAAGACATGGCTGGCACAATCCTGCATTCGAGTCTTAACCTGCAATACTCTTCTCCAGGATACACAAATGGCTTGTATTTTGTATTTTCCCATAGCATTGCTCAAATGTCACCTATTTAATGGAGACTTCCCCAAACCTCCTTAAAATTACAGTTCCTGCCCCCTCTTCCATGCTATTCCCTATTTCTCTTCCCTACTTTATTTTTATCTGTGGCACTTATCATCTTCTTTCATAACATATCTTTTACTTTTTTTTGTTTTGTTTGTTATTTATAATTTCTCCCCACTCTCCACTAGAATATAAGCTTGATGAGTTCAAGGGTTTTTGTGTTTTGTTCACTCCTATATCCATAGTGCCTAGAACAGTGCCTGGTTTATGGAAAACACTCAGACATTTATGGAATGTACAAACGAATGCATTAAAGAGTGAATAAATAATATCCAAAAGAACCCAGAGCCGCTTATCTCACAAGAATATTTAAGGATTAGGTAAACATTCTGCACAATGCTCAGTTTATTGTCAGAACCAAATAAATAACTATTGCTCTCTCTTATCTCTTGTGTCCATTCAGTCCAAAATTGGCCAAGTACTCTTGTGGTTTAATATTTAATTCATTGCTACATAACTAAATACTGCACAGGGGACATCTAAGGGGAAGTTTATCTTAGAATACATTACAAGACAAGCAGACAGCAGGCAGAATCTCAGAGCTCAGAATGCTTCACTGTCCTGCAAACATAAGACTAACTTTGAAAGTTCAGCTCTGAGCCATGGACACCACCATATACCATGAGTGTCATATACTACAGTTTTTCCTCCCCGAAGATGCCACCTTAGAGTGCACTTTTGTCGTATGGAAAAACACACACATACAGGCTGAAAATAGAATACAAAGAAATGCAACAGACAAGAGTGGATTCTATCAAGGCCGAGTATTTTTTAATCTCCGTTCTGCCTGGGAACATCTAAAAGCAAAAACTGAACTCTCACACTTGTTTCAAAACAATGTGTCTCAGTTTATCCTGACCTGATCTTTTTTTTTTTTTTTAAGTTTTCTTTCATTTAGAAAAAGGCTCTCAAAGTATAGGATATCCAGGATTATAAAATCAACATCAAACCGAAGATTTTGTAACTAGAGTGAACTCAGTAGAACGAAATCATGGCCATGCTCCTGCACACTCTCTATTGCATCCACCAAGGCTCTCTCTTATGTGGAGTGCTCATTACCCAAATATTAGGATCAGGCTATGTCCAGAAAGACCTAGTGTTCTTAGCTCAGCAGGACCTTTCCTTATGGATGTACTAATCCTCATTGTTCCAGGACACTGTAAATGTCTCGGGGGAAGCCTACCTATCTCAGAGCTCTGGTCTGAGATTGCTGGGTGACGAAGTCCAATTTTTGAGTTTCTTTGAAAGCCAAGTAAGTGTAAAAATGTCCTATTCAAAAATGCAAATATTCAGCTACCTCTGACTTGTGATAAGGATAATAAACAAAGCCAGGAATCCGGCTAAAAACCCATGGGAAACATTCAGATCCCAAGGACTCAGCCTTGGGGACTTTTACAAAGCAGAGGAGGCTAAACCAGTTTCCACTCGGGCAAGAGCTTGCTTCTTTTATGTGTCCTCAATCAAAATGAGTGTTTCTAGAAGTCTGGAAAGTCCTCCCAAAAAAGGCAGTGAGAAAACATGGGGCTTTGGATTCCATCAGGTCTGGATCCAAGAATTCCTGATTGTATAGTGTTGGGAAACTTGTTTAACTTCCCTACGTCTCAGTTTTCCTAGCTGCACAATGGACAGCATAAAATCCACTTTGCAGGGATTATATGAGGATTAGCAACGATGCATTCAAAGCATCTGGTCCAGGCTGTGGCTCACAAGCAGATGTTCAATAAATGGGGGCCTTTGTTATTATTTTCCACTTCCAGTCAAATCCATCTGGCTGATTGCAGATGAGCACCTTTATGTGCCACATCAGGAAATGTAAGACAATCAATTGGTCATCAATTGATGACTGTGAAATGGAGAAACTCCTGCAATCAAAGAAGTGAGCTTTCTGTGGTGGCTATGTGTTCTCATTTATTTAGGGAAGATTTGCAGGTGCTCAGTTTATAGCCTAGAATCACTGGTAAGATTATATTTAGGCAACATTCAGAATTCTAATTTTAAAAGGCTTTTGACATAGTCCATTGGCAAGTTAATACTCTCATGAATTCCGGAAGGTGGCACCCACTGCCTGACGAAGAACCAAGATCTCTTCTACATTGGGTATAATAGGTCTGTTTTTTAAATAAACATTTCTGTGGTCTCCCATCAAATAAAGTTTGAGCATTGTGGGGAAAATCTAATGTTTCATTAGAGCTTAGGTCCCACCATAAAACTTCTGAGGTTGATGACAGTGTCTTGGGTTCACCTTGTTTGCCTTTCCTCTACCGATAGATCTCTTCTCCAGTGGAAAGCTTTGGAGTCACTCTTAGTGTTTATGGCCATTGTTAGTGATATTTTTAAAAGAAAAGAATTGAGATTGAGTTTCCTTCTAGGACCGAGAGATACATCATCTAAAATGTTCTCTGGCCCTGCAATCTCAGGGTTGCACCTGCCAGTCTGAGTGTATATATGTATGTGTCTGTGTGGCATGAAGGTTGGGCTTGGTAAATATATAGAATTTGCCATCTTGGGATGCAGGAAAGATTTGCAATGTGGAAAAGAGGAGGTATGGAGAGGTAGGACTGCAGAAACTTTCTTTCCCAGAAGTTTGTGTACACAAAAAACAATTTAAAAGCCACACATCTGTAAAAGCTCATCGCCTATGTACAGTTTCTTCTCATGGGTTAAAAAAAAAACAACTTAGCTGTTGGAGAAATAACTGATTGTGATAACATGATCTCTACAACATGACAATTTGTCTTCCTTGGGAGGAGGAAGAGAACAATTTTATAATCTCAAAGATTTCTCTGACTTAAAAAACAGGGATTTCGTATCAAACATGTTTGGGAAATGCTGCAGACTATATCCACCTAATGCCCCTAAGAATATGGAAGGTCAAATTCTGCTTTGAAAAATCCATAGAACTACCAGGGATTGCTGTTGTCCCCGGGGGACATCTGCCAGTGTCAGAAGACATATTTGGTCGTCACAACCGAGAGCGTACGCTATTGGCATCTAGTGGGAAGAGGCCAACAATGCTGATACATACCCTACGATAACAAAAACCATCCCCCATGACAAAGAATTTTCTGGTCCCAAATGTCTACAGAGCCAAGGTTGGGAAACCCTGCTTTATACCTATTCACCATCTAGGTACCTCTGTCTTATCCCTAATCAGAAATTGCCAGATAAAAGGCTCTCTAGAATTATTCCTACTTTTAGAAGAGTTCTCAAAAGAGAAACCCACTCCACTTGGACACTGAAGTCTGCACAATTCCTAGACATTGCTGGACTACTACTTACGAGACAATTCTGTCATCACTGAGGGAAGCTCTGTTTGAAACACGAAATTAAAAGGAACCTACACATATGAACTATCAGTGCTACTGGAATAATCCTAATGTTATGAACATGTTGAGGAGTAACCCTTGTTTTCTTAGAAATGTCCATCCACATTTATGGTATTTTTCAAAGTCCATCACTCTTGCTAAAGCTGCCATGTGGAATTTCTATTAATCATTTTGGGCCCATCTGTACACATTTACAGTATCTGTCCCCTCTTTGCATGTCCACCCCTGCCCCCAAATGAGTGATGATGCTAGTTGATTTGCAAATTCACAGTGTGGTGGGACAAATGTGAGACCTTGCATTTTCACCTAATCCTTGAAAACCTTATTTGGATTTGGCTGCCCTTGGTGGCTTGCTGGGATGTCACAGACATTCTATGGGAAATTCAACTCTCCGGGACAAGAGCTTTTTCTAACTGGTGCCATTCCACACAGGGCTTGCAACTGTGACTTTCAACTTTCACCTCTGAATGTGAGTCCTTCCTCTCCTCACCAGAGGTACCCATGTGGCACTATTTCCAGATTTGGGGTGAGACACTTCTTTGTTGCTGGGGACTGTGCTGTGCATTGTAGGATGCTTAGCGGCATCCCTGGCCTCCCCACACTAGATACCAGTAGCCCCTCCATCCCCATTTGGAACAACCACAACCATCTCCAGACATTGCCAGATGTCCACAGGGGGGAAACATCACCCCCCGCTTGAGAACCACTGAAAGGCCTTCAGCAAGTTTTCAAAACCGAATTGATTTCAATTGACTTGGTGGTGGCAGGGCATACAGATCCTCTCTGTGGATGGGAGTTGTAAAGGGCCTGCTGAACATCGCTGTGACAGCGTCAGGGGCTGAGGCTGGACAGGTTGGGAAGCCCTGGTCTGTGCAAAGCGTGACGTGCACAACATGAAATCAATTCCCACGCACAACAATGAACAATGGACAAACACGCTCTTCTGGATGGCGCTTCCTCCCTGACATCACGTCCTCGACCCTCCACCCGAAGGGGTTCCCGGGCACGTCACATCTGATACAAAGACAACCAACGAGAAGGAAATAATGATCTCACTTCGAAAGGACAAAGAGCAACGCAGGAATAGGTGAGTTGGCTGGGCGAGGGCTTTTTATTAAATTCAAGAAAAACAAACAGCACACATTTTTGGAATAAAACTCTTTAGTTTTCAAAGGAATCTGGACTTTGGGTAGCAGTGGACAGAAAAAGGGGGGGTCTGCGTAAGGCCAGATAGTTACTGGAATTTAGTGGCAAGACTTGCAAGAAAAGTTTGTGTTTCCCTGAGAAAAGGGAAGCAAAAAGAAGTACCATTCCCAGAGGCCTTTCTTTTCAGCTGCATGGGTGGGAGGGGGTGGAGGGAGGAACAGAGAAGGAAACCAGGAAAGACAAAACCATGGAAAAAAGCCAAGGAAAAAGTAGGAAAGATTCTACTTCCGCTGAGCTCTCAGTGCAGCACCCACTTTTTTTCATTATCATGTTACAGTGCAAATCTGAGATTAAAAACATCTTCCTAAAATGTGCCAGAATGTTTAAATTTGCAAAATACATCCAGATCTACTCTTTACTTCCTTGTGAAGAAAAATACACACTCTGAACATATTTATGTTTCTTGAAGAAATTTAAAAAAATAACTTATTTCAAAAAATTTCCAACTTAGAGAAAAACTGTGACATCACAAAGTCCCTATGCCCCCAACCAAAGTCCCCAATCACTGATATTTCACTACATTTGCTCCTCCCATCTCTATATATACCATTATCATTTGGTCTTTGACCAGTCTGAGAGCAATTTATAGACATAATGTCCCATCATCTCCAAAACTCTAGTTTCATCGAATCAAGGACACTCTCCTACATAAATACCATACACCTCTCCAAGCCAGATTATCACTACTGATACACCACCACTGAATAATCCTATGTCTTTAATGATGCCCTCCTACCGGTTAGGTCTGCATTTCCCTATTTCTAGACCAATGTGATACGGAATTTAGTTCCTGAGTAGCTGAGCTCATTCATTCATTCATTGATTTCGACATTGTTTATAGTATGCCTGCTTTGAGTAAGGCATCAAGCTTGAAATGTGGGCCTCATCAGCCCGAAGGAAATTAAGGTTTGGGGCAATGAAATAAATGATTTGGGAAACAACTTGCACTTGAAATGTGGTGGCTGTGTCTACATTTCTTCCTCTATCCTAGACAAGATAAAGGAAGCAAGCTGACCCATTCTGTGTTTTCCCTGTTAAATTTCCCATCTCTTTATCTTACCAGTTCTCCAAAACATAACTGTTTAATCATTCACCTGCTACAGGGACTAAGGAATACAGTGGTAGCTGGGAGAATGAGGGGTGAAGAAAGGAAGAGAATGCAAGGCCAGGACTCAAAGCGACTGACCGTCCTACCAGTGGGAACGAATAAGACTTAGCATTGCTAAAAGGAGAGTTCAACTCCTACAGCTTGGTTTTAGCTCAAGAAATAGTCTGGAAGACCTTTCAATGCATTTAATGTGTTTTACTTCAACCACAGAATTACTAGAATGAGAGTTTTTAATAAATTTTAATTTCATCATTTTTCATAATTCACTTGTGAAAGTGAATTATGCATAGCATCTTTCTACGACAAACCTCATCACCGCAAACATCTGCAAACTCATATCTCTGACAAAATTTTATCTATGATCCCAATTATCTATATATTTATGGAATAAAGAAAACACTTTTATGACCTCAAGTTTTTCCATTTCTCTTTGTATATTAAACATGTCATAAATATCACCCAATGTGTGCTTAATATTGGATGTGCTTTCCTCCAAATCTTCTAAAAATTCTAAACCTTGCTCTTTACCTGGTTTAATTTTAAAAGAAACAATTTTCTTATATTCATCCCCAATTTGCTTTGCTCATCCCCTGAGCAAAATCTGTAAATGCCTCAATTAATTCCAGAATGTTTCAAGCAGTTATACTCTGGGATAACAAAAAATCTTAAAATTGTAGACATCCTCTTTCCACAGAGGTTACATTTCACAATTTCACCAACTATACAGTGATATAAGGGGATTATATCTTAGCTAAAACCAGTGGCTTGAAAGTCAGAAAATTCTGGGTTCGAATCCTGCTTCAGCCACTTGCCAGCAGTGTGACCTAGAATCAAGTAGTTAACTTTTCTGACGCTGCTGACGTCATTGCGTAGAGAGGATTAACTTAGACAATGTGGGTGAACTTACAAAGTAAATGCTCCAAAATGTAAATGATCATTATAATAAAAAATCAAAGTCCTCCCTATAATTACGGGAGGAAACACATTGTGCAAAATTAAGTAGAGGAAAATCAGCTCTTTTGTGGATAACTGAAGCTGCAATATTAAATCATTCACTTTCTGAGATATTTCAGAAGAATGTGGCTTAGGGAGAATTATTTGAATTATTTCTCACTTTAGTGCTTAGACAACCTGATACTGAACATAATAGATTAATAAATGCTTCTAAAAAACATACTACCTGCTGGATTATAGTGTAACGTTGCCCTAACGGGGGAAAGAAAAACACTTTATCTGGCCACTGGAAAAGAGAACTGATGACATCATCAGTGAATGTGCAGTCAATGTTGTTGCATGCATTTAATTTTTTGGGGGGGTTTAATATACGGTATAAATGTGAATGAATCCATATGGGTTTTGTTAACACTGCAGAGGCTAAGTTTTGTGAAGTGACAACAATTACAGTGATGGAGGAGACATTGCCTCAATTCTGTTTCTTCAGATGTGTCTTTGAAACAGAGCCCTGCAAAGCTAATCTGCCCAACCTTCACCTACTGGGTTCAGTGACTATGAAAAGCTGCCTTCCCGAAACTTTTCCTTCAAAGAGGGAATGATCTCTTGGAAGCAAGCTTCTATAAGGTGGCTACCTGGTGTTTTCTACTTTGGCCTTCTCCTAAAAAGCATCAATCAAGCCTTGCCCTTTCAACCCACTGAACATATAAACATGCTTTCTCCTTAACTGAACTTACTGCCACGATGAACTTGAACTCTGAGATGCACAAGAGGAGAGTTTGTTTTAACAGCTGCTTTTACAATGAAAGCCTTGGAGTTACTACTCTCAAGACAGCTGGTTCCTATAGGCTCTCTTTTCACTGTCTTCTGTTTTTTCTAATGCCCAGCTGTCAGGGAACACCCACCAAAGTTTTCCAAAACAAAGGCACAAAACACAAGAAGGCCAAGAGAATTCTAATCATTGGATGCAAGGGCATCCTACACGGGGACTCCTTACGTGCTGACATAGGGTTTTTCTCCCCAATTTATTTTTATAAGTTTATTGATTCCTTGGCTAGTTTATTATTAATTGCTAAAGATGTCCTGGTGCCTGAGGTTGCCCTGTCCAATATGGTAGCCACTGGCTACAGGTGGCTATTTAAATGTAGAGTAAATAAAATTAAATAAAAAATTCAATTTCCTTGTCACTTAACCACATTTCAAGTGCTCAATATTAGCCACATGTGGCTAGAGGCTTCCATGTTGGAAAGCCAAGAGAGAGAACATTTCCATCACTGCAGCAGAAAGTTATTGGACTGTTGGCCAAGGCATAACTTCTGTCTCGTAAGAGAAAGGGGATGCAGATCTTGCTAAGAATGGTAGGTTTCTGGGTTCATCCAATATGAGTCATCTACCATATTACTCCATAGACATACTTCTCTTTTTTATAAATTTTCTATTTTATAAATTTCTAGAAAGGGAAGTTGCACTCATAAAACCCATTCATGACAATGATCCCACTTCAGAGGAAGTAACAACAACAAGCAAAGAAGATGGTGTGGCAATCCACACGTTCCAGATCTTTAATTGGTATCATTAAATAACAAAGGGGAAATGGACCCTCAGACTCTGGAGGCTGGGAACCCCAGCAGGGAGAAGGCAGAAAATCAGGTCCTGCACTGATCCTGGCTCTCAGACCACTGAACCCACCTT
Source organism: Varecia variegata (assembly GCA_028533085.1). Classification (NCBI taxonomy): domain Eukaryota; kingdom Metazoa; phylum Chordata; class Mammalia; order Primates; family Lemuridae; genus Varecia; species Varecia variegata. The sequence goes on along the minus strand of CM052436.1, from coordinate 152,962,334 downwards.
TGAGTTCTAATGTCACAGTGAATAGAAGCATATTCCCTGGTAGGTTTTTACAAGTTCCATGCCATCAGCTAGGCAGCATTTATCACTGAAAATGACTGGGCAGTTGCATATTTAAAAGATAGGATTGCTAATTTATATGTATTGAAAAAACACCATCAGCAACCATGAAGATACATACCCTAATAGCAATTTTTATTTTTGTGGGGGTGGTGGGGCTGCCATGAAAAAACAAAGTATCAGGTCTTTAATTATAGGTGTTTAGTTTGCTTCATTTAACACTAAAATTTCTCTTGCTCCATTAGAATGAATAGGTCTGACTTATTTATTGCTATATCCTTAGCACCTAGAACAGTGCCTGGCCCACAGTAGGCACTCAAAGAATATTTGTTGAAAAATGAATAACTTTTTTTTTTAAAGGAATAAACCATAGTTTTTCACTTCTCCCCTCCCCCCAATAAAATAAATCATCCTCAACTGTCATCACTAATCACCAGGATTCCCTCCCAGCCAATTATACTTGGACTCAAGTTCTACCTCCCACTCCACATTCCAAACTTTCTATTCCTTTCAATTCCAGAAGGGCAACTCCATGACACAAGACAGGGAGAGGACCTACACTCCTCAGAACCAATAACCCTCCTACCCCACACCTCCCCATGTTTGGAATTTGTAAGCCCATAAAAATAGAAATCTGTCAAGCTACCATGAAATAGCTATCAGAAAGAAAGAATTGAGTCTTTCATAGGCATACAATCACTGTAAATACCGAAAAAAAAATATTAAAAGCTTGCAAAGCATTATCTCCAATGAAATAGATGCAGGCAAGTGTTTTGATTATTCTGAACACATTGGAGATGAATTCTACACTGAACTCAAATAACCTTTGTAATTCCATATATCATAAGATTTTGCTCCTCAAAAAACTGTCTTAGTTTTTATATTCCATACTGATATAGCCAAATAATGTGGCTCTTATTTCTTGTTTACAAGTGCTGGCAATATGTTTAAAATGTGTCTTGTTTTAGTAAAAATACAGGATGTATTAAAAACACATATACATTTAATGTGATATTCCTTATAGTCAAAATCTTGATATCATCTTCCTAACATGGCTAAAATTATATCTCTAAAATGATAGAGAGGGATGTTTTGCCATTCCCCAAACAGTTGTTTGACGTTTTTCATAATTGCTGGTTATGGGAATTTACCAATGACAGTAATGAGTTTGGATTTTCTGTTGTTGGAGTCAAATGGATGATGTCTAAATTACCTAAATAACATTGAGGTTAGATAAAGTTTGAGTTTTAGGCATATCCTTTTGTGAATATAAAAAGGAGCCTAAAAATTGATTCTGAACATAGGCTGTTTCTTTCTACCAAAATAAGATTGATATAGTCAGTGCGGTGACCCTGAGGTCACATCACTGAAGTAGATTATCACTTTGTCATATGGGTTTTAACAGCACCTCTCTCACGGGGTAGAACAAGAGCATTAATGTGATGCGTGTTTGCTTAACTTGGCCTGGTACACAGGAAATGCTCAGTAGAAGTTAGCTATTGTTGTCATCATCTCCTTCGAAGAAGTCATCTTGTGCTTTACCTTATAAAAAAAAAGTCTGACTCATATAGGAACCCCTTTATTTTGATCCTTTCACTCACAAGTACTGTAATAAACTACAGTGCAAAATGGAGGCTCAGCCAGGAAATGAGGTATCATTAGGCCTCCGGGGTCACTTTTATGATTTAGATTTTTTTGAAAAGGGTAGGCTCTCTTGAAATGTCCAAGTTGATTGCTACAGTACAGTACTTTTTATTTTTCTTCAATAAGAAATGTTTTCTGAAATGTAATGCAGGTGCACAAATAACAAAATTGACAAATGTTGTAAGACTTTTACAGTTATCTGAACACAAGAAATAAGGTGTAATCAAATTTATGCACATTGGATTTGCTTTTTCCTGTAACTAGCTTCTCTTCTGTGTTCAGAACCACTTCTTCTAATCGCTCATTTTGTCTTCTGGCTATGTTTTATCATTATCTACAAATTCAATAAATGGAACATTCATATTTCATAGTTGAGACTCAATGACTCAGGACAACAGTATCAGAAGAGAAAAAATACCCAACAAAATGTTAAGCCTCATACATTTTTGTTTATATAACTAAGCATCATTTCCAATTCAGAAATATTTTGTAAAGTATCCCTTTAAAATACACACTTTGAACTACCCAATTACATAAAGCTTGACACTTGGCTACTCAGATTTGAGGGAGGGATTGTACAGCTTGGAGAGAATTTACAAAATTAAAATGTATCTTCTTAAACCAAAAGAAACATATACATTCATTTCTAATTCACATAGCCTACTTGCCTTTACAGTCTGCTGATAAACACTGATTTTTAAACATTGCATATAAAATTAAATAACATGAAAAAAATAAATATGCTTTATTATATAAACACATAGAAATCTGTACTGCTCAAAATATTCAGAAAATACTAGGCGTGGCTGCTTAAAACCGTGTTTAGAAAACATGGTGGTGATATTTACAATCTTTATTTTTTCTACAGGATAGATGCAGTGAGGTTATAAAACACTGATGTCAAACATTTTCTCTTCCTACCTACAGAAGCGGCAAACTTTAATACGAAAATGAGGTAGATACAAATTCATGAGTTGGCCAGGCAGAAACAAAAGCACAATTCCTCCGTGAGCTCATAAATTCTCATTATTTGGGTCGACAAGCATTATTCCAATGCACCTAAAGGCAAGGCTCAGAGAACACTTTTAGGTTTGTCATAAAAACCCAAACAAGCAATTTCTCCTACGGAAAACCACAGTCTCCATGTTGATCAGCAAGCAGACACATGGCAGTGCACAAAGGAATACTAAAGAACCATCTCAGATATATGGTATCACCTAACAGACTTTTAAACTTTAATTATCTAGATGAATTGGCTTACTCTAGAATGCTCTGGATTGTAACCTACTTTCTGCTGTGGTTTGACAGAATAGGAGCTCTCCTTCCAATTTATCCCTCTAGCCATGGGACATGTGCATTGACTACTGAGGATTTTCCTGGGACTGGCTGTAGGAGGTGATGGAAAGGCATGTTAGTTTAAGACACTTACGGTTTAAAAAAATTACCAAAAAAGAGTCCAAGGGCACATTTTTTTAAAAAGATAGAAAAGGCTGAATTTTTAGAGGATGTTTTTCAAAATCATGATTCTTACATCTGCAATGACTTGAGTTGGAACCAAATGTCGGTCTAAAATGGGTACTTGAATTCTAAGTTCATAGAAGCTTCATTTTGGGGACTCTGGAAGCCAAATTAACAGTGATGTGGGGTTTCTCTTCTAGTAACAAGTGTTGAAGTAGGCTATCTCCATTCTGACCTTGGAGAAGGCTGACTCCTGCAGCAGCAGTTGTTCCTTGACATTATCTGCTGTGTGGGAGTACTTGGGGAGAGAAAGCGACCAGGCAGAAGGACTAATTGCTACTCTTGGTCTCTAATAAATCTAATTTGCTTTCTGTTGAAAGCAACATGTTAGCACCTCAAATATACTTTTTATTGTTGTGAATTTCACCGTCAGTTACAATGATGAAGCACCATAGAAGCGGCTTTATGGCTATTAACACAATTCACTGAGGTATGCTGAAATTTAGAATTACTAAGATATTATACCAAAGCATCCACAGAAATAAATATAAAATTAAACTCAAAATCCTACAGTAAGAATCTGAAAGACTGTCCTCTTACACAGGTAGTTAGGAAAAGGAATATATTACAAATGTATCTATTTAAAGAAAATGCTTTTGATTTAATTTTTTTTAAATCACAAGTAAAAGCCTTGCAGAAGAGATCTTGCTTTTAGACTGTAGAGGTTTTAAATATATATTTGAATAATGATCACTTTATAAAGAAAGCATTAAAATCATATACGCAGCAAAACTATTTTAAAAATCCATGCACTTGCTTCTATGGATACTACAGCCTTAGAATTTCTCTCTTTCTCGCTCTTCCTCTGTTTCAGAAAACTATGTGCAGGCCCAAGAAGAACAACTGCATTAAATAAAATTCATGTCTTCAGTTAAAATAATTAGCAGTTCATGTTTTAAAATTTAAACATTTATGCTCTTAAAATATCTTTGGGGGATCCTATGTAAAAAATTTGAGCTGTATTCAGAAAATGTTCAAGGAAGAGAATGCTGTCGAAATTAATGTATAATTCTCTGAGACTATGTTGTCTCCCTGTTTTCCCAAATAATTCTTCCTAAGAGAAAAATATGGGATGATCAATGGAATTAGAGTTTGGAGAAGGGAAATACAGATTTCTTTTTTTCATCAAACCACAGGAGTATGCAATGAAGAGTCTTGTGTAACCCTTTCTAAGGGTTAAGACATATTTTTTTGGTCAAAATTAATGAAATACTACTTTTTAGAGAGCTAGTAGACTTTTGAAACATAACTCTTGTCAATGTTGCTATTGGTTGAATGAACAGGGTGAAAATATAATGAGCTCAAGAGGGAATATTTTATGAAAAATAATATGTAATAGGTGATTAGGGAAGCTGGGAATTTCAGAGGATGTTTATGAGATTCTAAGGTTATTTCTGATCTTCTCCAACAATGTTCATTTTGGAAGGGTGCCATTATTGTAGGCAAAATGTACATCTGACTCAGAGTAGCATTTGTTTAAGCTCTTGAATAAAATCCTTAGAACCTGCTAAATAATACCAGATGAGATAATGCTCTAAATTCTTCTAGATTTCTACTTAGTACAAAGCACAGTGGTTATATAGCTAGTGTTATACCTGGAGATACAACCTCAGACATTGAAACCCTTAACTCTTAGAAACATCAACAAGTATTAACCACGTCGCTTCACTTAATCTGTTCTTTAGCTGGTTTCAGAAAGGTTTAAGACTTTTCCTCAGAACCCTATGAAATAAAAAAGGCTCTGGATATGACTTACTATAGTACTAAATTCAGCTTCAGTGCAATTAATGTATATTTATAGGACCGTTTACGCTATTTACATGAAATAGCCCTAATGGCTCCACAGCTTATGGCACAACTTAGCCAAAGTCTTGTTTTGACACAGCCGATCCTTCTGTTTGCCAAGAGCTGCCCTAGAAGTCTGCATAGTATTTACAGTGGCAAACCTGTCTCACCATGTCAGCTGCTAGCTTAGCAGATAGGAAAGGAAGACTAGGACCAAAGCAGGGGGAAAAAAAAAGGGTCTCAAACGGGCTTCCTGTCCTGCTGGAAGAAAGAGAACATTTCAGACACCATAAAAGGCACCGGGTCACTGATACCACTGTTGGTCTTTTGCATTTTCAAAATACTTTTAGTCTATTTTGTGGGCACAGTCTTGTGGTGAGTATGGTGAGAGTGGTACCCGAGTCACACCGAGGCAAATCATAGTCACTGAAGAAAAAATTGCTTTGGCCTCAATAAGCAGGTTATCTTTCCCCAAAGTCAAAACTACTATAGCTCAGAAAAGGAAGGAATGTCTGCTATTGAATTGTCTGCTGAAATCACTATATATATACATGCATAGTTCTTCTAGGAAAAGGCAGCTACTTCGTTGGCACCAGGTCCTGTATGAGGTACACGTATTCCGTAAAGTCACTTTGGCAACATCATAAAAAGTCGATTCTATTGTGCGTCAATATGGAGAAAATATTAGACTAGTTATAGCATAGTTTATGGGATGCCCTTGTGAGTATGACATTTATGTCACAGAGGAGTGCCCCTGAATACCTTGCAATTAGAGAGTCTGGTTAACAAACATTAATAGTTAGGGCCGTACCGAGTTCCAAGGGCCGGTACTCCACGCAGCATCTTGCGGACAAGCATGTGTGTTACACTGCTCACGATCGGGAGGTTTATCAAGAATTTCACAGCTCAAATCTGGAAACCGTTCCCCGCTGGACCGCTGACAGACCACCAGTCTTGTTCGCATGCCTCCACCACACAGCTTAGTACACTGGAAGAATGAAAAGAAAGGCTGCAGTTATTTTTGTCTAAATGGTGAATGGCAAATTTTCTTTTCCCCCAAGAAACATTTCTTAGCCAAATTCTATTCTGGCATTGGGCAAGGTAAGTCTCTGATAGATAGAACCAAGTCAAATTATTATACAAACAGTGAAATGCACAACAGATCAAAGCTCTCCTACCTTAATGGTAGGTATTGATTATTGAGTGCTTTCTCTTCATTTGTACTAATGGCTTTTATATATAATATCTCATCAAGAGGAGTATAATTATTTGTCCCATCTTATATATGGGGCAACTGAGGTTCAGAGAGGTTTATTAACCTGACCAAGGTCAATCAGTTAGCAAGTGATAAAGATAAGATTATTTGAAGTAAACAAAACCAAAGCAAAAAAAAAAAAAAATCCAAAAACAAAACCCAAAATAAACAAACAAAAACTACCCAATACCAAACAAAGGAGATAATGACTTCGCCAGTATCATCTTCTGGCAACTTCTAAGAAGCTGTCACCAATCTTTGGCTATTCTCTGACTCCAATCTCTGTAGACCTTTATGATGCTAAAACATTTTACTCTCTCTCTGAATCTTAGGACAACTATGACCTCGTCCAGGATGACTAAACAGCGTGGTGGGAACATTGGATAAAGTTCTGACTCTTGGCTAGCTCCAAACTTCTGAGGCAGGAACAAGTTGTATTTCTTGGACAGTGCTGCTGTGCTCACATCCAGGAACACTGACATTTGGTCTCCCTGCTGTGTCAAGGCCAGATCTCCCACAGAATTTGGAATGACCTGGTCCGTGCTGACAGCAAGCATCCCAGCAAATTCGTGTACTCTCCTGGCTTGCATTCAATTACAGAAGCTTAATCACAGGCCCCACAGGACAGAACTTTGCGAGGAGTTTTGGGAAACCCACAATAAACGAGTCACAGAGCCTCACTCCCCTTTCCTTCCCCCCTTCGGTAAAGCTCTCCAGAATGACATAACTGTCAATGAAAGTCAACAAAAATCCTCTCTGACTGCCTAGGACTACTAGATTATGAGCATGAAACCACGAGATGTGGACACAGGATTTCAGTTAGCCAAGGGTGTGGACTAACATGCCCATCGGTCTCATTTGTCGTTTTTCCCCTCTTGCACTGGGGCTTCCAAGGTGTTAATCCTCATGTTTTATTGGATAAATCTTACAATCAAGACAGAATAACTCAATAAGCTTTAAGTACATACTCTCTCTGTGGATTTACAATATATTCTTAGTTAATTAAACATAAAATAGTAAGCATCTAAGCCCTACATATAATAGGCATAATAGGGGCTCAAAACCCCATTTAATAATAATAGTACTATTAGTAATTATTAACATTAATATATTATTATAACAGCAGTTAATCAATGAAGCCTCTGTACTAGGCATGTGACAGGCACTACCTCATATAAAATGGCCATGAATACTATGAAGTCGGGCCTATCATTATCCCCATTTACAGATAAGGATATAAACATTTGGCAAAGTTACATTATTTGCCAAGGTCAAAAAGCTTGGAAGAGGCAGGGCTGGGAATGGAACCCAGTTTCATCTGTTCCAAATACTCCACTGCCCTTTATTGGTCCCAGCAGGCAACTCTGAAAAGGTAACAGCTGAAGAATTTCATTATTTGAGAATATACAGCCAATTATTCACTTCTACAATGAAAACACATCATCTTTCACAGGAATAGTAATAACCCTTATTCATTCTGGCCTCATCAGGAATTTGGCATATTGGGAGACATTATGCCATGGGAACAAGGGCGTATCACAAACACCCAAAAACTATGCACAAGATGGCAAGACATCCATGGACCAATTTAATCCATATTTTCAATCACTTTAAAAGCCCCCATTTTTTTAATCATCTGAGATGAACAAATAACTTCAGCCAGTTTTTATTGGATTCTTTCCTTGGTTTCTGCTCCTATGTATGCAAGTTGTCTCTTAGTGGTAATAAGGGTACTTTAAAAACAGTCCATAATTATTAAAGGTCTCCTAGTTAATCCCAAATCCAGAAGCTTCTACTAGAGCTAGTTCTTCTTCCTTAAGGTAAGATATGAACGATGCTACAGTTTGGTCGCACAATTCCTCTGCGTGTTTCCAGAGGAGGTGCAGAAGCAGGGTTCGCTCTCACCTCTCCCCAGCTGCCGTAAGCCCACTGAGGACAAGGGCCGGATTCACAGGCTCTTTGCTCCTCGGGTTTGATTCTCTCCACGCAGTCGTTTGCGGTGTATCCGTTTTCGTCCTGACACACAACCACACGCCGCTGGGACCCACCAGCACAGGTACTGGAACACTAAACACATCAGTCAACACGTTAATTCCCACCTGGATCTCCATCTTAGGGACACAAAGAAGCAGCTGGTTGAAAGGCCAGAGACAAATGTGACAGAAAGCGTTCTCAAGTCATGCACAATGGACCCAAAGCAGTCAGGTCCTCCCGAGAACTTCCTGTAGTGGGGCTGTTCAATGTGCCCTGGAGCGCAGAGATGTGGCTTCTCCTCTGGCATGCTTCAGGCCCTCCACAGGGGTTTAATAACTGCCTAGTGAGTGACAACATCTTGTGACTTCCAAAGCAGCCCATTTATTGTCCTCCCTTATCCTCTCTGCATCTCAGAAGGTACAGAGGTGTTGATGGACACCGCAGTTTATTGTGAAATTCTTTTCTTTTCTAAACTCCAAGTGCCTATTTTAGAACCAACACTTGACTTCCCTCTCAACACAGAGGTCACATTGCACGCTTAATGAATTGCCAGTGGTGGAAATCAAGCTTCTGTACGAACTCATTCAATTACTCCAGGAAAACATCATGGAATGCCACTTAGATATCATTGCCCGCCAGGTAAACGTTCCCTTCTGTCCCTTTACAACAGCCTAAACTTCAGTGGCTAATGGTAGCGAGATCTGTTTTATTTATTTTTTACTTCCCCAATGAACTTAATTGAAATCCATCTTGACAAACTTCTCTTCGGCTGTACTTTCAGTCTAACACACACACTCTCTCTCATGGCTGTCATTGTTTTATGTTTGTATTTCAGTTCATTTCCCACACGAGCTTCTCATAGTTCTCTTATTTATCTACACCTGGAGTGCCTTCTTTTTTTCGTTTCCATAACTTCCTTATCTTTTTAAACCCATGTGTTTGCTGGTAGCCTGCACTCTGACTCTGCAGTTGTAAAATCAGTTTGCCTATAAAATAACCATCTGGTCCTCAAAGCAATGTATTTCCCATAAATTATCAAGACTCGAGCTGCATTTGCAAGCATGTTTTTAGTTCCAGTTTCTGAAGGCTGACTTGTGCTCTCTATCCAACCCTAGCTCTAACTAATATTATTTCAGACTATGCTCAGATAATGCTCCTTGCCAGTCAGCTTCTTCCATATCAAGACATGACTATACTTTGTTCCTTATTGCATTGGACAACTGTTCAATGTCCCTGCCTATGTTGGTCAAATTATAAGTGATTTTAAAACGTACCCTAATCAATATATATATTTTCATTTTATAATGGGTATAATTCTTAAAATATAGAGCAGAATAAGAGATTTATTAGTTCTGTCTGAGAAACCCAGCTTAGTAAAGAGAACAATCATTTTAATTAACTTTGCTTGGAGACCACAGTTTAAAATGTTAGAAAGTAACTTCCATGTTGTAAATAGATTTATAACCTATATTTTGGCCCTTGAGTTTTTCCCTTGAAAATATAATCTTGTATCATTCCTTATGTTACCTGTGAACTTTATTGCCCCAATAAAATGGTTAAGTTCCTTTAGGAAGGGCTCAATGTTATAACTCAAGGGTCCCCAACCTATGGTGAGTTGTATAATTATTTCATTATATATTACAATGTAATAATTAAGTGCACAATATATATAATGCACCTGAATCATCCCGAAACCACCCCCCACCTCCCCCGTCTGTGGAAAAATTGTTTTCCAGGAAAACGGTCCCTGGTGCCAAAAAGGCTGGGGACTGCTGTTATGTCCCTATTATCACCTATAATGCTGGTCACAGGATTTGCTGCCTTGTTACTGGAAGGAACAGCTCTAGAAACCACACGCTACTCCTCCAATATGGCTGACTGGAGCAAGGTGGACACGTGATCCAAGGCCAACCAATGAACCAGCTGCCCAGTGACCAATCAGATGCTTCCTACTGAGAATACACTGAAGCCCTGGAGATAGCTCTCAGGCAGAACCAACTGCACATACTTTTATTTTTTTAGAGACAGGGTCTAGCTCTGTCACCCCAGCTAGAATGCAGTGGCATGATCATAGCTCACTGAGCCTCAAATTCCTGAGCTCAAGCAATCTGCCCAATCCTCCTGCCTCAGCCTCCTGAGTAGCTGGGATTACCGGTGTGAGCCTCTGTGCTCAGCTCTCACTACCCATTCTTGAACTATCTGAATCCCGGGCCGGCTTAAGTCTTTACACCCCATAGACAGATGAAGTGTTGCACATAATCTTTCTCCAAGAGGTCTACTTTTGCCATTATTTGATTAATACGGATGCTTAGTTCCATTCTCATGTTGCAGACTTGCCCTCTGGCCTTCTTTTGCCAACAGTGTTCCTGTCGCTTTAGACAATAACATTTTCCCAGGTAAAATGTTTCTTTGAACAAACCCGGCACCTATTAGTGAAATGTAAATGAGATTTGTCATCTAGACTAGACAAGACAAGGGAGAACGGTCTTTAGAGAAGGAAAGGGTGAGGGATATTCATTTTTCCTACCTAACATATTTCCCCTTCCATCTGGCAGCCCAATTTTCCTTAAAATAACCAACCCTCCCGTAGTAGATGCCATGTTAGTCTACCTATTATGATATTCTGCCCTTTCCTGGTCAGGGGGAGGGCAATCAGACCTTCCTGGGAATCTGAATAACTCAAGGGTGGTATAGAGCGGAAAGAGATTCATTAAGACAGAAACTGCCTAAAGAAATTATCCCTTAGTCACCCCTCTCTCTAGATCAAGGGTTGGCAAACCACAGCCCAAAGGCCCAATCTGGCCCGCCACCTGTTTTTAGAAATAAAGTTTTATTGGAACACAGATGTGCCCACTCATTCATATACTGTCTATGGCTGCTTTTGTGCTACAACAACAGAGCTGATTAGTTATGACAGAGTCTGTAAGGTCCACACAGCTGAAAAGATTTATTATCTGACCCTTTGCAGAAAAAAAACTTGCAACTCCTAAGCTAGATCCCTGAAGAGGCTCTGGTTCCCATCCCTACTGGGGCTAAATGAACAGTTTGGTTTGTTTGTTTTTCTTTCACTTGAAAGAGTCAGTTTCTTTTCTATTGTTTGCAAAACCCCTAATTGGTAACACACAGAAAACCTCTCGCAGAGGGTTCAAGTTGACGCAGAAATCTACTATAAAGTGAAGTTCTGATTCCAGAACCCACGGAAAAACTTGATTGCTATTCTCTAGGGTTTATAACACTTTGCTGCCTTTTCTGCCACAGAAGGCAGGAAGACCACGTACAGTTTGTGTACTGGACAACGCAAAGACGCACGTACATCCTTCATCCTCTGGGAGCAGGTCAGACACGGCAAATTAGGGCTGAAAATCACGTTGTCCAGCTTCAGCCTCACTTAGCTTAGAAAAAAACAAAAAAAATCCCCAAACAAAAAACAGGCACAGCTGAGGAAAAGAATGGTATCGCCCATTGTTACAAAAAGCTTACCTAATCCTCCCTAATTAAGAACTCTGCCCAAGGGCAGAATCATTCAATCTTAAAGGAATGCATCATCTCCAAATGTGGTACTAAATGAGAATATGATTTCAATATTTTTTTTTCTTTTTAAATCCTAGTGCTATCTTTAGAATACACATGTGTTGAGTTTTGAATTTTTTCAACCAGGAAAAACCATGGGACACTCAGTGATTACCTCCTCTGTTTACCCTTTAATGTCTCAGAACTGAAATCCTTTCTGACCCAGGCAAAGGGAGCCTTGAAGTGGGAAGCAAGAGAGAGGGGAATGGGATGGCAAAGGTCTTGGGCAACCTGGCAGCTGTCCTGCATGCAGCCAACACCGGCAGTGGGTGCACATGGGCAGCGGCTAATTAGTATTCGAGGGAAAGTACATCTGGTTTACTGCAACATAACCACAGTGGGCAACAGACAGCTACCTTCTCATTCTTTTTAGTGCAGAAATACTTCAACAGAATTAGCAGTACTAGAAGTAAACCAATAGTCAACAATTAAAAAGAAGACCCCTGAATGATTAGTAAACACCTAACTACATGACCAGCCAAGGTCCCTTGCTACCTTATCCTTCCTGGAATTCCATGAAACATGTCCAATATCCCACAACACAACTTTTTGGGGCAGAAAATTATTCAGTAAAAAATTTAAAACATCCCAAAGCACATTTTTCTTTTGATATTAAATTTTTTTTTCAAGGCCTTCCTAATTTGAAGGATAATAAGAATGATAATAAGAAAGACGACTGTCAACATTTATTACGTTCTCTGTGACAAGCATTGTACAAAGCACTCTATTTGCATCCTATCATTTAATTCTTACAACCACCCAAGAAAGTGGGAATTATCCTTTTCCTCATTTTACAGATGAGGAAACTGAGACTCAAAGAGGCGAGGGGAACTGGCTGAGGCCTCCAAATTTAAAAGAATTAAGGCTTTGGATCACACTGAGGCATGTTCCCTCAGAGCCAGGGCTGATATCACTAGGTTATGGCACTTTTCCTGTAAGTACAAATCTTATCTAGACTAGTATTTCCCCCCCAATCCATGACAACAGTCTACTACAAATTACACAGCATCTGTGCCACTTTGAGGCTGCACTCGTCTGGAAAATAGTAAGAAGGGAGGCAACTTTCATTAAGAATTCCCTTTCAGAATAAGTTCCTCTGTCCTCTTAATTCTCCTACAGGGATGAGCTGCCTGTCGCCTCCAGGATTGATCATGGCCACTTGAGCACATCACCTGGCTGTGACATCCCCTCCTCCACCTGAGGGAGGCAGCCTACAGGTGCACACAGGCAGCATCTCAGGGACTGTCATTATCCCCTTACAGTTCACCCAGAGCAAATGAAACCGCACAATGTCAATCCCTTATGAGAAACAAAAAATGCTCCAAAGGCCTTTCTGGTCTGTTTTTTCCCCAAACCCTACCTCAAGTGAAAGAGAAGCAAGTCAATTAGGGAAGGACTGCAGCGCATACTTACCGCTCCCCAGGGGCCTGTTCTCCACTGGTTTCCACCGAGCACATGGGTGCGGCTAGGGTTGGCGCTCCTGGGGCGATAGTCCTCGTTTTGGAAGGGGTGCTGAGCTAAGCCACTGTTTGGGGTCCGTTGAGGGCACGGTGACATGGAACAGTCCTGATCAGTTTCTGGCATGTAATCTGGGTCACACTCGCTCTGATGGATCACGTGGTCACTGTAGTTGACACACACCACTTGCCGGGTTGCCCTACCTTGCCCACACGTCACGGAGCACTACGTTGAGCGTTCAGAAAGAGAAAGGGTCGGTCACTTGGCAGGTGGTTGAAAATTCCTGAATGTGCATTTCTGTAAATGGCCCACCACTTTCCCAGTTGCTCAGGCCAAAAACCTTGGAATCGTCTTTGTCTCTCTTTTCTTCCTACCCCATGTCCATTTCAGTGAGAAATCCTATCACCTCGGAATTCAAAATATATCCCCAATCCACCCACTTCGCACAATCTGCATTGTCACCTCCCCAGTCTGAGACATCACTTTCCCGTGCCAGGACTACGGCCACGGTCTTTCAGCTGAGCACCTGCTCCTGAGCTTGGCACTCCCCAAAAACATGGCCCTTTAAAACCAAAGTCAAATCATGTGGTCCCCTCCAGTGACTTCCCAATTCATTTAGAATAATATCCAAAACCCTTATCTTGACCTACTAGGTTCTTTATGATATAGCCACTGGATGCCCTAGGACTCATCTCCTATCCTTCTCTACTCACTGCACTCCAGCTCCACTGGCCTTATGATGCTTCTTGAACATGCCAAGAACTCTCCCATCTTGGGGACTTCACACCTGCAGTACCTTTTGCAATACCACATATACATCCATGTGGCTCATTCCCTCATGTCATTCAGGTCCTGCTCAACATCAGGCCTTCTTGACCACCCTATCTGAAGCTACATCCCATCTTTCTCTAAGCCATTACTCTTCTTGACTTCTATCTAGTAATTACCAGTACCTGATGCTACATTACATATTTCTTTATTTGTTCATTGACTGAGTCCTCTATCGGAATAATCTTCATGAAGGCAGAGACTTTGTTATTCACTGTTCACTGCTCTTTCTATAGTAAGCTTTCACAAATATCTGGTGAGAAGACAGACGGATTTGATAGAAGATGAACTGATAGATGGATGGATGGATGGACGGATCAGTGTTTGGAGGCTCAAGGCATTAGAGTGAGATTATCCACCATTTATTGAGTACCTACTTTCTCCTAAGTGGTTAACACATATAACACATATAATCCTAACCACTCTGTAAAGTAGGTATTCTTTTTGGCCTTCTTTTGAGAGCAGAGGAGACTGAGAATCAAGGACTTTAACCAGATTGCTCAAGGTCATACAACCAGTAAATGCCAAGGTCTGGGTTTTTATACAGCTCTATTTTACTGCACCTCTCAAATTTCATGTATATATTATGATATTTATTGAGCTATTACTCTCCATTTTCCTTTTGCTCTCTTCTCACCTATCCTAAGCTATTTCCTGGACTCTGGGATTTTTGCAGGACAGAAAGCAGAAGTTGCTTGAAGACAAAGGTTCTTCTGCTTTTATAAAAACCCATAGATGGTGCTTGGTGTGCACAAGAGGCTGGGTTCACAGCACTGGATAAAAATTCCCACTTCCTACTCTTGGCAGGGAAAGCAAGAGTCGCTTTACTCAAGGGGCCACCGGGTGCAGGAAGTAGCCAGACTCAAAGTAAGCATCTCTCCCCTCACTCTCCTGCCACTTTTGGTCCTCTACAAACCCACGACATTCTGATGTGACTCAATGAAGACTGGGATTTCCAATTACCCAACAGGACGGGCACGCAAGCCGATTGTAAATTGATTTACACATATTTTTTAAAATGTGCATTCCTTGTACACTTGGCTAAGATTCCTTGCATACTTGGCCAGCTGTATATATGTGGGGCAAAATAATTTAAACCACAAACGACATCCAACTCTGGAATACCACCCCTTGACATCTGGGACCCTCATTCTTCCTCCCCCTTCACAGGTCCCCAATCCCTCCCAATTCCAAAGGATTCACTCGCTTACAGAGCTCCAGTCCAAGGCCTTCCACTGCCCACAGGGTGTCACAGAACATTCCTCCTTTGCCACTGGTCTAGGCAGGGTAGCACAGGCGCTCTCATCAGCTACAGAGCCGTCCTCGTCCCGGCAGCTGACGTATCTCATCCGGGTACCTTTCCCACAAGTGGCTGAGCACTGGGGGTGGGAATGAAATCATGCAGATGTTATTTGAAATGGCCGCTTCCTGGATGGTAGCATGGCATGGTACAGTCATGTCAGAGAACATCTGGCCCCCTCCTGCCCTCCCCATTTCTCCCAGTCTATTTCTTACCGGAGTCCAAGACCCAAATCGCCACTGGGTTCTTGGCACATTGTGTGCGCTTCTCCTTGCTTCGGGGACAGCTGGGGGAGGATGACAAGATGGTAATTCACAGTCCTAGATGTGATGAGGGAAAAAAGGTCAAAGTTACCTTCAAGGCAATAAACATTTAAATGGGCATGGTATATGAAAATGTAAGGTCTAAGAATCCAAGACCTCAGATTTCTGTGTGAGTCTGTGCAAGTCACATGACATCTCTCAGCCCCAATTTCTTCAACTGCAAAATGGGATATAACCTGAGTCTCCTTGTGGGTGCCTTAACACAGGGCAGGGGTCTATTTTATGATTTTTAAAGCCATATTTATTCCCTTATTTGTGTGACTAGAGAAAAAATATTGTAAAATGGCACACACGTCTGGACCGGGCAGGATAGCATTTTAAAATTATTAACTGTTAATGTATTAAAATTCTGAAGGCCAGATTCTGTTCTCACATTTCAATTAGTTTCCTAATCAGAATTTGCTAATCTTGAACTTACTTTCCCAGTTTATCTAAAGATAACACCTGAGGTTCAGAAGGTCAAATCTAGATGTAAGAGGTGTATTCAATAGGCCAATACCTGGAATTTATATAACATTTCTCAATCACTCAAAGGAAGTCTCTGTAATGGACTGAGGTCACCTATGTGTACATAATATCCCCAGATTTATAGATGGGAACAAAAATACATACCTGCTCATATTCGCTCCCAGCCTCAGTGGTTAGCAACTACTCTATGATTTAATACACATCCATCAAATGCCTCAGATGTGACGGGCATAGTGCAAAAGTGCTGGGGCTAGGGGTCTGAGGATAACTGAAGTGTCCTTGCCTTGGGGAGCTTACACATGGAACGTGAAATTCTGTTACTAGGCTTCAGAACTTGCCTATTCCTCTGCCTGAGGTCCAAGGAAAGCCACAGGGAACTTTTCACAAAGTGAAGAAATTATTCACATACTGCAATGGTAGGAGCACCCCATAGTCAAATGGATATTACAAAATAAAGAGAAATCATGCTTTGAATCTCAAAGGGGGTTGCTAAGTCTGCACTCCATGATTGTTTTAGATGGCATGGCTAACATTTCCCAGGCTTTCATCACACTGTGTTTTGGGACATTTTGATGAAATAATAAAAAAGATGATACTAATCACACCTGGTATTTGGTTAATTGATCCATGATGACATCATGAACAATGCTGCCATAGTCATTCACTTTTTTGACACTCTTTGTCCCTCAACAACACACTGAGATGTTCATCACTGAGGGTGTTCAAAACAGATGTAATACATTGGCCACACGGGGCCTCGCTCAGAGTGTGAGTTCTGGGAATAATCTGGGTTCAAACCCTGTCTTCAGCAATTAGCAAAGCTGATACACAAACCCAAGTCTTCTCTTTACATATTCTCTTTATATAAACGATGCCAAAATCAAGGCCCACATAGAATAGTGTGCTATCCTTTTTCTCAACCAGCTCTCTTGAGAAAAAAGGTATGCATGTGTGTGTTTATAGATATGTAGATGTACACAAACACACATACATATTACATGTGTATACATACATGTGTATACATACATGTGTATACATATGGTTACTTATGCATTTTACTGATATAAAGGATGTGTAGCAAACAATTTACAAAGAATAAAATAGAAAAATCTTTATTTTAAATTCCACACATTCAATTTATTCTCATAGAATACTTTTGTTGATTTTTGCTGGACATCTGAAACTGTTGCCAACCTATGGTGGTAATTGCCTAAACAGTGTAGTTCAGGTGTGACTGTCAGTTGATATTTTATTTAAGAGTAGGGTGAAAGTGGAATGATGAAGACATATGTCAGAACTTGGTTCATTGACCAATGATGTGGAAGATCTCTTTGCTGAATCAGATAATTTTCAAATACTGGAAGCATATTTCCTCATATTTTTGTGCTATTCACAATATAACAGGTATAGACATTAGAATCTTTTCAATTTAATCTGCATTATTAATATTTTCTCCACCACTTTCTTAACTCTAAATAATCAACAAAGCAATACAGTAAGCCCTGAATTGTAGTGCTTGCTGATTCCTGTGGTGTAAATACTCTCACCATGACTAATTTCAAGCCACCACTTGACACCGATGAACACAGAGCTGGGAAGAGAAGCTCAGTAGCACACCCTTAGATAGCACATCTGTCACACAGATACATACAGAAATAAATAACCTCAAGGGCATGGATAACAGTAACATGCAGTAAAATAATTAGCAAATGATGTTTTGAGTATTTATCAGTGCTGTTTTTAATACCAACTATTTAATTATAGGTTTGTATCTTCAATTTCTAATAATGGCTATAATGAATTAACTCACAAAATTCCTAAAAAATTGGTTGGCTCTTGTGAGCTGGTACAACTTAGTTCTAGCACATTGCTGCCTGAACCTATGACACTAGTTACTGAATCCCACACTAAAACCATTTTAAAATTTGAGTTCAGGAAAATGAGACTAAACAACCAACATTTCCCATCCAGTAAGAATCGCAATCCTACAAATATCTCAAATAACTACAGAAGAACAAAACAGGTATGTCAAAGTATTAGATTCTAAATGTAACAAACATGTAAACCTGGACAATTTAGTTAATCAACTGGGTGTTCTATTTACATAATCCATAAAAGGATTTCAATTTTGTCTGAACCTCTGGGAAGTTCTGACACCTTAGTGCGCAAAGCCAGTAACTGATTTGGACAAAGGGGACTCACCTGGGTATCAGTTGGTCTAGTTGCTGCATTACAGTCATTGTCATCCACCACTGACATGTAAGTCCCAATGATGCATTTCACTGCTCTTAGCTGGTACCCCTGCCCACAGGTGACACTGCACTGGAAGAAGGAAATGAGACAAAAAGGGTACACATTCACGAAATCTTCTCTTTCCCCATAACATTTTATAAAAGACAAATATTTCCATCATAGTAGGCCAAAGGGTAAAATTAGGTAAAAGTGGACAATCCTACTCTGTACAAATTATACTGATTAACTATCATGATGACACCTGAAATTACTTCTGCCTCCCACTGGAATTATATCTGTAGGGGTTCAACTCCTTGACTGTGAACTCCTAGAAGAAGGGCAGTGCATCTCCGTGATTTTTACGTCTTTCTCACTGTACCTAGCAGAGTGCTGTGGCTAAAATAGGTGCTTAATATAGCTCTGTGACCTTATTTGACTTCTAGAAAATTGTCTTGAGGAAATACTTAGAGTTTGCATCAATATTTTTATACAAGATGTTCTTTGCAATATTATTTATAAAATATGACAAAATATTGAACACCACTTAAGTATATAACAAGCAAAAGTTGAATATACTGTGGCACACAGGTAGTAAAGAAAACAATGTAGCCATTAAAAAGCAAATTGTTAGGTTACAAAAAGTAGTCTACAAGACAGTAAGTAGGAGTGATGTCACAGAAACGGCGGAGAAGCGATCTAAGAATTGGTCCTTCCACTGAAGCAAACTATAATAAGCTGGCAAGAACTAGCAGGGTCAACTTTTTTGAAACTCTGGAATCTAATAAAAAACTTACAGCAACTAGGTGAGTGTTTAATGAAGAAAAAAGTTGTCAAATTTTGATCAGAAAGTGTGATGGCATTTTTTTCTTATCCATCTACCACACTACACATTCCTCCCAAATGTACATAGAACATTTTCCAAGACAGAACATACATTAAGCCACAAAACAAGTCTCCATATGCTTAAAAAGATTAAAATTCCACAAAATATCTTCTTTGATGACAACAGAGTGAGGCAAGGAATTAATAACAGAAGGAAAACTAAAAAATTCATAAATAAGTGGAAATTGAACAACATCCTCTTAAACAACCAATATGTCAAAGAAGAAACCACAAGGGATATTAGAAAATACTTTGAGAGGAATAAAAATGAAAATAGAACATAAGGAAATTTATGAGATGCAGTGAAAGCAGTCCTCACAGAGAAATTTACAGCTGTAAGCACCTACATTAATAAAGAAGAAAGATCTCAAATCAACTTTATATCTTAAGGAACCAGAAAGAGAAAAACAAACCTAAAACCAGGAGACGGAAGGAAATAATAAAGATTAGAGTGGAGATAAATGGAATAGAGAATAAAAAAAATAGAGAAAAATCAATAAAACCAGAAATTGGTTCTTTGAAAAGATCAACAAAATTGACAAACCTTTAGCTAGAAAGACTAAGAAAAAAGATCCCCAAATCATAAATGAAAGAGATGACATTACTACTGACCCTACAGCAATAAAAAGAATTAGAAGAGAGTACTATGAACAATTGTATGCCAACATATTAAGCTAGATGACACATGCAAATGATCAAACACACACAAATTGCCTAGAAACAGAAATCACAAAAACTAACTTAAGGAGAATAACAAATACGAACATATCTATAAGAAGTAAAGAGATTGAACCAATAATCAAAGACTTCCCAACACAGAAAAGTCCAATGCCAGTTCACTGATGAATTTTGTCAAATGTTTAAAGAAATATTAACACCAATTATTCTCAAATGCTTCTAAAAAAATTGAAGAGAAGGAAACACTTCCTAACCCATTCTATGAGGCCAGCATTACCCTGATAACAAAGCCAAAGATAACACACAAAAAGAAAACTACAAGCCAATATTGCTTATAAATACAGATACAAAAATCCTCAACAAAATACTAGCAAATTGAATCCAATAACATATTAAAAAGATTATACATCATGGCCAAGTGGGATTTAGTCCAGGAATGTAAGGGTGGTCCAACATAAAAAAAAAAAATCAACCAATGCAATACACCCCATTAATAAAACAAAGCAGAAAAAAAAACACATGATCATCACAATTGAGGAAAGCATTTGAAAAAATTCAACAGTTTTTCATGATAAAAACTCTCAAAAAACTAGCAACAGAAGGGAACTTCTTCAATGTGATGAAAAGCACTTATGAAAAACCCACAGCTAACTTCATACTTTGCCCCAAGATCAGGAACATGACAAGGATGCCTGCTCTCACCACTGCTATTCAACATTGTACTGGAAGTTCTAGACAGAGAAACTAGGCAAGGGAAAAAATTAAAAGGCATGCAAATTGGAAAGGAAGAAATAAAACTTTCTATTTACAGATGTCATCACACTATATACAGGCATCCCAAGAATCTATAAAAAAATACTATGAGAGCTAATAAACAAATTCAGTGACATTGCAGGGTCTGAGATAAACAAAGAAAAATCAGTTATGTTTCTATACACCAGCAATGAACAATTCCAAAAAGAAATTAAAAAACATACCTAGCAACAAGTTTAAACAAAGAGGTGAAAGACTTCTACAATAAAAACTATAAAACATTGCTGAAAGAAATGGAAAGACATTGCATGTTCATGGACTAGAAAATTTGGTTTTGCTAAAACGGTAATAGTCCCCAAATTGATCCACAGATTCAATGCAATCCCAATCAAAATCCTTATGACCCTTTTGGGGAAGTGGAAGAGCTGATCTTCAGATTCATATGGAATGGCTAAAGACCCCAGATAGGCAAAACAATATTTGAAAAGAACAACAAAGTAGGAGGACTCACAATTCTCGATTTCAAAACTTATTACAGTGATCAAACAGTGTGGTACTGGCATAAGGACATATAGACTAATGGAATAGAATTCAGAGTCCACAAATAAACCTACACGTTTGACCAAGTGATTTTTAACAGGGTACCAAAACCACTCAAATGGAGAAAAAAACAGTCTCTTCAACAAGTGGGGCTGGGACAAGTGGATACCTATAAGCAAAGCACGAAGTTGGAATCCTACCTCACACTATACGTAAAAATTAACCCAAAATGGATTAGTGACCTAAATATAAGAGCTAAAACTATAAAACTCTTTTAAAAATAGCAAAAAACTTCATGACATTGGATTGGGCAATGATTTCTCTGTTACGATACCACAAGCAAAGGCAACAAAAAAACCAGACAAATGGCACTTTATTAAGATTAAAATCTTTTGTGCTCAAAGGACACTCTGAGCAGAGTGAAAAGGCAATTCAGGGAATGAGAGAAAATATTTGTAAATCATATATCTGATAAGGGATTGATACCCAGAATACATAAAGAACTCCTACAACTCAACAACAAAAAGGCCAAACAATTGGGTTAAAAAATAGGAAAAGAAAAAGGACTGAACTCTACATTTAAAAAGGGTTAAAATGGTAAATTTTATGTTAAATGTATTTTACCACAATTACAAATTTTTAAAACAGGCAAAGGATTTCAGTAGACACTTGTCCAAAGAAGATATACAAATAACCAATAAGCACATGAAAAGATGCTCAATATCTTTTGTTATTAGGGAAATACAAATCAAAACCATAGTGAGACACCAACGTCACACACCACTAGAAGGGCTATAATTAAAAAATGGAAAATATAATAACAATTGTTGATGTGGAGAGATGGAAATCCTTGTAAATTGCTGGTAAAAATGTAAAATGATGCAGCTGCTGTGGAAAACCATTTAGCAGTTAAAAAGTTAAAGAATTAGTATGTGATCCAGCAATTCCAATCCTAGGTACATATCCAAAAGAAGTGAAATCAGCTACTAAAATAAATGCTGGTACATAAATATTCACAGCAGCATTATTCATAGTAGCCAAAATGTGGGAATAGCCCAAATGTCCATCTCGGATGATTGGATAAACAAATTATGGTATATCAGTAAAATGGAGCATCATTCAGCCATAAAAAGCAATGATGTACTGATACATGCTAAAATATGAAAACATTATGGCATGTAGAAGAAGCCAGACACAAAGGTCACATATTGTACGATTCCATTTCTATGAAACGTCCAGAATAGGTAAGTCCATAAAGAGAGAATGCAGATTGGTAGGTGACAGGCGCTGGGGGGGGATTGGGAGCAACTGTTTAATGTGTGCAGGGTTTCTTTTGGGGGTGATGAAAATGTTTTAGAACTAGATAGAGGCGGTGGTTGCAAAACATTATAAATATACTAAATGTCACTGATTTGTTCACTTAAAATGGTTAATTTTGTTATACGAGTTTCATTCCAATTAAAAAAATAGGGCACAATCCAAATAT
Organism: Varecia variegata; assembly: GCA_028533085.1. NCBI lineage: Eukaryota > Metazoa > Chordata > Mammalia > Primates > Lemuridae > Varecia > Varecia variegata. Next base: position 152,939,583 of record CM052436.1, on the reverse strand, counting down.
TAGTTTAAAAATATTAGAAGAAAATCATCAACATGTTAACACTAGGAATGTTAGTGTTAACATTCAAAACATGTTAATACTGCAGACAGTGTAGAGTTAGGAGTGTGGTTTTCCTTTTTTTGCTAAATGACATTTTGCAAAATTTCCTTATGAATACATGTAACTCTTAAGTAACATTTTAAGGACTGTTCAATCAAAGAAAGAACATATCTGCGCATATAAGATGGGCTAGGACGGGCCTGGAGTAGACATGGATTAAAAAATAGGCCTGTCAGTTCTAATAGATGTTCTAGCCAAATCTTGACAGTGACCCTGAGCTGTGCTCTCCTCCTCTTATTATTCCCTAAAAGTTATGCAGATGTAGACAAAAAGGAGGCAAGATAAAAAGCATAAGTGGACTCTCCCTGTTTATTCAGACATAATTAGCCATTTGGACTGGAGATGCTGTGAAATGGGGAAGATTCAGAAGAGTGTCACTATTAGTGACAGAAATTGCAAGGGTGCAATAATAAAGCACGCATTGCATGCGTATTTGGAAATGAAGACAGAGGCTAAAGGACCCAAGTAGCTGTGGCTAGTCAGAGTGGGTCATTCTTCAAGAGATTATGTAAGTGACAGCAGACAGCTGCTCTACTTCTGATGGGAACTCAGAGTGCTACCCGAATAGTACCCAGAACGCTTTCTGCTTCTATATTAGGAAGGACTTAATTCCAAGAGTAGTGGCTTCTCCAATGCAAGCCCACAGGAGCCTTTCACTCTCTCCTTTAAGAATGGTTCGAGTTAAGACTGTGGAACATACAGACTAGAGGACTCGGAAAAGATTCTTTCCAAGCGTGAGGATTCTGCAACCTTTGATCTAATTAATTGTGTTTGAAGAGTCTGACTTAGTTATGAGACGTAAGCTCTGGAATTGTGACATTGGGAGCCAAAACATCCCTTCCAAATCCCATTCCAGACCCTCCTGCCAAAGACTCTGGCGCTGGGTCACATTTTGTAACAGACCCACAGAGGCACGCTAGAAGATAACATCAGCCAGACATGAAATCTGTTGTGAATTTGAGCAAATGCTCATGTGCACGAGCTACAGTCTAAGCCAAGGGGCGAAGACACGCACGTGGGTCTGTAAAGGGAGTAATCAGCTCCAGCAGGGCGAGCGGCGACTCTCAGAAGTGGGGCGAGATGGTTGCAGAGTTACGCTGTGCTCGACCTGGCGCCATGGAGGCATAGTGTGTGCCACACAGCGCAGTGGCTAAATCCCTGCCGCTGGAATGCTCCTCTGCAAGCCCTCTCCAGATAAGAAGGAAAGAATGTAGTTAAGAATCTTATCGTTCAAAATACCTGTCCCCAGGGACCCGCCTGCCAGGACGCACATTCCGGCTGCTGACAAGTCTGCATGGAGGCTGGCTTGGTCTCAGGGTCACACATTTTATCATTTAATCGATCTTCGCCAAACTGACACCAGACCTGGCGGTGCGTATGCCCTTTTCCGCAGGTGACCAAGCACTGTAATGAAACGCAGAGCCGGTCAGGGTCATTTCTGATCAATGTGCTGTGGTTTCTGGGGGTTATTTACTGATTAGCAGGAACAGGTGTGCTCTTTCCCCACAGCAATTCCTTTCTCCCACAGCAATTTGTACATACACCAAGCCTCATTTTTTTGCCCATTTATTCATTCCTTCATTCATTCCATATTTATAGTCTCTGGGCCAGTTTCAAGCACAGAATAAACTCAACACAGCACCAGCCTCTAAAACACTGAAGAACAACATTCATGATTGTCTAGCATAGGAGTTAAGTGTGGGGAATTATGAGTCAGATCAATCTGGGTTTTAATCCCTACACAACCAACTCACACAGTCTCTCTGAACCTCAGTTTTCTCATCTGTAAAATGGGTATAACGTTAATAATGCCAAAGAGTTGTCAAAATTAAGTGAAAAAAATCCAAGTAAAGTGCTTAGCACAATGTTCACTCAATATATGTTAAATATAATCATTATCCATGCTCGTTGTAGAAAATTTAAAAAATACAGAGAAACATAAAAGAGAAATAATGATCCAAAATCTCACTACCCAAGGATAACCATTATCAATATTTTGCTGTTTTCTTTCCAGTCTTTTTATTTAAGCAACTTTGGATCATACTGAATTTCCAGTTTAATCTCTCCCACCCCTATTTTATCAAACATTTTTGTAAAGGTTTGTTACTTAATTTGAAATGATACTTTAGCTATTAATAATATCAGCTATTTAAGTAAAATTTAAAACCATACATACTTTTATCTTTTTTAAACCAAATACTAGAGTTTAAGCAAAGGAAGCTTAGTAACCCAGAACTAAAGCACTAGGTTTGTTGTTAATTTGTCCAGATATCAGATACTGTTAATCAGATGCATTGTCAATTGTCTGCCATTCCAGGGGCATTAATGGTATCCTTTTCAAATTCACACTTTATTTGATGGTGAAAGTAAACAGTTAATATTGCACTTATATGTAGCAGCTGCAGCAGGGAAATACTGTTCTTTCCCCACATTCCTGACTTGGCTCATAAATAAGAAAACTTCTGTTCCCCTTCCACTTGTTCCCTCTTAAGGAAAGTGGAGATAGTTGCCTGCTTGGGGAGTATCTCCCTGGGCCCTGTGCATAGTGAGTGCTAATCCTGTACCATGAAAGCAAGAAAGAGGCTCCACCTTCTTTCTCTTTCTATCTTGGGGCCACCTGTGCTGGGCAATGGAGGGTTCACCTTGTGTTTCATAAAGTAAGGGACAAGAAAGGCATAGATCTGGAATACTCAGCCTGGTCTATTTCTCTTTATTGCAAGTTTTTCTCTAGCAACTGGATGGGTAAGTCAGATAGGTCACTCCCTGAGGTCTAATTCTCTTATTTCAAGTTGAAGTAGGAAACCCCATGATGACCTCAGATCTAAGCTAGGATAGCTTTATGATGAATAAAGCCCTAATTTCCTTTTAGCCACTTAGCTAGGGCTCAAAGAGGAGGGACTGGAACTTCAAAATCATCAACAGAAGCCACCATGGTGGGTGATCCTGCCAAGCCCACAGTGCCTCTGAGGTCACCGGTAGACTAGTCACATCCAGTTCTGCAGTCTTGATGCAGGTGGAGAACTGGAGTTGTTTCCTCAAGGGGAGGTAGGAGAAAGGTGCACCAGGTTTAGCCTTAAGCAGACCAGGGAAGCCCCGGAATTACAGTATCAGATATGACCTAGGGGAAATAACAGCCCTCCCATCTCACCTCTGACCAGTCTCCAGATTTCCACTGTGGACAAGAGAACTCATTGCACCTCTGAACAGTGACTTTCTCCTGATGCGTGCATTTGCTGTCATCTAGCATGTCATTTCGGGTGTTGACACAAATAGCCCTTCTCCTCTGGGTCCCACCATCACAGCTTTTAGAACACTGTAAAGACAAAGAATTAAATAGAACTGTTGTGGAGTTTCTTACGAAGCATGCTCAAGATCCTGGCTATGCTGTCTCTGCCAGTCTTTAACTGTGGTCCCCAACCCCTGGGCCATGGACTGGTACCAGCCCTTGGCCTGCTAGGAATTGGGCCACACAGAAAGAAGCAAGTGAGCGAAGCTTCATCTGTATTTACAGCCACTCCCCATGGCTCTCATCACTGCATAAGCTCTGCCTCCTGTCGGATCAGCAGCATCAGATTCTCATAGAAGCGTGAACCCTACCATATACTGTGCGTGCGAGGGATCTAGGTTCTCCTTGTGAGAATGTAATGCCTGATGATCTGAGATGGAGCTGAGGTGGTGATGCCCACCCCCCACCCCCCAGTCTGTGGAAAAATTGTCTCCCATGAAACCAGTCCCTGGTGCCTAAAAGGTTGGGGACCACTGTTTAACAACCAACCAACCCTGGCCAACTTTAGTTGTTATTTTGGGGGAGATATTTTTGAGTTGTCAATTTATTTACCAGGTTTATACTGAAGTCAATATTAGCTCACTGGCATACAAAAATAAAATTGGAAATGGCCCATGGAGTATGGAAAGGGATTGGTTATTCCACCACTTTAAATTTTCTACATGCCGTGCCCATGTCAGACATTACAAATCAATCAGGGTACTCTTTTCTGCAGGGCTTGAATGAGGTCAGGCATTACAAAGAATCATGGTTCTCTTTTCCATATAGCCTAAATGGGCCTTCTCAGCACAGCCCTGCAAGGAGCCACCATCGACTAATCAGACTTAGCAGCCAAGAGGACTCTCTGTGAATGAGCGCCAACTTACTTCGGTCCAAGCAGAATAGCGCCAGCCGCCGGTGTTACATTCTCCTGAGCATTTTTCCCGGTTGCTTGGTTTGGGGTTACTGCTGCAAAAACTGTCATCAACCTTCTCGGTCTTTCCATCCAGCCTGCTGTATTTGGCACAGTAGATGTCTAATGTGCGGTAACCCAAACCACACTGGGCACTACATTCACTCCTGCTGGCAACATGCCACCTATGCATCAAAAATGAGAAACCAACGTTGCCGTTAAATATATACGCCTTATCTAAATTCAACTGGGAGAAGAGTTATTTTTTTCTTCCTTAACTCAAATACCATGAGGCTCAAAGCCGCAGTCAGTTACTAAAATCCAATTTTAAAACAACATATCCATATATTTTTCATGGCTGCCAATGTACATGGCAATCACAGAATGACAGCCAGAGGTCCTATCTTTGTCAAGATTCTCCCCTGATACAGTCAATCTGAAATTCAAGCAACCAAAAGGAAAAAACACATACACACTGGAATTCAACAGAGCAAAAAAAGCAATTTTACATTTAAAAGGTTCATGCAACCTACTATGTCATTTGCCTTCTCCTAACAGAGAACCAACATTGGAAACTCAACCTAGGAACCTTCCTTTATGTAGGCCTATGATAGAAAGTGCTCAATGAACATTCTGTGAATTAATTAGGGAATGAATAATTGGGACTGCAATTGTGAATTTCAAGTGTGCTAAATGCTGTGTACATAATATCTGTGAATAAAGACTCTAAATTCCCTGAAGATATAGACTATATTCTATACAGCTCAATGATACACATTTAAAATGAGATTTGAATCTATAAATCTTTGTTGCCTTTGAATCCCCAGTACCTATAAGGAGACTTTTTGGGCACACAGTAGGTGCTTAGTATATGCTGATGAATCGTCTGGTTCTTTTAATGCCCCAGGAACACAGTCAGCAGTGCTTACATTTAAAAAGAGAATAAATAAAATGCCTAAGCTGAAGAGAACAGTCTAAATAAATGAGCTTAAAATGTATTTTGTTGATTAGATTTACAAATCCAGAAAGAATAATTTCTTTATAATCTTCGTTTGATTTCACTCTGGACGGTTAATTCCCTCACTGCTCAGAAACTGGGTGGTGTGCGGATTGCTAATGTCCTAAGAGTCCTCCCGTGCACACCTGTCCAGGGGGAGGCCTCAGGAAAAGGAAGAGGAGTATTGGCTACATGCTTGTCTTGGAATTTCTTGCTAATGCCCAAAAGTAGGTCAGAGTTGACCATTTGGCAAGTAAAGCGGGCCATGGAGATCTTCTGTTACAGTGACACCCATACTGGCGGGCTTTGTTCTAACCCGGAAGGTGTTATCGGTGAAGAATTGTAAAACAATGTTTTATCTCATCCTGTCACGGGGCAAACTCTCACTTCCTTCAGGAAGTGAGGCAAAAATGTGCCCCAATTCAACAGAGGCATCTGGAACTTTCATCTGCTCTTTGATTGCTGGCTACCTTCTCTTTGCCTTTGTCACCATTTCCTATGGAAAGGTTATTTTCCATCCTGGATAAGGGAGGCAGGCATCCTGCACCCACAAGAGAATACACTAGCAGCTCGGGAGGGCAAAGCAGAGTCTCCCCGACTTTCACACAGTCCCCAGAATCTGAGCCGAGAGCCTTGAAGATTCTGTGGAAAGGGCACAGCACCACCTTAGAAAAGATCAGCTCAAAATGCTACCCTCTGCTTCCTGGTCTTGCCCTGGACGGTGCTCTCCACTTCAGCGTTTTGCAATCATTCGGTTCACTTCATGGGAAATAAAATACAATTTACTATGTTTCAGAAAAGCATATTGCAAAGCATTTGTTACTAAGCAGAAACTGAGAAGAAAACGAGTATGTCTGTGTCACCGTGGGGGTTGGGGGATTGAATGATTTTCAGAACTGCTGAATTGAATAGGTTTCTATATTGCAGAACTTCTCAGGGCCTTCAAAATGGTGATCAGCATTATGAATCTCCACACGGGGAAGGAGATATTGGTGAGGCTTCTCACACATAACCGGTTTGCAACGGATCATCCTGTGGAACTAGTGATCCACAAACATGCCTTGGGAAAAGCTATTTTAGAGTTTGACCCATTAGTAACAATCCTCTTTCCATGCTTTCAGTTTTGGACAGAGCCACTTGGCAGTAATTAGTATAAATCATTATTATATTAACTGTTAGGTTGATAGAAGAAAGAACACCTTCTTTAGGCTTGCTTTGTGTCTTTGTGTATTTTTCAGTGAACAATCTTGTTTTTCTAATAATCCGTAAAAGCCAGTAAGATATGAGTTTGAATTTTGACAAATAAACCTGATCTTCTCTTTAATTTTAGGCATGAACATACACCTCTTTAGTTACGAGGCTTTTGTAAGCTAATCCTAAACTCTGATTTTTTCTTTTCACTTTAATTCATACCCCTGTGGGCTTCACTTCTACCAAAAGACACGGCCACAATCCCTTTACCTTCTTTTTTTTTAATCAGTCAGAGGTGCTACTATTACCATCCAACAAACCTGTGATCTGAGCTGCTATTCTCATTTGGTCTCAGTAGAATTTAAAAAAAAAGTTAGTGACTTTTTCTGAATAGAAATTAGAGGAATTTAGAATAGCATATTTAGCATGCCTACTATATAAAATGAAAAGACTTTAAGCCCTGTCTTTACCTAGGTATTGTGAAATTATTTTTAATAACCATCAGAGGATGGACTATGGAATCAGAAAGACCTGGGTGTGAATGTCACTTATTAAACTAAGGGACCCTAGGTGAGTCACTTAACATCATTGAGCCTCAGCTTCCTCATCTGTGAAATGGGGGAAAATAGAATACATTTCATAGGGCTATTTGGGGAGTTCAGTGAGGCAAGGCACATATCGCAGGCATTCAAGAAAAGTATGATTTATTATTATTACTGTTAACCTTGGTGTTTTATTCTCCAACCAAGTTTTAAGTATCATTAACTCCATATAAACCAATGAGGAGAAATCCACTTGAGATCTTTTGTATTATCCTACATAAAAGTCTCTCTTTTTTTTATGATCACATTCTAATACTCAAAATGCTTTGTACACACTTGCCTTCTTTGTGATCATAGGAGCATGCCTAGCATGTATTGATCATGAGAGACTCGCCCAGCCGCGTTCTGATTCAGCAGTGGAGAAATGAAAGGTGAGGGAATCTGAGTGAGGGAGGGAACAGGAATGGGGCAGAAAACTCATGGGAATTATTTCTTTTCGCAGAGGAAGAAAAGCTACACGAAATGGGATCCATGAATATCACCCATCATCATGAAGGAATTAAGAATGAAAACAGCTTTCTCCTAGGGTTTCAGCACACAGGCTCCAGGGGCAGACGGACTGCACTGGAGCATTGGAATCTCTGCCACTCCTCTAACTAGTTGTGTGACCTTGAGCAATTCGCTTAACTGCTCTTAGCTTCCATTTTCCATATTGGTAAAATGGTGATAATACCAAGACTCATGTTATAGTGTTCTTTGAGGAACTAATTGGGTATTAATTATTTTAATAGGATAATATAAGAACTATCCTATTAATAAAAATATAAACAGGATAATATATAACTGTTAAAAACCAGTTCTTAGTAAATGGTTGACTCTATTACCATTACTTTCAGAGTATTGGGGAATATAGTGACCATTTGATATAAGGCTAATCTGAAAATGTCACCTTATTCAATTCATTAAGGCTGCACTTCAAGTTAGTTATCTAATTATTTTTTTCTGAAAAGATATTTAACTCCAATTTAACTGAATTGGCTGAAACAATGGGTTTACATGGATACTACCTATAACAAGAATACTCCCTAGTACAAATGCCTGCCTTTTAAGGTCTTCTTGTCCTTCCACAAAGACTTTTGTCAATGCTTTTTTGTAAGACAATGAGCAAGCAAGTCAGTGACAATGGGTAGAGGGGAACTGTGGTAGGGTACAGAAATCCTAGGCTTTGATGTCAGAGCCTTTGGTCAGGACTGGCAAAGATATGGCACTCATGCCACAGCTGCCCTTCTGACTCCCATGGCAGGCATCACTAATTGATCACAGCACTCCTCTTTGTCTCTCAGAGCCTCAAGAGGGCCTTATAATCTGCACTCCAGCACTATAGGCAGCCAATGCCACTTGATAGGATTTGACATGGTCACGTAGAACCTTCAAAATGCTTAAGCATTCACTTCGCTACTTATGAATGATGAGTTAACCCAGTTCCATGCCACTCTACACTGATAATTTCTCTTCTTAAAAGGAGAATAAAATAACAACTCACTTTACCTGTATTTCACTGTCAAGAAGACTATACAATACAAGCCTAAGCCTACTTAATATTTAAACATGACACAGTCAACCATACAGGCAAATGGGAAAGCTTTAGAATTCTCTACCCACCCAATATTTCCTGCCCCAGATATCATATTTTTCCTAAATATAGAATTGTTTGACTATCAAGACATATGCACATAGATTTTCTTCTTGCTCCTTCCATGACTCTACCTTAGTGCATTGTAACTTTTATGTGCATAAGAGTTCTCTGCAGGGTAGCAGACACTCTACATGGATACAGAACATTATAGGTACTTTGAGGGATGAGGTTCTCCCCTTTTCCCTTTTCTTTCTTTTCCCCTTTCTGTTGCCCAGCCTAGAGTGCTGTGGTGTCAGCACTCTAGCTCACAGCAGCCTCAAACTCCTGGGCTCAAGCAATCCTCCTGCCTCAGCCTCCGAGTAGCTGGCACTACAGGCATGCGCCACCACGCCTGGCTAATTTTTTCTGTATATATTTTTAGTTGTCCATACAATTTCTTTCTATTTTTTTTTTTTTTTTTTAGTAGAGACAGGGTCTTGCTCTTGTTCAGGCTGGTCTCGAACTCCTGAGCTCAAACGATCCACCCACCTCGGCCTCCCCTTTTCTTTTGACTTTCAAACCAAATTTTTCCATAAGATGTGACTCAATCATGATGCTACTACCTAGCTAGTGAGTTGTAAGGATCAAACGAGAATTTTTTTTGGCAAGTGCCATACTCTATTAGCTACTTTTAATTTTCAGACGAACAAGGACTCTGCAGGCATATGTCCTTGATAATCAGGTCTGGAGGGATGGAGAATTGGCTAAAGCTTATTTTGCCGAAACACAAGAAAGGGGAACTGAAGACCAGTATCCCCCCTTCCCCTTCTAACATGCAGAGGGCTCCCACAAGACCCTCACAACTCAGTAGTAAAGATCCTGAAAAAAGCAGCCCCACCTCAGGTCACAGTCTGTGCCGCAGGGTTCAGTGATGGGTCCTGGCTGCGGCAGCCGATCGCATCTTTGATCAGAAACAGTAAGCTGGTCAGATTCCCTAGTGCAAACAGGTTTTCGTTTCCGTTCCCCTAAGCAGGGAGGAAAAAAATATTATTCAGGGAAATTAACCTGTTCCATAAACTATTTCCACCAGGTATTGGCAAACATTTTTTCTAAAGAGCTAGACAGTAAATACTTTCAGGCCATATGATCTCTGTCACACTACTCATACTCAACCCTGCCATTACAAGGCAAAAGCAGCTGTTTGTAGATAACACCAAAACAAATGAGCATGGCGGTGTTCCAATAAAACTTTATTCATAAAAGTGGGCAGCAGGCTGGATTTGGCCCCCTGGCTGTAGTTTGCCAACCTCTAATTTAGGTAAAAGGAAACAAGATAAATAATACAGGATATGACTTCTAAAACTACATCCCTAGAAAATTAAGGTGGCAGAGCTGATTTTGCTTGGTTTTATATGTGTACAAACCTCTTACGATGAGGAAACCTACCATTTCCTGAATCCTTTAAAAAATTCAACTTGCCAGCCCAAAATGACCAGATCGATTCAGAGAAAGCTGACTACAGAATACATGCAGATAGAAAGGTTCCTAGGTTGCACCGATTTGGCTGTTCTTTTAAAAAGGAAAGAGATTTTTAAAACTCTTCCAATCCCCCAACCTCAAATTCAAAGCAGATACCTTGGCAGGGTTTGCTGCATGCTTGCCAAGGTCCATGGCTGTTCCAGTAAAACTGCTGAGGTTTATCTTCAATCGGAATATTGAAAGAATAGCGCACGTCGGGGTTGTACAACTTCCCCACCGACAGAACCTGGAATGTATGGATAAAACAGAGAGAATGTTTGCGGGCCGGGTGACTCCAACTGGAAGAAGAGCGTGGTGGGCTCATGGTCAAGTTTTTACCTGAAGCAAAAGTTCTTGCTCAATGCGGTCCGTGGAGTTAATTCTTTCCACCACGTTGTCGGAGCCGCTGTACTCTATCACAGCGTTCCCAACACGGATTTCCCTTTTGGACATTGTGACAACAAAGTCTCCATTTAGCAAGAATTCACCTTTACTGCTTGACAAAGCTGTGAGAAAAGAGAATTCATTAATCTGCTGCCCACGACTACCTGTTCGAAACATGAAATAACACCTTTATAGGTAGAGTTACAGTGCAAAGAATGTGAACTTTGAGCCAGACAGGCATGGCTTCAAATCCTAGATTTGCCACTTGCCAGCTGCATGGCATTTGGGAATCAGTTTCCCTCTGTCAGCCTCCATTTATCTCTAAAATGGAGATAAAAACACCTACCCCTCATGGTATCTGGGAAAAACAAAATATAACATAGGGGTTCCAATTAGCATGGGGTTTGTTATATAAGACCCATAGTTACAGGATTATATTAATAGAGAGAAGCACAAGTGTGATGATTTGAAAATATGTACTAGTAAACTGAACACTTATAAAATTGGTTCCTCTACAAATCTCTCCATATATTTTAGAATTGGTCCAGCCTATTAAATCTTTGATAAATCTTTGTTTGGCAGATGCTGAAATCTGAAAATACATGGTTCACAGAATGTTCAAATGTCACCTTTTCAGTGAGGCTCACTGTAGTAGCCAGCCTCAAATATGGCCCCAAAGATCCTTGCTTCCTGGTAATCACACTTTGTGTCATCTCCTCCCACAATGAATAGGAATCACTGTGGAATCACTGAGATTAATGCAGAAATGACAGACTACAATTTCTGAGGCAAGGTCAAAGGCACTGCGGCTCTGCCTTGCTCTTCCTTGGACTGCTGGCTTTGGGAGAAGCCAGCTGCCATGTTGTAAGGATACTCAAGAAGCCCATGGAGAGGTCTCCTGCAAACATCAGTGAAAAGCTGGAGCCTTTTGCCAAAAGCTCCAAGTCATCTGGGATGTGGATCCTTCAGCCCCTGTTCAAGCCTTCAGATGACACCACAGCTCTACCTGCCATCTTGACTATAACCTCATGAGAAACCTTAAGCCATTAACACCCAGCTATGCTGCTGCTGAGTTCCTGACATAAGAAACTGAGAGACAGTGTGTATTTGTTGTTCTAAGCCACTATGTCTTGAACTAACTTGTTACACAGTAAAAGATTAATACACACCTACCCAGACCATTCTTTTTAAAACTGCAACCTCCTCCCACTGCCAGCACAGATTTCATATTTCTTATCTCTTTTCCCACACTAATTTTTCTCCATGGCACTTTGTGCTCTCTCTCCCCAAAGAAGAACTTAAGCTCCACAAGGGCAAGGAGGTTGGAACTGTTTTATTCACTACTATACCGCAGCTTCTGAAAGAGCGCATGGCAGGTGCTCCAGATCTTGCAAAAGATGAAAAAATAAATCAGTGACACTGAAACAGTGATGCTGAGGAACTTCTTGAATCAAGTGTCAAAATAATGGCCAAATGAGGACCTGACAGAGTTCGACCAGTTATGGAATCTAAAGTAGTCAAACTCATAGCAACAGAGAGCAGAATGGTGGGCGGGCGGGAGGGAGAATGGGGAGATGTTGGTCAAAGGGTACAAAGTTGCAGTTATGCGAGGTGGATACATTCTCATGTAAGACAATGTGGCTAGTTGACCATACCGTATTACATACTTGAAATTCACTTAAGGGTAGATCTTAAGTGTTCCCACCAAACACACAACATACAGACATTAAAAAAAAAAAAAAAGAAGACTGGAAGGAAGGAAGGAGAGAAGGAATGAATGAAAGAATGAAGAAAGAAAAAAAAAACAGAAGAAAATGGTAACTATGTGTGGTGACAGATATGTTAATTAGCTTGGTTTTGGTGATTATTTCACAATGTATAGGAATATCAGACATCAAGTTGAACCCCTTAAATATATACTATTTTTATTTGTCAACTGTACTTCAATAAAGCTGAAAAAAAAAAAAAAGAAAAGGAAAGCAAATTGATAAGGAGGATGAGATAACAGCTGCTTCAGAAAGAATAATTTATTTATCAAAGGACCAAGAGAGATTCTTGGTAAAGTTAATGAATCCTCTGAAAGTTTTTTAAAAATTGACACCCTTTCAGATTTTACTGTGAAATCCAAACTTTAAGTCAAGAATGCACTACCGTGCTATCGTATGACATGATATGGAAAAGCTTATGCAAACATATTTGTCAATTGCTTTATTCTTTCCAAAACTTCAGCATGATTGGAATAAAAACATAATTTTGTTGACTGTAAGAGCAAATAAATTTATTTGCATACTTTTGTATTAATTCTCAACAAAAACTCTCAATCATATCTTTTCCCGCTAGTATTTATTACCACATTTCAGTATCATTTTCAGTTCTGCTTTTTCTCCCCAGTACCACTGCTCCTTGAATAACGAGTCCTCCTGAGTATTGGTCTTGACATGAACCAGGTACTCAATAAATCAGAGCTATTAAACATTTGAGCCCTGAACAAAATGTTAGAAAAAGGCTCTCTGACCTTTTGTAATTTGTGCCCTATTAGCAAACTCTTGAAATGTCCTTAGGTGAATAAAAGAAACAAGGAGATTTAACTTGTGTATGGTAAATAGGTATCCTCCCAGGCACCAATGTTAATCATTTGGTACTAGCTGCCTGAGAAACCATGTAGAACAGAGTTCACAGACAACATCACGGCTCAGCATCATATTAATAATATCTGTCTTGGTCGTGGAATGAGGAATGGCCAAGTCGTCTTAGGTATTTGCCAGGTCCTAACTCATCTTTCACTGGTGCAGGTGATGTACTGTCTTTCACCACTCAGGCAAGAAGTGATTTGTATATAAAAGAGACTTCGAGGATTTAGGTTAAATAGGTATTATATTCTTATGTGCAGATTAAAGAGGGCCGAGATGAAGCTCTGAATGCCCTTTGTGGTTCAGTAGCAGTAGGATCCTCATTTTCTTGGATGTGGGAGCCTCACAGAATTCATGCAGTTGGACACTTTACTGATACAAGGCTACTCTTTCTAGGATCAGGAATTAACTGCACTGAGTTCTGTTCCCAACCCAGTGTTTCATTTATCAGAATTTCCACCCATACGAACACCATTTAGCCCCAAGGGAAGAATAAGATGCCTTAATCTGAACTGGTTGGGAAGAACATGGTGACACAGGTAACAGTCAGGGTTAGCTTTTAAAAGGATAAAAGACCATTCAACTTCTTGGCTCTAAATCCTTTGATAGTTCCTATTACCTATAGAATATAGTTCAAACTCCTTACATAACCTACTGGTAAATTTACAGATCTTAACCTCACCTATCTTTCCAGTCTCACCATTCACTCCTACCAATAAACCTAAATTTCCAGGCCTGTATATCCCCTGATCAGTCATATATTTTTCTACATGGAAGCGGTAAACTAAAGTGGTTAAGGCTATAACATCTGGAGTCAGACCAATACGGATTCCAATTCTTCCCATTTTCTGTTTGTGTAACTTTGGATAAATAACTTAAGCTCTCTAAGCCTCAGTTTCATCCTCTGTATAATGGGTTTCTTATAGGATTGTTAGGTGGATTAAATAAGATAGTGCATAGTGGGGTTTTAGTTCCTGGCAGACCATAATGCCTTCATATGCACTGTCTCCTTATCACACCTCCATGAGGCAGGGTCTGTTATAGATGCCTAATTTATGGATGAGAAAAGCATGACCTAGAGATTATTAATTCCCAAGGCCAGATGGTTTCTAATCAAGGAAATCTATTTCCAGAGCCCATTAAAGGGAGTCAACAAATGCTTGTTAAATTAGTGAATGAATTCAAGCACCTTCTCTTACATACAAATAGAAACTAAATATGTTTAGGTTACAGATTTTCAAAAATTTAAATTGTTCATTTTGCTAGCCTACATGAGCCCTTTAGCAAACTAACCATTTAAAAATTCACTTTCGTCAGCCCAAGAAAAATCCCAACCCATAGTAGGTGCTCAATCGATGATGTTGAAAGAATGCGTGATGGATGGAACCTGACACTCATGACAAGGAGAACAGAGTGCTTCCAGCCAAGCGACTTTTCTCAATCGGTGTAAACCTCTGACAACCTCATTTTGCCTGCAGCGTGAGGTCTACCAGCCATGCAAGACGCAGGCGTTTCAATGGGTCACTGATTGGAGCCGAGGTCGTTTCCGTGGCACCTCGGGCATCCTGAGGCTGCTGTCCAGTGCAGGTCGCTCACATGGTGATGGCATGATGTGCTGTCAACAAAATCACCCAACTCTTCCAAGTGAAGTCACACACTAGCTACCCGGCTGATGTTTCACTAACAAGGGGGAACTGAAATGTCACATGCCGGTTCTGTAAATTAAGTGATAATCCAGTCTGGTTATGTTCAAAGAGTGATGGTCTATTCTAGGTTAATTGGGGGGGGGGGTCTTTTCCAATGTCTCCAGGCTTCCTCTCATGCTTATGCTGACTTGGGGTACTTTACCCTTCACTGCATGTTATTTATTCCCGTCGACAGTGAGTAGGGAATGAGATAGGAGCTCAAATGACAGAAGGCTCCTCTTGTGATCTGCTCGGATAAACAGTTTGGCCCCAGACGTCCTTAAAATCATCAGATGAAAAGAAATTCCTCCTTCGTCTTGCACTGAATCGATTCCTGTCTTCCCATTGCCACAATTAATCCAGGGCTAAGTGTACTGGAGACAAATAAGTGTCACAGAAACGTCTACTTTTTCTTCTAAAGAGATATGAACACGGTGGCCCTGGGTACAACTTGGCTCTAACTCAACGGGAGGGAGGGGCCATGTGAAAGGACGACCTTTGACAGAGAGGCTTTCTGCTTCGGTACCTTGTGAAACAAATAGTTTCCTGAAAACAACAGTCTACTGCCCAACCTCCCACTAATGCGATTAGGGGAGCTAATTTCCTGGGTTGGTTTCCCTCCCATTGCACCCATCAGAGCCGGGTTGCTGCAAAGGCCCTCTCTCCTGGAAATTGCTCCCTCACCAAAACACGCAGAAGAGTATGGCTGGAGTGACGTTTAAAGAAACACGAGGGATAAGGATGAAGATCGCTTAGCAACGGAACAGCTGTGACTGGACTCCCGCAAGACACAGCATGGGTTGTAAAACCTTCTCGGGCATTTGCTGCACCTTCCCTGAAGCCAAGAGTAAACATTTACACACCCCAGACTTGATGACAACATCAAATTCTTCCTAACTTGTTAAGTAACCACTGTGAGGTTCAAAGGCTCTGAGGTCTTGACTTTCACACTTGGTGGCCTGTGACTTGCAATCTATGCCTGCACGCTTTTCATTTGCTTCCAGAGACACTTTCCTAAGCCAACAGGTGACTTTCCCATAATATTCCATGAAAGAGCCATGACTGGCTCAGACTGCCTGTCCCCGATGACAAATCTTCTTTAATTTTGTTTTCATTCTCTACAAGGAGATTAAGAAACCTCCAGTGAGAAATAAAAGGTTATCAGGAGGCCCGCCCCGAATTCAGGCGCCTGAGGTGGGCTGATTAAGTGGAACTGAATTGAGGCTGCTACTTGGAGGGAGATTATTTTTCCAAGGAGAAGAATAGAAGAGAATCCTTCTCCCTTTCGAGGAGAAGAAAGGAGCAACTCAATGTGGCTTTCAGCTCTCAGGAAATCAATTTATAAAGGAGGTTGCAGGCAATGCGGCTTGATTTAATTAGGAAGTAGTAAGGACACAACAGTCACATGCTCAAATTTATAAACCAGCATATGAAAAAAATACAGATTTTATACAGTGGTGGAAGGAGAAATGCTGAATTCCCCCAAAATAATTTGAAAACAGTCCCCATGAACTTTGTTAATTCTCTTATAAAGTCAACACTCCTTTGGATATTTAGGGTGGCGAAAAGCCAATGCAGCCATTGAGTAATTAATTCTGAGTAAGACATTATGGCCTTTGAAAGAAGGGATGAATTGTATTTCCAAGGTAACCCCCATTCTCCATTAAGTATATAGTAGGTACTCAGAAAGACAGCATGAACAATGGCTGCTCAGCAATTCAACATTACTTCATACTTGCCATGTGTACATTTTGTTATCAGGAGCTAAAGATGTAAAGCCACAGCCCTGACCTTAAAACATTAGTGGGCACACGGATAAATATGTAACAAGTCTTCTCAACTCGGTTGAGGGCAACTCCGACCTTTCCATTGCTCAGGTCAAAGCTCTGGCGTTTGTCACTCTTCTTGACTTCTTCACACCTGTGACTCCTGTCTTTCTCTCACCCTCCATATTCAATCCACCAACAAATTTGGCTCTGACTTCCAAAGACATCCAGAATCGACCACACACTGCCACCTCCACTGCTCCTGCCTGGGACCAAGCCACCAGCATCTCTCCCCTGGATTACTGCAGTGACTGCCTAATCAGTGTCACTGCCTCTGCCCTGCACCCTTCTTCCACCTTCTCAACACACCAGCCAGACTGCACCTTTAAAAACACAAATGCAATTATATCACATCATTCTTCAGCTCAAAACTTTCAGTGGCTCCCCGTGTCTCTCAGAGTCCAAGCCAAAGTCCTTCTGATTGTTACATGGACCTCTATGACCTAGTCCTGCTACCTGTTCAACTTCATCCAGGACTGTCCTCCGTGCTTACGCAGCAACAGCCACACTGGCCTCCCTCTGTTCTTCCAACAATTCAAACATGTCCCTACTTCAAGGACTTTGCAGTGGCTGTTCCCTCTACCTGGAATGCTCTTCTCCCACAGAGCCTGTTATCTCTCTCCACGATTCAAACATTTCAACTCCACTGTCCCTACCCCACCCTTGGTATCCCAATTTCTTTTATGCTGCTCTGATTTCTAATAGCACATTTCACCTTCTAATAGTATAGATTTGCTTATCTATTAAGTTATTATTTATTTTCTATCTCCCCTCACCAAAAAGTAAACTCTAAGAAGACAAGAATTTTCATTATTTTTTGGTCTGTATTGTTCATTGTGCCAAGAACAGTGCCTGGCCCATATTAAACAGTGCCTGGAGATACACAACAAAAAATGCTAAATGGGGTCATATATAAATATTACACTTGACCAGTATGCTTGGCTAAAGCATCACTGACTATCTAATGCAAGATTTCACTGAGACATTCCAAAATACAGATATAGGTTCTAATTTGATTAAAAAATACTCATTTACTGGCTCAATATGTCCAAATGTTTGGATTAAGCCTCTATAGAGGCTATATTCAGATGGATAAATAGAGTTCCTGCCTGGATATTATAAAAGACAAGGTACATTTATTTCTTATAAAAATTGCTTACACAATCATAAAGATGTGGAAACAACCCAAGTGCCCATCAATACATAAGTGGATTAATAAAACATGGTATATGTATACCACGGAGTACTACGCAGCCATAAAAAATGGTGATCTAGTATCTTTTGTAACAACCTGGATGGAACTGGAGACCATTCTTCTGAGTGAAGTATCGCAAGAATGGAAAAACAAATACCACATGCACTCAATACTAAACTGGAACTAGTCAATCAACACTTACATGCACATAAGAAAGTAAAGCTCAGTGGAAATCAAGCAGGTAGGAGGGAGGAAGAGGGGATGGGTAAATTCACACCTAACTGATATAACTGATACAATGATACTATCTAGATAAAGGGCACACTTATAACTTTGACACAAACTGTACAAAAGCAAATTATATAACCAAAACGTGTGTCCCCCTGTAACATTCTGCAATTAAAACAAAAATGTGAAATCAGAGATACTTAAATAAATTTCCTTCTACTGCATTTTTCAGTTTGCAGACAAAAAAAATAATCCAACTGAAGTCACAGTTTGTGAAAATGCCTCAAAAAAGAGAGGAGGGAAAATAAAGGTTTATAATGTTTGGAAACTTTAAAAAATAAATAAATAAATAAAATTAAAAAAATTAAAAATTGACTGTCCAGTAAGACGGCCCTGATTTCTTCTACATATGAGTACAAGCCACGCTGCTCTTCTCAGCTGGGAGGAGTCCAGTTGTACAAGGCTAAATCCTCTTTCACTCATGACTCTACTCCCCACATCCTTCTTTTAAATGACAGTTGAGCAAATTTCATAATCACTTGTGGAAGTTTACAAAATAATGAATCGAAGTGGGGTTGGACGGAGCAAACTGTCGCAAACCGACAGAGGGTCCTTAGCATGTTGTGGTTTAAATATAAGGAACAGATATGAATTAATCATGTGTCTGGGGTCAGAGAGGGAAGATAAAGACTCTGTAAAGAACAAAGTGGGCCATTCTAGTAATGACTTGAGAAAAATATGTGCCACTCTAGAACCTTTTGGAATGAACCAGCATGATGAAATACTGAAAAAGTCTACCAGTGGTCTGCTACTGGTGAGAGCCAATCACCTAAAAATCAAGTCAAGTAATACCTCTGATAAAACATTTGTAAGCTGGTTACCCACAGGACATATTTTTTAAAAGATTCAATAAGAGCAATGATTTTATGCTAAACTTAGAGGGTAAGCACTTTCAAAATTTCACTTGAGGCCGTTCTATTTTGTCATATCCAGAGCAAATCCCTTGATATCAAACAGCGCAACCACACAAACCTTAAATCAATACTCTGATGATGTGTGTGTGAGGGAGAAATAATGAATTTAAAGATCGACTTCTTTTACGAAAATCCATGACATTGGAAAGCTCTCCTGCTGGTTCTCTGGCGTCTGCCAACTGCTCCAGAGAACCAGAGTTCCAGCAAATGGCAGGGGGCAGCCCATCTCACCTAAGTAGTTGTCATCCTCTGACTTCCCTGAGAAACTGTGCTGCCGCACGTCGATATTGGTAGCACCAGCTGGAATTCGGACCACAGTATTGTAACCTGGAAAGAATGTAGCAGAAATTCAGTATTCCACAGAACGGTTCACTTCCTCTAAGTATGGAATAAAAGGTGGGCAACAAAAGAATATGATATAATTCTCATACAATTCTGGTAGGTGCCTTATAGTCAGACGGATAATGTACCATAACAAGACTGATTTTATGCTTGACATTAATACGTTTAAGTATAACATGCGGTTAACAATTTTTTAAACTTTGGCCATTTTCCTTCTCATGGTTCTTAGGAGCAGATTCTTACCATAATGTACCGTATTAAATGTTCCTGCCACCGTTTTGCATGAAGAATTATCGCCACCACAAACCCCACATTTATCTCTCCGGGCTTTTGAGTTTAAAACATGATCGCATCCAGCTTGCTTTTAAAAAGAAAACATTTGAAATAAATGGTAAGTGTTATAGTGGTTATAAAATGGCAAGTAATGTGTTTCTTTGAATGACGGGCATTCAAATGACAAGAAAGAGAAGTCCCCTTTAAACTTGCATGGATTGTGAACGCACACTGTATATAGCCTTGCTATTTAAAATGTGGTCCTTGGACCAGCAACCTTGGGCCTGCTTGGTGCTGTTTGGAATGCAGAACCTCGGGCCCACCCAGGTCTCCTAAGTTGGCATTTTAACAGAATTCTCCAGCTGCTTCATCTACAAAGTTTAAGAAGCACTAGCCTATGAATAAGCAGAGTAAATGAAAAAAAAAAATCCCTCAGCAATGAGAAAAAGGGGGTGTGGTAAGGACTGTATCTAATTAAGGAGCTCATGCCCCATCTTAAGAGAGCAGCCGCTGTCCCCAGCAGGCCACCCCTGCCATGTAGAAATAGGAGCCCAGTGTTGACATTTTCTAATTTTTCAAGAGAAGCTGGAAAATTTGATTTCATGTGAAATCCCCTAGGTTTACATATCAGCTATGAATGCAAGACAAAGTGCAACTGCAAGCTGCCCGTTGAGGCCTTAGGCTCCAGCACATGGACTCCTGAATTTCCTTGCATATTAACACAATGAGGCAGTATAGACTGAGCTCTAAGATGGACACCAGCAATGAGCAGAAGAACAAAGTCCACATTCCTGTCCATTCTGTTCTTGTGTGATTCTTGTGTGAACTAATCCTTGAGGACAAACTCAACGTGATGCCATGGAATGGACTGACAAGGCATTCTGTGCTGTAGCTGTGAGTTGGGAAACAGGTGACGTTTTTAGGGGCTCTTTCCATCAAACCCTACCAACCAGGAACTCCAATTTGCCTTTGGACCATATGCAAAAAAAAAAATGAATACATCATCTCAGAGCCTAGCTGGGTCAGGAATGGTTTTTGAGTGGCAAGAACACTGAAATGGTATTAAGCCCTTAAGAAATCACTGCTCTGGTGCCTTGTCATTTGCCAGAAGTTTCTCAATTTCCCTTTCAAGAATAATTATCAAGCACGTCACAGGTAGAAGCAACTGTGGTTAAAATCACAAAGAGGGGTAGGAATGAGGCCAGCTCTTCCTCATGACATCTTGCTGGAGCATAGCTATTCAACTAGAAAACCTGCTATCGGGAAGCATTTGCTTAAGCACTGAGTTCAAAGTAAAGGAGAGTGTGTGTAAATCGTTATAATAAATCTTTAAAGGAAGGTTTGTGCAGACCCCTGCAGAAGCTGAAAATGTCAAGAAAAATCCAGGGCAGCGGTTCCCAAACATTGGCATAGTATGCATCAGAGTAAGGTGATGTTGATGCTAATGCTGGCCCAAGGACCACACTTTGAGAACCACTGCCCCGGAGACAGTGCACAGATATTAGCAATTGCTATTCTATCAAGGAAGCCATGAATCACAGCTTGGCAGCGGGACAACACAGTGAAGAATACATCATCTGGGGCTTACCCGGCAAAGGCCTTGGACACAGATATCATTAGTGTCCTGGCCACACGGAGTTCCGTCTACCACTCTGTCTCGGAGCTGATAGTAGGCCGTGTTCCCTGCCACTCTGCAGAACAGCTTGCAGCGGTCCTTCATCAAAACTAGAGAGGGGAAACCGGACACAATGTGACTTCTGTGCCTGGCCCCAGGACCAGCCTGCCAACAGGGGGCACATGCCCTAGAGGGACTTACTTCCACTGTACTTAGGGACCCAGCGCACATTGGGAAGCAGACCGTTGATGTTAAAATGCTTTCCGTCAAAGTGGGCACACTGCTCATCTCGGAAGTCTCGCTTCTGCTTGAGACATGGCTCCGTGTTGCAGGACTTAAATTTCATTCTACGCCCTACGCAGTATTTTCCACCGTTTTTTGGCCTGAGAAAATATAAAGAACACACACACTGTGTAAGCATAATGCATTTTTCTGCACACCTTTCCCTCATTCATGACTTCTTGTCTTCTAGGGAAGCAAATTTGAGGTAGCAGATGATAGTGGGAAGGGAGAGGGCTCTGAATTCTGGGTTTGCATTCTGCCTCCAATACCATTAAGTGTATAGCCTTGGGTAAGTCACTGGACCCATGCATTCAAGCTTCAGTTCCTACATTGCTAAAATGGGATGTAGCTATCTTATAAGGCTGTGTATGTATGTATGTATTGACTGATTGTTTAATTATAGAGATGGGGTCTCCCCTGTGTTGCCCAGGCTGGCCTCGAACTCCTGGCCTCAAGCCATCTTCCCACCTCGGCCTCCCAAATTGTTGGGATCGTGGGCATGAGCCGCTGTGCCCAGCTGTAAGGCTGTTTTGAGGATAAAATGTTAGGGTATGTAGCTTAAAGTATGAAATACAAAGCCTGAATCTATTACAGTATTTTTTTGTCCTTCTCCTCCTGAACATTCACAGTCCTTTCATTTTGAAAACGTAACAGGTAAAAGGTACCTATGAGCAGTCAGAACGATCCCTGTCCACTTCTGTCCCTTGATATTCTCATGGGAGACCATCATAAACTTGAGCCTTTCTACCTCCATTCATTCTGTCCCTCCCGACCCTCTCTCCCAACAACCACTGTTTTTGTTTGTTTTGTTTCATAGATAAAATGGAATAAAGGGAATGTGCCCATATTTTGGCTAACTGAAGAGGAGAAACAGGAAGGAACACACTGGTCCCATTAGCTTTTGTGTGACAAGCGCATGGAGTATGCCTTGCAAAGCATCACAGGGCAAATTTAACCTCGGCATGCAACCCTGTACATATATTTTCCAGATGTGATCCAGAAAGTAAATTATACAACACATCTACCAGCAGTCAGCAGCTTGCCAAATTCATCATGGAAACAGGAAAATCACAGAATCATAGGAAGCCGCGGCTCACCCACCCAGGGCTGCAACAGCTTGGATTTCATGGCAACCCCAGGACACCCGTGAAACTGAAAGAAAAATGTTCACCTTTTTTCTTTAGAATGGATCTCTCAGAATAATCCTGACTATAAAAAGTGGGTTTTTTTTCTCTCTTGTTGTGTTTTTTCAAACAGGGGTTTTGATGAATAAGAAATACATCCACGCCTGTGACATACAGAATGAGAGGCAGGAGGAATGCTGGAGTTGAATCTGGGTTCCACCCTTGCTCTATCCTCACTATGTGGCCCTAGGCTAAGTTCTTAATCTCCCTGAGCATCTATTTTCCCCTTCTCTAAAATGGGTGCACACAGCAGCTGCTGGAAAATGTTAGCTGTTATATTATTACACGACAGCCCTACCCAGTCTAATCTGATCCAATTCAGCAGTGGCTTTGAGCACCAACTCTGGGAACGGTGGGCAAGACTCAATGCTCCTGCAGAGAACCCGGGTCTCAGGAAGGTTCACCTAGGGGAGCTTGTCCTGATGCTGTTACAAATCAAAGATTTGTAGAGTAAGGTAAGAACATGGGCTTTGTGCAAGCTACCTGGCTTCCTGGGCTCCACCCTTCACATATAAAACAGAGATGATACCGTATACCTGAAAGGCTTGCTGTGAATGTTAGGAGCTTAGCAACGAGTCTGAGAAATAGTTACCATTATTTATCATAAAGAAGACTGCATCTAGGGATGCCAAATGCCACATAGCACAGCAGTGTCTATGTCTGACGGTTTCCCCATTTAGCCCAAATAAGCACATATGCTTTATATCCGCATTGTGCACTCCACTCGCTAAAGCTCTTTCATATCCTGCCCAAGGGTAGAGCACATGAGGTCCTTTTATACCAAGTGACAGGAAGTAAAAAGAAGTACTTTGCCCAGGGTCGCACAGCTAACAAAGGAGCAGAGTCAGGACTGGCATCCAAGTTCTCCAGGTGTCTGCTCCACGCCTGTCTGCTCCATTCTCCATGTGCTATGTCCACCGTCTTTTCCTTCGGTTTCATGTAGAGATGCAGACTTGGTTTCCTGGATACCAAGCCCTTTTCTCAGTACCAAAGCACCCCAGTCTCATGCATAAAACATTACAGATTACACATAAATAATAGATCAGGTCCATCTACCTGCTCAGGTGAAATTTGTCTTAAATGTGCTACAAGGAAGACACCCTCTCCATTCAATTTTTCCTCAGGTTGAAATTATTTTACAGAATCTTTTTAGATGTCCCAACTGACTATAGATGGATTATTTATTTATTGCCTGAAAATAACTCATATTTATTTCCCTTTGAAAATAAGATTTTTAAAGTTGATTTTCTTTTGGCTCTCTTATATAACAAGTCTTAGCTGAATCTCGAAATATATGAAATGCAGTTGTTCTTTGGACTGCAAACAGTTATTACTTGGAGGTGGGTCCCCTTCTGATGGTAACAGTTTCCACCTTTGCCTGCTCTGACCACTATAACATGGCAAATTGTATTTTGTGATTTATTTTTTATAAAAATCATTTTTATAAACATCACATAAAAAACACTATATATGAGAGGCAATACTGCTGGGGGTTATAAACGTAGACTCTGGAAACAGAAGGTTTGAATCTCAGCTCTGCCTCTTAATAATGGTACAATCATAGGCAAACTGCTTAATCTCTCTAAGCCTCAGTTTCCTCATTTGTAAAGGAAGATGATACTAATATCTACCTCATAGGGCTGTGGTGGCGGTTAACTAGGTCAATACAGTCAAAGCACTTAAACAAGGCCTGGCACAAAGTAAGTGCTCAATAAAATGTTTCCTATTACAAGGTTTGGCAAACTACACCCCCACAGGCCAGATTTAACCACTGCTTGTTTTTGCATGGCTTATAAGGTAAGAATTTTTACATTTTAAAATAATTTAAAAAAAATTAAAAGAAGGGCCTGAAGCGGTGGCTCATGACTGTAATCCTAGCACTCTGAGAGGCTGAGGCAGGAGAATTGCTTGAGGTCAGGAGTTCAAGACCAGCCTGAGCAAGATTAAGACCCCGTCTCTACCAAAAATAGAAAAAATTAGCCACACATGGTGGCGAGCACCTGTAGTCCCAGCTACTCGGGAGGCTGAGGCAGGAGGATCACTTGAGCCCAGGGGTTTGAGGTTGCTGTGAGCTAGGCTGATGCCAGGGCACTCTAGCCCGGGCAACAGAGTGAGACTCTGTCTCAAAAGAAAAAATAAATTAAAAGAAGAAGACTATTGCGTGAAACACGAGAACTATATAAAGTTCAAATTTCAGTTTCCATAAATAAAGTTTTATTGGAACATAGCCACACCCATATTGTCTATGTATGTTTCTCCCTATATCGGCAAGATTGAGTAGCTGTGGCAGAGATCATATAACCTGCAAAGCCTAAAATATTCACTATCTAGCCCTTACAGAAAAAGTGTGCTGATCCTTGGACTAGTCTCCTGTCACCATGCTATTTTCCAATTTTTGTCACTGACTGTGCACAGTCACTTGTGAGGTAGGTAGCCACATCCTTGTTTTACAGACAAGGGAACCAGGTTCAGAAATGCCAAGTAACCTGGCAAGGGCACAGGCTAATCAAGTGAGAGGCCAGCCCAGCTCTCCCTGACCCAAAGCTCACATCCAACCTCTCCTCCAGGCTGTCTCTCGAGACAGGACTCTTCCCATATCAAAACTTGGTCTGTGACTTTATTTGCTTTTATGTAAAGGCAGATTATAATTTCTTCCTTAATTATTTATATGACTCTAACAAAGGTAAATTTGTCCTTTTGAACTAGGTGGTATTTTTTCTATCCTAGACAATGTGATTTCTGCCTGATTTGCTAAAAAGCTTTAGCCAACTGAATTTACCTTTTAGCATGGAAAAATTTTATAATTTAATAATTTAGCTGGATAGGAATATTATTCCATGTAGGAAAATATTAAAAATTATAGGAGATTGCAGCTTTAAAAAAATAACATTAACCACATTTTCCAACTATTAAGATACTTTTAAAATATTGCGTGTCAAATAGGGATGGAAAGGATTTAAGGAAATTGCTAGATTAATTACTATCCTACACGGCCAAGTTGGATCTTTCCTTCAAGCACATTATACAACCACGCTCGTTAATACATAGAAAGGAAATTGGGATGATGCACGGCCAAAGCTATGAAAGAATTTTTGCAAAGCTCATCACAGGTACATTCTGCCCTCAAGGAAAGCTAAACTGTGGTCTGCAAATGAGTTTGAACAGAAATCTCAACTTCTATGTTTATTTCCAATGAATTGGGGTAGGCAGATTTACGGTTGGCACAAGAAATTTCTAATGATACAACAGCCACAGAAGGTAGTGTGGTTCCTACGCTGGGAGGTTTTTAAGGTGGCTGACAGCCAATTGTGGAGGATGCTGAAAGGCTATTCGAGGATTAGATGGGATGGGGTCGGGAGCTGTACCAGCCCGTCTTTACTGATCCTTCCAAATGGGGCAGTCTATAGGGCTGGATTCCTTTATTTACTCATTAGCTAATGGCTCCTCTACAGTAACCAATTCTCAGCATTCTGAAGCCAGTTCATCCAAACCGAGTGCCTCAAAAAAACTTCATTGCAATTCTTTACAGTCAAATGAGAAATCTGGTGGGGGTGGTGGGGGGGTGAGTGGAGATGTTTGGGGATGAAATAGACATATGTCTTGAATATTCTTTTTATGTAAGATTTCATAAGCAGTTGCTATGGTGAAAGCGTAAGTGGGAAATATCTAGTGCACAATCTTCTCAATTTCTGAAATCTATGGGATTATTTTTTCAATTTACCCTATCTCCTAATTTAAAAGCAAAACAGAAGCACTAGAAAAGGGAAAGGTTCTGCCCTTCCTGAAGAATTGGTATGATTTTTATTTTATTTTGATGGACTGTTACAATTCTATAAACCATTTTATTTCAGCCATCAGGAAGCTCAGAGTCAAATTTTGAGCACAAAATAACAAGTAAAGGGCCCAGTGGCCTGGTAATGCATCTTCTAGTTCTAAAGCTTGGTCTTGTTTTGGTACTCTAAGTTATGTTTTTGGTGGTCCTAATTTTTTTTTTTTAATTTCAGGAACTTATGAGGGTACAAACTGGTGGTCCTAATTTTAAAATTCACTCTATTACATGATTCTTCTAGGTCAGGTGACAATTAATTATCCAATCAAGGACACTTTGAGAGTGAAAATGAGGGCGATCAACAACTTCTCCAAGGCAACAGATGTAAACTGGTCCCATCTTTGCAAACCAGGGTGTATGATCATTTTATCTGTAGGGTATGAATCAAAATTGAGATTAAAAAAAATTAAAATATCATTTAAAGACAAAATATTAGGACACCACCTGTAGCACCATATGCCAGTTGAGACCAAAAAAATGTTTGACCAAAATTAGAAGCATATGGTCTCCACAGCTTGCTCATCAAGTACAGCATAATCCCATGTACATGGCAAGGCTACTTCTCTTTTTTGGCTTTTATGCTTTCAGGGGGGAAAAAAAACCCTAACAATATTGCATAAAGTATCTGGATGCTAAATAAATACCTTCTTAATCAGATGAATTTTTTGGGGGAAAAAACAATCCATTTGTCCTTAATAGAGTCATACCTTGGATTCCAAAAATGGAGCTCTACGTTATATTCTAAGGGCTCATCAAACTGAGAAAAGGCATATTCCCAGTGAGGGGGGACTGTTCCCCTCAAAATCCTTGAGAGGCATGACAGCAACCACTTCCACACTCTCCATGATGAACCATCTGCTCCGTGAATTTCTCTCAACAAGCTTTTAAACCAAGATTCAGATCTGATTTTTCCCTTTTCTGTGTCCCTTTCTCTTTTCAGATTGACTCCCCCCAGAGCCATTGTGACCTCAGTATTCAGAGGCAATCTCCTTTCTCAATTAACAGGGACATCCTAAAGTGCAAATAACTTGGAGGAGTTTTAATGAAATGATGTCAGGGCTGACACTCAACTAGGTGAATTGTATTTTTTTTAAAACCTCCCATAGCACACAGCAAGGACAAGGACCTCTAACTGAGGTCTTTAGTGATTGGTTCTTAACTTCTCAATGTGAGGATCTTTGTTTCTCTTTGAAGCTCAAGATCCTTTTCTGCGGAGATCTTTACACTGGGTGGTTTTCTTTGTCTAGCCCATTCCAATTATGGAGTGATTTATCTCTTTCCACTTTTCAAGTTACTTCTAGAATTGCTCTAAGACTTTAAAATAAAAAAGGCCTAATACTTCTTTTGAATGCAACATTGTAGAATCAAAAATTTTAAAAGGTACTTGCAAAGTATCTACTGTTTGCAATATCCACATCTCATAATAGCGCTTACTATAAAATAATAATTTTGTTCAAGGTAGCCACCAAATTGCTTTTAATTTGTAGAAAATTCATCACATTAGCTGTTAGGTTATAAGGTTTTATTTTAAACCTTCAATAATACAAACAGGATATATAGTTGAGTTGAAAAAGCAGTATGAGCCTTATTTTATATTACATGACACTTATTTCATATACTACCTATCACATCCACAATCATTTTAAAAAGCCTGAAATGATACACCTCAAATTATTTTTCAGTGGTTATTTCTTGTGAGAAGTAGTGTATAGGAATAATGATGACGGAATTGTTTTTATATCACATAGGTTTGCGTCTGAATTTTTTTTAAAGCATGGACTATATTTTTATTACTATTTTAAAAACCAATATAAAATGTAGGCTGTATAGAAAATCTAAGGCTCATTCATTTTTATCCATAGCTGCAGTGTTAGTTTTATGGAGCAGAGTCTGTCTTATAGCCCTTTAGTTGTCTGAGAGATCAATATTATATGGACATGAAATAAATATTGGACTGTGAACAAAAATGAATTAAAATAAACTGATCATCATCTGTGATTTGTACTACAGGGTATTTATTTAGAACAGGGCTTGCAAATCAGTGGCCTACAGTTCTTACCATTCGGATTTTTATTATAAATAATTTGGAAGCTTTGTCAACATTAGAATCTTTTCCTACCTATTAACAATCAGCTAGACCTGAGTAGAACCCTGCACTTGGCTCTACGACTCTACAACACAGCTATGGTATCGCACTATCCCACTTCGTTCCTTTACTTCACCTCTTGCTTCTCTCTACAACAGAGTTTGTTATCCCTAATCTAAGCTGTTAAAAACAAATGAGTACTGCTCAGCAAAATAATTTTACATAATCCCAAAGGAGCTGGGGTCTTAAAAACGGTTATTAGTTTATATATCAAAAAACTATCCCCATTCTGTAAAGACTTACTTCTTAGGCTCCCTAGCCCATATGGGTCCAACAGCAAGTCTGAGAAAGTACCATAAAAGCTATTACTTACTTTTACTTATTTGCTATTTTTTACTCCTTTTAAACTTTATACATCTTAGATCCATGTAAAATTGGATGTCATTCCCCACAATGAAGATAGAGGTTTATTATCTACATATACACAGCCCCCTCCCCAATAAACACATGTCAGTTATGACAAATGCTGGGAGAAAAAAATTCCTTGACTTTACTGAAATATTTAAGTCCGAACAAGGTTAGGCTGGTAGAGGTTGCTGTGGTCACATAACGAGAATTACCCTGAAAGGGAGAGACTCCCAATCTGCAAACTGTCAGGTTGTGGGATGGGGACCTCAGGTGTCTTACCTGTAATACAAGTAGATTGATTCAAAAAGCATTTCCCAAGTTGGGGTCCTAGGTCCCTTGGCATCTGTAAGCCCTTTTCAGTATTTCAGTAGTTAACTAGAAAGGGTACGTTTATCGACAATCTGGATGAAAATGTTCAATTTGGTTGTTTCCTGGTGAAAATGTATCCATTCACTCTATTAGTGCACTATGTCAAGTTGGGGGTGGGGTGGGCAGTGAGATGTGCCTGATTGGGAAACAGAACAAGCTACACAAAACCGTCACCTGGCAGCAACACTTTCAATAACCCAGGAGCCTGGGAGAAAAGAATACAGAGGGGAAACGCCTGAGGCTAAAGGGTTTGGGTGTGTTGGATCCAGGCAGCCCTCGAAGTCCACCCGCTCTCTAACTGGGAACGTGCTGTTCATCAGCCTCCAGCTAAATCACTCCCTTTAGGAAGGTCTCCCTCCTGCCCCATCGACAGTCACGGCGCCATGTTCTTGGACTTACTCTGGTCTGTTGCACTCTCGTATGGCTGTTTTGATGCCTCCTCCGCACGTTCTTGAGCAGGTTCCAAAGTGACTCCAACTTCCCCACGATCCATCAGTCACGGGGACCTCCATTTCTTTGGGAACACAAAACCCAAACTTGCAGTGCTGTATTTAATAAGGGGAACAGTGAGGGAGAGCTTGGCGCTGCCAGTCATTGTAGGACCGGCCGTCCTTTCACATACACTACACTTTAACTTTTTTCCACGTGCTGCTTTGAAATGCTGCAAATTCATCATCTACATGAATCACGGAAACTTGTAGGGATTTTAATTTTGTCCTTATTGATTTTAGGCTGTGTCTTCATTTACAGCTTGCTTGAATCAAACTGGCCAGTGAGTGACTGGCTCCAGGCCGACAGAGTAACTCCGACGGCCACCTTCAAACTGCTCAATTAGTCCACTGGGAAAAGCCAGGAGTGGAAATGGGCAGAGTGGTTAGGAAAGAGCCAGAATGAGTTATAGGATTTGCATAGTGCATCTCCATTAGCAAGGCCTAGAGATGTTACCAAGTACCAAGAGTGGTATAATAGGTTTCATTGCTCCCCATGGATTTGAAAACCCAATTGTAATTATACAGGAGAGGGGAAAAAAAAAAAAGCTAATTACATGATTCCTATATTCCCATACACTCACTCCGAGAAGGCACTCAGGATGAGACTAAAGCAAAATGGACACATTACAGAGAGTTCTAAACTTTATTACTTTTTTGTTACTAATGGTTTCAAATTCCCCAGCCTGGAGCAGGAAGAAGGCCATGATGTTAAAAAGAAAAAAAATAGTAAAACGAAATAAAACTCCTCAGCAGGACAAGGGAGTGGAGAAGCCTCTTCCAACCCTCTGCCATTGTTGGGGTGTGAAACCCTGACACAAAGCCGAGGTCACCAAGCGCTGGACAAAGGAACAGTGGCGGCAGCGGCCGCAGGAGGGTGACGCCCCGCGGCTCGCTCAGATCTCTGAAGCGGAGCTGGTGGCGGCTGTCGTGATTTATCCCCAGGGAGGACACAGGCGCGGAGGGGAGCGGCAGAAGGCCTGGGAGGCCAGCGGCCTGGCAGCGCGCAGGGAGAGTGGAAAAACAGGAGGCAGGTGAAGGTCTCAGTCGGGATAGCCGGCCTCACCCCCACAAAAGGCTCGGGGAACAATTATTGAAACAGTGCAATTAAGCTTTCTCTAGTCTGCCCGCCTCCTCCCTGGTAATTATGCTCTTACAGTATCTGAGGACAAGTCCTTTTCCCCGGGCTGTTTGGCTGAGGCTTAAAAGGTTCTGCATCTGAACCCTGGGCAAGGCAGTACTCCAGAAATGTGGGCCAAGCCAGCACTGATCACATCCCTGTCTGTAAATCACTTTACAGTTGTCCTTTGTGAACATTTTTTGGAATAGATGCATATAAAAATAAAGGAACAGAGAGGCAGCTTGCCCTGGGGTATCACTAATCAATAGAAACAGAACATGAGCCACAGATATAATTTAAGAATTTCTAGAAATCACACACAAGAGTAAAAAATTTAAAAAAAAACCCTGAAATTAATTATATTTTATTTAGGCCAATATATCTAAAACATTATTATTCTATATGTAGTCAATATAAAATTATTAATGAGGTTTTTTTTTTTTACAGTCTTTTCTTTTGGACTAAGTCATCAAAACCTGGAGCGTATTTTACACCTAAGCATGTCTCACTTCAGTCTGACATTTCAAGGGCTCAGTGGCCACACGTGGCTAGGGGCCACCAGAGTGGACAGAGCAGGTGCAGAGGAACAAAGCTCAACTGGGAAACAGGTCTGGCTGTGAGCGGTGGCTCTTCCACAGACTAACTCTGTGGCTTGGGCGAGTCACCGAAGTTTGAAAGATGGGGACCTACCTGCCAAAGTTGTCTTGAGTATAACATGAGACAATGTGTGTAAAGCACTCAGTATACATCTTAGCACAGAAGGGGCCCAACTTAAATAAGTGGCCATGGTAATGCCAAACATTTACACAAATATTGAGTATATCAATATTTGTCAGGCACTGTTCTAAGCTATACACACACACACACACACACACACACACACGTATTTATCCTCATAATACACTACAAGCAGGTACTATTATTACTTCCATCTCTATAGAAAGGAAAATGAAGAAACACAGGGGTTAATGCCAAACATCAGTAAGGGGCAGGGATGAGACTGAAACGCAGACAACCAGACTAAACAGTGCATACTTGTAACTGGAACACATACTGCCTCTCAATTGTTAAGCAAATGGGGACAATTTCTTTTTTTTTTTTTTTTAACAATTTTTATTTCCAAATATTGGTGACGATTTCTGACATAGAAATAAAGACTGAAATTTTCACCAAATGTAAGATTAATGAGATAGCTAAGTGAGGCCGAGACTCCAGGTTGCTTACTCAATATCCAATCTCCCCTTCATCCTTGGTAACAGAACTGATATTTTCCAAAGCTCCCCTACAAATAGAGGTGGTTAAAGAGATATCAACAGAATTCGCTGGGTGGGATTCCTGGGAAGGTCGTTTTAACCTTCTTGTTCTTGCCCTTTGGCTTCATTCTGCTGGGAACTCAGATTCCATGGCTGGAGCTACAACAGCCATTTTGTGACGCTGAGGAGGAAAGCCATTGGTATAGGACAGTGGAGCAGAAAGCAACTAGAAGCCTGGGACCTCTGATGACTTTATGGAGCTGCCATAATAGCTCCATAACCTGCCTAGCTCTTGTACTAGCGTTTTGTGTGTCAGAAAAAGAGCCAACTTGTTTATACTATAGTAATTGGATCTGACCCAAACAAAATTCCTAACTAATACACAACTGAGATCATAGTTTATGCCCAAATTTAGCACTCAAATCCTGCTGCCAGGTACACATTTTATAAATTCTACAAAGTGAGTAGAAAACTCCTGACTATTCATGGATTTTAATAATGAGAAGTTTCCTGGAGATTCATTTTTTTCCCTCTTGACACTTCAGACTTCAGTCTCTTGGTCTCTCTCTATTCTATAGACTTTACCTCCACACAAAAGCAAACTCCAAAGTGACCCCACTAACTATTCTCCTTAAGCATCACCATAAACTCCAGAACAAAATAAGGAGGTGGTTTTATCAGAGTGCTAACATTCAGTGCTTCACTAAAATGTCCTCATGGTTGCTTTTTAAAAGAAAACAACTCCTTAAAAACTGGTCTGCAAATTAAACATTTCTTAATGGTATGACCATTGACGGGTATCCAAAAGAGAGGAAGAACCTCAGAAGAATAGAGAAAGTGTCTGAGGTGACAGAGGCTGGAAATGCAGGGTATTTGGGAAACATGTACCAAGATAATCTATTTCAACCAGGCAAATTTGACACTCAATAATTACACATGGAAACAGCCATGACATCATAACAAAACATTAAGTGGTTGGTGAAAATGGAGCCAAAATAAAGTCAGTTTTTCTTAAAAAGTGTCCAAAACCATTTAAATAATACTTTGCTTAAACGTGTCTTTTTAAGAAGTTGGAAGGGGGACTTGGAGGTCAATTTTGTCCAAGGAAACTTGAAACAAAAGAGTTGCAAACCTTAGACTCAACAAACAAGGTTAAAATGAAAATGTTAATGGACTTAACAAGAGAATGGAGAAAATAAAGAGACATTAGTGAGTCATTCATCAAAATAACATTGTGTCAGCAGCCCAAGACAGATTACTTTGGAGGGAGTAAGGCAGAAAGAAGAAAAAGAAAGAAAGAAAAAAATTAACCCAGCAGTAAAGGAAATCAGCATTTGCTAGCATATAGAGAAAAGGCATATTCTGCTAATTCTATGAAAACAAAACAAGGGGAAATAAAACCACAAAGAATTTCTATGCCAACATATCCACCTTCTTGGCATTTGTAAAATGCATAAATACTCTTCAGGGTATTTATATATCTTTAATAAAAGCTGTTAGACATGGCCACTTTTCTCAAACTACTAAAAATGTACTATCATTTTCTCCGAAAGTTGCTTCTCTAAAAGTGTCTTGAACCTGTGCTTTGGAATGCAGTGAAGTCTCTTGTTCTTGCTGACCACAAGCACACACGGAAAGAGTCTGCTGAAAGCTCCCCAAAGTCCTCTATCCCTCAGAAGATATAAGATTACCCTGTAATCCCTTCCCTTCTGCTTCTGTTGCAAAAACAGAAGATTAGGAAAAAGACACAACAGACATCCTCCAAGTTTTCCCGTGTTCTCGAACTGGCTGGAAAACCACACCACTCCATGGAGCTTGGTAGCCCATTCAAGACAATTTTACTAAATACAAGTCACTTCATCCTATTATTGAGAATTCTTCTTTGCTGTGGCTTTTCCACAGCAGATTGACTAAGAACCACAACACAATACCGGTGAGTTTGCTGAGGTCAAACAGATTCAATTTAAGTAATACAACTGGCTGGCTCTGACCCAGGCCAACTAGCCAAGTTGTCCAACAGGTGTCATGTTTATTGCCATCTCCCATCACCTGGGAGCAGGTGTCTGGGTCACTGTGTTAGAAGGACTCTGAGGCCACATCTTGATTTTGTAACAATGAGTGCCACCTTTAATTTTAATGGCTGACATGGAAACCTGAGAACCACATTCCCATGCAAAACTATGATC
>CM052436.1:152882834-152904586 GCA_028533085.1 Varecia variegata | reverse complement strand
AAAAAAAAAAATCAGGATTTAAATCTAAAACTTTTTGTAACCAAATTTTTAGAGCGGTGATGATGACATCACTATCATGCCACTGTTGTTTTCAGATGCACACCAGGTGCAGAAGGTTAAGTTAATCATACTCCTAGGTACGTGAGACACTGTTACCATCGGGCCACACAGTGGCAGGTTTTGTTTAGTTATTAACAAATATGTGGGAACCATCATAATCAGCTCATGAGAATTTGGATTTCGATATATCCCAGGTGACATCATAGCTCCGTAAAGGAAACAGCACAGTTGGTGAAAGCCTGGTATCACGGTATGAGCACAGTTTACCGTATTTCTATACTTCAATTCTACGCTACTCTATCAACTTAATAATAGCTTTCCTGTGCCAACCCCAAAAGGGAGAGAAGAAAAAGAAACACGACCTCACATTAAATATACTCATAAATTGAAAAGCACTTTGGGATTTTAGAAGTGTTAAAATGAAAGAAAGTCTTACATTAAGAAAATATCCTAAAATTGAGGCAATAATGATAGGCACATCTCTGGTGTCAGCAATAATGCGATAAGGTAAGTTTCACAATTTTCAATGGTAAGCTGAACCTCCTCAGAAAGACACTGTGCGCGCTAACACAGTTTGCATCATCTCACATGCTAAACGTCGGTGGCTGGTTGTACAGCCCACTCTTGGGCACATCTGCCCTGAGACAGAAGGATGGATCAGGGCATTACTTGCCTTTCCGGGCTCACACTCCGTCCCGTCGGCCCAGGGCGTGTGCTGCGTCCGGCAGCCTTTGTGGGCTCCATCAACGTTGTTGCACCAGAGCCTTCGGCACTGCATCTGCTCAATTCGGGCGAATGACAAGTAAGTGACAACGTGATTAAGATGGTCTCAAACAAGACAAGGACTGCTTTCAACTAGTGTTCTGCCAATGATAAAAGGTAGGTAGGAAAAGGATCTCTTTTTCTTGGTGTAATAAATGACAAAAATATTCCAAGGGATACAGAGAGCAGCCCGTAAGACACACTTCTAGAACCACTGTGCATCGGAGATATCCATGACATCTTGTGGTCCTCAGTGACACCTCCCCATTCTACAGATGAGGAAACTGAGACTCGAAGACATGAAGAAGAATGTTCAATGCACTGAAATTGTGTGATTTGAATTCAGGTTTTGAGCTAGGTTATGATTAACTGTGATTTACATTTAGCTTTGGCTTGAACCCCAAACCTAATGGTTTTTGTTTCTACTAGGCCACATAATATCATGATCATATTTCTGACTCCTGTCCAAGGCTTTTAGGGGTTGTCAGAGGAAAGAAAGGACAAAATATTGTGGAATATTTTAGGCATACAAAAAAAGAACATAATGGAGACCCATGTACCCACCACCCAGCTAAGGAAAGAAAACCTCACAGGCTCAGCGGAAGGTCTTACATACTCATCCTGGGTCCCTCGCCCTTCTCACCAGCAGGGACCACTGTCCTGAGTAGTGTTCATCACTTCACCCTTCCCAATGCTTTTCCCACATGTGCATAAAACTCTACCCACAATATATAGCATTTAAGCTTTCTACAAATAGTACCATACTGATATATCCTGCAACTTGCTTTCTTCCTTCTCCAGACACTATGTTTTTCAGACTTATCCCAGTGGATATATTTGGCTCTATTTCAGGGTATAATTTTTTATTTTTCCTAGTTATTAAAATAAACCATGGTCACAGTAGAAAAGTTAAAAGTATTAACAGTTAAATTTAATTTTTTAAAAAACAGAAAAATAAAGCCTCAAACTACCGAGTCTTTTCTGTAGCTTTTTTCCCTTCTTATGCTTGAGAACATACATACTCTGTAAAACGGTTTATACTGTTATTTTAACTTACAATTGTATCAGGAGCCTGTTCCTAGGTGTAGATTATTTCAACTGTTATTAATAGTCCACTTAACAGAAACATTATAATTTGCTTACCCTTTCTTTTGCTGGGCATTTCAATGGCTCCTAATTTCGACTATCATGAGTAGTACAGAAATGAATATCATTATGGGTAAAGTCTACTCAAAATTTTTTTATCATTTCCATGGAATCACTGTATTTCCCAATTTACCATGCAACCTTTGAAGTCTCTCCCAGCAAAACACACACACACACACACACACACACACACACACCCAAGATGACAGAATGGGGCATCCCATAGAAAAACAGTTCTGCTCACCTGTAACCCAATAGCCACCAGGTCATATCACTAGTCCAAATATCCACGACACATGCATCAAACTATCACACCCACCCCAGTTGAGCCACCACCAGAAATGATTTCAAGCCCCAGGTGGTTAGGATGCAACCTTGACAAGCTACAGGAGGGAAACAGGTTTGTCTCATGAATTACCTCTACTGGATTTAGACAAACCCTTACAATTGAAGTCACCTGGACATGGTCAAAGGGCATGAAAAGAGACAAGGAGAGAAAAAAGCTGAGCTCCTTAATCCCCAGCTCTATGACCTTGTCCCCACTGAACCTCACTTTCTCACTTGTCAGCAAAAGAGATGATGATAGCCATCACGAGAGCAAAATGAGAAAGTGCAGGTGAGGCGCCATCTACCAGAGTGCTAAACAGCACTGTTGAGCATCATCATCGTAATTCCTGCCATCACTGATAGCCCAATTGCATCCTCAGCTTTGCCCTGGGTACTTTACACGAGAGGGAGAATCCAACAGAAAACCATGAATAAAAAGAATTGCAGAATCAACGGATGAGGGCAGAAACAGCCCCCACACACTTACCATGTATGGGCACACCTGAGAACCTGGTCCAAAAATCAGTTCACATTGTTTATTCACGTTGTAAAGGAGGCCTGGCAGTTGGGGAGGCAAAGGGTAGGGTCTGGATTCAGGTTCGTTGAGCAAACACTCGCCATAACCAGTGCTAGGGAAAGCAGAAACACACGTGGTGAGACGCACCTTGTATTCATGTTGTAAAGGAGGTCTGGCAGTTGTGGAGACAAAGGTAGGGTCTGGATTCAGGTTGGTTAAGCAAACACTTGCCGTAACCAGGGTTACCGAAAGCAGAAGCACACAGATGGTGAGAACAGTGGCTATCAAAGGCTTCAGGTGAACGTGAAGGGCACCCGGCTACTTTAATAGTAGAGAGGACAATATGTTGTTTACATTTGCTTCATTCTTTCTGTCCAAGGTTAAGTCCAAAAGCTGAAGTTGTATTTTTGCTCTACGCTTTGTGCAACCACAAGCTATGCAGACAACATGGTCAGTGAGAAATATATATCTGCTATAGCATTTATCACATTTTCAGGGCAATTATGTTTATTTTTTACTATCTTTCCCAAGAGACTGTAAGCTTCTTAGGGGCAAAGATAGTGTCTTTTTCCTCCAAGCATGTGGGCCCCTCCATGGCAACAGGTGTTTAGTAAATGTTTGCTGAAGGGACGAGTGAGTGAATCAATGACTCAGAGAAAGAAAACACCTTACACCATCTGGTTAAAAAGAAAAACAGCAACCCTCCAGTTCTTTCACTTTCCTGCAAACACCTCTCCTGGAAAATTCACACCCGGTGAGTTCTGATTAATAAAGCCTCCTCTTCCCTGTGGTTGCAGAAATACACACCCAGTGGCTTTGGGATAATCACTTAACCTTTCATACTTCTGAGAGAGAAGAGCAATAAATCTGTGACACAGGGGCATTGTATAATGTAATTGGATCTTTGAGCAGCCTAGCAGGAAGCTTAAAAAACAAAACAAGAAAATAAAGGAAAAGGAAAGAAAGAGAACAGGGTGGTGGGGGGAGGGAGAGAGAGGATGTCCTCAATTCAGCAACACGGGGTCTGCTGCAATTTCCACCCACTCACAGGATCTGCTTTGGAATCATCTCACCACCCCACCCCTTTCCAATCCAAAATTACTAAGTTAGAAGCACAGAAACATTTGTGGCCTTCACCCTGGAATCACATTCGCGGTCCCTCTCCCAAGACCTGAACAAAGTTCAGAGCTTTATCCAAAATGAAGCAACCATTTACACATTCTCTCTGAGACCCCAACCTCTTCTTTAGCTCAGTCTGTAATCTTCTAAAACTCTGGCAAGGATAGGAACTACCCAGATGTCAGTGAGTATTTTTTTTTCCTCCTCCAAGGAATGTCAACAAAAATAACAACTCAAAAGGAATGCTTGACTCTCTATTTTCTTTCCCACAATTAGTTCACTACATGTAGGCCAGATATTAGAAGAT
The DNA here is from genome assembly GCA_028533085.1 of Varecia variegata. NCBI lineage: Eukaryota > Metazoa > Chordata > Mammalia > Primates > Lemuridae > Varecia > Varecia variegata. Next base: position 152,900,348 of record CM052436.1, on the reverse strand, counting down.
TGTACTAAAAGAAAGTTCAAGTCTTACTCTAAAAACTCAGTGATATATTTTCGACTACACTTTGACCACATCCAGGGGTTCGTGTAGAAGTTCAATGTTGGAGCCATGACATGCTGGGGACTCTTCACTCCTTCTTCTTTACATTTATTATTGTCATCATGAGGCATGTTAAACCTAAAGCCAATGAAACAATGACGAGAATGTCAATAAACACCAAGGGATCACGCTGTTACAATTGCTTCAAGAATGCATGTGTCTAGGAAAAAAAATTTAACTGGCTACTGCATAAGAGCCTGAACCCTGGTAAGCGAAACAAAATTTAAGACAATTCAAGATGGACTATAGGTTAAAATACAATTCTCACCAAATTTAATACAGAGTGCCTTTAATGTAGAAAAAAAGATATGAGTAGGGCCATTTATTTGGTTTAAGTGTACTTTTTGGAATTGCAGAGGCTCTGAATGTGCTGTAGTTGGTGCTAGAATACAGTAGTTGGCATTCCTAAAGCTGTTAGAGGACAATTTATAGAGTCAAGAATTTGGCAGGTTACGATAATGTTGTGAATATAAAGGGTCAGTCGGGTGTCAAAAATTCAAGGCAAAAGCTTTCTAATAAGAGGCTCACTATGGGTCTTGGCATGCTCCCCTTTTTGGGTCAGGTTGACAAATGACACACCTGCATAGGTATATCATTATAAAGGTATGCAAGGTTTGTGCACAATAAAACCCATGAAAGAACGTGGTAAGCATAGCAACCAGAGGTATGCCAATTCAACTGGCTTAACTCAGAGATGGCAAATAGCTTCTTGCTTCATGCCAACGCTCATTGATTGGTACTGGCTTCCTGAAAAGTCAGGCACAAAAGGATTCTGAAATTAATCCAGGCTCTGCCCGTGAGAAGGATGGGAAGGACTGCCAATGTCCTCTTGGGCCGGGGAGGGACCTCGGCAGCAGCGTTAACACATACTTGCCATTCTTGGCTTAGGCAGAGGGAGTGGGGGGAAAAAATGACAGGAAGTATTTGCTCAATCCAGAAACATCAATTCTATGACCCACATGCCATTCTCAGCTCAGGCATTACCCGTCGGGCGACAAGCTCAGAGAGGTCGCCCTCTCTCTGGGGATGACTGTCTCCAATCACAGAACCGATACACGCGATTAACTGAGCACTGGGGGAGCATTTGCGTCACTAGCTCGTCTTAAATACAGAAATAAGTGAGTCAGACACTTCACATGAGAGCAAAAGCTGGGATAGAAGCCTGTGGAGTCTGTTCCATTCATTTCTCTTGTGTTTCGTTTTCTTTTTCTTTCAAAAACTTAGGCCCCTCGATATTTGCCAATAGAGATCGAAAAACCAGATCTGTCTTGGTTGACGTTAGTAATAGTTCTTAAAACTTAAGACTCTTATATTTAAGAATCTATTTCCTTAAAAGAAGGACTGCTCTGGTTTCCGGTTCCCAGATGCACAGTGTAATACCTACAGCAACAATCCCAAAACAAGCAAACCGGTCAAATCTTAGTTGTTTTTCTGTGGTGAAAAGCAGGTGGTGTTTATTCTCCACCCCCGCCATACCTTCATAAAATCAAGTTTATTTCATCACGTAAATAAACAGAAAATTTATTTTCATTCAAATATCACATTTGCTCACTGCAGGGGCTATATCATAATAAATACATATTGAACACTTAACAGAGATAACCAAGAAACTGAGAATCTAACGAAGATAACCAAGACTTTGCAGCATTCACAATGCACCAGGAAGTGTGTTAAATGCTTTAGATGCTTTATGTCATTTAATCATTTCTTTGACCCAATGAAGAGCACAGGTGGAGCCTCCCTAATTCCAAAATCCAAAATGCTCCAAAATCTGAAACTTTTTGAGTGCAAACATGACATAAGTAGAAAATTCCATACGTAAGTACTTAACACAAACTTTGTTTCCTGCACAAAATTATTAAAAATATTATATAAAATTACCTCTAGGCTATGTGTATAAGGTGTATATGAAACATAAATGAATTTCATGTTTAGACTTGGGTCCTATTCCCAAGATACCTAATTATACATATGCAAATATTCTGAAATCTAAAAAAGTCTGAAATCCAAAACACTCTGGTCCCAAGAATTTTGGATAAGGGACACTCAACCTTGTGTTATTATTATCCACATTTTGCAGATAAGGAAATGGAGCCAGAGAGAGATTTAATTATTTGAGCAAGGTCCCATGGCTACTAAGGTAGGGCAGCTGTAACTGGAATTCTCTCCAAGGAGTCTCTGAGTTTCACAAAGGTGCCTCAGAAACCAAAAGGACAGAGAGGACACTGACTACGCAGGTCTGGCCTGTTGCATCTGGTTAATGGACAGCCATGCCTCTTTTACGTCCTGTGTGTTGGGCATCTGACGCTATTTCCTTTGGAGAAAAGGGATGTGCTCTTTAAACATGTTTGAAAGGTACTTGTTTAAAAATATACCCATTATATGTAGAACTGAATTGGAGATACCTGTGTATGTGCATCTTGCTCTATGCCGAGCATAGTACACTGTGCATACGTGGCCTTCAAAAAAGTACCTGAATGGAAAAGCTTACCTAATAGAGGACATTGGCTCTAAATAAAGTTAACATCTGACACACAAATGGACACACAGCCATATTATATTAATAATATCTTTTTAGAAAATTATTTCAAAACATACAGTATAAGTACTTAGTCATTTTAGAAAGAAAATAATGCAGATAAAAAAATCAGAATAACTTCAGGTAAATTTACAGTTTTACTCCATGTTCTAACCATGCCCTGTCTCAAAGAACAAAAGGGAAAAGCCATTTAATAACGGCCACTTAGTGACCATAATTAGGAAATGATTCCTGCTCTGCATTTTTGTGTATTCTCTTTCCTGAAAGGGGGATCTTACTGTTTCCGGATGCTAAATGTCTGAATTAGAGCTGTGTATAACTAGAATCAGGAATGATCCGGATTTGTGCAAGTCTTGTGAACCAGGTGCAATATTGGGGGACCCTCCTAGACAAAGATGTGAAGTCAGGAAAGTTCTCCATGCTAATATGCCTTCTGCTTCAGTGGAAGGAATGGAAAGGCCCCATTCCTCCCATTCCCAGTAGAAAAAGGAGAATATTAGATCTTGCATATTAAACTTAAGCAGTTAAACCAAAGACATGCACAAGCCACGTCTGAAGAGGGTGCACTGCATTTACTCAACTTTCTGAATTCAGTCATTTCCCCCAATTAGGTTCAAAGCTCTTCAACCCTGCAAACTCTACTATGACTCGGGAAGGCTCTTACACTCTCTGAAGTCAAGGAAATGCTCAGTGATGCGAAGGAACAAAAGGTTTAGGTCACTCTGCATTAAATGAAATTACTGAAAGGAAACTCACACATGGCCCAGCTCGTGGGCTATTGTAAAAGCCGTACTCAATCCACTATCTTCACTAATAGAACAGCTTCTATACGGATCACAAATGGTTCCTAGTTCAGCAAGACCTATCAGAAGGGAAAATAAAACAAGGATTTACCTTAAAAAGCAATTGTGGCTTGAAATAAAAACATGTAATAAACTGTTTTAGCCGTAGAGGACACACGCAGAGGACTCACCTAAGGTGTCACATTTGTCGTGAGCTCTGCAGATATCCTGTCTGAAAGCAAAGCAGACTTAGGCCTTGACAACACCAGAGAGTAAATGTCAATACAAGCAAACACTTTAGAGCCTTCTAGGCATTCACAACCGCAGGCACTTTAGGGAGGGGTGTTACAAAAAGTAAATTAACAAGGCCAGGGTTTCACAATTCAAAAAACTTTGGGAATAGTTGATTTAAGGATTAAAAGCTACATTAAGAAGTCTTCTTCTGCAGCCTGGGTAGCCACAGAGCAGTCAGAAACCTCTCCAACCAGGACTTCTCCCAATACACTGGAGGAAGTGCTTCTATTTTCACAAAGACTCTTTAAGAACATTCCTAAGAAGGCGCTAAATGCCAGTCATTTAAGAGTACGTGTTCATTACCATATCAGAGGTGGCAGAAGACCTGTGGCACTATTAGGCCACCACCCCTCTTTGTTGCCTCACATAGTGCTTTAAACATTTTTGAGATAGTAGCTATCATTTAAAAAATTGGGCAATTTCACACTAAAAAACAAAATCCACCTTTCAGGCTTCTTGCAAAATCACAAAAGTTGGCAACACTGGACTGGTACTGCATGGCAATACCGGGTCAAACCCAATAGCAGCTGCCCCTGTTACACCAGGCATTTACTTTCAGGCCTGCTTAACACATTCATTCCTCACCTGGCACCTATAGGTGAGTGGTTCTCAACCAGGGGTGAGTCTGCCCCACCCTCCAGGGGGCATTAGGCAACATCTGGAGACACTGTTGGTTGTCACAACTGAGAGGAGTGCTACTGATATGTGGTGAGCAGAGGCCAGGGATGCAACTGAACACTCTGCAATGCACAAGGCATCCCCAAGCAAACAACTATCTGGCCCAAATGTCAATAGTGCCTAAGCTGAGAAACCCTCTATACTAGGGGCTGGCTACCAGGAATATATAACCCTATCCCATCAACTTGACCTGAAACTGAGAGATTTGAGAAATAAGAAATCCATATACCTGGTTACAAGAACAGCGGTATCGTGCTGGATTCCACCTGGATAGTTCTTGGAATGCTGCCACTGGCAAAAGTTTTTTAATGTTGTCTGGGCATTAAAAGATATAGAAGGTCCATCCTAAATACAGAGAAGAGTTATGGTTGGTCTGTTGAACCAACACCAATTAGATATGCCATTTCGGATACAGATAGAAGAAAAAAGAAAAAAACTTTATTACCTGTTCATTATGAATCACAACTAAGTTCACAATAACAATATTAATTAAATTTCCAATACTTGGGTCTTTATAGATAGAGGCTACCTGCAACCGAGATAAATTTTTCAAAGTTAATTGTGAACTCCGTGTAAGCAATAAGCAATTCACGTCTTATTGTCGGGCTCCATCTCTTTTTACGTTTCATGCAACATATGCATTTGGTGATTCTGAATTTTCATTCACTCAACAATCATTTATTTAAAGTCTCTTTGTAAAATTCATACATGGCCATTTTGGAAAATAATGAATTCAAACAAGTTTAAATTCCAAGGTGTTTTCCTCTGAAATTGCACTGCCACGAGACTTAACATTTTTCACTGTACCAGAACACTCGACATTAATTTTCCATCAAGCTCTTTCCTCCCACGTGAAGTCCTGGACTGCCAACTTACAAAATCTCACAATGACCACATGTGCTAATACTACTGTTCTTTATGTTTTTCACTCATTTGTGTCCTCGACAACCTGCTAACCTTGTAATTTTTTTTGGCATTATTAAAACTAACTATGAGCTAACATTCACTGAATGCTTATTGTGGACTAGATCCTTGCTGAAAACTGCATATGCATTTGCTTTTAGTCACCACAGCAAAACTCTAGGCTAGGTAGTGTTACAATCTCTGTTCAACAAATGGGGAAACTAAGGCTCAGAGAAATTAAGTAACTTGTCCGATGCTATACAGTAGTAACAGAGCCAGAACTCTCAATCTAGGTGAGTTTGACCCAAAATCCATGTTCGTAATCAAAAGTCTTATGACAAATCTGAAATTATGGGGTGGAAATGCAGCTGTGCATGTGCAAGACCTGGTTAGGTTTTCCTTTCCTTCCTGGACATATGGGACTGAGCAGGGAGCAGGGCAGGGGGTGAGAGAGGAGTCAGGGGAGGCAGGGCTGGGGAGGGAGAGGGGAATTGTTCACAGCAGGGGGCGTGGGGTGGGGGGGAAGAAAAGGACCACTACAGGCCACAGGGAGCAAAGAAGAAACCCTAAAACAATATTCCCAAACATGAATGCTTTTCGTATACATTTGGGGAATTCATTAAAAGTAGGTTCCAGTTCAGATAAATTAAGGTTAATCCATAAAAAAGAATGTATGCTAAGGCTTAAAGTGAGTGACAGGAAGTCTATAAGGACAGCTATGGTATAATCTCTACTATTTAAAGAAAATAGCAATGTGTAAAACAGAATATGAAAATGCTCCTTTTCTGTTTGAAAAAAAGTTGTGCATTCATACTTGTTTGCTGAAGAAATGTCTAAACTTATACTCCTGGATACAGTGGCCACTCATCATGTGTGGCTACTGAGCACTTGAAAGGTGGCTAGCCCAAATTGAGATGTGTTGTGTGTGTAAAACACATACTGGATTTTGAAGACTTAGCATGAAAAAACAGTAAAATATCTCATTAAATTTTGGAATAATATTTGGCTATACCATAAAATACATTATTAAAACTAATTTTACCTTTATTCTTACTTTAAATGTGGCTACCAGAAAATTTAAAATTAAATACGTGACTTGCATTACATTTCTATTGGGCAGTGCTTGTTAGAAATACACAAAAACTTTTAACAGTGGTTGCCTCTGAGAAGGGGCTGGGAGCTGGCATAGAGAAGGATATTTATTTTTTAATCAATTGTCTTTGGTTCTGTTTGATTTTTTTTAATCATGCAAATTTACTGTATTTTCAATTCAAAATGACAGTAGGAAAAGAGTGTGAGAGATTCCTAGGCCTCACTCACCCCAGGGCTACTTAATTAGAATCCTGGAGGCTCTCAGCTACATTTTAAAAAGCTCCAGGTGTGACTCCAATTCACAGCCAGCATCCCAAAGTGTTACTGAAGCCCCACACCTGGCTGTTTGAAGTTCAGAAGTGAGACGAAAAAGCATTGGTTTGGGGGAACTGGGCAAGCTTAAAGGTCACATGCAGTGTCTAAGTGACTTACTAGCTTCACCTAGCCATGGGCAAGTGACCTAACTCCTCTGAGACTCAGTTTTCTTGTCTAAAAAAATCAGAATGATAATCCCACCCAGCAGCGTTGCCAGGAGGATTAGAAATTATGCCTTTTAAGTAAGAAGCACATTGTCTAACACAGAATAAATAATATTGATAACCACTATTGTCATTATAAAAAGGCAACCCATGAATAATCTTATGTTCTCTTCAGTCACTTGCCTGAATGGTTGAAATGCCAGCCCTGAATGAGCCTCCACAGCACTGGGTGGAAACCCGTCCCCCAATGGCACATTTAGAGACCTCATAAGTCACCTTCTCTTGAATGTACTTACAATTGACATTAAAGTTAAAATATAGTGTTGAAGGTTTGCTCCATGGTACAAAACCATTCTGTTGTCTGCCACCACCATCACTTCTACAAACCGTGGATAGGATAAAAAACGTTTTGTCCTTCTGTGGGTCCTTTTTTCCCTTGTGCTGTCCGTCTTGTTACCATAGGCAGAAAACCCTTTTGCTGCCAATCCGCGGTTTAATACCGCCACATCATCCGCCAGGTTACTCCTTTCTCCCCACTTTCTTGCGTCGGTTTTCCTCTTGTCTTTACTGCGACTGTTTTTGTGCTCTGTAACAGATAAGATGGTATGCATTACATTTCGAGCCACAACTATTTTATGTAAGAATTTAACTTGACGCATCTTAAAATGATGCTTCTGTAGTCAAATTACACACAAAAACAAGTCCTCCACACTGAGACCTCTATAAGTGCAACTCGATCTGCGCTCTCACCAAAATGACTAAGGATTTGAGATTAGCTTCCCTGGAGGGTTCCATACCTGCTCACTTAAGGTCTTAGAAAATTAGGCCTAAATTTAAGGGCAACAATTGCATGGGATTCGTTTCATTTTTGGTAACAAAAGCCTTGCCGGGATTTAAGAGATCCTGCCCTCCTTGTTCTTTGCTATAGACCCAATAAGGGCCAGTAACGCAGCTAGAGAGCTCTAAAGAACGGAAATGGAAATGTTTCATAAGCACCACTTTTGATATTCAACGAGATACAGTACAAAGAGGTCTGAGAGGCGGACAGACTAACAGATGATACAAAGAAACCATAGAAAACGCAAAAGTATTCTATTACCTTATTAGATCATTGCAATACTTGACATGTAAGAATAGGATGACTGCTATTCAATGCCTCTGAATTTTTAACTGATTTGTTTTCAGGCTCAGTTGAGGAAGTAGATTAAACTCAGAGAGTATGGGCAAGAAGCTGGGACCATGATGTACAATATCAGATTAGTTCTGCTGATTTCCAACTCTTGCCTGGGTCTCTTAGGTTCTACGCAATCTTGCTGCTCACTGGCAACACCTGGAAACTTATTAGACCCGCAGACTCTTGGGCCTCACCAGACCTGAATCTACACTGACCAAGCTCCCAGGTGATTCACATTCACACTGAAATGTCAAGTCTCCAACTTGGCTTGAAGCTTGTACTGGAAAATACTCAATTTTCACATCATCAATCACACAATAAACAGAATAAACACAAAAGTGTCTGCCAAAATATACTTTGTGTAAAAACAGAATTTAATCAGTTATCTTGATGATCAGATCACAAATGGGCTTTAGTGCTTTAATGTCACTAGCTTGTAGTCTAAAATAGGCAACAGAATTATGCAACTAAGAAGTATGCCCACCTAAGACATAAGGAACAGAATTTGTTATACCAATACCAAAAAATAAAAATACAAAAACTTAAACTGTAAGTGATTGCATGTTTGAAAGGCCCAAATATTTGACCATTATAACCAATTGTTAAAACAATCAATTTAGGCTAGGATGTGCATTCTGCTCAAGTTGACTGTTTTAGTGATTATTAAAACACAGTAGTCCCTCCTTATCGGAGGTTTCACTTTCCTCAGTTTCAGTTACCCTCAGTCACTGAAAATATTAAATTGAAAATTCTAGAAATAAACCATTCATAAGCTCTAAATTATACACTGTTCTGAGTAGTGATGGACTCTCACACCGTCCCACCCCGTCCCACCTGGGATATGAGTCCTCTCTGTGTCCAGCACATCTACCCTGGCACATTCCCCGACCTTTAGTCACCTAGTAGCCACCTCACTGATCAGATCAACTCACGGTCTTGCAGTGCGGGGTTCAAGTCACCCTCGTTTTATTAATAATGGCCTCAAAACGCAAGAGCAGTGATGCTGACAATTTGGATATGCCAAAGGGTAGCCACAAAGTGCTTCCTTTAACTGAAAAGGTGAAAGTTCTCGACTTAATAAGAAAAGAATCACAGGCTGAGGGTACTATGATCTACAGTAAGAATGAATCTTCTATTCATGATTATGAAGAAAGAAAAAGAAATTTATGTTAGTTTTGCTGTTGCACCTCAAACTGCCAACGTTATGGCCACAGTTAATGGTAAGTGCTTAGTGAAGAGGGAAAAGGCATTAAGTTCGTGGATGGAAGACATGAACAGAAAACGTGTTCCAACTGACGGCAATTGGGTTAAGTACTATTTGTGGTTTCAGGCATCCACTGGGGATCTTAGAATGTATTCCCCATGGATGAGGGTAGACTACTGTAGTAAAATCTGTATAAACTGTCAAACAAGTTATATGTAGTGCAACTACAGATAACGTGACTAGCCCAAACCTGGTGTATAGTAGGATTCAACATTGGATTCTTTTTCTTCTAGTCTTTCTTTCAAGCATATTCATATATGTATACAAATGCCATATGAGCAATTACACTGTCATTCAATTTTGAAATTATCAAATTAACATATAATAGATAATAATCTAGGGCCTACTATGTGCCAGGCATTGAATTAGGCTCATCTACAAAGCCTAATTATTTTACACATGAGGAAAATAAGTCTTAAAGAACTTCAGCAACTTCTCCAAAGTCACATAGCAGAAAGTGGAGGTATGAGGAATCAGGCATAGATTTGAACAACACCCTAAACAAGGCTCTTTCAATTAGGCAAGATTTCTCAACAGCTGGGAACTGAAATGGGCTCACAGTTTGGTCGACGGTTTCCAAGGTGAATCTCAATTGGCAAAAAAGTGCCTGGTGGATATTTCCCAGAAGACTTGCTTTTGACAACAGGTATATGGAAGCCACATTGAAAATTAAATGTTTAATATATTACAAAAATGTCACTTATATTATGAAAAATAAATAATCCTTGTTTAATGTCTTCTGTAAATATTTTGATTTATTACAAGTATTAGAGTATTACAATTTTAGCAGTTTTAAATTCTCTATTGTTTTCCTATTCTCTATTGATTGATTTCTGCTCTAACCTTTATTTCCTTCCTTCTCCTGGCTTTAGGTTTGGTTTGCTTTTTTCCCATTGTCTTAAAGTGGAAGGTTAGGTTATTAATTTGAGATCTTCTTTCTTAATGGAGGTATTCACAGCTATAAATTTTCTTCTAATCCACCTTTTAGTGGTATGCCATAAGTTTTGGTATGTTGTGTCTTCATTTTCATTCATCTCAAAGTATTTTCCAATTTCTAATCACTGGTCATTTAGGAGTATGCTGTTTAATTTCCACATAATTTTGGGCTTCCTTTTTTTTCTGTAATTAATTTCTAATTTCATTACATTGTGATCAGCAAAGATACTCTGTATTATTTCCATCCTTTTAAATTTATTGGAATTTGTCTGATGTCCTTGAATATGGTCTATGATGGAAAATGTTACACGTGCACTTCAGAAGAATATATATTCTGCTGTCGTTGGGGAGAGTGTCCTATAGGTATCTGTTATATGTGGTTGGTTTATAATGTTATTCAAGTTTTCTACTTCCTTGTTGATCTTCTGCCTAACTGCTCTTATCCATTATTAAAAGCAGGGTATGAAAGTTTCCAACTATTATTGTTGAAGTGTCTATTTCTCCCTTCATTTGTGTCAGTTTTTGCTTCATGTATTTTGATGCTCCTCTGTTATGAAGTACATACGTTTATAAGTGTTCCATCTTCCTGATGAATTGACCCTTTTGTCGTTACAAAACGCTTTGATGAGCTTTATTATACTAGGAAAGTGAAAGAAGCCAGTCACAAAAGACCACACATTATATGACTCCAGTCATACGAATGTCCAGAAAACGGAAATCTTTAGAAACAGAGAGTAGAGTAGTACAAGTGTGGCATCCCTAATCTGAAAATCCAAAGTTTGAAATGCTCTAAAATCTGAAACTTTTTCAACACCAACATGATGCCACAATTGGAAAATTCCACACATAAGTATTTAATACAAACTTTGTTTCATGCACACAATTATTAAAACTATTGTATAAAATTACCTTAGGCTACGTGTAGAAGGTGTATGTGAACGAAACCTGAATTTTGTGTTTAGACTTGGGTCCTACCCCCAAGATATCTCATTAAGTATAAGCAAGTATTCCAAAATCAGAAAAAAAATCCAAAACACTTCTGGTCCCAAGTGTTTTGAATAAGGGATACTCAACCTGTAGTTGCTTAAGGTTAGAGATGGAGTGGGGGAGATGGGAGGGTGCCAAAAGATACAGGGTTTCTTTCTCAAGAGATAAAAATATTCTAAAATTGACTGTGATGATGGTTGCACTTATCTGTGGATATACCAAAAACCATTGAACTGGATTTTTTATTAAATGGGTGAATAATAAGGTATGAGAATTATAGCTCAATAAAGCTGTTTAAAAAAGAGAAAATGTTACTGAGTTTGTGAAAAATAATCCTTATTTGTTTAACAATGTCTGTAAATATTCTGATTTGATTTATTGGATTTACTTAGAGAAAAGTACACCTGCAGTGAGAAAAATACAAAATGCTGTGTAAAATTCATTCTTTTTGACCACTAAAAAGAAGTAAATGTATTCTCACAATCATCAGAGGGGACTTGGTATGGGAAAACCTCAGGAGGAATCAAAGCAATAATTGGCAACAAGGTACACTAAATAAAGTTGAAGAAATTAAGGTACCACTCACAAAATATACTTTCTAACAAAGAACAACTCATGTAAATTCTAATATTTTTGGAAAACATTTCACTCTCAAGTAATCTGTGTATCATAAAAATAATTCAGTATACTTTAGGTGGCATGAAAATGCAAGAACTAAATTACTTCTTCGAGATGGAAAGCAATATCTTCTAATACATCATACTTAGTTTTTTTATCCATCTGACCTCTTCTTCTAATGAGTTAGAATCATATTTATTGACCTAATTAGCCCAACTAATTTCTAGCACATTAACCATTTTAGCAAGCAATTTTGAATTTAGCATTAAAAATAGCATAAAAAAATAGACATTGTATCTTACATACTCAACTCTCTTGCCTCTGAATAGAATTGTAATAATAAGAAATAATTTCCACAAAGTACACACTGTTAGGATGATAAAAAAAAAAGTCATCTACATTTCTCTTTAGTGACCTTTCAGCATAATGGAATTGAGGGCAGCGTTTCAGGAATTGCTAATGTCACTTTGCTAACAGTTTAATCACAATGGGCTACATAATGAAATCTCACTCTCCTGGAAAGAACACCACAAATGGTCTGTCTCGCTCTTCTTTTTTTCCCCTCATACAGAGCTTTGCATTTATTATTACTTTTTAATAATAGTTTAAGATAATTTACATACCATAAAATTCACCCTTTCAAAGTATCTAATTCAGTGTTTTTTAGTGTATTTATAGAGTTGTACAATCATTGGCATCATCTAACTTTATAATATTTTCATCACCCCTAAAAGAAATCCTACACCTATCAGCAGTCACTCCCTATTCTCCCATGTTCCCAGCCCCTGGCAATCACTAACCTATACTTTGTGTCCATGAATTTGCCTATTCTGACATGTCACATAAGTGGAGTCCTACAATATGTGGCCATTTGTGTATGGCTTCTTTCACTTGGCATAATGTTTTCAAGGTTCATTCATGTTATAGTGTGTATCAGTATTCTAGTCCTTTTTATTGCCAAATATTCCACTGTATGGATATACCACATTATGTTTATACATTCATCAACTGGTGGACATTCAACAACCCAATTGAAAAATGCTGCTATGATCATTTATATACAAGGTTTTGGGTGGATATATTTTCATTTCTCTTGGATATATACCTAGGAGAATTGCTAGGTCATAAGGTTTAATATTTTGAGGAACTACCCAACCGTTTTCCAAAGTGGCTATGCCATTTTCTTGCCTCTTGTTGAAGTTCACATGAGACACTTGGAAACAGGACATCATTTTTTCATGTTTCTCCTTCTTTGAGGACTCCTTAAAAATTAATTACATTTACTTAACTAAATAGGTTATGAGAAACCTGGCCTAGTTCAAATCCTAAAATAGCATGTTGGTATCTCCAAGAATCTAATGCACATTTGCATTTGGAGAAAAGTATAATATTTAGCAATTTGAGCCCTCACATATGCATGTAAACAAATTTAGGCATGTGAAAAAGCTCTAACTGGAAGTTTTATGCTTCCTGTAGCCACATCTCAGGCACTGCACTTCTAACATTTTATTCCAAAGACATGACTTAATGTTGGCTTTGATGCCTACAAAAGGGAAGTAGTATTGTCTACACTGCCACAGTCAGTGTTCTAAGAACTCGTGCAATGAAGGGAGTGAGACCTAATTCATGTCCTATTTGACCGTGAGAAATAACTGACTCTTGCTCACCCTCAGTTTTCCCACTTATAACATGGAGTAAGAACAGTACCTATTTCATGGAATGGCATTAAGGAATAATTGGAGATCCTGCATGCAAAGTGCCAGCATAGTGTCTACTGCATAGAAAGGAATGAATAAATAGTGTAATCTTTTTTTCTATTTTTTGCCAGTCATAAAGTGAGTTAGAACCAAAAGGAACCATTTTAGACAGAGTGACTAACTGTGCTTAAAAGCAATTTTCCAGCTTACACTAGCGATTTCAAAGACATGTGCTGTTTATACTCCTAAGTAGGGCAAATCAGCACAGAGTGTGCTTGGTTTCGTTTCTGACACCCAACTTTATGGTGCTGTGAAAAAAGTAGTAACTTCAAAACCAGATGTGCTGAGGGCTTGACTTCAACCTGCCATACCACCCAAAGGATCTTTTCTGGGTCACTTCTCTGGGCCTCAGTTTCCTGTCCTCTTAAATGGGCATAAAAATATTTGCTTCCACCTTAAGGCTATTTTGAGAATTAAATGATAAAGTACATACAAAATTCCTTATAAATTATAAGTTGAATATTTTTTTAAAAAAATCACCTTTTGTACCCCCATAGTAAGCTGAAATAAAAAAAATTACTTCTTGAACACCTATTTTGTGCAAGGTCCTGGACTAAGTTGAAATAAATATCAGCAATGACAAAACAAGAATAAAACTTGGACCCAATTCTTAATTTGATGTGGTATCATTAATAAAACACCTCACAGCCAAAAACTTTAATATCTGCTGATTTGTTGGGAAAAAGATTTTAAATGAGTTTCATTTCATATTGCAATACAACAAAACGCACGTAACATTACTAAATAACGGAATTAATTTAGAAAATAGCAGCCAGGCCTTCCTTGTTAGTCAGTGGTTACTCATTGAAGTGTTTCCCAACAACTGGAATTGGGCCGAGGAGATCTGAATGTTACATTAACAGTTGGGAAGTTAATTATTGCTCTCCATTTTCATAAGGTTTATCAAAATTTAACTGAATTTCCTTAAGCCACTGAGCCACCTTGTAACCTCACGCAGCACAGGACTAAAGGCAAGTCCCCTTTCTGCTCCACCCAAGCTTAACAGAGAGTAGGAAGGCTAGACAGGACTCCTTAGTGGTTTTCCACTCAGATTCTGGTGCCAGAACCAACCCTGGTTCCCATTTCTGCCCTAATGCTCTAGTTACCCTTTCTTGGGCAGTCTCCTGCCTCAAAACCTCAATTTCCTCATCTGTAAAATGGGGATAATAATAGCATACCTCAAAGGGTAACCGTGGAGATTAAAAAAGATAATACATAAAATGCCCTTAGAGCAGAGCATGGCACACACGATGGATCCATTAAATATTTAACGTGGTAATAATTATTAGTGGTTACTGTTTTACTAGTAGTATGCAAAATATCCCCTCTTTATAAATTAGTTCGTTGGCTTTAGGGTTTCTCAAACAACACAAATCTATTTCAGAAAGAATCTTGGGAGGGAGGTAAAGAGGAAAGGGAGGAGGCAGGAAAGGTGGGCAGGAAGGAAGGAACTAAAGGCATGAACAAGCAGCCCCTGCTGCCATAGAACTTTCATTCTAGATAACAAGGACAAGGATGTGTGAATGGCAGTGAGAAGACAAGGTCTGAGATGTAATTAGATGTAAATAAAGGCAGCAAACACTTCACCTCTCAACTGGCTCCAGGAGCTGTTAACATACAGGTAACAAAAAGTGGAAGCCAGTGTCAGCTTCTTGGCCCTCTTGGTTCTAGCCAGATCTAAGATCTGCACTCACGGGCATGCTCAGAGAGTTACTTGATGAAGCCTCAAATGGGGACTCAGTAGGACAAGAGAAATAAAGTCTGTTGGGATCAGCAGATGAATAAACAAGCACAATGTGGGAGAAAAAAGAGATAAAACAAAAAACCAAAACCAGCTATAAAACCCACGAAATGTTCTAATAATAATGAACAATGTGTTTCCAGAAACGGGGTGGGGAAGGTGCTAAGGGGAAGAATTGTTCGGTAAACAAAAAGCCCTAATGTGTATGAATGAAAAGTCAACCAAGTTTAATTATTTTTAAGTGTCCTCAATTTGCTAGCTTCAAAAACAACAGTGAATCCCTGGGCCATCATTAGGATCATGTCTCATGTCACCACACCCATCTCTCTTAACAAACCCTGAGCTGCATTTAAAGAAAAAAAAAAAGCGACGTGGCCAGTGTCAAGCAGTGCGCCACGCACATCCTGACAGTAAGCAGACGCGAGGGCAATGGCAGGAGAGGTTCTCGCTGTTCAGCCTGCTTTGGGGCTGACCTGAACCTTTATGAACAATGTTTCCATGAGAGCAGTTTACAGAACGGTAATCTCATAAGATGTTTCCAAAAACAAATCAATTAGGTTTGCAAAACACTTAACACAGCATTCACATCTGGAACTTTCTCCGTGTACGTTAGCATTTTTAAAAGCTCTGAGAAGTCTCCCAAGAAAGGAACCAGCTTACATTTGTTTAACCACATGATTGCCAAACTTATGGGATCTATGCCAGGTTAAGAGGCAACATCCTTAGAAATGCAACAAGAGGGAGGGGGTGTGTTGATAAGCTTTACTCTCAGGAAAGGAAGGATATGCCCTTGGAAGAAAACAAGTGAGAAACTTCCTAGTGTTCAAGGGGCGGAGGGTGGCAGTGGGAGGCATGTCTGATGGTCACTTCACTATCTCCTAAGGGGGCAGGTGCCTCCAGCTACCTGGGGAGTTGAATTTGCTGACTCAGGCATGCAGGGGGGGTTACACTGTACCCACAGGCCCTTGCACATCCTGCAACTAAATGCAGTGACAACGAGGGCTACAGGCTAATACTGGCTAAGGTCTGTTGAGTGCTTTTCTTTCTTTGTGGCAGGCACTCTCCTAAGCCCTTTACATGGATTAAATGTGATTATTCCTCACAGCAACCCTATATGGTAGGGACTTATTATCTCCATTTCATAAATGAGGAAATCGAGGGACACTTGAAATAACTGGAGAAAATATTTAAAGACTATCTATTTGAGGTAGCATAAAATGCTGAATGTACCAGAGCCTGTATTTTGCTAAGAGACTATTTGGTTTTGCTATTAATATCCTGCAAAATACTCTTCGGGAAATGTTGGTTTTGACTCATTCCGTCTCTTAGCGGTAAGGGGAGACTGGCCTTTCTGCCTGGCAAGGGTGTCAACTGCCTACAGCCACCCTGTGCTGTCTGCAGCCCGCTTGCCATGGCCGCCTCTCAGTCCCTTGGTGCCATGGACTGGGATCTTCAGGCCTAGCGCTCTCCCGTAGAAATAAAATGCGAGCCACACGTGGAAGTTAAGAATTTCTAGTAGCCACATTAAAAAAAAAAAAAAGTCAGAAGGAACAGATGAAATTAATTTTAATAGTATATTCCATGTAACCCAATATACCCATAATATTATCATTTCAACATATGACACTAGCTGCATCTCGAGGGCCTCCTGGCGACTGTATAGTACGTTGCATTCTAAGCATTCCGTGTTTGCAGAGTGAATACAGGAGGCAGCGTGATGCGGTAGTAGATAACAGTTTGGGCTCAGGAGGCAGAGAGACCTGCTTTTAAATCCCAGCTGCTCTGCATTCAACCTGTGTGACCCTGGGCGAGTCACTTAAGCCCCCCGTGCCTTAGTTTCCTCATCTGTGAAATGGGGATAATAACCGTTGGTGCCTAATAGGGTGGTGGGGAGGGTTAAGTGACTTAATCTATGCTACATAAGGTGTTGAAATGGCCTGGTGTGCAGCAAGTGCTCGAGAGGTATGAGCTGTGGTGACTCTGTCACTTAGGATGAGGAGCAGCTTCAGGCTGCTGCAATGACGTGGCTCCTGGGCTCGCTGCCGGTGATCCGCCTGCTATCTGACATTTCACTGCAGCTCGTGGGAGGCCCTGAGGCTGAATGCAGTGCCTGTGGTGGATGGAGGTATCATTCCACAGCAGAGATTAAAGAGCAGTGGGGCTGGAGCTCTTTA
>CM052436.1:152836592-152882734 GCA_028533085.1 Varecia variegata | reverse complement strand
TCACTAGGTTATTCTTCATTATCCTTACACTTAAAATAAATCCAGTGGCACTCCCCAAAACTCACTGGATTCATAGTTTTGAACATCCCCTCTCCAAGCACTGCCCACAGACAGCTTTTCCGCTTGTCGCAGCCTGGAAGGAACACAGGACTGGGAAGGAAGAGGCCTGTGTTCAGGGCCCGATTTTGCCAGTCGTCCTAGCTCTGAGGTGATGAGTCCCTTCGAAGTTCTGGGCCTTGATCTGCTTACCCATAAAGAGAGGGACTGGAACAGAAGTTCTCTCTAAAGTTCCTTCCAGTATTAAAAATTTATGAGTTTTTATATTTTATAAGATAAAAGTGAATAATGAGTAAAAATGAAGTCTTGAGTTTCAAAAGAGATAAAACACAACAGAGTCTCTCTCTGAGCCACTGTCACCTTCAGAAAGGCTCAGGATGAAATAACCAAACAATGGGCAGAGTAGCACAGTAGAGGGAGACAGAAGGACTCCAAAGGAGAGACCAACCCAGAAGTGGCCTTTTGCTGATGTTCAGTTATATTGAAGGGGGTACAGTGAATGTGTCTCCATCACTTACTGGAAAGTTCTTATTTTAGACCTGCTAGAACAGCTAATAGTTTCTAAAAACCACTTCCATATTCTCTAACTTGACTTGTTACAATGATATAACATCAAATGTGAGGATTAGCAAATTGGCTTGAAAGAAAAAAAATAATGCACAATCAAATATACCTTTGGAAAACCCTAAATTGGCCACAAAGCACAGAATGGGGACTTTCAACTTCAGAAATAATGATGGTTCCCATTCCTTCCCCCCACCCAGCATGTGGTCATATAGGGCTGCATCTCACCCTACCAGCTTCTTCCATCTCTGTCTCTGTCCCTCCAGTTCTCCCTGTGTTTCTCTCCTGTTTGTACACATATGCACACGTGCAAAACAACACCTTTGCATTCTTAAGTATGCAGTGGCTCCTTTGTAACTGTTTGCACCCATGAGCTAAGAGAATATATTCCCTTCATAAGGTGCACTGGCTGGACATTGAGAGTTATGTTTCTAGATTCCAATTAGCAATGAAAACTATAACATGCCTTTTCTGTCAGCCTAGACAATAGCTTTGAATAGTCCTAAATAAGCCTTTTCGATCCCATTTCCCCACACCTGTGTCTTGGAGAAACTCTATACTGCACCCTCCACTAAACTTTCTTGCTGTGTAGTTCTGGGACAGCATGAAATCTATCATGCATGAAGTACTGGCAATAAAATAAGGAAGCTATGTATGAAGTAAGTGTCTGTAAGTTACAAGACTTTTTGAAAAGACAAACCACAATCTGGGAGATAATATTTGAAAACTATATATCTGATAAAAGCCTTCTATCTTGAATATAAACATTCCAATATTTTAAAAAGTGGGCAAAAGATCTGAACAGACACTTCACCAAAGAAAATACATGGATAGCAAATAAGCACACAAGGAGATGCTCAACATCACTAGTCATTAGGGAAATACAAATTAAAACTATCATTAGATTTTATTAAACACTTACTAGCATAGCCAAAATTTTAAAAACCAACAAAAGCCCCCAACAAAATATTGACCATACCACGTGCTAGAGAGGATGTAGAGGAACTGGAACTTTTATACACTGCTGGTGGGGCTTCAAAATGGTACAGCCACTTTGAAAACCAGATTGGCAGTTTCTAATAAGGTTAAACATACAGCTTACCATATAACCCAGCAATCTCACTCCTGGGTATTTACCTAGCTGAAATGGAATTTAATATTCACACAAAAATCACTATATATAAATGTTTACAGTAGCTTTGTTTATAGTGGCCAAAAACTGTGTTGCTCAACTGGGTAATGAATAAACAACTGGTGTATCCATATAATGGAATATTACTCAGCAATAAAAAAGGATGAATCACTGATACAGCCAACAATGTGGATGAACCCTGAATGCACTGTGCTTAGTGATTCTATTTATATAATGTTTTGGAGAAGGCCAAATGGCAGAGACAGAAAACAGAGGTAGGGAGTGGGGCTGACTACAAAGCACACCAGGAACTGTTCTATAACTTGATTGTGATGGTGGTTTCATGGCTATTTGCATTTGCCAAAACTTGCAGAGCTGGCACACGAAGAAGGGTGACTGTTACTGCATGTAAATTGTACCTTAATAGAAAAGTGGATAGAAAACACCATGGAACACTCACGGAAAATAAAAAGATTTTATAAACAATAAAAAAATCTTAGCTGTAAAATTCTGAAGCCAATCCATCAACTCGAACTTTTTCCATATACCAACCACATTTTTAACACCACACTCTAATTCTGTTGTACGAGAACTTGTGCCAACATTTGCCCTTCGTCTGATTTTGCTCCTTCTGAAAGCCCCTGGCCACATGTACATACCACATCACGTCGTGCATCTATCTGCCCATGCTCCTTTTTGTGATATTCAGAACACTTTATATTCACTAACGATCTTCAGTTGCACGGAATGTCCATGCAAACATCTGATCCAGATGTAAAAAGACAAATGAGAAAACTCACCCATAGGTGGCTATAAGAAAGACTATAACGATAACGATTGTCATAAAGAACTCAACTTTGGCGGATACGAAGTTGCAAATTTTAAACCTCAATTGCATGATAAAATAGCACTTTATTAAACAAGTGGGCTTATTCCCTCACATGAAGAGGCTCAAGAAATTTGACAACGTCTTACTTTACAAAGACAACCCACTCAAGTGAAAGGTCTGAAGGGTCCTCAGATTAACCCCTAAATCCTCCTGCCTTTGTCAGCCAGACAGCCCTCTGCCAGAGGCCTCTCCTGATCCTTAGCTCACTTCTAAACAAAGATGTGCATTTTAACCAGATTTAGGTGGTTCCTGGGAAGATGCACTAACTAGCAGGTACCTGCAGCACCCTTTTTCCTCAGCAGAGAATGGGTTTCTGAAGCAAAGTGACAAGAACTCCCCAAAATATGATGATCAGGAGAGACAGGGAAAGGTCCTGAGATGGGGTGGAAGGTGTGAAGCAGGAACCCCCTCTGGCCATCTATGGTTCCAGAAACTTATCAAAAGGGCTCTGGGGAAAGGGCAAGAGAGTATTTCATAATCAATGAGTCCTAATCTCAGGTCCGACCCTAACTGACCATCTTATTATTGCTAACTGCAAACTGGCTCCATTGGGCTTCAAAACACAGGGGAGGGAGATCCTTGAATGGTGGAAAAGGTAGTTTAAGTATTTCAGTCAATGATGGACCACATATACAACGGTGGTCTCAAAAGATTATTTTTTTTTCTTACTGTACCTTTTAGGTAGGTTTAGATACACAAATACTTCCCATTGTGTCCCAAATGCCTACAGTATTCAATACAGTCACATCTGTGCAGGTTTGTAGCTTAGGAGTAACAGGCGTATAGCAGGCTAGGTTTGTGCAAGTATTCTCCATGATGCTCCTACTATGACAAAATAGCCAGCACATGTCCCTTTGTTAAGGGACACATGACTGTCCTGTAAATTGGGGATCTTTCTATTGGTAAGACATAAACAATGAGGGCTATCAAGGCATTTCAGACAAAGGATCAAAAAGCAACCCAACCACACTGCCTTTTGTGCTCAAGTAAACTACTCTGATACGTGGCTCAATGGCCCAGGCACTTTGTTCTGGGTACCTGCTCTGGGTTTGGGGGATGGCCCTGCTCTTCACATCATTGCAACTGCAGCCTGACCTTATGATGATAAAGATGAAGCAAAGACTAAAAGAAATGCAAGGAAAAAAAGAGCCATATGGAACAAAACTACAATGAAAACAGCAATTTTAACAGCAATGGTGACAACAAAGTGCAAAGTTACTCAAGACGATAACCAGTCACAATTTGTGGACCTTGTTACAATCACAACCTAACTAATGGCTGTACAAAGGCATTTGGGGCCAATGAGAAAAATATTAATATAGGCACTGTTAAGGTGATATGGAGGAATTATTAATTTTGTTCACCATGATAAATAATATTATATTCATGTAGAAAAATATCCTCATTTTTCAGAGATGTATATTGGAATATTTAGAGGTGAAGTGTCATGATATTTTGGGTTTACTTTAAAATATTCCAGCAAAAAGAAAAACAAGAAGCAAATGTGAAAAAATCTTAGTCATTGTTAGATGTAGACGATGTGCTCACAGTGGTTCATATTACTAATCTCTCTACTTGTACATATCTTGAAGATGTTCACACTGAAACAGTTTTTAAAAACCAGATGAAAAGTAAAAAAAAAAATTAAATGAATAAATGAGAACAAATGAAAGAAGAAACTGTTTCTGTATTCATAAGTTTCTTTGTTACTATCCTTTGATGATTTTATTGGATGATTGCACTATAAATACCAACTTTAAAAAAAACCAGAAAGTAGAATTTTTATATAAACAGCATAAAGAAGATCAGGCTGAAGAGATAAGCTCAAGAATTCACTTATTTAAATCAGTAATTTTCTCATAATTTACAAAGGATTTTAGAGGTCATTGCTTATATTGACTGTTTATTAGACACAGGTCATTGAAAAATATAAAAAAGAGAAAAAAGGTATAAAGACTGATGAGGAACAAAAAGACGGTAAATGGAAGGGAATTAGGTCAAAACAATAAATCCCAAGTGGCAGCAACTGTCTTTGAAAATTCAGAATCAGTCCTGGCTTGCAGTGCCAGCTCTTTCCCTTTTTACACACTACGGACGAGTCCATTCGCCTCTCTGAGTCCAGTGTTCCCATTTGTAAAATGGGGATAATTGGAGCATCTTCCACCCCAAGAGCTGCTGCAGGAGTGAATGAAATAATCAGGCCGTGGGTCCATATTGCCTGGCACATGGCTCCTTAAATGCTGCCTGTTCCTGAGCTTTACTGGGCAGAAAGGATCTAAGGATGCAGAAAGTGTGTGGTGAAAGTGCAGGCAGACTGGCTCCTTGCGTAAGTCACTTATTAGCCTCCAACCACCGACCTGCTTGGTCCCAGGCAGGATTGTGAAGTCAGCTAAAGTTCTGTCACTGCCTGGTGTTTACTGAAAGCTCCCCCAGGGGTCTGCTCCTTAGCTCTGTCTCTCACTCCTTTTGGGCCCAACTTGCCAGGCAGCTAATCTAATCAGCTAATCTATGCTAAATTATTAATGGGATCCAAGAGGTTAATGTGTAACAAGTATATACTCCAACCGGGACTTGCTGGAGACACAAGGCCTGTGTGAGTCATTAGAGGCTTGGTGGGAATTTCAGGCACCTTTCAGGCCTTTCTCAAATCAAATCAAATTCCAGCAGGCATTTTTAAAATCTCGCCAGCAAAAATAATTCATATATGAATGCAATCAATTCAACAAAAGGACAGGCCAGAAATAATACCCTAACTAGACTAGGACAAAGGGGTTATAGAAAATGGTATGTTTATGAATGTTGTGACCTTGGGCAAGTCAACTTTATGTACTTTATGTACTTCTCTGTGTCTCCATCTGCAAAATGGAGGTTGAGGTGAGAATTAAAATATATAATCTGTGTAAAGCACCTGGGAAAATGCCTGCCACACAATGCATGCTCAACAGATGTCAGACATTATTAGTATCATCTAGGGATCGGAAACTAGATGGCAGTCAAAGAAGATGCTCTGAAAACTTAAGTTAAAAAGGGTTTTCTAGATGACAGCTTCCGTTTTTATTTTCAGTGTAATTTGGCCCACAGCATAGCACACTGGAATCAGATCTGGGTGAAGGCTCAGGCCCACTTCCCACTGGCTGTGTGACTTTGCACAAGTTGCTCAACCTCTCTGAGTTGTAATTTTCTCAACTGTAAAATAGGGGTAATAATATCTACCCCATAATGTTTATGAGCATAACATATATGATAATGTATGTAATGCATGTAAAGGTGTCTATACACAGTGACTCCATATGCACATAAAAGCCCCAACAAATGATGGCTTTATCATCTTTTTTCTTTTTTAACTAATCCCTAACTCAGAATGAGAAATTATCATCTTGTATTTTCTAGCCCTTATGACTGCAGCCTTGACAGCCCAATCAGGAAGTGACAGTGCCTTCTAATGGAGGTGATGAACAGAGTCCTCAGTGCCTAATGGAGACTAAATCTTGATAATCCCAGTGTCAGTGCAACAGACACAAGACAATTTAGCTGGATGGAGAGATAGATTGAACTTTAACCAGCCACAGGTATCCCGAAGAAGTAGACACATGCAAGATTTTTATCCGTCTGCTTATTGGGACCATCTCATTCCAAAAGAACAGGGGAGGCCTGTTGATCTCCAGTCCCTTAGTCCCCAAATCTTGGCTTGGCTGTGGGTCTCCAGTGACAAATGCCATGGGGCAATAAGAAAATACATGCCACTGTCTCCATTTCATTTTACATGTATTTTATAATTATGAAACTATTCTAGAAGCATGGCAAAGGAGTCAAAAATACGAAGAGTCAATAATATAAAAAAGTAAAGACTGCCTATGTTCCTGGCAACCAGAAATAACGACTGTTAATATTTTTGTGCCTTTGCTCCAGATTTTCTCTTTATACACACATGTACCCACACACACACACTTTATCATTTTTAAAAAGGAGATCCTACTACACATACTAGTTCATCACCTACTTGTTGACTTAATATATATTTCCATGTTTGGTAACATAAATCCACGCCATCATTTCTAACGGCTGCATGGGAAGCCACTGTATGCCTGCCCCATCATGTACTGATCTATCTTCCTGCTGAAAGGCACTTAGTTGCTTCTAGTCTTTTGCCATAATGAACAACACTGTATGGAGTCTTACTCATAAACACCTTTGGGCAATTGTCCGATTATTTCCTTAGGAGTGCACTGATGGGTCAAAGAGTGTACAATTCTTAAATGCTTCACTTAAGAAACAAAGAACAGCTGGACTTGCTGAGAGGGGAAAGTGAGGGAAAAATTTTAGTAACAAAAAAACACTGTCTTTCAGGCCCATGCAAACAAAACTGGCCTTCTGCGGGCCTTCTCCCCTGCCTGGCTCTCATTCCCCTACCAGGAAGCATGTCTGGCTCCCTGATAAGAACAATTAAAGCCTCTTGTGCAAAATTCAGGGTTAAATAGAGAGTGTTTATGAGATAGAACTTGAGATTTCATCTGGAAACAAGCCAGAGAAAGGATCAGTAGGAAGTGGTTTATATAAGCAACACATTGTCCTGAATGGCTCCTATAAGCTTGTCCCTCCGCCCCTGGTGTGGGGGGCTGCCAGACAGTGAGCTCAATGAATTTTACTGGGGACCCACTGTGTCAAGGACACTGCAGTCACAAGGGCACACCATAAGAAGGAGAAGACACCCCACTTCCCATCCTGAATGCTGAGGAACTTACAGGATGAAAAGACAAATAAATGCAGATACACCGAAGTGGCCCAAATGTATACACATAGAAATAACCAATGACGGCAAAACAGAAACAACCCAGTGACAGCAGCCACTGGGCCAAGAGAAACTTGTGAGAAATAACATTTTAAAATGCTGCATTGGGTACAAAGGAAATAAGCGGACAGGAAGCACCCTCAGCCTTGTCACTAACTGGCAGGGTGACGTCAGGCAAGTCCAATAAACCCTTATGACCTGGTTACCAAGAAGCTTGATGCTATTAGCTCTGATTTTCGGTACTTTGAGTTTTCCTTCTTTCAAAACTATGGAGTTTTGTTTTCTATTTTCATGAACTTAGTGATTGTCTACCAACCACTAAACACTGTCCTGGGAGCTTCTGTTATTATATCCTCATTCATTCTTGCCCACAACCTTGGAAGGTCCACGTTACTCTTCTACTCTAAAACGTGCATGAGGTCACACAACTAACTGGAATAAGGACAGTTCCTGGTTTTCTCCTGGTGGCACAGGGGAGATGCTCGATAAATATTTGATGGCTAAATGAATAAATGCACACATGAATGAATAAGTGAAGTTGTAGATTCCTTTCTAAACCTATGAAGTTTTCATTACATTAGACTCCTTCTGCATGTATCTTTTTAATATACATTATCTGAGAATCTTTTTTTGAAAATTAGTGATACACAAAGAATCACAAATGAGCAAGACTTACATTCCATCTGTATGCAGTACTGTACCAGCTGTAGTGCCCTGCCCTGCTCAGATTCCCAGAATCCAGCAACTAAAGGGTTACACCTAGCTCAGCAGGGGGCTTCCAGGGGCCTGCTCTGAGGCTTGGGCTAGGCAAGTTCTGATGGGTTGGTGTTGAACATATAGGGTTCACTCCTGGAAATAAGCAACTTCAGTTTCCTCCTCTGCACAGAATCAGAGTGTTGGACTAGACCTGACTACAAAGGATTCCTCCAGCTCAAATGTTCTATCATCCTATGAGAAGAGGAGATGTGGAAAGCATGGAGGTAGAAAAGCAAGTCCAGAGCTACAAGTAGGAACTAACTAGGGCCTTAAATCCAACTTGAGCAGTGACTCAAATTTAGCTGAACATCTGAATTACTTGGAGCACCATTGAAATCACTGATTCTTGCTCCATCCCATTTGCCTGGGAGAGTGGTTTGTTTGTTTTTCTAAAGAATGTGCATATGTGTCTAAGGCTCCCAGGGGACATCTAAGGCTAATCCTTGGTTACAAACCACAGGCTCTGGGTTGGGGGTTGAGAGTTGGGGGAGAAGGTGGATCCCTGAAGCTGAATGCATTGATATTTCACAAGCAGCCCTTTTCCTCTCTGGCTGAGGTACTACTCCCACCCCCAAGCTACTGTCACTCCCTGTGCAGAGGCTACCTGGTTTTGGAGGTTTCCGTGACCTGCTGGTCCGTCCCTCTAATGGCTGCTGGTGAATTGTGCCATATTCCAAAGTTCTTTCCAACTGTTCTGAGCCTCCTGCATCTGAATTCAAAGAAGGGGTGCAGAAGCAGCTGGAAAAGAGAAACCAGAGTGGCATAGTCCAGCAGCAACCTTTGGAAGAGCCAATCAAAACTGCCAGGCTCCTGATTCCTCACACGAGGTGAAGGAAGGACAGGTCAGATTGGTAAGGAGCGAGCAAAAACCAGAAGGAAAACCAAAAATATTGGCACTGGTGATTCGGAAGGTGGTACTTAAAGACCCCAATATCAGTAATGACTAGAACCGAAATAAGCATTTTTGAAAAATTAAGGCATCTTCCATTGTCCTCAATCTTCATATTTTTAAGATTCATTCTTTGTGTTTTCAACAGGATTTTCCCAGAAAATCAAATGTCCTTTCACTTGGGTAACTAATTAAAAAAAAGAACCTTGAGGATTTTTTTGAATGACAGTAGTGAGACTTTCTCACCCTGTCCTCTCTTTCTTCCACACACACTTCTGTGCAGAGAAAACAGGTCATGACATAAGACAGACAAGCAGGAGTCATCACTGTGGACTAGCTGTGACATTTTGGGCAAACTACTTCGTCTCTGTAAGCCTCAGCTCCTTTTCCAGGTACAATAGAGATAAGAATGGTAGCTACCACATAGGTTTGTGATAAAGATTAAGTGAGACAGTGTTGGCTTTGCACAATGCCAGTAGAGAATAAGACAGTAATAAATAGTAGTTTTTTTAAATGTTGGTTTGCAGCCACTTTAGGGCAGAACAATATCACAAAGGGTCATTGTTCAATGAACAAATCAGTGAAAATATTATTTCAATGTCTTTTGAACATATATAAGTAACATGGAAGGAGACAGATCACATATTTCCTTTCTATCACATGTTATCTATACACTTATACATGTACAAAACATGTACTTGTGACTACAGATTTGGAAAGTCAAGCAGTAAAGGTCAGTGGTCTTACTAGCATGGTCAAATAAATGTGAGAAACGTCTTGTCATTAAACTTGCTGGTGACTGGCAGTCTTGACATCACACATGCTGCTGGGACTATTATTTCTGATGTTCCTAAGTATATTTCCCCCCAACTCCCCATAGCCCTTGGCTACTCAGTTCTATCTAACTGACAGAATACCACAGTTATATTCCACCTAGCCCTGGCATAAGAACACTGCACTGAATGGTAAAGCCAAAAGTCCTACGATGCTGCATCCTCAGACGTGGCTACTTCCAGGCTATAAGCAGTCAATGTTATCTTTTATTAAAGGATTCACCTTAGGAATAATAATTCTAGGAGGGAACAGGACGCCATACACTGTCACACTGGAACAACCTGATACAGATATAAGAAGCAGCAAGTCATCATTCGGGAAGCATTTGAGGAAATTCCCTATTGATCTTGCATTTTGGTCTTGTTTGGAGACACCAGAAAGACTTCGAGATGCTATTTAATTTGGGGAAGCAACTTTTAAAAATAAAGGAAAGGGAGAAGGATAGTTTTAGAAATAGGAAGTCCAAGAATTCTTTAAAAAAGGATTTTAACAAACATCGTAAAATACAGGAACAAATCGAGCAATGATTTCAAATGAGAATCTATCATCGAGTAGAAAGTAACCAGCTTTCAGAGATAGTGAAGGGTTGCTGCAAGATTGTGGATTGAGAAACACAGAAATAAACTTTCCAAGGTGCCCAGAATGACATATCCCTAACAACAGCCAAGCATGTCAGCATAAAGCACCCAAGAATCGGGCCAGGATAGCAAGAAATCTAGTGGTGGGCACATAAGGATTTGATAGGAGCCTAACAGTGCAACCCAAGGGTCCATTGCTATATTTCCTGAAGCCAAAGAATGCTAGCAACTCTCAAGTTGATGTGGAAAAGTCCAATAAACACATAGAAGTTTCTGTGAGTTCCATTTGTATGACTTTTTTTGAAACCTTAAATGGTAAAAAACAAACAAACAAACACAAACCCCAAATGAATAGAAGATACCAAGAAAATACAAGCAATTTGCTGATTAAAGATACTGCTATCACAGCCTCAAGCAATTACTCAAGCTTAATCCTAAAAACTAGCAACTTCAACAGAAGAGGCAGCTCTGCCCATAGAGGGCATAGAGTCATTGCTTTTTTAGTTCGAATTCTGACTTTGTAACTTCTTAGCTGTGCAACCTTAGATAAGGTACTGAACCTCTCTTTAGTATCCGCATCTGTGCGGGGGCGGGGGGGGGGTATACCTACCTCACTTGAGGACTGAGTAAGTGACAATATGGTAGTGCTTTGAAGACTGTGAAAGACCTACATCTCTGTAGTATGACAATTAACACATCTCACAGAGCTGGAATCTCTGCTTAAGCAAGAAGCAAATACCTGAGGTGTCACAGGCATGCCTTCCTGTTGAGGGCTCTCTCTGCGGGGTGCTGCGCCTATAGATAATGTGGGGTTTGTTTTGTTCCTCTGTATCTTCTTGTTCATCCACGAATAGCAGTGGTTCAATAAAATAATCCCCATCATGGGACCGGAATGTGCCCAGCTGCAAATGAAGAGAGATGAGAGGTTGATTTAATATAACTTAGCCATTGGGAGGAAACAAACAAAGGAACATTTCTAAGTACAGACTGTGCCATTTTACCCAATCTTTTTCCCAAGAGGACTCCCGAAACTGAAAATGCTACGACTTATGCAGAGATGCAGTTTATTTTCACTCTCTGCGGTATCAGTACTTTGACCTTGATTTGACTATAGTTTATTGCACCTGCTATCCAAATCTACCTCTAAGAAATACTTTCCTGGTACACAAGTTCCAATCATATTATTCCTACATGCTGTTGAAAGGCAGCCTTTCTATGTTAAGGCAGCCTGGAAACTTAAGGATGAATATGAGCTGCAGAGGGAAATGCTGGCCCAATGATGCCTTCTTGTTGATTCAAATTCAGGAAGCATATGGTTGCCACAATGCACTCAAGGTGGTGCCACCTGGAACACGGGCATGTGGTGCTCTCATCACCCCTTTCCTTTGCAACAGAGGAGCAATACCTTATAGGGCTTTGGAGACAGACTGCTCCAGGTTCCAGTTTCAGCACCACCACCTACCCACCCACCTTGGGCAAGTTTCTTAACTGCTCTGAGATTCAGCTTCCTCGTTTGTCAACTGGAGATAAAGCTACTTACTGTAAAGACTACTGTACAGATTAAATGAGATAATGCACATCCAGTGCTCAGCAGGCTGCCTGACACCTTGTAAGGGCTTAGAACACATCAGTGGTTTTTGATGGTCTTGGTGTTAGCCTCTAACCACCAGGATACAATTTGCTTTTACCAATCATTTCAAGCACCTTGAAAAAGGTAACTCTTTCTCCTTGCCTTCCCACATACCCACAAGTTTTGCAAATGATAAATGATGCCTCAAGGCTGAACCACCCAAACCCAACATTATAAGAATGCTGAAAAATTCCCCTTGCCATGCTGGTGAGTGGTGTTTAAGAGAAGAAATCAAGCTCTTCTCTTCTCCTCCTCTGTCCCATTTCCCACACTAGAAAAAAAAAATCAGAGGCCTTTTACCCTTCCCTGGACACAAGAGGAATGACTGTCCCTGAACATCAGCAGCTGCATCTGCATCAGTATCCTCCAGGCACTTTTTAGAAATTCACCTAACTGTGCTCCAGCCCAAATCTGATCTACTGAACCAAAATCTCTAGGGGTCAGGACCAGAAATTGACATTCTAATGAGCTCCCTGGGGTATGCTTATGCATGATAAAGTAGAAGTATTAAGTTAAAGTACTGGTTCCCCAAACCAGCTAGGCTTCAAAACTGCCTAGGGAGTTTGTTTGTTTATTTTAAATTAGATTTGGGGCATCACAGATTCAGAACTTATAGAGGTGGGACCTGGAATCATATTTTTAAAAAAGTTCTCCACATTGATTCATGAGCCAGTGGTTCACGGAGAGAACAGCTCTGGTGTGGGCAGGCTAAGAAACAGAGTAGCTGGTTGCCAGAGAGGGAGTGATTTAATAAATTTATTGTCACCCAGGCAACTCTGTCTGTTTTCAGTATACAACCGTGATGTTCTCTGAGCACTAACCAGAGAGCAAACTACAACATGTGGAGCCTACCAGGGACATGGACACTGGGCAAGAGCCTGGGGGTTCAACTGGTGAAGATCTGCCACCTTTGATGGTAAATGGGGAAACCAAGACAGAGTGAGGAGGAGATTTGTCCAGAGTTCCCCTTCTGTGGTTCCGAAGCAGCTAACTAGTGCTAGTGCTGCGTCTAGAACCCACCTTCCTGACATTAGTCCAGTGCCTTTTTAGAAAAGAGCCCCGATGTTCTCTTTAGGAGCACAGGCTCATTTTCTGGCCTACGATTAAGAGCACAGATCAGAAAGGCTAAGTTGGAGTCCCAACTCTGATACTTACTAGCTGTGAGACGTTGGGCAAGTCTCCAGCTCTGAAAGCCTCAACATCCTCATCAGTAAAATGGGTTGTTTTGAGGATTGAGTTCTTGGGAGAATTTGGATGAGATAATACATATGTACTTATTATGGTGTCAGGCACAAAGTAAGAGCTGAATAAATGGTATCAATATGATGTCAAAATTAATTTTGCTGTCAATTCACAGAAGAGTTGCTGGGCCCAAGAGTTATCTTTTCTTGGTTAAGGTGATCATTTATTCAAATATATTAATATTTACTAAGAACGTACAAGGCTCCAACATAAAAAAGAAATAAGTTGATGTTGATCTTGCTTGCCAAGGAGAAAGGGATAGGACATGTGTACCAAGAACTTGAACGCAAGGGAGAACATACTGAGCATCATAAGGGAGGTGCAGGTAAGTGTCTATGAAGGTAGACAGGGAGAGGTGACATCAGTCTGGAGGACTATGAAAAGGTCTCCTGAGCAAGAAGAGATGTAAGTTACACTTCCAAGGAAGGGTAGGATTTGCACATGTGAAGCTGGCTGAGTAAATCTAGAGGCACAAAGACAATAAAGGAAGAGGAGGAGGATTGGGTGGGGGTGGGGAGAAGGCAGAAAAAGGAGTATAAAGCAGATCGCCTGAGATCCAGGATTTGTGGAAGAAAGACTGAGAGATGAGACCAGACACATACATGTGAGTGGGGTGAGGGGGCATATGGTACATGGTCTTAAGTGCCAGACGAAGCAGTTTATAGGTGTTCACCAGGAGATGGGGGGCCGTGTAAAGTACGTGAACACAGTAGTGATGTTATCTTTCTCCAATCTGTTAGTGGTCTGTGGCAGGAATTGAGGAGAAAGACTGGAAAAGCAGCCCGGTGGAAATATTTATAAGACATCAGCCCTAATGAGAGAGGGAGAGAGAGGTAAAGGGGGCTAGAATTAGGGTAGGTGAGTGACCCATCTGGTGGCGGGGTGGGGGCGGAGCTGGCACAGCCCACTCTAAAGAAAGATTTCCTGGAAGACTCCTAGGCAAAGAACTAGAAACAGCATGACGCTACTGCTACAGAAGCGGTAAGGGGAAGTCTTGCGAGTAAAGATAAATTCCATAAGGAAGACAAAGGAGCAGGGGTTTTGGAGCTAGATTAATGGCTGAAGATACAAAGAGCCAGCGCGCATATCTTTAAGATGTATTTGGGCCCTTTTCCCCAAAAGAGGCAGATTGCAAATTAAACGCAGTATAAATGGAGTTATCACTGTCCAGGCAGTCGTTTCAGAAGCCCCGGGGTTCTCAGTCCCCAAAGAGACCACGTGCGCGTTGCCACCTAAA
This sequence comes from Varecia variegata, assembly GCA_028533085.1. Classification (NCBI taxonomy): domain Eukaryota; kingdom Metazoa; phylum Chordata; class Mammalia; order Primates; family Lemuridae; genus Varecia; species Varecia variegata. Next base: position 152,868,137 of record CM052436.1, on the reverse strand, counting down.
CCTGCCAATGGAAATTCAGGTCCTGCGCAGCAAGATATTTATACAACTGCTGGGGCCACTCGGCTTCGCCCCTTGTGGAGGCGGGCAAAGAGGAGGAGTAAAGGCTGTTTACAAACTTGACGTACACACGCTGCCCTATCCCTGGGGTCCTTGAATTGGGGGTTACCATCTTGGAATCCGGAGGCGCTCTGATGCTCTGGGCTTAGACGCCTGACTTCTGCCCACCGGGGCCATAACCTTTCAAAGAGCGGTTGGATTCCTGAGCTCTGGCCTCGGATCTTAGGGCGACTATGACTCACCGAGGGACCCCCCCCCCTTCGCCAAACTGCCGTCTCCGCCCACCCCCAAACAATCTCAACGACGCACTTAGGGCGCCACTGCTCTGGACGCTGTAAGGGTGCTAAAAGGGACTTATCCCTTTCCCCACATCCCAGCAGGCCAAACCTCCCCTCTCCCAGTCTTCAGGCTTGCCTTGCTCCCCACCGGATCCTTCCATTGCGAGGCAGAGAAGGATGCGACACCCAGATCCGGAACTTTTAAGACCCACAAACGGCAGCATGCGGAGGGGACAGCCGAGCGCCCGGGGTGAGTATCCAAACCCCCGCTTGAAAAAGGTGATGGGGGGAGTGTGGGTGCTCAGAGATGAGTAAATGTATGACGAGGTACCGAGGCTAAGAACCTATTGCGCGTACAGCGCCTTGCGCTGCGTCTGACCCCGGAAAGTTTCTGCGTCATATACGCGTCGCAGAAACGCACAGCGCTTGGGGAAGCCAAGGACCAGCGTCGCTCGGGCCAGAACCTTACAGTGGGTCCTCAAAGGTCATGGGGAGGGAGGTGGCAGATGCCCTGTAGGACCTACTGGAGGGCAAGTGCGGGGGTCGGCAAAGGGAGTCGGGAACCGACTTAGATCCCCCGATAAGTGGGTATTTGGCAGCGCAGGAAGGTGGCCGCCCCGCCCTAGCTCATTCCCTAGGGAAATGTGCGCTGCAGGCTCCCTCTCCCAACTCCTGGGAACCCTCATGGGTGGTAGAAACCCCAGCGGAACGGAAATCACGTCCAGGCAGCCTCCCCAGGCTTTCTCCCACTATCCTGCTTCTCCAGGCCACCCCGCCAGCAGGGTGCAGAATCGGACTGCGCTGCACCCCCACCCGCCGCTTCCACCCTAATTCAAAGCGTCCGGGACAGGCTCCGCCCTCTCCCCCGCCCCGAGCCCTCGGCCCACCCTTCCGCTCCTGGGACGGGACCTGCTCCCTGTCAATCCAGTTCGGTCTCAGGGTTCCTGGCGCGTGAATAAAGGCCCCGAGAGAACGCGGGGACTCTAGATTACTCACCGCCCTCCACAACACACAGGAGGGACTCCCAGTACCCAGGGCCGGGGATCCTCAGCCCACATCCCCGACGCAAGACGCACCAATAAGGAGTCTGGTCCGCCCTGCGCTCAGCTGCTCCGCTCCGGGGCGGCCAAGTTTGCTGCAAGGAACCGCAACTCCAGCAACTTTCTCCGAGTTTGGAAACAGACTTCCAGGCCGCCTCGCAGCGTTGGGCAACGTGCAGCTGAGCCGGGTCCAGACCCCAGAAAGCTCGGAAACATCCAGAACCCCATGGGGGCGGGGGCGTGCGCTCCTCGCGAGTGTAAGCGCGCACGCAGAGCTAGCTACCCAAACCGAAGGACGCACACGAGTTTCTAGGTGATATTTACCGCTGGAGCGGAGACTCGCCGCAGTGAGAGTCTCTAGGAGGCAGGAGGGGAGGGGGCGCGCGCCCACTTACCATTCCCGAGCAGAGGCTGATGACGGCCGTGTGCTCGGACTTGGTATTGACATGGCCTTTGTAGAAACAGTGCTTGAGTTCCGTTTCCTCTTCGGAATAAAACTTGGTCTGGTTCACCCCGGGCGCCCCGAGGAGGGTGACAGTGAACAGTGGAGCGATAAATCCGGCATGGGCGGTGAGATTAAATAGAAACTGCTGGCCGAAGGCGGAGAGGCGATAATGCGCCTGGGAGGAGGTAGAGGAAGAAGAGGAGGAGGCGAAGGCAGGCCAGGGGTCAGTGGCAGAGTTAATGCTCCGTCGCCTTCTTTTGAAGTGCACGTTCGTGGGAAAGGGTTCTCCGAGAGCGTCCACGCGGATGGGAGACGCGATTTCGTATTCGCTCAGGGTCTCTAATAATTTCACTGCAGAGAGAAGCGTAAGTGTATGAACCAATAATTCATTTTTCTCAAGTCTGAATTTAAAACGAAGGTGGGGACTTTGTCCTGACCTTATTTTCCAGCCTATTCGAGTCAATCCCTTAACTCTTAATCGGTGGACAAATATTTGCTGAGCACCTACTATGTGCCAGGAACTGTGCTAGGCGCTGAGGATATACCATTCAGAGCCAGACAATGAACAAGTCAAAAATACATAAGATAATTTGAGATCCTGATAAATGCCCTGAATAAAATAAAACATGTCGCTGTCTGGTACCCCTACTTATTAAGTAGCTTTGGTTTGGGCATGGGGGTAGGAAAGGGGAAAGATCTGGCAAAGAGCAAGGTGGGGGGGGGGGTTGACTAGATTTGTTTCCAGTGTCTCTCCCTAGCAATTGGCTGGGGAGGACCCAAAGAAGGGAGAGGCTGCAAAGCAGATAATTCTTTCTAGGAAAAGGAGAGAGGCCTCCGCTGCGGGGTGCCCCCACTCAAGAGCTAGGCTGGGGAGGCACCGACGGGGGCGGCAAGATCCCAGGGGCCAGAGCCTAGTTACCTTGCCTCGGGTGCAGCCTGTCCTTGCGCACGGCCGCCGCGGCGTCTGGACTCCCCATCTCGGCCAGGTCCCGCACCAGGAGCGTTAGCAGTGTGGCCCAGGATACAAACTGCATGGTGCTCCCCACCCCTCCCCCCGCTGCCCCCACCCCCCTCCCTCCTTCCCTTCTTGGCTGCGGCGGCGACGCGAGGCAGCGGCCGTGGAGAGCGCGCGGAGCCCGGCGCCCGCCGCCAACTTTTGACTTTAGGAGTCGCTGAGGTCTCGCCGTGAGGGTCCCGTCTGCGCTCGGCTGAGCAACGCCGCCGCCTGCCGAGAGCTGAGCCGCTCGGGCCGCAGGAGGAGCCGGAGGAGGAGGAGGACTGGGGCTCGGCTGCTCGGCCGCATAATGTCCAGCGAGCGGGCAGGAGAAGGCGCGGAACGTGCGCTCCGAGGCGCGCCGGGCGCCCTGTGCTGGCCGGGGTAGCGGAGCGGCTTCTTGAATGGGGGGCTGGGGGGGCGGAGGCGGGGGACCGCGGGTCCTCCACCGCCCAAATGCCCCCGGTGCACGCCTCTAGGAGGAGGAGAGGGGAGGAGAAAGCGAGGCGAGCGGGGACCGCCTCCTTCCAGACCGTGTCCCCTCCTCGGCCGGCCCGTGCGAGACTCGCAGCCGGAGGCCTCGCCGACTGCAAGAGGCGGAGGCCAGAGGCGCATTCAGCGCCGGGGCAGCGGGTCGCGGTCCCCGCCACCTCGGCGAGATGGGGTTTTCTGAGACTCCCTGCCCTGGGGGGAGAGAGCAGAGAAAGTTCTCTCCCTTTCCTGGCGCGCGCGTAGCCCCTTCCCCCTCTCGTCTCTTTCCTCTCCTCTCTTCGCCTCTCTCTCCTCCCTTTCCAGTCTCTTTTTTCTCCTCCTCCCCTGTCTCTACGCCGCTCTGCCTCTCCGTCTCTGTCCCTCCTCCCCCTTTTCTCCCGCGGTGTCCCCCTGTTTCCCATATTTCTCCCTTGCCTTTCCTCGTTCTCTCTTCCTTCCCCATCTCTTTCCACCAGTCCTCTCCTTTGGGTTTCTTACAAGTGAAAGTGGCCCAGCGCCGGAGCACCTTCCCTTCCTGCACTTTCCCACTCGGGACGAGATTTGGCACCTGAGCTCCGCTCTCAATTTAATCGCCCAAGTCAAGAGTTTTAGAAACGGGGCTCTTCATCCTGCAGTTCGGGGTGTGTTTCAAATTCGCAACATTTTTTAAGTTGTGAAAGTTTCGCCAAATTTTTAAGCTGTGCTTTCCCCCAACCTCTGCCCTCATTCCGAGAGGGTCCAGAGCTTTCTGTAGGTCCCCGGCCCAAAAAAGGTTAAGAACAGCTCTTGGCAGCGAGAGGGGGCGGGGACTTTGGCGCCCCCGACTGCCGGGGGTTTAGAGATTGGGAGGAGGATGGAGTGCGAAGTTGTAGCTCCCCGGGGAAAGCACCAGCCCCAGGAGGGATCTCTCAATCACTTCCGCTCGCTTTTAGCCTGAGAGATGCTTGGAGCGGCGCAAAGCGGGCACTTCAAGCTACACCTACCTCTGCCTTCGGATGCAATTCCAACGTCAGAAATTATGACGGAGTGGGAGGATGTGTGTGTGTGTGAGAAAGGGAGAGAAAGAGAGAGAGCTGTTTAATCCTGGATGGTTCAAAAGCACTTTTTCCGTTACCAACCCTCAGGAATATAGGATGTATTAATTTCAAAAGAAACGAAATGGCAATATTGGTAAAAGATATGACTACTAAATGTATTTTTCCCCAGGCAACCAGGATTCTCTGTGGCTTGGTGGGCTAGCACTCAGGACTAGAAATACCAAAGATTGCCAACATCAGGGACCAAATAACAATATTCTAGAAGTGCCAAGAAGTCTGGAAATATTGATACATGTTTTTCTCCTGGTGGAGGGAAAATGTGACTTGGCAAGACTGAAATTTCCTAAAGAATTGTCAACCCAAATGGAGTATTACTGGACTTTCATAATGAGTATATAAAATGTAAAGGTGGTAAAATAACAACACCTATATGTGCACAAATGGAGATTTTTTTAAAGGATGGCATTTAAAACTTGAACCTTTAAATTAATTCACTAAAATACATTTCTTCTAATACACAGTCTTTTCATTATGTAATAAAATTCATCACAATCACAGTGTCTGAGTTTTGGGAGTTTAGCGAAAAACAGAAAAATGCAAGAAAACAATCTATTAACTGATTCCTATAGAAAGTATTCTAGTACTTCCAGTGTAAAATTGCTCAAAAATATAGCACTTTCCATTATTTTTCATTAAACAATTTTATTCTCTTTCAGTTCAAACCTTCCTGATAAAGAGAAGTTGACAGTATAGAAATGATTCTATGTAATGTCAGAAGCTGCCTTCTGTGCTCTTTCTCCTTTGCTTCCTTTCTAGGACTTTGCTTTAAAGATGAACTTTGTCAACAGTTTTTAAAACTTGACCCTAATACAAGAACTGATAGGGAAGGAAGACACAGGATCTCTTTATGACTTCCTGGGGTGAACAAAAGCCTGGGTTTCTGAATTTCTTTCTTCCTCAATGAGTCTACCTATCTCTTCTTCAATGTATTAGGTCACTGTGAGTAAATCTCAAAGAATCTTAGGAAGATGTGTTTTAAATCATAAGAAGTGAAAAGGACAATTGAGCTCAGTAATTTAGGTGAAAGTCTTTTGTCCAAATAATAATAATAATCTTTTATTTGAGTACTTACCGTGTTGCACTCCATGTGCTAATATACAGCGTTTAATTTGATTCTCACAACAGCTCTAGGAGGCAGGCAGTATCAGTAATTTCATTTTACTGATAAGGATACTGAGGTCTACATAAGTGAAATAGTTTGACCTGGGTCCCCTATCTAGTAAGTGAGAGACAGGATTCAAATTCTGTTTCAGCAGTTTAGTCCAAGTTTGTAACTATTATCATATAGAATGAATAAATGATTAATCAGAAGTGCTGCTGGGTTTGGGGAGGGTTGGCTTGGGGGAGAGTGGCTAAAATCATCTGTAGAATTGCCTCAATCTTTTACTCTATGTATAATTTTTTTTGGTCCTCTCTTTTTTTCTAGTGCTGAGTATTTAATGGTAGTCATCTCAGGTATCTCATTGATATTTCACAACTCTTTCCTCAGCACCTAGCACATAGTTGGTGCTCAAGAAATATTTATTGAACAAATGAATAAATATAGTCCTTTTACTTGGGCTCAACTGTGCTAAAATGGCTTCTGTATTATGTATATAAAAACCACAGTTCTGAGGTTGGTTCTGTAGATAGATTTTTAGAATCATCTGACTCCCTGAGGGAAAGGTAGATTTTAAAGTAAATTGGCCCCTCAGAAAAGTTTAGTCTGAAAGAATCAAGTGGGGTCACCTAGAATTAACAGAGGGACAATTTTTAGCCCATTTTCTTCTCCTGAGGCTTTACTGGAATTGAGTGTTATTACAGGTTAAGTGGAAGTCTTTTTTGGCTGATCTTTTATGAAAATTGGATCTCAGAGGAGTGATAATTGACATTCGTCACTTGGGAGAGATAATCTGATCAATGGAAATGAGAGAGATGACATCACAAATGACTCTGTGTGCCCAATACCACTGGAAACAGCAGGAAGGAGATGTGAAGCCCAGCCGTCTATTTCAACAGAGAGGGAAAACCCACACCCAAATGATAGGGAGGCACCAGGAACCAGAATTAGAGCGAATAGTTTTCTGAGTGGTCAGCAGCCGCAGGATGTGATTTCGGGGAATAGATAACCCCGGGGTACTTGGTAGCACTGGATTTTGGGGAGGGAATCACCAAGCAGGGAACTGATGGTGGCCCAGCTCTGTGACCCTGGGCCTAAAGAACCTTCAGATGTATTTTAAATCATGAGAAACGAAAAGAACACTTGTGCTAACTAAATAATTCGTGTGAAAATCTTTTGTCTAAATAATCGTCATCATCATCTTTTATTGAGTACTGACCGTGTTCCAGACCATGTGTACGGTGCCCTCTGACCCAGTTTTTTATTTGCAGAATGGGGGTGGGGAGAAACTGTCATCTTTGCTTGTCATGTGAGTGACCTTAGCATATGTTTTAAAGTCTTTCGACTACTGATTTCAAGCAATGCATAGTGTTGACAAAATAGTTTGTATCATTAATGATAATAACATCAGATTCTCTTCATTGAGTTCTTCCTAGGTGCTAATTATTTAATCCACATAGCAGTTCTCCCATCTGGGTTTTACTCTCCCCATTTTACTTCTAATGAAAATAAGATTCAGCAGAGTTAAGTGCCTTGCCCAGCGTTACAGAGCCAGAAGGTGCAGAGTTGGGATTTTTCACTGGGGCTGATTTACCTCCAAAGCTTGTGATCTCCATTAATCAGAGTAGCTTTGTAACATAAAGACTTTCCCCTAATTGACCTTGATTATTCAGCATTTATATTTGGCCTAATGAATATGATCATTATTTTTTCTTCCAATGTTAAATCTAAAGTGCTAACTAGCTTCCCTTGAGCCTACTTGGAAATTGTAGTTCCGACTTTGGAGGTAGCTCTATATAGCTCATGGCTAGCTTATGGCAATTCTACAAAGTTGGCCCCACCTTCAGCCTGTTCATTCACCAGGTTCTTCTTGCTTATTTGTCAATTCCAATGACCATACTTACATTATTGCCCAGGCTTGGGAGCCCCATATGAATCCCACTAACATTTGCTTTGAGACTGTATCCTTAGGGCCTCAAATCCTTATCGTGCTCTCTCTAGTAGTAGCCTATGGAATGAGACCTTCAGACATGGGGTTTGACATCATCTACAAATGGACTTCAGAAGTGCCAGGCTTCTAGCTTAGATCTGAACTACTCTTAAACTGAAGCTAAATTAGATAGCAACACAATGCATACAAATGCAATTTTATTATTTTCTAAAGTGCATATTTGATATAGACAGTTATTAGAGATATGCTAGTATGGAATCTGATAACTCTCAGAGTATTTTTTAAATGGCCCAGAATGCTATATGATCCCTGAGCCCAGAACTTTCCCTGTCCTAGTTTGGTTTACATTTGTTGTTGCTTGGTGTCCTTTGTTAGACTTTTATTGATTGATTGATTGATTATAGAGACAGGGTCTCACTATGTTTCCCAGGCTGGTCTCAAACTCCTGGCCTCAAGCAATCCTCCCATCTCAGCCTTCCAAACCTTTGTTAGACTTTAAATAACATAAAGGCAAAGGACAAATCTATCTCCCTCACCACTGTATTCTCGTGGTACATAGTAGGCACTTCATAAATGTGTCTTAAATGAGTGAGTTAACTATTGCCACCAATTTAGTTCTAGTTTTCAGAGCCCAGATTTTTGTTTTTGTTGTTGTTGTTTTATAGAGTGACTTTTATAAAAGTCATTCTTTCACACACACAGAAACACCCAGGAACGACTAAGGTAATTTCTATTTCTCACAGTATCATCATGATTCCTTTTTTTCTGGAATCAGAAATTTCTAGAGCTAGGCCTTTCCCCAATGGCTATTTCAGGATGGTGAATAAGGAGGCACCCAGGAGCACCCATTAACTGCTCAGCCTAGCACGTAAGAGCTGGACCTGTCCTGTGGGCATATCCGTATCTGAAACATGGGGTAATGACAGTTCTCTGTCTCATAGCGATGCTGTGACTATGACTTGGGCGATGAAGTGTTGCCTTAGTGCCTGGCAGAGAGGAAGTAAGAATGTTCAATTCGGCCGTGTCACGTGACCCCGCATGCTGGTAAGGAAGGGTGGTTCCTGCTTCCTGACCCAGAGAGGCACCGGCAGCTAGCACTTCTTTCTCCGTTAACCTTCCCTACCCATCACCACGTCAGGGACCTTTCTCCTACTGGGAAAGGAAAAAAGCCATGTGCTTATATTTCTCTGACTCTGTATTTTTTTCATGTTCATTCTTGCTGTTAGACCCTCATCCATCTTTTTAAATTTTTAATTTTTTTAACAGATTTACTCCCTACCATCTGTATATAAGTCCAATTTAGCATTTTTTCAAGCATTGAGCTTTTTTTTTTTTTCCTGGCAGAATTTTTTAAATAGCCAAAACATAATTGTCCCTCTGAACACTAAAAGAAAAACAAACAAATAATTTTTACATGGCAAACAATTTTTTATGCATGCAGAAAAGTACTTTTTTAAGTTAAGCACCTCTGCCAGATGATGTTTAGTAAGTTGTCTGTCCTAATGGTATTTGTTTTAACGCTTGCTTCCAGGAACAATGGATAATACTGTATTCCAGCCTCCTGACAACCCAGTGAAACAGGTAATGCCACTGGCCCCACTTTGGAGAGGAGGAAATGAAGGCACAGAGGAGAGAAGTAGCTTGCCCAAGGGTGCCCAACAAACGAGTACCTGCGTGGGAATTCAGTGCCAGGCTGTTTGCTTTCAGGGCCTGCACTCCTAAACCACTACACTATGCTGACTCCTATGTAGTTTTATCAAACTTAATATAGGATAAATACAATCTCAAAGAGTGGAAATCCATACATTACCAGAAATTCAGATATCAGGACAATTGGGGGCCAGGAGGCCAATAGTGGGTTTGTTTTAGGGAGTGAGTCACAAATGTGGGATTCTGGACAGCAGGCCAAATGGGGTTGAAGAGGAGAATGTCTTCCTAGCACCCCAAACCACTCATTCACCTAACTGTAAGACTGGCCCTTGGGAGCACTGGTTTTCTTGAGTGGCCTCCTTGCTACAACTATCCCTATAAACGCCCACTGCCCTCAGTTCAACCCAGGTCTTTATATTGTTCAGGCTGTGCTGTGGGCCCTGCTATAAAAATAGCATTTGGTGAAGAGGCCTGCCTCGTAGTTGTAAAAATGGTGCAGGATTTGAATTCCCCATGATGAGCTAACTTGGGGGCCCAGTACAAAAAAGGTTTTCAGAGAACTTTTCAAAATATCTCAACTAATGTGACTATGAAGGACAGTGGGGAGGGGCTGGGGACAGGGAATAATATCTTTGCTTTCCAAACTAATGTGCATAAATTTGAAATGTGCAAAAATGTAGATGTGTCCCATGTACCAACTTGACCTGGCAATGAGATTATGTGACATCAAGTCAATGCCAGCCATAAATGGTGTAGTCACCGTGCACTGCCTTTATAATAATTGGCACCAATAACAGAAATAAGTTGCTTCCTGAAATGTAAGCCCAGCAATTAGTGCCTTGTCAAGTCACTATCAGATGTTGGCAAAATAATTGTAGGTTTTTTTTTTTTTTAAATTTCACTCAAAACAGGTCTGGCAGTACATATTGGTGGCATTCATGGCAACATAACTGGAATAAACTTCAGCTACTGTTGGGCTCTTTATAAGAGGTACAGTTACAAAAGCCAGAGTTGGAGGTATAATTTACTTTTGGGCACCCTCACCAGTGTGGTAGTGATTCCAGAATTCTGGTGTCAGTAGGTAACACAAATTCACCCATGTAAATGTTTTTAATCAGCATTTCTTATAGTTGATAATTAGGCTCATTAAATCTGAACATAAATCTTGACCTCACAGAACAAATATTTTGCTTATGGTATGTTTTCCAGCAAAGTGGAAGTTGAAGTAGAAAAATGACTTGCCCTCTACTCTATGATTTTGGTCCTTGTGTCCAGGAGTGGCAGAGGTCTTTAAAAAAAAAAAAAAAAAACTGACAAAGTTCAAAACCCTCTCCTCCCCACTTCAATGACCAAGTGAAAAGGGAAGGGAACCATCTATAGTAAATAAATGAAATATTAGGCAATTGTTCAAAAACTAAGGAAGAATCGTACGTTTAGCATGTAAACATGTCCAAAATGTATTATTCAGCAAGTCTGTGTTGTTTGTCTAATTGGGCCCTACTGTAGTAAAAACGGAATAAAACAGGAGCAATGAAATCTCAGTCTGTGCTAAAATATGATATGCAGGGGAAAGGTCTAGAAAGATAATACACATCTAGCTATCACCAGTGGTTCTCTCTGGACTGGGAATTATGGAGATTTTATGTTTTCTACATTTCTATGATACCTATTTCCATGTTGTTTGATTCTTTTTACAACAAGAATATATTACTTTTTTTTAATGAGGAAAAGTAGTCTTTTTCTTTTTAAATAAAGAGACAACATATAAAAAATATGATAATATCACCACCCTTAGGAAAAAATTTTCTCATAAATCACACATAACCTTAGCTTTTTCTGTAACACTCAATAGGTGTTTCAGTATTTGAAAATAACCTTATATATTTTGTGTATATGAGAATGAACACTAGGAAGCGATTTATGATGACCAAGTCAGGCTTTTGAGGGAAGCTTGTGGCTCAGATAGAAAAGTAAGCATTTGATATACGGGAACTGTGGATTTAAAACATGAATGGAGACTAATAGTCAAATAGCAGGAAAAAAAAAATATGAGCTTTCCCAACCCCTGGCTATATAAACAAGGAAGACATCTGTGCATTCATTCAATAAATATATTTACTGAACATTATTTGTGCTGTGCACTTTGCAGATAGCAGAAGAGTTCACAGGCTAGTGGGGAAGAGAGGCACAAAATAAGTAAATATGTGAACAAGTATATAAGTAACATTGTTGTAAGTATTGTAAAAGGGATTAAAAGAGAGATAGTGTAGATAAGGTGAACAGAAAAGACCTCTTTGAGGAGTGATAGGCAAATTGCAGCCTAGAGAATAAGAAGGGGCCAGCCCCTTAAAGAACAGGAAGAAAAATATTCCCGGCAGAGAGAACAGTAGAGCAGGATCTGAGATAGGAAAGAAGTTGAAATGTTTCAGAACCCAAAGAAGCCCTTGTGGCTAGAGTTCTACAAATGAGGAGGACAGGATTTAGAATGGGGTAGAGGTATATTTCAAAATATAATAACTAAAAGAGTGGAATTAGCATGTTCCTAACCCAAAGAAATGACAAATGGTTGAGGTGATGGATACCCCAGTTACCTTGATTTGATCATTACACATTGTGTGCTTGTATCAGGATATCACATATACTCCATAAATATGCACAACTATTATATATCCATACAAATTAAAAATCATGTTTAAAAAGCATTTAAAAATAAAAAGAACGAGGTTGGGAGAAAGCCAGCAGCCAGGTGATATAGGGCCTTTAAGGTAAGGAGTTTGCATTTCATTTAGAGTGCAAGGAGAAGGCACTGAAATATTTTAGGCGAGGGCATGGCAGGACGCTTTTTTGGTTTTTAAAAGATCACTCTGGCTGCTCTGTGGAGAATGGAGTCAAGGGGACTATTGTGTTGTCCGGATTAGAAATCAAAGTGGCTTGAACTAGGGTGGTGTTAGTAGAGGTGGCAAATTGGACCCATCCGAAGTATATTTTAAAGGTAGAATCAGCAGGGTATGGTGAAGGATGTTATGAGAGATGAGAAAGTTGATAGATGAGGGGGGCGTCGGGAATGAGTTCCAAAATTATAACGCAGATGTTGCTTTTTCTTATATACAAATAATAACCAGATAGAGAATATAAAAGAATAAAAATCCTATAGACAACAGCAACAGAATCTCTGGGAATAGAATAACAAGAAAGGGGCATGGCCTATATGAATAATATTTTACAACACTACTGACGACCTCAGAGAACACGCGTGTAAATGGAAAGACACCATATTCTTAAGATGACTAAATATCACAAAGGTGCTCTTTCTTCCTACTATAGTTTATAAAATGATTGGAACCTCAATACAAATACCAACACTTTGTTTCTGTTATTTTTGTTTTGTTTGAATGAGACTAATTGATCTAGAGTTTTATTTGGGAAGATAAACAAACAAAAACAGGTCAAGAAACTTTGAAAATGAAAAGCAATATGGAAAATACCATATTAATTCCAGATATTAGCATAGAATATAACGTCTTAATAAATAAATAGGGTGATACTGGGTTGTGAATGAACAGAAAGCCTAATGGAAGAGAGTAGAAAATACAGAAACAGATCTAATTGTTAGAATGTAGTTTCTGATAGAGATGGTTTCTAAAACTGATTGGGAAAGCACAGACTACTTAGTATGTGATGCTAGAAATGGTGGGGTAGCCATCTGGTAAAAAACAGACACAAAAAATAATAATAAAGTTGAGTCTACACTTCATACCTTACTTTAAATATATATTTGATCCATATCAAATGTATCAAGAATTGAATGTGAAAAATTAAACCAAAACTGGTCTAGAAGGAAATAGGAGGGAATAATTACTTTATATCCATGTCCTACGGAAGGCTGTAACCATGACTCAAAATGCATAAGCTGGCTGGACCCTGTAGCTCACATCTGCAATCCTAGCACTATCGGAGGCCAAGGTGGGAGGATCACTTGAGGTCAGGAGTTAGAGACTAGCCTGAGCAAGAGCGAGACCGACCCTGTCTCTACTAAAAATATAAAAAATTAGCCGGGTCTGGTAGTGCACGCCTTAGTCCCAGCTACTCAGGAGACTGAGGCAGGAGGCTCGCTTGAGCCCAGGAGTTTGAGGCTACAGTGAGCTATTATGACACCACAGCACTACAGCCAAGGCGACAAAGGAGACTCTGTCTCAAAAAAAAAAAAAAAAAAAAAAAAATCCACAAGTCATAAAAGAAAAAAAAATGATATTAAATTTCATTATAAAACAAACAACAAATTCTACATGACAAGAAACATCATGTCTTAGTTCATTTTGTGTCGCTGTAATAGAATATCACAGACCACATAATGTATAATGAACAGAAAGTTACTGGCTCACAGTTCCGGAGACTGGGAAGTTCAATCTTAAGGTGCTGGTACCTTGTGAGAGTCTTCTTGCTGTGTCATCATATGGTCAAGGGCAAGAGAAAGGGGGGCATGGTGGGAGCAAGAGAGTGCCAAACTCCCCCTTTTACAGTGAACTTACTCCCACAGATAACAACATTAATCCATTCACTCTGTCCTCGTGACCTGATTGCCTCTCATTAGGGTGCTTGCACTGTTGCATTGAGGATTAAGTTTCCAACACATGCTTTTGGGGGGACACATTCAAACCACAGAACATCACAGTCAAAACTGAAGGTCAAATGACTAGCTGAGAAAAGAATATTTTCAGTTCCTAACACAGAGATTTTTACTCCAATCCACAAGAAAAACCTGCGACAGATAGCAATCGACAGTTTGTAAGAAAGAAAATACAAACGGCGTAAACTTGTGAAAAAGGTATTCAATTTTACTCATAAAAAGAAAAATTCAAATTAAACTTCTACTAACATGAGTTTTTCAGCTATCAGGCAAAATTTAAAGTTTGATAAACAGTCAGTTACTAAGGCTTTGGGGACCTCTTACACATTGTTGGTGAGTGTGTAAATTGATAATAGCTCCTACAGAAGCAACTGGACAACATCTGTCAAAACTGCAAAATCATATACCCTTTGGCCTAGCATTCTACATTGTATACATCAGTATGTTTGCAGATACGACAAGGGACACACACAAGGTTCTTCACTGCAGTATCATTTCTAATGATAACTGCAAAAAACCATAAACAATGAAAATATAAAGTATAGGGGACTAATGAATCAAGATACGTGCAATGAAATATGATGCATCTATGAAAAGATTGGTATGTATGTGTATGTGTAAAAACTGGAGAAAAGTAGTAGTACATAATTTTATTTGCATGTATATTGTAAAGAAACTCTAAGAGGATAGGTAAGAAGCTGAGCACAGTGGTTACCTCTTGAGGAAGACGGGGAACTGGAAAGATGCCAAGACTGTGTGTTAGTCAGGGATTAGGGCTCTCCAGAGAAACAGAACCGATAGGGTGTGTGCGTGTATGTGTGTGTGTGTGTGTGTGTTTATACATATATGTGTGCACATGTGTTTATATATGCATGTATGTGATTTATTATAAGGAATTGGCTCACATGACCTGAAGGCTGGAAAGTCCCAAAATCTGCTGGGTGAGCTGGCAAACTGGAGACCCAAGAGAGCCAATGGCATAGTTCCCATCTGAAGGTTGGCAGACTTAAGACCCAGGAAGAGCCGATGTTTGAGTTGAAGTTTAAAGGCAGGAAAAAGCTCATGTTTCAATTGAAGGCTCTCAGGCAGGAAGAATTCTCTCTTACTTGGGGGAGTGTCAGCCTTTTTTTCCTATTCAGGCCTGATTGGATGAGGCCCACCCACATTAGAGAGCACAATCTGATTTACTCAGTCTACTACTTTAAATGTTAATGTTGGCCCGGTGTAATCCCGGTGTAATGCCTGTAATCCCAGCACTTTGGGAGGCCAAGGTGGGAGCATCGCTTGAGGCCAGAAGGTGCAGACCAGCCTGAGCAATAGCGAGACCCCATCTCTACAAAAAACAAATAAACAAACAACAAAAATATTAGCTGGGTGTGGTGTCATGTACCTGTAGTCCCAGCTACTTAGGAGGCTGAGGCAAGAAGAGGATCACTTGAGCCCAGGAGTTTGAGGTGGCAGTGAGCTGTGATGACGCCACTGCACTCTAGCCTGGGCAACAGAGCAAGACCCTGTCTCAAAAACAAAAAAAGTTACTCTCATTAAAAAACATCCTCACAGAAAAACCCACAATAATGTTTGAGCAAATATCTGGGCACCCTGTGGCCCAGTCAAGTTGACATATAAAATTAACCATCACTGGCTACCATAACAAAATAGCACGGACTAGGTGGCTTAACAACAGGAATTTACTTTCTCACAGTCCTGGAGGCTGAGTCCAAGATCATGGTACTTTGGCAGGGTTGGTTTCTCCTGAGGCCTCTCTCTTTGGCTTACAGACGGCCACCTTCTCATTTCCTCTCTGTCTCTCCATCTTCTTTTTTTCCAGTTTTTTAAATTTTACTTTTTAATCAAGAAGTAATAATTGTACATATTCATGGGGTGCATAGTGATGTTTTGATACATATAATGTATAGTGATCAGATCAGGGCAGTTAGCATATCCATCATGAATGTCTCTTCATCTTCTAGGGGGTGGGGACTTCAATATAAATTTTTGTCGGGGACACAATTCAGTTCATAACAGGGCATAAGGGTGGCAGGGAGACTTTCATTGTTTACCTTTTTGTACTTTTTGGATTTCTTTCTGTCTCCCAGGCTAGAGTGCAGTGGCATCATAACAGCTCACTGCAACCTCAAACTCTTGGCCTGGAGCCATCCTCCTGTCTCAGCCTCCCGAGTAGCTGGGACTACAGGTGGACACCACTATGGCTGGCTAATTTTTCTATTTTGAGTATAGATGGGGTTTCACTCTTGTTCAGGCTGGTCTTGAACTCCTGAGCTCAAGTGATTCTCCCACCTTGGCCTCCCAAAGTGCTGGGATTACAGGTGTGAACCACTGTACCTGGCCCCTTCAGGGTTTTAAGACAATTGAATATATTACCTTACAAACGAACTCCCGGTTTCTGCCACCAGCAACTTGGGGGATATTGGTGCCATTCAGTGGGGTGGGGAAGACTGAGGGGAGAAAGTCTGGTGAGGTGTGAATGGGGTAGGGAGCATGGGAGCTGCCGGAGGGGCGCCATAGCGGGATGTTGGCAAGCCAGTGGTGTCCAGGAGAGGAGGCTAGGTTGGAGCCGAGAAGAAAGGAGGTCTTCTGCATGTTTACAAAGTCAGGAGAATGCATAAGCCCACCCAGGGCAGTGGTTCTCACACTTTACTTGGCATGCTGGAACATAGACTGCAGGATTCTGCTCCCCACGGTTTCCGCTTCAGTAGGCCTGGACTTCTGGCAATCCCACTGCTGTTTGGGGACCCCACTTGGAGAAACTCTAGCCCAGGGCAATGATTCTCCATTCTAGCCTCACATTAGTAGGACATAGAGAGTCTCAAGAAAAAAAAATACCATTATCTGGGCCCACTCCACTGCAGAATGGGTAAGTCAGAACCTCTGGGGGGTGGTCCTGGGCACTGGTCATTTTTAAAAATGTCCCCGGTTGATTGTAATGCACAGGTTGGAATGAGAGCTTTAGACCAAGGGAAAGACACCAGATAAACAAGAGAAGGCTAAGAACAAAGACCTTAGGACGTCTGTTTTTCAATGACCTGTAGGCAAGAGGAATAGACCAAGAGATTGGGAAGTGAAGAGTTAAAGGGAAAACCAGGACTAACACACTCCTGTAGTGGAGGGCAGTTCTCAGCTGCCAGGCTCTGCGCTGGGTTCTGGTGATACAGATACAAATAAAACCTACGCAGCCTTCGAGAGCTTCCTCAGTGTTAAGGGCCAAGATGCTCTCTTAAGGAAGTGATAGCGTAATCTGTCCACTTCTTGACCTATGGCCTGTAGAAGTAGTTGCTCATGTGCACAAGGACTGATGTCAAGGATGTTCACGGCAGCATTACTTGTAATAGTGAAAAGTGGAGACCACCTGCTCTCAGTTGAAGAATGGCTATTATATAAAATGGTGCGTGCATATGGTGGGAACACCATACAGCAGTTCAAAGGAGTGAACCGGGTGGACATCGACTTTCCAAATGCCCCAAAATATTGTTGAAGGAAAAAGAGCAAGTTGCAGCATGACACGTGTATCGTTTATGTGAAAAACAGCTCACACATACATGTGTTTGTGCATAAAGATATAAAAAGAGGTCTGGAAAGATGCACTTCAAATTCTCAGGAGAAAGGAAGAGGGGAAAATTTGTGGAAGGTATTAATAGGTAAAAGGTACTTTAGATTTATCTGTAATGCTCTTTTTTTTTTTCTCCCTGAGACAGGGTCTTGCTCTGTCGCCTGAGCTAGAGTGCAGTGGCACCATCATAGCTCACTGCAACTCCAAACTCCTGGGTTCAACTGATCCTCCTGCCTCAGCCTCCTGAGTAGCTGGGACTACAGGCGCATGCCACTGCACCTGGCTAATTTTTCTATTTTTTTGTAGAGATGGGATCTTGCTTTTGCTCAGGCTGGTCTGGAACTCCTGGCCTCAAACAATTCTCCCACCTCAGCCTCCCGGAGTGCTAGGATTATAGGCATAAACTTTTAAAATTGTTCAGGCTTTTGGATAAATACACATATTTAATTGCCTCAATGTTGCAATAATTTAAAATTTTAAACATTGTTTACAAATGTCAATAATTACTATCAACTTTAAAGTTAATATATGCATGCCCTAGAATTTTTGACTTTGTATGGGGTCCTGAAATAATGCTATCCATAGCAACTTCTGATTTCTGGGTTAATTCACAATCTTCACTGACCACATGGAGTGTTATCTCCCAACTCATTTCCTAAACTAAGAAAAGGGAAAAAAAACTATAATTCAAAGAAAGAAAAAAAAACATATTGCTTGGCTGTTATTCTTCTGTGAATTTATCTGCAAAACAAGCATGTTTAAAATAGCATTTCAAAGATACAGACGTCTTCCTTTCCCTAGAATTTTGCCTAGCAGACATATTCTAGTTATTCAGTCAAGGGGCTGTGCTGAATGCAGCAATGAAAGGCAACCAAGATT
Organism: Varecia variegata; assembly: GCA_028533085.1. Classification (NCBI taxonomy): domain Eukaryota; kingdom Metazoa; phylum Chordata; class Mammalia; order Primates; family Lemuridae; genus Varecia; species Varecia variegata. The sequence continues at coordinate 152,849,981 of CM052436.1, read as the reverse complement.
TGTATGTTGCAGGCCTCTGTCTCTTGTGTAGCAGGTAAATGATGCTGGGAGATTTTGTAGGTAAAGATACAGGAATCCACTAAAGCAACTTAAGCCTGACCATACCTTTGACCTTCTAGAAAAATTGTGTTGACAAACCCCAGTTGTCTCCCTGGAAAGCAATGACTTTTAAATCCTCAGTTGTCTGTTTTCAGAGTTAGAAGATGATCTCCCTGTGTGTAAATTCTTATCTGTAATTTTTACCATTGTGTCCCATTGGCTAGCATGGTGCCTGGGATATAGTAGCTGCTCAGTAAATATTTATGGAATGAATAGAAACCACACAAAAGAAAGAGCAAAATAAAATCATGGATGAATTCTATATAAAGTTAAGCAAAAGAAAGCAGACACACAGAAACATAATCCTACATTTTCCCTTTATGTAATGTTACAAAACAGGCAAAATTAATGGATGGCAATATAAAATGGTTACTTCTGGGATGCTGGTCATGTTCTATTGGTTGATCTGAGTAGTCATTACATGGATGTGTTCACTTTGTGAAAAAGTCATTAAGCTATGCAATTACGATTTGTGCACTTCCCAGTTTGCATGTTTTCTTAATGGTTTATTTAAAATAAAGTCAGCTTTTTCTAGAAAAAAAAATCACTGTTAAAGGGACATAACTGAGGTTTTAAAATTTTGATCCTTTATGTTGTAGATGATCCCATCTCTGGAAAATTATTTTCCATCTCTAAATGTATTTTCATTTTGTATTTCTGAAGAGAAAGTGTGTAACATCACTTCCAGGGCTTAAAAGCTTAGCTCTCTCTGTTCTAAGGCATTTGCTTTTTCTTATCAGAGCTCAGCTGATGGTAAAACAGCCCTTGTAGGTTTGGAGGTAGCTCTGCTATTGGGTTTTTAGCACCCATTCTTTTTCCTGCTCCTAATCTTTTGAAATTTCTAAACACTTAAACAGACAAGGAACTACTGAATGAAATCCAGAAACTTCAGATACATGCAATCTGAGAAAAATATGTGACATTTCCCACCATTTAATAACTACCAGACTCTTGAAATTTTCTAATTTTTCTCATCTCTCTCCTTCTTTCTTTCTCTCCCTCATTTTTTGATAAGATCATATTAACGAAAACATTTTAAAAATCCTTGAAGCTAATAACTTAGAAATTTAACTTAGACATGTGCACACGTACATGCACACACTTGTTCATGGACAAAGTGATGTATTTGCAAGGTAGTTCACAGCTACATTGTAATAACAAAAGGTTAAAGGCACCTAAATGCCCATTAAAAGGGACTGGTTACGTATCTAACATTCAACAATAGAAAAGTATACAGCTATAAAAACAAATAAAGAAGCTGTGTTCACAATATAGAGATAAGTGGAAAATACAAGGTACAGAGCAGTGTTTACTACATGTATGCATGCATAAATTATTTCTAGAAGGATATACAAGAAACCATGAATACTGGTTCCCCCAGGGGGGATGCTATACATAGGTAGGAGAGAGACTTTCCCCCATGTACCCTTGTGGTTCCTTTGATATTGAAACCATATTATGTATTGTCATATCAAAAATTAAATTTTAAAAACATAAAATAACACTTCTGGCAATGGTTATTAGAGAAAGCCCCAATTTTGCCAAGGATGTGGAACAATGGCACAGGCTCACTCAGTGCTGTTGGAAGGGAAAATTTGGATAACCCAACAAGAAGGCAGTTTGTCAAAATATATTAAAAGATTCCAAATTCTCCTTTTGACTACATATTTCTGGTCCTAAGAATGTATTTTTAAGAATGTAACCTTGCATGAAGAAATAGCTATAATGGAGCACACTGAGGGGCTAGATTGGAGAAGTACTGGGAAAAATACTAGATGTATAAAATAGAGGGTTGACACAAATGATGGCACATCTATACATTAACAATGCAATTTTGGAATAGTTAGTGACAGAAAACTGTTCATAACATTATGAAGTGAAAAGTATACAGCATGCACAACATAATATCTGTTGCCAAAAAATGTATCTATATAACTGTATGTTCGTGTAGGTGTATTCACATGTGTTTATAAACCCAAAATTTAACGCTTCTATTCTAGATAATAGAATGACAGATAGTTTTATTTTCTATTTTAATTCTTATATGATTTTCAAAAGGAACTGTAGTAAGCTTATTTTTTATACTTGACAGTTTATAATAAAAGAATTAATAAGAATTTTTTTAAAGGTGCTACAAGTAAACCCTGCCAAAATAACTTGTGTGGTCCAGAAAGTTCCACTGCATGCAGTGCAGTGCTGCATTAAATTGAGGTTAATTAAACGACAGAACTGAGACTGCTAAGAAAGACAAGAGCCAGTTTCCAACCATTTTACATCCCAAGTGATATGTCGAAGGATGCATTATCATGGACTCTCTCCATATGGAACATGTTTAACACATATTCTGAGAAGTATTACTCTCTGACTAAAATATTTTAATTATTTTAGGAAGAAAGTAAATACGTACCCCAAATCAAAAAGGATACACACACACACATACACACATACATATATACATACCTGTGTGATGTAATGCTTTTAAAAACTGCTTCTAATCAAATTACCCCCCACAATATTATCTTTTCTTTATTACCTTTTTAAAATTGAGGTTAGATTCACATAATATTAATCATTTTAAAGTGAACAATTCTTTGGCATTTAGTACAGTCATAATGTTTTGGAACAACCGCCTCTCTCTAGTTCTAAAACATTTTCATCACCCCCAATAGAAACCCTGTATACATTAAGCAGTTGCTCCCACTTCCTCTCTTCCTCCCCCACCCAGCCCCTGACACCCACCAATCTGCATCCTCTCTCTATGGACTCACCTATTCTGATGTTTCATAGAAACAAAATCATACAATGTGTGCCTTTTGTGTATGGGTTCTTTCACATACCATAATGTTTTCATATTGTAGCATGTATCGGTACTTCATTCCTTTTTATAGCTGAATGATATTCCATTGTGTGGATATACTGCAATTTATCCATTCATCCGAGATGGACATTTGGGCTGTTGCCACATTTTGGCCATTGTGAATAATGCTGCTACAAACATTCATGTACACATATTTGTCCTGACTCCCTGATTTCAATTCTTTTGTGTATATGTCTAGGAGTGAAATTGCTGGATGATACAGCAATTCTAACTTTTTGAGGATCCATGAAACTGTTTTCAGCACAATGTCTGAACTATTTTATATCCCTACCAGAAATGTTCAAGTGTTCCAATTTCTCTACATTCTTTCCAAAAGTTATTTTCCAGTTTTTTAAAAAATAGCAATCCTAGTGGGTGTGAAGCAGTACCTCATTGTGGTTTTGATATGCATTTCCCTAAGTGACTAATGATGTGCATCTCTTCCTGTGCTTGTTGGCCAGTTGCATATCTTCTCTGGAAAAAGGCTGATTTAAGTCCTTTCCCCATTTTTTAATTGGGATTTTTGTTGTTGAGTTGTAGGAATTCTTTATATATTTTGGATGCTAGACCCTTATCAGATATATGATTTGCAGATATTTTCTTCCATTCTGTAGGTTGTCTTTTCACTTTCTTGATAATGTCCTTTGATGTATTTGTTACTTTTACTTGCTAATATTTATATAGAGAAATATTATATTCTATTTTTCTCATTTCACCTACAGTTATATCTTGGACATATTTTTGTGTTTCTATACATTATCATTTTGATGGATGTATACTATTCTGTCATATTCATAATCATTCCTGGATTGTTGGCAAATTATTTAAGGTTCTTTTGGTAAAAAGAAACCAGTAGGAGCCACTGAATAATTAAACAACCAGGCATCAAGAACAAGAACCAACTGGCTTTGAGGATGGCATGCACTTGTAGACTTTGCCTCAAACACTGCAGTAAGCTTATCTTCCCACTTCCAATTTCCTTGTTTCCCATTTCAGACTCTTAAACAACTGTATCTTTACTGGCTCAGCATGGGTCAGTGTTGACCCTTGTAAGGGACACCGTGCTATGCAACCCAGATCCCCCCTTCAGGACTGAGGTGCTCATTCTCCCAGGTGCCAGATAGTGTTGGCTGCTGACAATTCACAGCTGAATCCTTCCCTGGGACTTACCCTTGCCTGAAGACAGCCTCGCCACCCAGAGTCAATTTTCTTCCCAAGGGCTACCACAGATGATACAGGACAACACTAAAGGGTCATTCCAGCTCAAGAGCTCCTGTGGGATTGGCTAAAACCTTGTTATGGCAGCATTATTGTTCACTGTTCCCTCCGCCCAATCCTGTGTACCTCACTTCCCCACAGGTATTGATCCCCCAAATACCTCCTGCACTAATATCTGAGGCCTGTTTCCCAGGGACCCAGCCTGTTACGATCCAGTCAGCACAGGCTCAGGCATTGATATCTTGGTATCCAGGACCAACACCACAGGATTGGAAGGTTGATCTCAGAAATGGAAGGGATGGCTCATGGTCTGCTATTGTGCAAGATTGAGACTGTACAATTGCGCTCCTCCAGATAACACTAGAAGGAACAGCCTTGACTTTAGTGCTATTTCATTTGAAGAAATCCTTAGGAGTTGGATCATCATGACTCCGATGCATTTTATGCTGCTTTTCAGTAGGATTTCGCCAATCAACAGAGTCACCAATTGAGTGAATACCACTCAGGATTTTCAATATACCTGTAACTAAAAAGAAGATGGAAAAAGGTAGTATTGAGTGTGCCAGGAAATCTGCCCTGTGATTTAAATGCATCCTACGTTGTCCCCTAATATCAATTTTTTCCTTCATCTCTAGTAATAATAATACTTTTTAAAAAACCCATAGTATAATATTATTTGACCCATTGCTGCTGAGAATGAACACTGCATTGCTTTCTATCTTCTATAGCTAGATGTGGTTACATACTAGACATGTGACTTCATTCTATCCACTGAAATATGAACAATAAATGTGGCAAACTTTCACTGTGGCTTTAAAGGAAAGGCCTGTGCTGTTGACTTGGCCTTTTCCCTCTCTGTTGGTTGGGATGAGATTGTGGCTGAACCAGCTTGGACAATGAAAGATGAGCCAGAAGATAGGAGCCTGGGCCCATGACACTGTGGAGCCGCCATACCAGCTCCAGGCATGTGTACTTTGTTGTTACATGGGAGAGAAATAAAAATCTTTCATATTTAAACCATCAGTATTATGGATCTCTGTGATAGCAGCTGGACCTGTATCCTAACTAATGTATAATATCTGTCTTCTCACTCCATCCTCACAACAATCCTTTGGTGACAGTTATTTTTGTCATTTTAGATATCAATAAATGGAAGATTGCAAATATTAAGGAATTCACCCCAGAGTCACATAGCAGCGATATCTAGATCACATCCAGGTATCTGATTGGAAAGCTCATGTTCCTCCCTGTTCTTTTCTGGAGCAATATATAGTCCTTTTCTGGGATGTTTTCCAGCACCAATAACTAATTCTCCGATTCTACAGACACCAACTGTGTGTGCCGCAATTCAGTTCAATCCTACACTGTGTACCTGGAGTTAGTGTTAGATCCCACAAGTTAAAGGCACAGGTGCAGAAGAGTGTCCCCCCTTCAGAAGCCAATCGCAAGTCCAAGATCTCCCATATGTCAGACTGACCAGCTACAAATAAGGGGCTCCCATGACCCCCTCCATGGGTTCAATAGTTTGCTAGCATGCTCGCAGAACTCAAGAAAATAGTCTGCTTACTCCTGCTGGTTTATTATAAAGGCTACAACTCAGGAACAGCCAAATGGCCGTTTGGCTTTGTTTTCAGATAAGCTTCTTGTAGAGGTAAGGATGGACACCAGTTCTCCCAGGCTCACCTCTTTACCGGCTTCATCACACTAGCCAAAAGAAAAAAAAGAGTGCTTTTCTCCTGATAAATCTGGCAAAGTAAACAAACAGGGCTATGTTTGGCCAGGTCTGGATCCCAAGCCCGCTTTGTCAAAGATAGGCCCAGCCCCATCAAACCCATGGATTGAGCTTGGGCAGGAGTGGTTCCCCAAAAGAAAAAAGTATGCTGTAAAACTGAAAAAGAGTGTAATCCTACCATTTTGGGAGGCCGAGGCAGGAGGATCGCTTGAGATCGGGAGTTCGAGACCAGTCTGAGCAAGAGTGAGACCCGTCTCTACTAAAAATAGAAAAATTAGCTGAGTGTGGTGGTGTGTGTCTGTAGTCCCAGCTACTCGGGAGGCTGAGGCAGTAGGATCACTTGAGCCCAGGAGTTTGAGGTTGCTGTGAGCTAGGCTGACACCACGGCACTCTTGCCTAGGTGACAGAGTGAGACTCTATCTCAAAAAAAACAAAACAAAAACCCAAGTATCATTAAATTTTAAAAATTAAAAATTTATTATTTATTAAAAAAAACTGAAAACGGGAAGAAATGGATGCTGGGTTCCTAAGAACAAGAGATGTCCATTACAAGTTTCACAGGTGGAGATGGAGAATGGGGAGGGGGTTCCCAGGAGAAGCAACAGCCTGAATAAAGGAGATAAGATAGTATAGGAAGTCCAGTTTGGTGAAAAGATGGGGGAACAGAGAAAAATAAAGCTGGAAATGTTGTAGAAAGCCTTGATAGTCAAGATAAGGTCTTTTTGCCTAATTTTAAAGGCAATAGAATTGAACAGATAATCAAAAATATCATCACATATTTAAAATGTAATACACCATCAGGTATAATTTAAAATCAATTTATTTTCTTTATTTTTTCAAAGATCTGGTACATAGTCATATGCTTCATTTACAAGGCGTTTATTTTCAATTAAAGTATATCAACTTGCTTGACCTACTGCTGGGAAAATCTTTTATTACATTTGTTGAATACATCTGTCTCCCCCAGCTTATTAAATTTTCTCTCGCCTGTAACTTCAGAGTTTGGCTAAACTGAAAAATACATATTAGTATGGGCAATCCCAGGCGGAGGACCAGGGAACTCTCAGAGATAAATAAAAAGAATGCAACCAACCATGAATCCTTAGACCTGATGGGCAATTTATAATCTCACCACTTTAAGGCACTCATTTATTCTTCAGTTAAAGTTGTTCTCTCAACCTTAGCAGAGACTTTGGAGAAAGAAATTGTGTTTTGTTATAATAATGATTAAAAAGTCCCTTTGGAGGAAATAACTGGCTGATGGAGATTGATTTCCCTCTCCCTTCCTCTCCTTTTTTCTGTGTATCTTCTCTAAAAACAGAAGAAAAAGGTTGACTAGAGCCCAGAGTAATGAGCCATGAAATTCCCAATGGAGGTCAACTGAGGTTGACTGTGACTTGGTTTTAGTGGCCTCCCTTCAGTGCAGAGTTAAATGAGAAAGGGCTTTGCAGATGGTAAAATACTACACATGAATTCATTGTCATCATCTCAGCAACCAGGTGAGGTCCATGTGGTGGGTGACTGTGGTTCCCATTTTGCTGATATGAGGCAGGGTAGCACCATGATGCCTGGTCCTTATCTCCAACAAGCTGGTCCTGAGTTTTTGTTACTTAACATGTCTAGCCTCCATAACCTCATCTGTAAAATGGGATACTAAAAGCATCTACTTATCTAATTGGGCTTTGGTAAGGATTAGATGAAATAAAAATGAATAAAAAGCAGCTAGTTTAGTGTTGTAGCATTACCAGCTCATCTTAGTTTTTCTGGAACTTTCTAGGTGTTAGTACCCTAAATCTCATATCCTAGAAATCTTATCAGTTCCAGGCAGACTGGGATGGTTGGTCACCCAGGAGTCAGGAAATCAGACAACTCTCTCAGAAAATATTGGCTATTTTTTATTTCACAAGAAAAAAGTGAAGTTTAAAATACTTAGTATGATGTAAGGAACACAGGTGCCATTAAAAAAAAACCATATCTTATATGATGAAAGAATTAAACCTTAAAGATTTGTATGTAAGGCTTCAGGATCTAAATCCTATACTTTTTCTTTGGGGCTTTTATTCATTCTTTCATTCAATTTTTCATTCACACAATCCCTGCCCTCATAGAATTTACAGTTTAGAAGAGAGCACAGACGTTTAATAAAGTTACCTCACAGGTGATTCAAATTGCCATTACGCTAAACAAATTTGATGTTAGTGACCCATACTGGCAGGCATTTACTCATGAGTCAATGTTCTAGGGATTTCTCTGAGTCTATCCATTCTCAAATGTTTCCACCTGTGACTATGTTTTCATGCAAAGTGAGCACATGGGAGTTTATAGGACAGCCGTTGGCCTTGAAGGAGGAGAAAGTTAATTGGCCTGAAATGATATTTGGTCTGGTCATTGCGGTTTCTTTTTTATATTTGGGTGGAATAAGTGGGGAAGAAGACTGAAGGAATACAGTCTGTCCCCTTCTCTGTTGCAGGCTAGTCCATAGTAGGGTCCTACCCAACAAGGAGGCCTTCCATGATCCACACAGGTGAACCAGGTCTGCATTTGCCCAGAGGAACAAAACCTGGAGAGACCTGAGAGTCTTACATTTCAACCTAGACTGTCGCCATCCACAAGAAAGGAAAAATGGGCTTGCCAAATGTGGTTCCATGACAGGATTGAGTAGTGTTTTATTTTCATTTCAGTAATGCCAGGGAATTCACAATCAGTCACCTCATCCAAAATATAATAATCTTTTGGTATTATATTTATGATAACATAGCATAGGGAAAGTGGATATTTCACCTGGGAGCCAGGGCGGTCACAGGGAGACTGAGTTTCTTCAGCAGTACCGTGTCAGAGGCTGGGTTAAAATGCAACTTGTCACCCCCACTGGCATGGCAAACTGAACAGAGAAGGCCACCTCTAGCAAAACAGGATTAGATTTCACAAAAAGATATGGAAAGGGATACAAAACCTCTCACCGTGTCTCCGGCAAAAATACAAGAACAAAAGAGCCAGTGGCCATTTCTTCAAGGAGCCTTCACTGGGCAGTTTCCACATAAAAGGGACTTCTTGCTTACCCTGGAGGTCGGGTGGCTGGTGTTTACCAAAATCTTTACAAAGTTCAGTGTTTTGTTTTATGTTTTTTATTTAGGATACATTTCAGGGAGGACTTTTTTAGGTGTGTAGATTTGGTAGGAAATGCTATGCTCCAGTCCCAGGAAAAAAATAGGGTTTATTTTTGGTCTGGGGCCCGACTCGGTGAGACAATTAGGAGACTGTGGAAGGACAGTGGTTCTGTGGCATCAAGTACCAGGGAGCTGGTTGGAAAGAGTGGCCTCAAGGGTATGTCAGCAGCCGTATTTTTATTAGCATTTTCTTTTCATTTCTTTTTTGTTTTGAAATTGCAACAAATCTGTGGCTATTTCTTAAAGGAATTTAGTGCAAAAGTTGTGCCCCTTGTTATTCTGAGATCTTGCCCAAGATTTGAAAATATGCCCAATGAAGAAGTGATCTGATTCTTCAAATGGATAAAATAACTGCAAAAAAATTTTTTTTCTCGGTGGTGGAGGCTGGAGGAGTGCTAGAGAAAGGACACATCTGTTTTTGTTTCTTCTTTTTTTTTTTTTTTAAAGGAAGTTTCTTTGTTAATCAAACATCCTAGCAGGGAAGAAAAAAGAAGAGGTCTTGTAATTGCTAATCTTGCATAAGTCTTACGGGTTGAATTGTGCTCCCTCAAAATTCATATGTTGAAATGCTAACCCCCAGTACCTTAGAATGTGACTATATTTAAACATACGGCTTTTAAAGAGGTAATTAAGGTAAAATGAGGTCATATGGGTAGGGCTGCATCCGATATGACGGGTGTCCTTAAGAGGAAATTTAGGCACACACAGAGGAAAGACCACGTGAACACAGTACGAAAGCAGACAGCTCTGCAAAGCCAAAGAGAGAGGGCTCAAACCAAACCTGCTGACACCTTGATCTTGGACTTCTAGCCTCCCGATCTTTGAGAAAACACATTTCTGCTGTTTAAGCCTGTCGTACTTTGTTATGGCAGCTCTAGCAAACTAATATACTAAGTCAAATGACTATTTCCACCAAAGGATGTTGCCAACATGGCATGATTGCTCTGTGTTTGAGGAGAGGAGCAGCAGCTTGCTTTCCGTATCTCTCTGCTGTACTTTCTTAGCTATCTTTTAAAAGTGTGTACAGAACTCAGGGAATTTAGGCTTCAGTAGAGTTATTTTTTGGTGGGAAGGGAAGCAAGAATATATATCTATCACATTGATTAATTTGAATGCATTTAAATATGCTTAATAAAATTCTCAATCAGGCAGAGACTATAAGATAATTTTTAAATGAAAAAATAATAATATATTTTTTAAAGGTTTTGATTTCTTTGTATGTCCTCATTTGGGCTTTTTTTTTTTTTTTAACTTAAAAAGACAGTGTTAATTTTTGTTTTGTTTTGTTTTCCCCTGACCTGTGTAAGTCACTTAAGATGTCCAGGCTCACCCTCAGAGTGAAAAAGACTAATATCGCCATAGATGGAAGAAAATGCAGCTGTTTATAAAAAATTTAACTATACCATATCAAAAAAATTTTCAGTTAAATTTTTAGTGTTAATTAAAAAAATAATTTAAAATCATTGTATGATTACTACCATTATGCATAATTATATGTAGAGTATGTATATTTTAATTATATGCATAGTATCATTATAGCTAGGTTTATTTACAAAAAACCTAACCATAAAAAATTACTGTAAGAAAATATACTGAACAGTGATTACTTTGGGAGAATGGGATTATAACTGTCCCCTTCCCCCCAGCTTGTTTCCATTTTTACCTACATTTCTTTAAGAAGCATGTACTGCTATTATGAGTAAAGAAAATTATCCACCAGCACCATGAAAATGTCTTTGAGTTCATGATACATTACTAATTAAATAAGCTGTGAGGTGTAAACACCTGACTACAGCCAACTACAGAATTTAGAAATCCTAGAAGATTTTTTTCTGCAGGTACTGGCTGGCCTAGAACCCAACAAAACCTGAGCTATATCGCAGTATGCAATTTGAAATCTTATTTGTTGTCTCTGCAGATGGATGGGTACCTTCAGGGATGATAGGGACTCATGCTTGTCAGCACTGTTTCTTACCTGATAGAATTCTATCAGGTTCTCCGTGGAGTGGAGTTATAAGTAACTGGAGAAAAATCTCTGATAGACTGTTCTGAGACATGTGAGCATCATGAATCATTTGTCTTCCTGGATTCTGAGCTGAGTGGTTCCTTCCCAACTGAACAAAGTACTTTATTTTCTACTTTAGTGTGAGTTGACCTGAAACTTTAGGCCGGGGCCAAGTTACAAATGTACCCTAGCAGGAATTGGCCTTGCTCACAAATTCCTAACTGGAGTCCCATTTTGCTAAGGTCTAGCTGAACCTTACAACCGCGGGAGGACTATAACAATATGAGCTTTCATAGCCCTGCTATTTAAGATTCTTTCTCTCAGACTAAATAAGCAAAACTGCTCCCAGACATCCATCATTGAAGGTCACAGACCGACTTACATATCATGTAACTTCTAACTGGGTTGTTCGATTCCTTCGGGCTTCCTGACTTTAGTCAGCAGCATCTGCTAATGCTGGGAATGTGTTTTGAAGACATTGTATCATTTGGCCAAGAAAATGGAGGGCCAGATGGCTTTGAAAGAATATTAAATGGCAGAAGGTTCTCTTGGCATGCTTAATTGTTTCTAGAGATCATGCTTTTATTTCTTAAATAGTGTCCTCTTTGGGGCAACATTTTGCTATTTCATCCAAACCAGAAACAATAAAAAACACAAATAAGCTCAGGATATTTTCTAAAAGAAAAACAATGAAAGCTTTTTGAACAATGGTAAATATAAGTTTGAATATTTTTGATGGCATGGTAGTTAGGATGTTTTATCTTACTGACACATTCTGTTTTATTAGGGAAGGCATAATATTTACTGTTTGCTTTTAGCAATGTATTCCCATGTTGAAGGAAAAATTTTGAAGACTAGAATGATAAACTTTGCTCATAATTTGGAAATTTAAGTATACATCAAGAGAATTCAAAGAATGAATGCTGGTCTTGACTATCAGTAGGATTAATAATGTACAGAAAATTCTTAGAACGGTGCCTGGCACATTTTTAACTGTTCAATAAACTTAATTGCTATTCTGATTATGAATGAGCTCTAGACTCAGAAAGTCAACTTTTTATTTCATGTCTCCACTTGGCTATCACAAAGGCATCTCATACTTGACATACTCAAAGTTGAGATTTATTAACTAACTCCCTGTTGCAAATCTGGCTCCTCCCACAGTCCTCACCATCTTAGTAAATGACACCCCACATTTATCCAAGCCAGAAGTCTGGAGAGCCATACCTAAAACCTTCCTCTCCCTCAAGACTCTATACTCATTTATCACTAAGTCCTTTTCATTTCATAATTTAAAAATTTCTGAATTTAACTATTTCTCCCTATCCCTGTTGCCAAATCTCTAGCCTAGGGTTTTCAACCTCTGTACTATTGACATTTGGGGGCCAGACAATTCTTTGCTGTGGGGGCCTGTCCTGGGCACTGTAGGACAGTTAGCAGCATCCCTGTTCTCCCCTCACTGATGCCAGTAAGATTCCTCCTTATCAAAAATGTCTCCAGACATCGCCAAATGTCACTTGTAGGGCAAAATCTCCCCCAATTGGGAACCTCTGTTTCGATCCAAATTACTGTCATCTCCTACTCAGCTCCTACAAAACCTTCTTATGGGTCTCTCCCCAGTAAGGATAAGACACCACCCCTTACACTTCTTAAAGTCTCTCTCCAGAGAGCAGCCAGAGACGTCTTTATAACATATGGATCAGTTGACCTCCCAGTCTAAACTCTCTACCTGCCTGCCTTCATACTTTGGACACATACTTTCAACTGTGTTCATCTTCACGGAGTCCTGGTTCTCTCTTCAACCTGGTCTTGTACATCGTCCTCACTGTGCTCCAGCCGTGCTGGGATTCTTCCCAAACAGACAAAGCAGCTGTGCCCTTCAGCACCGTCACACGCACTGTTCCTGCCTGGAGTGCTCTGCCGCCTGCCTCAACACCTGTCCGCGTAGGAGCCTGTTGCTTTGTATCACAGAATCCTGGCTGTCTCCGGCAATGCCCTCCTCACAGTTTGCCATTGTGTGTTTTTAATCTTATTTTTCTCATTTGTCTCATACAACACTGTAAGTTTCTCGAAGGTAAGAACAGGTCTATTTTATTATTCACTGTATACCAGCAACTATCATAGTGTCTTGCACGTAACAGAGAATCCATGCATATGTGTAGAATGAATGAATGATGAATGAATGAAATATAAAATTGATTGGGAATCGTTTTCCCCAGTTTTTGCACTAGGGAGTGCCAAATAAAATAAATAATATTTTACAGTATTGGGGAGGTTTGGATGTTCCTTTCCCATAATGCCATTTTTATTT
>CM052436.1:152808525-152836092 GCA_028533085.1 Varecia variegata | reverse complement strand
TTTATCAAAAAGTCCCAAAACAATACATGTTGGCGTGGATGCAGAGAGACAGGAACACTCATACACTGCTGGTGGGACTGTAAACTAGTGCAACCCCTGTGGAAAGCAATATGGAGATTCCTTAAACAGATTCAAGTAGATCTACCATCCTCCTCCTATTGATCCTGCAAACTCCAAAACTATCTATGCTAGGGGACAGAGTAATTGGTGCTGAACAAATTCCTATTTGGGTAGCAGCGTTATTTGTAAAAGTGGGTATTTTAAAGACATTGCCACGAGATGACTTTGGAATGTATTATACATCATAATTCCTCAGCCCCAGCGGGTTGCTTGCCTGGGTTTTCTTAGAAGTTATTACTAATGTTCATTTGGAAGTCCTCAGCACACGCTGAAGGAGTGGCAGAGGAAACTGCTCACCAGTGTGTAAGAAATCCAGTGACTTCTTTGAGATGAAGTGTTTCCCTTGGGTAACTTTACAAAGGGTATTACAGGCATACAATTAATGGATGATTGGGGCCCTTTAAAATCATTTTTGCTTAAAAAATAGAATATAGTAAGTCTAACTATACGATTCAGTGAAGCAGGGAGTATTTATCACATTTGTAAAGCCCTGGACTGGATAATCATTCATTTGTAGCTTCTGTGTATTAGGGTTTTTAAACCCTTTCCTTCCTTGTCAGCCCTTCTTGTGTCTCTGGTGGTGTTTCTGTTCATTCTGCCTCTGCAAATGGTTTGAAGGGACCAGTGAGAGGACATGGATAAAGCTCTTTGCAAAGTGAGAATCCCTATGCAAACAGGAGGGCTTTTAATTGCTATTTCATCACTGGGTGTACTGTACCCTTCTGCCTATCAAACTGCTTCTTAGTTGTGATGGATCAAGGAATTGACTTACGATTAATCTACGGGCTTCTCAGCACTCCCCAGCTGCTTTAGAAGTTTCCTGGGACAGGAAGGAAACCATGAATGAAGTCTGCTCTTCATAAATCTGCCTCGTCACTCCGTGTCCTGATGGTCAGGGCCTACCCCAAATATGGGCTTCAGGGTAGATAAGACTCGAGACTCCTGTTTCTCACGGGGCTGGGTTGAAATGCCCAGATGTCACATACCAGTGCGTGACCATGTGCATGCTACTGAACCTCACTGAGCATCAGGCACCTTATCTGTAAGATGAGGACAATACAAATACCCACCCTCCTTGTATCAAGTGAGATAATACAGGGCAGGCTGATGAGTATTGAATAAAAAGTAGGTACTTACAGGCAAGTGGAGCATATGGCACGAGTAAGCAGGGGACATTACAATGTCATATCATCATTATTTATCATCATCATTAACACAAGGTCTTGGGCAATTTCAGGGGTGGCTAGGTGCAGTCTACCTCATTGTCCCCTCAAAAAACAGTGATTGACGATACAAAGAAATGTAAGTGGGGTTCGTCTGGATAACTTTGTTTCTGGCCCAATTTATTCTTTTTCATAGAAGCCTTAAGTAAAATTTGTAACACATGTCTCTTGTCAAGCTTTACACAGCTGTTTGGGACTCATCAGGGTTGTTATGACACCATGTTCACACAGGTGTACTGGTCTGGAACTCTGTGCCCTCCTACTGCCACCCGATTGCTACCAAGTGCCTTGTGTCCTTCTGAATGACAGCCCAGTACCAGTTTCATGATTGACAGCCCAAGTTCCTAGGCATGAGAAAAGACTGCTCTTCAATGATAATAATTTAAAAATAATTATTATGATATTAATGGGAGAAACTATTCTCTACTGGTGGCTACTGCATACTACATGGAGACTTTATGCCACATTTGTGTGAATTGTCTCATATAATCCTACAGCAGTCTTATGAGAGGGGTCCTTGTACTGTTTCATAGTTGGGGAAACTGAGGCAGGGGAAGATGAAGTAAATTGCCCACGGTCGTACCCCTAGGATGTAGCAAAGCCAGTATTTGAACCCAGGTAGTGTAACTCCAGGGTCTTTGCTAAGCCAATAGTCTGTTTGCTTTCCCATTTTCCCCTTACATTCTTTTTCTTACAAGTTGAAGAACCACAAGAGATGCTCTAATGATAGGAACTCACATTCCCTGAGCACTTAACTATTTTCTGGGAATTTTATTGTTTTGCCCCTTTTCTCCTTTTACATGTCTAAAAGTTCTAAGAGGGGAGAAAAGGAGTTCACAGTGGTAAGTAACAGATCAGAGAACGGAGGTTCTGCGAGTCTCCGAGAGGCTGATAACCTAAAGTTTACAAGGACATCTCTGTCTCCATAACCCAAGCACTTTCTATTTTCCATCACAGATATTCCCTGAGCATCCAATAATTATAAAGCCTTGAATTAGACGTGTGACTGTGCAAAGATACATTGCAAATACTTTATGATCTGTGATCAGAGAGCCCACGGCCACAAACCATCCTAATTGTGTTGACTCAGTAAACACTAGAATGAAAATATTTTCTTCCGAAAGAAAAAAAATGATAGCATTTCCAGCCAGAGATGAGGCTTATAAACCATGGCACCCTTTTAAGCTTCTCCAAGTGCTACACAGATCCCCTGATAGTTTTCTGGTAGGAAACGTCCCCGACGCTGACATCCTATTGCATGACAAGAAGACAACAGTTGTAAAAAGGGGCTTTCCTGAATGTGACTCCGAGATGTCGTGGAGATGTTTTCTGGTTCTAAAATAGTCACTTCCATCCAAAGTCCTACAGGGTAATTAGAGCTTTGCCATTATTCCTGGCTTGGCTGGGATCCAGAACTGTTACCTCCCGCCGTCTCACTTCGGGTCTCCCTGGAGCCCTTTCATATGAGCAGGGGGCGGCGGGGGGGACAGCTGAGCACTCTGAGCACGCTCTGAACGCCCCACATGTCCTGGGCAGGTCAGGAGGAAGGGGAATTAAGGAGCCAACCTTTAAACGAGAACAGGGGGAACTAGAGCAAATGGAACGTGCTCTGTGAGGCGGAAGTGTGCTGCTAATTTTTTCTCCAGGTTCGGGTGTGTATTTATAGGCTGTTAGGAGGAGCATGGGCTTTGGGTAGATAGACTTCTTTGCTAAAGGAGAAAAGGAAACCATCTCCCCTGGCTTCCTCCACGCCCCCCCGCCCCCGCCCCCTCTTTTTAAGGACACAGCTGAAGTCATGCTCACCTTCCACTATGAGGTGCCGTGATGTTTTTCTAATTGTCTGCAGTCAGGTCTGCCATACTTCCTTGACTGTATTCCTCCTTCCTGCCAGGGACAGGTTCCTGGGGCCAGGCACGCAGCAGGCTCCGGCCCAGCGTGCCAACTCAGAAGTCAGGAGCCACCGTGTCCTCCAGACATGGGTCTGTGGCGTGGAGCTTCTGGGCTTCTGAACTGGGACGTGACGGAGCCAGAGCAAGCCCCCACCTACGGCGGCTGGATTCGTGGGGTCCTCTGCCTCTCTGCAATGCTACTGTCACGCGTCCTTTAACAGCAAGGGTACATTCTAAGAAATGTGTCATTAGCTGATTTCATCATTGTGTGAACATCACAGAGTGTATTTACACAAATCTAAATGGTGCAGTCTACTGCACACCTAGGCTGTAAGGTAGAGTCTGGTGCTCCTGGGCTACAAACCTGTACCGTGTGTTACTGTATTGAATATTGTAGGCAGTTGTAACAAAACGGTAAGTCTATGTGTGTTGAAACAAATCTAAGCACATAAAAGGAACGGTATAAATATGTATTATAATCTTACAAGCCCACCATTGTTTATGCAGTCCATCATGGACCAAAACATCATTATGTGGCACATGACTGTATTTGATAGTCCTTAAATAATATCCTGGATCTTTTTTTGGGGGGGGGAATTGGGGGAGGTTGGCCAATCACCAGAGCCCATGCACAGAGGATGCTGTGCTAGCTAAGATACAGGTTGAGTATCCCTTATTCAAATATTTGGGACCAGAAGTATTTAAGATTTTTTCTGGATTTTGGAATATTTACATATACATAATGAGATATCTTAGGGATGCTACCCAAGTCTAAACACAAAATTCATTTATGTTCCTTATACATATAGCCTGAAGTTTATTTTATACAATACTTTTAATAATTTTGCACATGAAGCAAAGTTCTGACTGCATTTCAACTGTGACCCATCATCACATGAGGTCAGATGTGGAATTTTCCACTTGTGGCTTCACGTCAGTGCTCAAAAACTTTTGGATTTTGGAGCATTTTGGATTTTTGATTTTCAGACTAGGGATACTCAACTTGTACGTCATCACCACCAAGAGTGCTGGGTGCTTTACTGGCATGATCTCAAATAAGTCCTCACGACCTCTTCCTGTAAGTGCTCCCATTGGTCCCATTTTACAGATAAGGAAGCTAAGGTTTGCAGAGATAAAGAAACTTGTCTAAGGTTACACAGTATCTTGGTTTATGCCCTGCCTTGAAGTAGATCCCATGACAATAGGATCAAGCTGAAAATAGCTTATTTGGGATGTTCAGGAAATACAGGGCCATTGGAAAGACATGGAAGGGAAGGTTGCTAATAAAGGATGTGATAGCAAGCCAGTGGGACACCAGAGTGTCATCCCACAGGGAAACTGTGGAAAACCACATAGAACATATACACCAGAGTTACTCCTTCCAAAGGGTGAGGAGTCTGGAGTATATTTTTATACCAATGCTGCTGGTTATTTGTTAAGGGTGAGTGGGGTGGAAATGGTATATTCATGCCTCAGCTTGGACGGAGCCCCTTCCAGGGCTTTGAGAAAGCTCCTACACTATGTACATTTTTTAAAATTATTTTTATTTTTTTTAGCGATGGGGGGTCTCCCTCTGTTGCCCCAGAATGGAGTGCAGAGGCCTGATCATAGCTTACTGCAGTCTCCAACTCCTGGGCTCAAACAATCCTCCTGCCTCTGCCTCCCGAGTTGCTACAACTACAGGTGCACCACCACACCCAGATAATTTTTTTTATCTTTTGTAGAGAGAGCTTCTCACTATGTTGTCTAGGCTGGTCTCAAGTGTTCACCTTTGCTTCTCACAGTGCTGGGATTATAGGTATGAGCTACCACACCTGGAAGAGCCAGGGCTATGACACACTTGGTTATTTCTTGCCACAGAACAACCCAACCCAAAACTTAGTGGTTTAAAACAACCACCATGGCTGGGTTCGGTGGCTCACGCCTGTAATCCTAGCACTCTGGAAGGCCGAAGGATTGCTTGAGCTCAGGAGTTAGAGACCAGCCTGAGCAAGAGTGAGATCCCATCTCTACTAAAAGTTGAAAAATTAGCTGGGCGTGGTGGCATGTGCTTGTAGTCCCAGCTATTCAGGAGACCAAGGAAGGAGGATCTCTTGAGCCCAAGAGTTTGAGGTAATGAATTTTGCATCTTTGATGTGCTAGGTCTCAACCTTACAAATGGGGTTTTGGGAACTTAGAGAATTCTGTAGTCTACCCAGTTACCCCTTGTGATGTACAAATAAACCAAGTAGCTTCCCTCATGGAATTTACAGTCAGTTTACCCTCAGCATGGCATCTGTGTTCAGTTTTCTTTCTTGCTCATGTAACTCTTTCTTTATTCTTTATGGTCTTTGTTCTGTTAGGTGTAGAATAGTTGTTCTTAAGTCTTTGAGAATATTCAGAAACATTCCCCCCTTTAGTATCCTGAAAGAAATTTCACAGATACATAGATATCTACACAATTGTAAAAAAAATCAAAACAAACAAATAAAAACAAAAAAAATGCACTAGCTATAACAAAAAGGAGAACTTAAAGCGGAAGTAACTTGTAGTAAAATTATTTATATTTCAATAGGTAAATATTCTAGGATTAAAATGGATTAGATATAGGAGTAATTGGATGATTACAGAGAATCATTGTTTATACCAGGGAGTTGGCACATATTTCTGTAAAGGATCAGATAGTAAATATTTCAGGCTTTGTGAGCCATACTCAATTCTGCTGTTGTAATTCCAAAGCAGCCACAGACAACGTGTAAATGAATGGTCATGAACATGTTCCAATAAAACTTTACGGAACAGGCAGCAGGCTGGATTTGGCCAGCTCACCATAATTTTCTGACTCCAGGTACATTCAATAACTGCAGATGGAGACTGATAAGGGTATGTTATGCAGACAGTTCAAACATCATTAGGAACTTTACTGTCAGTGTAAGATTTTCCAAAATGGTGGTAAGTACCTTTTGGCAAAGTTCTGAAGGAAACAAAGTAAAATCTTCCTTAATTTACACAGTACTTAATTTCCTGGAAACTTCAGTGTATACCACCTGACCAAAAATATATATATTTTGTATTTTTATGTAGCTTTAGATCATTATAAACAGGGTCTTCCCTTACATAAGTGTCCTGTATGATATTTTAAAGGCATTTGGGATACAGAACTATTTCTCGTTCTGAAGACTAAATGGGCACGAAAGGTTTTGCCTCCCTGGCCTCTGCCTACTAAATGGCTCTTCTGCTCCCAGGTTTTGTGCCATGAAAAAATACCCTCAGTCCCCCCAGTTTTTTAATGCCCCTTCCCTCATGGGGCAGTATCATCCCCTATTGAGAATTGCAGTTTTAGATATACCTCCTGTATAAGTCTGCTAGGGCTGCCATAACAGAATACCACAGGCTGGCTGGCTTACACAACACAAATGCGTTTTCTCATGGTTCTGGAGGCTGGAAGTCCAAGATCAAGGTGTTGGCAGGGTTGATTTCTTCTGAGGCCTCTGTCCTTGGCTTGGAGAGGGCCATCTTCTCGCTGTGTCTTCAGATGGTCTTTTTTCTGTGTGTTCTCAGTGTCTTTTCTTCTTCTTAAAAGGAAACCAGTCCTATTGGATTTGGCTCCACCCTTATGACCTCATTTAACTTTAATTATCTCATTAAAGGCCCTGTCTCCACATATAGTCACATTGGAGTTTAGGCTTGAACATGTGAACTTTTGGAAACCACGGTTCAGCCCGTAACATCCCCTGACCCTCACCACCTATCCGTCCTCTCACTCTCTTCTTTCTTCATGGGCCGTGGGGAGTTCACTCCTTGTGACGCAGCCTTTTTGGTCTATGGTAATGATCATGGTAAAGCCCACTGCTTCACACGTCACCTTATGGCAGAATATGTTTGCATAAATAGCCAACTAGTTTTTGAAACAGTCTGTTTCTTTCTTCATTCATTATTTTAAAAAATGTAATGCATTTTAAATATATAGAAAAATACACAGAATTATTTAGCAAAGAACCCACATAGCCACCACCCAAATTTTAAAAATATTAAGATTTTTGCCATATTTGATTGAGACTATATTTATGAAATAAAACACTACAGGTTCAGTTGAAGTGCCTTCTATACTACTTCCCAATTTCATTCCCTTACTCCCTCCCTGAAGTTGGTGTGTTTATTTCATATCATTGTTTTGATACTTTCGGTCTAAATGCCTGTATCCATAAAATACATAGAATGGTTCTATGTGTTTTCAAAATATATATTATGCTGATTGTATGCATTCAGCAATTTTTCTTTTTCAACTTTACATTATAGGTTCAAGAATTATCTATGTGGATATGTGTAGATCTATTTCACTCCTTTTTAAGTGTTACATGGTGATTCATTACATGAACATTGCACAGTTTATTTACCCATTTCCCTACTGATGGGCATTAAACTTATTTGCAGATTTTCACAGTATAAACTTTTGTATATTTCACCTTGTGCACATGTGTGAGAGTTTCTCTAGAGAACTGTGAAAAGAAACCCAACTATCAATAGATTAATAGTACATATTCATCCTAATGTGACAATACGCCTAGAGGTTGGCACTCCAGGACTGTCACAGAACCTGAGTGTTGCCAAAGGGTTATAGATTTATCCTATCTCTCTGCTTTGCCATCTTTAGCAGGTGCATTTTTATCCTCAGATTTATTTTTTCATTTTCACAAAACAGTTACAACACCTACAGGCATCATGTCCACATTCTAGCCAGGAAGAAAGGAAAATCGCAAAAGGGCAACAAAACAATCTGGTCATATTGTCTTTGCAAACAAGTTTTCTCAGAAGCCTCACTCAATGAGGCTGAGTGATTTTCACTTACAGCCCATTGGACAGAACAGTGCCGTGTGGTTCACCCCTCAGCCAGTTGCAGGAAAATCTCTAGAAGGCAGGAGGCTGAGGAAGGGGGTTGGGTCAGTTGACCAGTTGTATCTGCCATACTGCCCAGGGAATCGTGGTTGGGCCCTAGGATATGCACATCTTCAATATTCCTAGATACTGCCAAAGTGATCTCCACCATGTCTGAGCCATTTTTATAGTCTTACCAAGGAAGTACGGAAGTTCCTGCTTCCTCATGTTAAAAACCCAAGTAATTATTATGAAGCTAGTGTTTGCATGATGCTGCATCAGGTCATTTATGAAAAAAGCAGACAAACAGAATCCCAAAATCACTATTCCAGAGCCTTAGCAGAGTGCCTAGAGCTTAGAGCACACTGGTCAGACAGCTTGTTGGATTCCCTGCCCTGCCACCTACTGGCTGGGTGATTCTGTATATGGTTTTCTGAGCCTTAATTTCCTCATCTGTAAAATGGGGATAAAAGTAGCATCCATCCCATAAAGATGTTTTAATGATTAGAAGAGATAATGCCTATGGAATGACTACCATAGCACCAGCCCTAGAAGGAGGCTGCAGTCAATGTTTCCTACTGATACTAATGTCATTACCTAGAGATTATGTGTCAGTGTAGATTGACCATATTTTTTGAGCCCAAAATTAAGAAATAAGTGTGATGTATTTGAGTCTACTCATGGAAAAACAGATCAGAATATTTGAAATAGGACTATTCTGACAAAATATAGAATAATTTCTATGTCTTAATGTGTATGCTTATACTAAACCATGGGCTTCACATCATCTCTGTCTTCTAGAACTTTGTAGAAAGAAGAGCATGTCTCAAAATATGAGCCTCAAGTAGCAAAAATAAAATAAAACAAAAAAGTAGGTAGACTGAGACCAACTGACCGTTACCTGAATCCTTATCTTACTCCTTACTTTGTAGATATAACAGATGAGGTTTTTGTTTTTTGACTTTAATTTTTGTCTTTAAACTACCAGAGAACAAAGATTAGAATATGAACTTCAAAGTTATTTTTATTTCCTTATAAGATGTAACAATAAGAGTTAAGAAATGAATAATATGGAGAAGTGGGAAAGCAATAAAAATTATTAATAGATTTTTATAGGGAAAAGTTTAAAAAGCTGGTATTATTAAATCCAGAGAAGAGAAAGCTAAAGGGAAACATAATTATCATAAAGTGCCTGGACATTATCTGCACAGGGAACTCAATGAAGTGGAATGATTTTAAATGACAGAAAGGGGGATTTGGGGTCTTTTGGGGAAAGAATGTTCCAGACCTATCTTAAGGCATCTTGCCTCTTCTATTTCAGTAGTAGTTCATCTGCTGGACTTGTGGCTGTGTAACTACTTCCCATGCAGCATTATGGTTAACAAGAGTATGTCCTGAAACGAAAATGCCTGCTTCCAAAGGAGGCTCTGAGAATGACTAGCAATGTGACCTTGGGCAAGTAAGTTAACTTCTCTGGACCTCAGTATATCCATCTGTAAAATGGGAATAATGACAGTTTCTTGCAGAGCTGCTGTGAACATTAACTGAGTTAAGGTGTATAATGGCTAACCATGCACACATAGTTAACCTGGCACATAGCTAACCTTCCATAGCTGGTTAGCCGTGATCATCATCATTATTTATGTTACATAGAACCTAAGACAGAGATCAATAATAATTATAGTTCTCTTTAATTGAGCATGTATTATGCGATAGTCATTTTACTTTTCACCTCGCCTTCATTATTTCATTTAATGTTCTCAACTACCATAATTATAAGTTAATCACTCTTTTTTTCCCCTCCCAGACAAAGGAACTGAGGCTCAAAGAAGGAAACTAATGTGCCCAAGAAGAGTGGTGGTGTGGGGATCCAAACCCAGCCCTTCCCCCAAATCCAGTCTTGATAAGGCAGAGTGGATCCTTGTTCCTTTTGCCTTCTACTCAAAGTGGCTTGTTTTCTTTAGAGCTGTGTTGGTAGGCTCGTTTTAGAACTGTGTGGTCAGACTGGAAGTATGATCGGCTCTTTAAAAACTTCCTAAAAGTCATATTAATAAACATGGCTTAGATAAATCTTGAGAATTGGCCATCATAACCAAAGACCCGCCAAAGGAAAATTACCCACATAACTTGTGTTCTAACAATCAACAAATGCGTCTGGGGCAAATGATGGGCGTGATTTGCTACCAGGGGCATGGACAGTGAGGGGTCTCAGGAAGAAAGTTTACTCTCAGTCCTCAACTGCTCACGCTGCAGCCCGGGAGGCCGACCTCAGAGAAGCAGAACTGAGCTAGACTCAACAGGACATTTGTGAGACAACATGGAACAAGAGCTAAGAGCCTAGGCTCTGGGTGTGAGACCTGCTTCCATCGCTTCTAGCTTGGGGAAGGTAGCCAGCCTTTTCCATTTCTCTGAATCCATTTCCCTTACCTGTGAGATGGAGAATGAATACTTACATCCTTGCAGACACGTTGTGAATATTAATTGAGAAAAAGGCACAGAGCATATAACACAGTATGCTGCATGACATTCCCTGTATGGCACTCCCTGTCTACATGATATATCGATCCCTTCCCAAGCTTAAGGGAGCCTGAGAATTTGGGGGAAGAATGCCAGTATGGGGCAGTGAGAGAAGATGGCTTCTTGGACGGGGAGTTGGGTGGTCCCGTCTCTCCTTCCAGACTTAGATTAACAATGACTTAATTCCAGAAATATTGTCAGCAAGTAAAATAAATAGACTAATGACTGTGGGCAAATTGTATGTTAATGTATCTAGGCATTGTTTCCCGTCTGACCTTTAAATATACGTTTAATCAATCTAGATGGATGAGTCATCTTGCTCTTAATTAATCTTTTCAGACATTTATAGAGAAAAAGCGAAGTCTTTACAAAGACCTTATAAATGTGTTTAAGCTTAGTATAGATTTTTATTTATGTGCGTAGCATGAGCAGCCGTTACTCCTAAGTGATGGCTTGTTTTGAATATTCTCAGACCTTCAAAATGTTTTATTTCCACTCGTGGGGAGGGAATCAGGGGTGAGTTGAAAGAAAACACATGATGGCCATTTTCCATGGCACGAGCTGGCTAACCTTTCTGGGCCGTGCATGTTTGTTTGGATTTTATAGCATTACAAGGAAGGAGGCAGGAAGAAAGAGACAGGGGCACTCTCTTCAGGAGGCCCTTTTTGGGAAATGGTGCCACATTCAGAGGTTCGTCTCAGCTGGAGTGACCCTGCGCTTAGTCTCCTTTGCCACAGAAATCATCAGTGTCACAAAAGCATTTCCCTGGAGCCTACAGGCTGGCTCTCACAACGAACACCAAGACAGTGCTCAACGGCATTTGTTGTCAGGGGCTTTTGTTGTGTCAGACATCGCTGGGGATGAATCATCTGCAGTGAGACCAGGAGTTTGGTTCTGTGCTATTTGCTGTAGGGATTGACTTAAATTGGAGTCAGTTCTTCTAGGACACCAGGCTGTGTGTGTGTGTGTGTGTGTGTGTGGCAGATAAGGGCATCATCACTCAGTCTTTAAGCTCCTCTTGTCTACCAAATTTTTGTGCCCTAGGATCAATTACTTTGGCTATTTTTGTGGTCCAGCCTCTAGCTTTTGATATTCATTTGTAGTGAGCACCTGCTTTGTAGCAGACACTGTGCTAGATGTTGAGAATACAGTGGCATATTCCATCCACTGCATTCCAGGAGCTTATATTCTATGGGTTTAGATATTGATAAGTGACATTTCAAAAAATGAAACAAGGTGCTGAGAGAAGGATGGCATGTTTACAGCCAGGAACAAGTCCAGTGTGGCTGGAAATGTGGTCAGCGGTGTGGGCCAGGCCCAGATCACGGTGGGTCGCACGGGGCGCAGTGGAGAGTTTGGGTTTTACTCTAATTGCAGTGGGAAGACATCGGAGGGTCTTAAGCACCGACACGATCTGATTTGGGTTTCTGAGAAATTGCATTGGCAGTTGAGAGCCTCTCTACTCAAAGCGTGGTCCATAGACGGGCCAGCAGTGTGAGCATGATGTGGGAGCTTGCTAGAAAGACAGAGTCTTGGGCCCTGCCCAGGGTGTCTGAAGCAGCACCTGCGTCTTTAATAGAATCCCAAGTTTGAGGACTGCTTTGGTAGAGAGTAGGTACAGCAGGATGAGGAAGAACCGCTTTACAAGCTCCTGCCCCTGTTTCTTCTCAAGTATAGGAAGTGAGTTGTTCTAGGCAGATCTCAAAGAGCCAACCCACACTTGCCTCCAAATTCCACTTCTGATTGGACCGTTTAACATAATTTTTAATTCACCACTTTATTTCTCTAGTTCCTAGGTGACTTTCCTTCTTGCCTGTTACTCAGCAGCTGAACTATTGATTTTTTTTGGTGTTTATCTATCTTTCTGTTGGTTCTATGGTTCCTTGGCCCCCAAGAAATGACCACTGTTTCCATCAAAATTCCAAGTAACAGTTGCATAAAATAGCCATTTCTTAAAAGAAAGATAACTGGGTCCCCTTATAATGTTGTTATCAGTTTGACATTGACATTTGTAGGCTAGCCATTATTACTACTGAATTACTACCATGTTATTAATGAGGGCTTACTGAGTGCTGTTGGCATGTGTATCAGTTAGGATTAGGTTTGCCTTAAATTGTTAAACTGATAACAATGGCTTACACAAGATAGAAGTTTCTTTCTTTTTTTTTTAAGAGAATTAAATCATTTATTGATTACGCATGATAATGGATGATACACAGGCTTCATTCCCATCTGTAATTTTATCTGGTACCATTATTCAATTTAGATATATTGCATAGGATAGGCCAACAAGCATCTTTATAACCAATAATTCCATGATTTTCCTTGGATGACCCCTTTTAATGGTGAACTTCAGATCACAACAGTAACCATTGGTTCAACTACACCAAAGTTTCTGAAGACAATGGCTTCTCTACCCAAGCAGGCTGTCAATGAAATTCAAATAGAACCTGGTATCACCCTGAAGTGTAAATTCCATCTTTACACTTTTGGAGAATTTTACCAAAATGGGTTCAAAGCAGACTAACTTTACACAGCACATTTTTTTAAAAAGACACATTTATTCAGTGTCATGATCAGACTATTACATTTAGCAATCAACAGCATGAGTGCAAAAAAAAAAAAAACAGAAATCTACATTAAACTCTTTGTTGGAATGCTTTACAAGACATTTATTTCTTTCTTATGTCAAAATCTAGAGGTAGACAGTGTGGAATTGTTATTAAGTTTCTATTCTATAAAGACCTCAGGGACCCACACTTGTTCAATCTTGTTTCACCTTATATAGCCTCCATTCCTAAGATCACCTCATAGTCCAATGTGGCTGCTTTGCCTCCTGCCATCACATTAAAATTCCAGCCATTAGAAAAGAAAATATGAAAAAGGAGATGCAAAGGAAGCATGGCAGTAGACTTTTAGGAAAGCTTCCTAGAGTTGCCACATGATACTTCCACTTACACAACATTGGCCAGAATATAGGCACATGGCCCCAGTTATGTGGCCCCACCTCTGAGAAGTGTAGTTTTGTTTTGGATATCCAGGTACTCAGCTAAAAATCAGAGATCTCTTTCTTCAGAGGAAGGGGAAAATAAGTATTTGGGAATAACTAGCAGTTCTTAACAGCATGTGATTTAGTGTATGACCTAAATATATAATGGTTCCTCCCCACTAAATTAATCTAGGCTGAATATTTTGTACCATCATCTCATTGTTGTGTCTTGTAATTCTTTCCACTTTTCTTTCCAAAGAAAAAGAGGTGTCTGATTTAGCAAGAATGCATTTCTGCATTCGAAGTTGAAATGTGAAGATAAACCTCACCCACTTGAAATAGGAGAAAAGAAAATCCCCTGGATAGAGGGAAATATGCAAACAGTGCTATTAACGTATGTGTCTTTTCCTGAGCTGGGTCTTTATGCAACAAAGGAGTTGGAGGTAATCCATGCCCCGCCACGGAGTATTCCTGACTCAGCAACCAGGTCCCGTCCTTGCTGTACTGCCAGAAGAATGGAAAAGGGTGCAAAGACTGGACTTTTACAGGAACCTATTCCTTAATTTCAAAACGTATGTCTGGAATGGGTGTATTTTAAATGTTTCAGTGCAGTGACTAAGAGGACAGGCTGTGGAGTCAGTAGGGCTGAGTTGAGAAATGGCATTTCAACTTACAAGCATGCTACATTTGGGCAAATAATCACTGATCTCAGTATATGTGCTAGTAACTGGAGAAAATGATAGCATCAGGTGAGGGTTCATTTGCAATTAAATAAGATATTGCATGTAAAGCCTTTAGCACAGAGCTTGGTCTAATTTAAGAACTCAAAAAATGTTGGGTATTACAGATCCAGCCAGATTACAGAGAAAAAGGAAATATATATATATACACACACACACACACACACGCACACACACACACATATATATACTTTTAGTGACAGGGTCTCACTTTGTTGCCCAGGCTAGAGTGCAGTAGTGTCATCATAGTTCACTACATCCTCAGACTTCTGGGCTCAAGCAATCCTCCTGCCTCAGCCTCCTGAGTAGCTGGGACTATAGGCCATGCACCACCACACAGGGTCTCCCTGTGTTGCCCAGGCTGGTCTCGAACTCCTAGCCTCAAGTGATCCTGCCGCCACGGCCTCCCAAAGTGCTGGGTTTACAGGCGTGAGCCACTGTGCCCGGCATGTACCCTCACCTCAATTGGTAGCTTCCCATTACCCTTAGGATAAAGACCAAACCTTCTAACGTGGCCTAGAAGGCCTGTGTGATCTAGCCCTCGAGTGCCTCTTGGGCAATTAATCACTTTAATCTAGGAGAGCAGTTCCATAATGATTTTTAATGTCTATATACCCATGTGTCTTGTACCATGGTTTTTCTTGCTCTCCATGTTCCAGTCTCTCTGGCTTCTTTCTCAGGTCATTATACTCAACTGCTTCCATTTGCTGTGGGATCTCTGCACGTGCCTAGGAGGGTCTTTCCTTCCACTCTGCCTTATTCTTCAGATCTCACCTCAAGAGCTTCACACCCTCCTGAGGCCTTGCCTAACCCTCCCCTGGGGGTAAGGTAAGGGAGTTACTTTTGAATTAACATCTCAAGCCTTCTTTATTGTTAGGTTTTGTACTTCCAGACCTACAGAGCGTCATTTCCCAATCATTTTTCTGCTTGATTCTTTTTCTTAGAAATTGTTAGGTATTTCTTTATATCTGGTCTCTGCTGCAAGTTATTTCTTTTTTTCCTAAGTCACCCTTAGGTGGTGAGTGGTGAGTCAGCAGCTCTTGTAGACACCTTATTCTCTACAAGAATTGGGTAGGTGAGGAGAGGAAAGATAATGATAATAACAGCAACTGACATGCATGGCCCCATGCGTCAACTCTGTCCACAGGTAACCATCCTGCATGGGGGATAGACGGTGGCTCACCTTCACACCTAGGAGCTTCTGCATCCTAGCAAAATCCATCTGCTTGGACTCCCGCTGAGGATACCTGTTTTAATTGGCCAGGCTGGGTTTCCTAGCCCATCACTAGGATGAGGAGGAGAGGATTACCCTACCTTTAGTTCAGCTGGGGCTATCCCTGGAGCTAGAGGTGGAGCAAATCTGCCTCTGGCTGCTCCCCATTGGGAGATGAGCATGATCAATGTGAAAACCATAAGAACCGTGTCAGTTACAGCCATGTTCTTCTCAGGGCTCCCTTTAATCAAATCTAGCAGCCAGATTTGCTCATGACACTGCACAGCTTTGGTACTGGTGCTTATTTCAGAGCGTAAGCAGATTAACACTTTTCACTTCTGGATCTTTTATTCTTGGCTACAGTGTATTTGCAGGGATTAAAAGCCTACACTCTACTAATTCCTAGTGCTAATCTCTAATAAACACAGAATGCCGCAGAGTGAATAACATACTATTAAGTTGGCTGAGCTGCATTTAGCACCCATGTCTAAAAGGTCTTTCACAATAAGATGTCTGATCATTTAGATTTATCTGCTTCTCAAAGAGCCAATCACTGCTGGCATGCAGACATGAAGCTCTGCTTGCTTACAGCTACTCTAAAAACTTTCTTCCAAGGATGGCTCGATCTCACTCCACCAACTCTAGGATTAGAAAAGTAAGGATTTTAGGTTATGAATTTCAGTGAAAGGGGAGAAGGGGAAGTATTCTTCTAACTTTAAAGTGCATCACATTCACCTGGAGGGCTTGTTAAAACACAAATTTGGGGGCTCCACCCCCATAATTTCTGATTTATTAAGTTAAGGGTGGGGCCTAGGAGTTTGCATTTCTGAAAGGTCTGTAGATGCTGCTGCCGCAGGGATGAGACTTTGAGAACCACTGATCTATAATGATCTTGTCTGACAGTTTGGGGGTGGGAATAGGATTTGGCCAGAGCTTATCATGCTCCCTTTGAAAATCTGGCTCCAAATTCATAAACATGATTATCACTCCAGGAGAGCAATTCCATTAACATCTTTCGTATCTAGGTACCCCAGTGCTCTCTTAATCATGCCTGTATTAAAAACTAAAAATGCTTCTTCCTTCTTTGTGCAATAGGCAACTCTTCTCTGCCCTTCTTTTTTAGTGTCTGCTTAACCACGGCTGGACTGAAGGGCTCCCTTTGGGAGCTGAGCAGGTTCTCGGGGATCCTAATAGCCATCCTGGCGGCATCTGATGGGCAGAGCGGTCTGCGGGTGGCAGGCACTTTGCTAATGGCTCTTCCGGCATTGTGGCATTTAGGCCTCACACCACCCTGTGAGATAGGGACGCATATCACTCCTACCTCCCAGAGAGGAAACGCAGGCTGGGAAGAGGTTAAGTGGCTTTTCCCTCTTAGCTAAGCAAGAACTCAGCCCAGGCCAGTCTGACCCCACGTCCAAGCTCTCCCCAGCCCAGTCATTCTGTCTCTCCGGTGAAATCGCAAGAGGAAAGTAAACCACGGTGACCTCTTCCTCGAGGATCTGAAAAGCTTCCCGTCAGACTCCAGCTCTGTGGACCCAGCTTCCCCCCTAATCTAAAGAAAACAGTGAAAGGGCTATGATTGCTGAATGCCTATTAATCAGAGAGAAGCCCAAAATCCCTACCACAGCATGTTACTGTTCATAGCCGTGTCGTTGGAGGGAAGTTACCCCATCCATTATTTTGATGGGCGCTGGAGGGAGGGTACGGATGAGATCAGCCCCAATCGGATCCAGAAATTATTGGCAAGTACAGTTGTGGAGTGTGTGTTTTGTACCTTTTTCAACCTTTCACTGAGGATAAATAGCATATGACAGTAAGCCGTTATCTGTTTCAAAATGCAACCAAAAATAAAAAGTCTTCCAAAGGGAGAAATGAAGAAAATGAGGAATAGAGAAAGAAGATAAAGAGCAAGTGCTGGAGTTTCCTCCTTATCAGAGACATCCATTATTGTGCCATATTTCTGGTCCACCAAATGACTGCTCCTCAAATGATTTCCAACCTTCTGACCCCAGGTTTTTTCCTAGGCAGTGAAAAAACAACCCTAGGTTTGTCTCTATGCATGCATAAAAGGTAATCTTTTGTTTTTATTTGCAGATAACAGTAGAAATCCTGCATGAATGTTAGCTAAAACTGAAGCTCGGCTGGAAGAGTGTTTATAAATAGTTGGGATGGGAAGACAAGAGCGTGCTAGTTTTTTCTCTATGCTTCCTCCTTGAGAAGGTTATGTGTTTAGATTTGCTCTGCAACCTGCCAGGCGGTTTTGTGTGGGTTTGGACTTGACTCCGTGTCTTCTGTATTTATTGTTTTAGCATCACTGGCTCCAATAAGTCTTCCTGTTCAACATGGGTTTCCAGTAAATGGCAAAGGCCCTTTAAATCTGTCTTGAACAGACAGGCCCAAAAACCTTTAGAGTAACCATTGGGTGGGCATTCATCGAAGGGCTCACTGTCATGTTTATGTACTCACATCAGAGGTAGGAGGTTGCCCCTCAGCTCGGGGAATGAATACAGATGCTATGATGATCGGCAGATGAAAGCTAGTGCAAGCTAACTGGTAGGGCTTGGAGGAGGCTGGCTGGAACCATAACCCAGCCAAGGTTGGAGTGGAGCGCTGCTGTTGCCTCATTAGTGCTGTCATCATCACCGTTGCCTCCCAACTTATGCTGTAATGGGTCCAATTTACCTTCAAGTCTGTAACTAACACACAGATCACTTATCTTCTGTTCAGCAGTCATCAGACATGTCCAAGGCAGATTTCAGCCCTTCCAGCTCTAAATCCAATCTTGAGGTTTTCCAACAGTTACTCTGCTTTTATTTATGTGTCTGCTTAAGATTGACCATTAAACCTTGACTCATAGACTGTAAAGCCACAATTGGTGTTTATATGCATTCAGGTTGCTCGTAGCTTTTAGGTTCATGGATGGAGCTTTAAAAATATATATTTTCAGTGGTTCTACTATGCTTAGATATACGGTAAAAATAAAATCAACGGAAATTTCCCAAAATACCACTGCTAAGGAAGGTGGGGTTTTCTCCCTTGACTTTAGCTCTTGGACTTGGCTTTTCTTAGACACATTCTGTCTGGAATAATTACGAGTATGAGGGAAGGATGGAAGTAAAGTAGCTGATACATAGTGCGTCATTAGTGTAGTTTAGTTCCCTTCCCACTTTTATAGTTTTCACTTTTCTGATCTCAGAAGATTTAGAATTCTTCTAATTTGTACATTGAGTTTAGAGTGAGAAGGAGAGTTAATATATGCCCAGTTCCCACGATTAATGGGTTGCTTTCTTTCACTTGCCAATTAAAAAATTTGACTGCTAGGTTCTACCAGATTGGGAGATCCTTGAGGTCAAGTGCTGTTCTAGGCCCATTTCTGCGTCCTCATCACCTAGCACAGTGCTTGGCTCACAGAAAGTGTGCACTAAGTGATTGTTGAATTCAGTTGTCTCATTTCATTCGGCAGTTCTGCAGAGCTCTAAGTACCTTTGTAAATGCAGCATGATAGGATATGGTACAATATAGTGAAATCATTGAGTGTCAGAAAGGATAACATTTGAATGATGGGGAACTAGGTGCAGAGACCTTGGCTTGTCCAAGGTCACAGAGTCAGAATTATTGAGATGGGTTTGAGATCATGTTATACCAACATGAGGCTGTGCTCACTACAAACTTCATTTATAGCCACAAATATTTTTAATATATTATTACCCTTAAAATTCACGTTATCCAGAATTTATAGGTTGAAGTCCTAACGCCCAGTACCTCAGAATGTGACCTTATTTGGATATAGGTCTTTACAGAGGTAATCGAATTCAAATGAGGTCCTTAGTGGGGGCTCTAATCCAATATGACTGGTGTCCTTGTGGAAAAGGAAATTTGGGCCAGGCGTGGCGGCTCACGCCTATAATCCTAGCACTCTGGGAGGCCAAGGCGGGGGGATCGTTGAGGCCAGTAATTCAAGACCAGCCTGAGCCAGAGCAAGACCCCATCTCTACAAAAAGAAAAAAAAAGAAAAAAGAAGGGAAATTTGGACAGAGAGAGATGTACAGAGGGACAAGACAACATGAAGAGACAGAGGGAGAAGGTGGCCATCCACAAGCCAAGAGAAAGGTCTGGGAATGCAGCCGTCGGAAGGAACCAACCACGCTGAAACTTTGATTTCAGACTTGCAGCCTCCACAACTGTGAGAGAATCAGCTTTCGTTATTTAAGTCACCCAGTCTGTGGTGCTTTGTTATGGCAGCCCTAGCAAACTAAAACAGCTTTTGGTGTTAGTTTCCTAAGGGTACTGTAAAAAAAAAGAATACTACAGACTGGGTGGCTTAAACAGCAGAATTCATTGTCTCCCAGTTCTGGAGGCTAGAAGCCTGAGATCGAGGAGGCAGCAGGGTTGGTTCTTTCTGAGGGCTGTGAGGGAAGGGTCTGTTCCAGGCCTCTCTCCCTGACGTGTAGACGACTGTCTTCAGGTTCACAGACGGCTGCTCCCTGCTGTCTTCACGTCGTATTCCCTCCGTATGTTATGACATAAGGAAAACTACTTTGTGTGTTTAGGCAAATCCAAGGCACTGTCAGGACTCCACAGGCTTTACTTCATTTACTACAAAGATAATGTTTGTAGCATCCTTGTTATTCCCCCTTGCCCTGCCTCAATCTCCTCTTTTCTCTCCTTACTCACTCCTGAACTGTCCCAGGCCTCCTCTTTTACCTTGTTCCTTCTCCCCAAGGCCAACCTCCACCTCATATGTATCCATTTTCTATTGCTATACAAGAAAATATTACAGATTTAGAGTCTTAAAATATTAATAACACTCATTTGTTAGCTCACAGTCCTGGAGGTCAGACGTCTGGGTGGGCTTGGAGAGGTTCGCTACCCAGGGTCTCCCAACGCTGAAACCAAGGTGCCAGCCTGACTGGGGTTTTGTCTGGAGGCTCTGGGAAGAACCCACTTCCAAGGTCATCCTAGTTGTTGGCAGAATTCAGTTCCTTGCAGCGGTGGGACGGAGGTCACCTTTTTCTTGCTGGTTGTCTGCTAGTGAGTCACTCTCAGCTCCTGGAGGCTACTCCCAGGTCATTTCCACATGACCTCCTACAACTTCAGAGCAAGCAATGGGATCTCTTTCTCTTGCATTGAATTCTTCTCACACTTTGAACCTCTCTAACTTCCTCTTCTGCCACCAGCTGGAGAAAGCTCTCTGCTTTTAAATAACTCGTAAGATTGAGTTAGGTCCACCCAGTCTCCCTATTTCAAGATCAACTGATTAGTAACTTTAATTACATCTGCAAAATCACTTTTACCATGTAATCACTGAGCAAAGATCATGGGGGCCATCTTAGAATTTTCCCTGTCAGACCCTGCTACTCAATCTAAGGTCAAACAGTGAGTAAGAGACAAACAGAAGCTAGCGGGTTCATCCATTTGTAGGTGATGGGAAAATTCAAAAGCAAGTTGGAATCTTAAATCTAGGAAGAAGGTTAGAAAAAAGAAGTTCATGTGAGGAAGGACCATGTTCTTTGATCCAAGTTATTTATCAATTATAATTGGTAGAGCAGCTATCTTTTATTAAGGGCCTACTATGAGTCAGTCACTTTTGAAGATGACAGTGCATCGCTGGCATTATTTTGAGTTTTAACAACAATTCTCCAAAGTAAGTTGCACCAGTGACCCCCTAGAAATTGGATAACTTGTGCATATGGCAGTGACAGAACCAAAATTCAGACCTGTGTCTAGAGAGCACAAGGCCTATGTTCTTTCCAGAGCCACCAGCTTCCTCCTTGGCAGGAAAGCCCACAGGTGGTGCAGTGGATGATCTGTTTATAGAATGGCATCGTTCATGCAACCTGTGCAATAAGATGACTCAGAGAACATTTTCTGACAAAATTAAGGTGATTCCATAGATGCTACTATGAAGTAGGTCCCGTAGAATCTGGAATTTGGAAAAATTATATTGTTTTCTGAAAGTATGAGATGTTTTCTGAAAGCTGAAATGAAGAAGGCTGTTGGCAAACACAAAGTCAAAGAGGAGAATGATCTAAAAGGAGATGCAGAGTGCTACTCTGGGACCACACTTCTCGTGCACTGCCCTGGCGGAAAGAATGATCCAGTTTTTAGATAGAAAAGATTTTGGACTATAGAAGCATAATTAAACAGGCTATTCCTGGGTTTGAGAGCAACACTGTCTATAATGTCCAATTCTCCTTGCTTAAGCTCTGATTTATCATTTAGTATCTATCTTTAATAAGGTAATACTTTGTCTAGAAAAATAAACTTAATTCTGGTATGAGATGCTTTTTCTCTTCTTTTATTTCGTATTAAATTGTGAAGTAAGTCATCAAACATTTAGTGAGAGCCAGTTATGTTGTAGGCATTGTGTTACGCATTGAAGATGGGATGTCATTTCTGTCCTCCAGGAGCTTCCAGCTGGTCAAGTGATTGCTGTTCGTGTTCTTTCACCAGGTGATGTGCAAAGCAAGAAGATAAGATGGGGGTGACTCCTGGTGGCATTCATAAATATGGGTGGAGCCTTGGATATTGTGCAGGCCAAACCAGTCTTGGAGAATTATTTCCAAGATCTAATCCAGTGCTGTCCAGTAGCATTTTCTATGGTGAAAGAAATGTTCTAGATCTGCACTGTCCAATATGGTACACAGTAGCCACAGATGGCTGTCGAGCACTTGAAACGTGAGCAGTGTGACTGAGGAACTGAGTTTTAAATTTTATTTAATTTTTATTGCTTTCACTGTGAATGGCTACATGTAGCTAGTGACTCCTATATTGCACAGCACAGAAAATGTACACATATGTGAAGCTCTTCATTCTGTGGGTTATTTTGAAACCCATTGACTCTCCCCTCTCCTCTTTCACCTCTTGATGTATTTAATCTAATATCTGAGTTATTTCCTCATGTATCTTAATCTTCTCAGATTAGTTTCTGGTATCAATGTAAACACATGCAAATCAAATAATTTTTAGAGGTGGAATTACAAAGCAAACAATATATTTTTAAACAAGCTGAAAAAGGTTATCGGCCTAAGCAGCATACCAAGGAGTGGAAAATAATTAGTTGGATCACGTTATTTTAATCCCATGTCTGGGTGTTCTAAGCAAACTCATCTTCTGCCATTTGAAGAAAATTGCCAACATTTGCCCTCCTGTCCTTTGAGGAAACATGCCAAATATGCCTTCGTTTCATCCTGTTTAGACAGTTGTTTTAATGCCCTTTTCTGATGTTATCCCTGAACACACAATTAACAGATTTCTGCTAAGATCCCAGCTGCCATGAGAATTGTCTGTCTGTCATTCGTACGATCCTTCAACCCTGGCTCACTTACATCGCTTGGCAATCAGATTCTATAATAACTTTAAGCTGTTCTGTCCGAACAATGAAGCTCTATGGGATTTCAGTCCAACCTTTTTTTTCTTTTCCAAGCAAGTTTACCTCTTCTGTTCTTAGCGTCCGCCGAGCCTGCCCTGCCGCTCTTAATAGGCTATGAAAGTTTTACGGGTTTTTGACCATTTTGCCTCTCTCAGGGCATTTTGATGCCAAAGATATCAGAAGTACATTCCCATTTCCCTCAGCCAACGGCTTGTCTTTCCCGGCTGCTTTATTAAATAGGTGTACATCATTGAGAAGGAGCTCTGAGATTTTCTGGCACGATAAGACGCACTATATATTAAGGCTATTGTTTCAGATTCCAGCCATCGTCCTCTCAAATTTAGCAACCCAATAAGAATGTGTCCTTTGGGCATGGTACTACAATAAGTCCAGCACATGGGCCCTTCTTTCACAGGGTCAAAGGAACAATAGTTGAGCACAACGGGGATTTTTGAAAGACCTGTGGGCTTTCCAATGCTATTTGAAAGTAACTTGCTGTTAAAAAAAACATCATGTAACATGTAATTTTAGGAAATATAAAATACAGGAATGTGAAATGAAGATAATAATGGATATATCCTATGACCTAGCAATTTCATTTTCAGGCACTCATCATTGCAAAATATTTACACATGTGCCAAAAGGAGGTATATTAAAGGAAGATAATGAGAGCATTTGAGATTTGCAAAAGAATTAAAACCATCTAAACGTTCATTCACAGAAGGGTTGGTTAAATGAATTATAGGACATCCCTACAATGGAATAATTTGCTACCATTTGAAGATGGCACAGATTTATTTATGGGTGCTGATATTGAGTGGTATTTAAGATGAATTAAGAAAAAGAAGCAGGTTGCAGAACAGGGTATTAGTTTGCTTCTATTTGTGTGCTGAAGAGGCTTATTTATACCAAGAAAGCCCCAGACACCCACATATGTGCTTTTGTATGCACAGAAAAATTTGGAAGAATACCTGAGAAATTGCAAAAAGTGATTATTTAAAGGAGCTAGAGTTGTTTTATTTGTATTCCATTTGTGCTGTGATTTGTTTTTGAAACCAGGAGCATGTTTTAATTTTTCCAGTAAAAATTACTTAATAAAAAAGACAGTAAATCTACTACTCAGAACATTTTAAAAAACATTTTGGAGTATATCCTTCTAGACTTTGCTTTTATCCATATATGGCATATATTGGATAATGTTGAAAATCAGTCATTTTGTGATTTTTCCCCCAAGTATAAATTTCTCATGTCAATAAATGTGCTATCATTTCACTTTTTTTTGTTTTGATGAACATTATTGGTCATAAAATGCACAGATAGTAAAATTCACCCAATTTAAGTGCAGACAATAAAATGCACCCATTTTCAGTGCATAATGTTTTGACAAATATAGACAAATTTGTATAGTATCATTTTTAATGGCTGCATAGAACTGTTTCTTACCAAATAGTAATTTCTG
This sequence comes from Varecia variegata, assembly GCA_028533085.1. Lineage (NCBI taxonomy): Eukaryota > Metazoa > Chordata > Mammalia > Primates > Lemuridae > Varecia > Varecia variegata. Next base: position 152,811,716 of record CM052436.1, on the reverse strand, counting down.
TTTTCCTGGCCCTAGAGACTAGTTTAGGGAGAGGTCCGTGAACCAGGTCAGCCCAAACTTAGCCATTCCTGGAATTTCTGGTAGAAATACCATACTTGATTGCCCATTCCACACAAATGGATGGTTAGGATGTTTCAAATGTTGAACTGTTATAAATAATGCAGAGATAAATGAACATTTTTGCAGCCAAGTCATTGCACACATTTTTGAAAGAACTGTGGGCTCTCCAATGTCATTTTAAAGTAATCTCTTTTTAAAAAATCATATATAAGCACAGTATCTTCTTAATCTGAGTGCCTAGAAGTAGAATTTCTGGGTAGAAGTATATAATTAATCTATTGCTAAATTTCTCAAGAAGGAATATGCCAATGTATTCACCTCCACCCTCAAACCCTCTCTCTTTGCTTGCCTCTGCCTATTATTTTTTTGCCACCTTGGTAAGTGTAACCAGATATATATTTGAGCCAAGCTTACCACTTGACCAAGTAGATGTAGGAGGTTGGGTTGCATTTGGAGAAACTGTGATGTCACAGAAGGAAGGCATAGTTAACAAAGCAGGGCTATGTGGCTTCTACCATGGGGGCCCCAACATTGCTGTTTGCTTTTGCTCTGCCTGGAGCTTGCTTCCCCCATTTGCAGGATGGGTTCCTTCTCCTTCCTCAGGAGGTGGCTGCTCAGCTGTCATCTTTCCAGTGTGGCTGGCTGTCCTGCCTAGCCTAGCTACATCTGTATCCCTTGCACCTCTTTCTTGCTTTATTTTCCCTCCATAACACATCCCTTCTGACTTACTGAACATTTTTCTGTTTTGTTTCTTCTGTCTCCCAGTGCTAAAATATAAGTAAGTTTCATACAAGCATAAATCAATGTTTTGTTAATTGTCACGTGTGTACCAAGCACAGAGTAGTTCTCCAAATAATTGTTGACCGAATGCAAAAATCACACTTTACAATTTATAAAGCACTTTTATACATAACCTATCACTTCACACCATTCCTGTTCCATCCCTCGTCTTCAAAATAAGTAAACTGAGTCTTCAAAGGATCAAGAGACTCCTCCAAGGTCAAGCATTCCTTCATACATTCTTGGACTCCAAATCCGTCTTTCTTTCCACCTCATGTGGCACCTCTCTAAGTTCACAATTGTAGGCTTTATCCATTTTCCTGAAGGAGATTGTCACATTCTCCTTGAAGTGGAGAAATGGTACAGGTTATGGCAGTCGGGCCAGGGACTTGGTGGAGTAAGGGGATGAGAGTATGGAGACCTGAACTCCATTGCTGGCTCAGCCACAGAAGCCCATGAGTAGCCTCAGTAAACATTCTCTATGGGGGCTCAGTTTCCTCCTCTGTCAAATGAGGAGACTGGACCGGACAGTCTGAGATCTCCTCCAGCTTTTCTATTCAATGACCCTAAAGGAAAATATCCACAATTGATAAATAGATGCTGTCCACCAGTGGAGGCCATCCCTACCACATTTAAAATCATGGGCCCAAATTATCACCAGTCTGCCTTTAGCTCTAAAAAGGTCCCTTGCAAGAAAGTGAGTCATCACCTACGTGTTTGCTTATCACAGGAGAAGGTGTCAAAATGAAATACTAGCTAGACGGATGGCAGAAAATTCCATTCTCAGAATGGGGAATCCCAAGCTTTTGTAAGTTACAACATTATGTCTTAAGTACTTTGTCTGAATGTATAAACACTCCTTCTATTAGTCAAGATTCTCTTAGTCACAAGTGCCAGTAATCTAACTCAAACTAACTTAAGCAAAAGTGGTAGTTTATTGGTTCACAGTCCTGAAAATTTCAGGGTGGATATTAAGCTTCAGGTAAGGCTGCATCAGGGTCTCAAATAATGTCATTAGAACTCTGACTCTCTCTGTCTCTCAGCCCCGCATCCCTCTCTGTTGACAAAGTGGCTGTCACTTGTTCCTCACTTACATATTATCCTCTCAGTTCACCTAAGTCTTCCCACTATTTCCACCAGAAGTACCAGGAATGGTTCTGATTAGCCTGACCTGGGTCACAGGCCCATCCCTCTGCGATGGCCTCTCTGGCCAGGGAGATGGAATACACAGATGGCCAAGGGCTGAATCATGCACCCACCCCTGGACGGTAGTGCCAGGCCTGGTCTTATACAGACCATGTGAACTGAGAGAGAGAAAGGGTGATTTCCTGCATGAAAACAAAGGTGCCTGTACTAGGGGAAACGGGATTTGAACTTGGCTGGAAAAAAGAACACAAGTTCACTATCATTTTGCCAGTCTCTGCTCCTTCCCTCTGCCTCTCCAAACAGAGCAGGATATGGATTTTGCGGTGTTGACAGTGGTGCTTGCTGCAGAATTAGGGCATTTTAAAATTTATTTGGTTGTGAACCAAATTTATTGGGGGATGGAAGGGAATTCCCTCACTCCCCATAAGGTCCCCGGACATACCCCGGCCTGTCCAAACATCACAGCTAGTTATCACTGCCTTGGAGAAATAGCCAGAAGTGCTTGCCCAGGAGCTTCCCGAGCTCGCTGGAAATGCGGCGGGAAGCCGTGGATGCAAGTGTGTCTTGGCACGACATTGGAGGGGTCACACTGCTGATGGCCCTCATGCGCAGGACCAAGGAATGACGCTCCCCAGATCCTGCCAGAATTCTGGGAGCTGGAAGGCCTACCAGTTATAATCTGGAATCTTTAGAAGAGCCAGTAATTCAGGGCCTGGAGATTTGAAAAGAAGAAATTTCCTGTGTCCTTGTTTCCCCTTCAAAGAACACAAAAAGACAAACTTTTTGCAAGTAATCCATTTCCCCTCGCCCCACCAAAATCCAAGGACAATTTTAGTGTTTTAGAAAACATTTTCTGTCTTATGGAGAAAGGACTGATTGTGGAGAAGGGAAGTAGTCACAGAAGATGGTTGAACCTTCCCCATTTCTTTTCTTTTTTTTTTTTTTTTAGGATATATCATTTTATTTTTTTTATTTTTTTTTTGTTTTTTTTATTTTTTTTTATTTATTTCAGCTTATTATGGGGCGTACAAAAGTTCAGGTTATGTATATTGCCCATGTCCTGCCCATCCCCCCGAGTCAGAACATTCAAGCGTGTCCATTCCCCAGACAGTGCGCAACGCACTCATCATGTGGGTATACACCCATCCCCTCCCCCACCCCCACCTCAGCATGAAACCCAATTGGTGTTATTCCCAAATGTGCAC
>CM052436.1:152788633-152808425 GCA_028533085.1 Varecia variegata | reverse complement strand
GGCTGTCCGGAAGTGCAGAGGTGGAAGCCTTACCCAGTCCTTGCCCCTGAGAAGCTCATGGTCTCTGATGAGGGTCTCTATAGACTACAGCTTAAGAATCTATGAAAATATAGATTAAGGGTTGGCAAACTACAGCCCTTGGGCCAAATCCAGCCCACCATCTGTTTTTGTCAATAAGGTGTTTTTTGTTTTTTTTTAATTTAACAGAGTTTAATTGGGCAAAGAATGATTCTTGAATCGGGCAAACCCCCAACCTGAATAGATTAAGAGAGACTCCCTGTTTTTGTCAATAACGTTTTAATGAAACACAGATATACTCATTTGCATAGGGTTTCATATTTCAATGGCAGAATTGAGTAGTTGTGAGGCGAAGCCTAAAATATTTATCATTTGGATCTTTAGAGGATGTTTTCCAATTCCTGATATAGACCACAGTACGTATCCCAGAGTACAGACGTGGTGGGACTGGGGAGGTCGCCCCGAGGGGGCCATACCAGAGCTGAGGCATGAGGGATGCCCCCGAATTAATCAGACAAGGCTGAGAAATCAGGGTAGGCCAAGGCAGAGGTGTTTCCTTGTGCCAAGGCAGGGAGGTCGAAGAGTCCTTGGGACTGCAAGAATGGCCAGACTGAGATGTGGGCTGTGGCCACATTATGATTATTCAGAAGTCAAGAGGACCCCTGAAAGCTTTAAGCAGCGGCAGAGCCGATCAGGGTTGCTCTTTTGGAAGTTCACTCTGCAGTGGAGTGGAGGATTGGTTGACATGGGACGGCTTCGTTTCCCTTCCATTCTCCCCTCCTCCACCTCTCAAAGTATTTAGCCTCTTGGACGCACGCCAGTGTAAGTGTCCAAAGCTGTCTACAGTTGCCCTGGTGGCCTGGGGATCCCATATGACCTTGTGGCCCCTCCCCTCTGTGATGGCTGGTCCTTCCCGACTCAGGGCTGCCTGCAGCTACACGCAACGTAGAACAGGGCGGGTGGGGCTGATTTCTGCACTTGACACTTGCAGCCTCCTCAGTCTCCAGACAGAAATTTGAGTGGCAGTAATCGGATAAACAGTTTAATTAAATAATATTAATATTAAAATAACAGAACTGGGGCCAGCATAAGGAAACTCATTGCCCTTTTCTCAAAGTGACTTTCCTTTCTATGCATTATGATGTAGCAGAGCCATTGAGGATGCAGAGAAATACAAGGGATTGATTTTGCCTGGCAAGGGGGTCAGACTGTAAGAAGCAATTTTAATAGCCATGCTATGAAAGGGACCTGGAGAGGACAGAGACAGATCAGACCTAGGCTTGGGGAAGTTATAGGGGAGGCAGAAGGGAAATGTATTTTATATTTATTTTTGAACGTGAGCTACAGCATACTTTACCAAATAGCTAATAGCTAGCTAACCCCTATTTTCAAGTTGGAATTACAAAATTCCTTAATGTGTTTGAGGCTTTATTTCCTCTTCTTTATCTGAAGGAACAAAACATTCTTGCTAGAGGCATATTTTTGGGTCCTTCACTTATAAAGTTACTAAATTTAAAACTTGCTAAAACATTTCCCAACTTAAATTCATGAAAAATACTTCTTTGAGACTTCTAACATTCTCATCTCCCCAGACAGAGACCTCAAAAGCGTCTAACCACAGGCGGGCTTTTGCAGCAAAGCCTGGTGCAGGCAGGTATGCAGCACCTTCCTGTGTCTCCTTCACTCCCCCTTGGTTACACGCCAGGCCATCTATCCAGCTGTCTGGTTCTGATTATCCTTGTCAAGTGCTCAATGATAACTGAGGCATTAGCCACTATGGATGTGAGGCCCGTCCTGAAGATAGAGGATGGTCCACATTCCAGGCATGGGCATTCGGAGTGGATGCAAGAAGCAAAGATTTCCCCCCAGCTGTGTTTCATAGATGGCTGCATGCCTGGTTTACGCTTGAGGCCAAATCTTGTTTTCCATTCAATTTGTTTTCACAGCACTATTGGTAGTACCACTGTCCTAGCAGAAGCTGGGAGAAGGAAGGGATCTATAGACAGTTCTCGATTATGTGCTCAGAAGTCACAAGCAGGGGCAGGAATAACCACACACAGCAGGTCAGCAAAAGCCCTTCAGTGATGACTCTAACACATTCCTCTGCACCTTTTGCCTTCCCATTTAGACTTCACTTAATAAACTTGCATTTCCTGTGCTATTTTATTCACGAAGCAGCTGGAAGTGTAGAAAGGCAATTCAAGTAGGAGCAAAACCCTCCAGAGAAAATGTAGCATATGTGAGCCAACTCTGGCACTTGGTTGAAGCTCATGCTCTATCTTCGCCTTTCATTCTATTTTTTCTGTGATCTGAATGTGTTCCCCTAAAATTCATGTGCTGAAACCTAACCCCCAAGATGCTGGTATTAAGAGGTGGGGTCTTTGGAAGTCATGGGGGTGCTCCCTCTTAAATTGGATGAGCCCTCGTAAAGAGGCTTGAGGGAACCCTTTTGCTCTTGCACCATGTGAGGCACTTGGAAGGTGCCATCCGTGGGGAAGCAGGTTTTCACCAGACACTGAATCTGTTAGAGCTTTGATCTTGGACTTCCCAGCCTCCAGAACTGTGAGAAATAAGTTTGTGTTGTTTATCAATTACCCAGTTTATGGCATTTTTGTTATAGCAGCCCAGATGGACTAAGACAACCTTCCCTTTTCTGTTCCTTTTTTTCTGTACTACAGATGGATTGGGGGTCTCTCTAAGGAGAAGTGTAGTAACTTTGTTGTTTGCTATGGAATAAAATAGAATCTTGAAATAATGAATGCATTGTTAAGCAGAACTTAGGGCCTGAAGTGAGATGTACAGAAGTGCACCTCTTGAATCCTCCATGTACGACCTGGGTGAACCGTAAGTGACTTTCCCTCTCTGAGCCTTACTTTTGTCACCTGCAACACCATGAGGGGAGCGGTTCTGACTTCATAGTGTTGTTGAGATGATTCAATCAGATAACACAAAGGAAAGGTGCAGTCCTATGCCTGGGTATTAGAATTCTATTCCAAGAACCAAATATCTTACACACAACAATCTTTGATGCACCAAGGTGGGCATGTGGGCACTATTTCCTGCCAGTGGTATCACCAAGTTGCTCCATTCATATCTTCATCAAAGTGGTTTGTGGACCACTTTTCAGGTCCAAGCAATGGTGAGTGACAGTAGATAGGAGGCAAATATAAATAGTTTATAGGGTGGGAATGGAAAGGCAAGGAAAGCAAGAGAAATAGACTGTGGACTGAATTTTATGTCCATAAATATTTACTAAGCTCATACCATACTCCAGGCACAATGACAGTGTGTACCGAGTTATGGAGGATACAAAAATGATCCCTGCCCACGAAGACAGAACTCCTATCATTGGGGTTTGGGAAAGATAGGAGAGTGTAGAAAGGATATTAGGGTATAGAAAGAAATGCCAGAACCAGACTCAGAAGGAGAAGATAAAGCAGCAGGCATATAAATTACATATAGTTAGACATCCAGTCCTTTGCTTTTAAAATCATATTGCAGGTATATGTACGTGTTCTCTCTCGTCTATGCTTGGTGAAACACTACCCAGTAGCTACCTCCAATGCCACATGCTCTGAGAAATCTTTCAATATCATCAAAGGCAGACAGAAAGAATCTGAATCTCTCAATCTCTCTGTCTCTCTTCCCTCCCCAATCTCCCTCCCTCCCACTCTCCCTCTCTCTCCCCGAAGTGTTAATATGTTGTCTGTATAGGATTCCTATGGCACTTATTATAAACTGCTTTGATTATTTAGATTGCTGTCTATATTAATCAAACTTCACTTGCAGTTTGTCCGTGCGGACACAGTGCTCCTTGAGTGATAGCAGCCGCAAGGTCGAACCAAAGCATCTCCGACGGGATTCGCCTACCAAGCCAAACAACCATGTGCTTACAAACACAGCTGTATATAAATTAGGAAATCAAGAACTATTTACCTTTTCTTCCCAACACATTACTGCTACATGATCTTGACGGAGACCAAACAGGGGAACTTCCACGAGACACCGGGAGGTGCAGCTGTGTTTCCAAATGGCTCACAGGGTTTGAATAATTCAGAGTTTACATTAAATACCTCTCAGTATTAACAAGGTACAGAATAAACTGTTTGCTGATGACGCCTGAGCCTTCAGATAGGATGAACTCTTCTCAGTAGCTTACATTTCACATCGGCAAAGCCGGCAGTGACGGCCAACACCCTTGGGGGCCTGCAGTCCGTTTATCTTTCTAAGAAACCAGGTACAACCAGGCGTCTGAAGCTGTTCAAATACAGTCCAGAAACAGGCCAAGTGTGTGGCTTCCACCAGAGAGACTAGAATCTCAGCCCTCAATATGCAAACACTAAGGATGTTTGTTTTCATCTTCTTTACCAGGAAGATAAATGTAGTTTACTCTTTCAAAAGGATCATTTGGGGCCATTTATTTCCCTTGACTTCAAATAGAAGCTACAGAGAGGGACTGATAATGTTTAAAAACTGGGTCCATTTTGTTAGTAAGCAGGCATAAGGCCATGTGCTAACGTTGTAAGGCCTTGATGGGAATTCCCAGAGTCTAGCCTAGGAGCCAGGCCGGGTCACCAGAGGCTGCACACGTTTGTTGAAGAAAGAGCATCTTCGTGGATTTATTTCTGTGTCCAGAAAAGGGCATTTCACTGTGATCATCCTTGAACTTTACCCTGCAGACTTGGGTGGACTATTAACTAATTTAGAGACAGCTAACAAACCACTTCGGCAGTGTAACTTTCATTTCTCCTGGGTCTTCCTTTTTATTTTTTCCTTTTGATTTAGCAAGATAAAGGAAAAAGCTTCTAGAATTTATGCCTGGCCTCTTCAGCTACCCTGGTGGTGTTTACATATAACTGAAAATTGCTATAAATCCATCTTAATCTTTTTGTGGGTGAATTGCTAGAAAATGCTGGAATACTTTATTTTGGCCATGTCCCAGCTCCATTTAAAATGCCAGGCACAGCAGGGGTGAATTCGTTCATGTTCGTTTGAGGATAGTCAAGCAGAGGAAGTTGTGTAAGGGGTTTGGAAATGGTAGGGTATGGAGGAGGGCTACAATAAATCTTGAACAAAAGGTAGTTTATTTGTGCTACCAAATACGCCTTTCAGGAAAAGGCAATTTCTAACCTGCAGCAAGTCACAACTGAGGGGAGATTGCAAAAATAGGGAATTGCTTTGAATTTCAAATTCAGTGAACTTGGAGCATGTCATCTTATTGTTAAATTCAGCAAGGAAAAGGAAACTCACTTATCCAAAGTTATGATAATTGAAGGGGAAAAATAGGATGAAGATGATATTAAAAAAATGTATTTAAAAGAGAGAGTTCAAAATGAACAGAGAAACCATAAGTAAAATTCATGTGTGTGTGTATGTATATATCTGTGTGTATATATGAATTTTTAAGATCTAGATTCAAATCTTCGATCTGCTACCTACTATCTGTGCAGCTTTGAATAAGCTATTTAATCTCTCAACTTCGATACCTATAAGAATGCCAACCCCACTGGGTTGCTGTGAGGTTGCAGTTAAATACTGTGCATACTATACCTGCTATATACTGTGTGCCCATCAATAATCAATCCTTTTAAAAATTGTATTCAGCATTTTAATATCATGGATGGCAAATAGGTTTGATTTCTAGTGTCAGCTTTGAGTAATTAATTAGTTGTGCCTGCCTGGAGTGCTGTGTTGAGAATGGCTCTGAGACTGTAACTGAGTTGACAGAACGGAGGAGGGTGATCGATTATTGATGTCTGCTACTGGCACGGAATGCGAAAGTGTATTTGCTATCCTGAGTCTAGAGGAAAGGTCATGAGATACCAGGAAACCCAGTCTCTCTGCCTCCAATTAGCTGGACAACGTGGACAACTTGGGAACATTCTTTTACTCCCTGCAGGCCTCATTTTCTCTTATGTAAAATAAATGAGCAAAAAGTTTTGATCTCTAAGGTCTCTTTGAAACTCAAAATTCTGATTCTAATCTGAAAATACTGCCACCATTTCACAGGTTTGGAATGTTAATACATTTTTTAAAAAACCTATTTTTTTGTTAAGTATGAATACATTTATGTATGTGAAATTGTTCTATGGCCCTATCTTGAATGGCGCCCACCATCACATAAAGTGAATGGGTATATAGGTGAGTAAATGAAACTAGGTTTGAGGCCTCCTCCTCACCTGCTGTGAGCTCCTGTTTTAGTCAAAACCTGTCCGGGCCTCAGTTTCATTACCTGCAAAATGGAAGAGAAATTATTTCTGTCCCCTCCTGACTCTCTGAGATGTGGAGCAGATGAATGAAGTCACGTTTCTAGAGTGTTTTGAACTTGTCAGAAGATAGATCTTATGTGACTCTGAAGTATGAGTATTCATATAAAAATGTGGCCCAGAAATTGCTCCCTGGATACGAAACACTTCAATATCTATTTGATGTGCTACAGCTTTATTACACCAGAGTAATGCTTCCAGAAGGAGAAAGAGATGGGTAAAAAAATCCAGACTTTACCATTTTCCTTTTAAGTTGAACCTTGTTTTTTTCCTTGGTGTAAATCACACCATCTCTGCGAAGGTTAAGGATATATTCACAGCTGAAAGAAGCTTAACATTGATGTGGTTCCATTTGGCAAAAATGGCCCCCACAGAAGCAGATATACGTTCGCTACTTACATATACTTAAGACCAACTTGCTGTTGAAAATATGCAAAAATGAATCAACATGAAGTTGAAATATGTTGGCCCCATAAATAGTTATGACATTGATCCTAGAGCCAGATTCCATTCCAGTAGATGAAGTCAGAACTTGAAAAATGTCACATTAATATTCCCCAAAGACAACAGTCCTAAGAATAACTGCATCAACAAAGGAGGGAAAAAGTACCCCCAGCCCTCACCTTGGAAATACAAGAAGGCAAGCCAAGATGGGCAAATAGAATGACTTTGCTTCTTCCTGGTCGCTTTGAATCAACAACTGTAGCTACATCTACCTAAAGCACAGAAATAAAAGAAAAATGATTTTGCCATCGCTTACTCCACTTGACTTTCTTTGCCTCTTACTCGTGGATTCTAGACACCAATGATGAGAGTGACAGTGCTGGCGACTGCCACACCATTTTGGAATGGAAATCTGTCTCATTTTCAACTGAGGCGTGTCAATGTGACAGATTCCAATAACAAGGTGAGAAAAATCTGCATATACAGATTTTTAAAGAAAATATACAATAAACTGATCCAGTACTCTTGACAGGCCACGCTTCACCCCCTGTCCCCGCCGCCAGCCCCACCTTTGAGGATATCAAAAGGGGCCAGATTACGGAGAGTGGGATTGTGTGGACGGGTTGGCAAAGAGGCTTTTGTGTGAGAGCTGATGCTTGCTGTGTGGTCTCTCATTTTGCTTTTTGGGAGAGAGGTGGGGATACTGTCACCTAACCCAGGGTCAGGAAACTACAGCCTGCAGGTCAACTCCAGCCCACCGCCTGCTTTGGTATTGTGAGATCAGAATGATTTTTACATTTTTAAATTGTTGGGGGGGTGGTGGCGAGAATCAAAAAAATATTTTATGACATGAAAATTAACCTTAATTCAGATTTCAGTGTCCATAAAAACAATGTTATTGGATACAGCCACACCCATCTATTGACATATCACCTAGGACTGCTTTGGTGTCATAAAGGCAGAGGTGAGTAGTTGTGACAGAGACTGTCTGGCCTGCAAAACCTCAAATACTTATCATCTTGGTGTTTACAGCAGAAGTTTGCTGACCCCTGATCAAGCTTGGTGAAGAGGGCTTCAAGGGGCCCTTGGAGAGCTTTGAAATGTACCCCTTGTGTTTGGGAGATGTAGACGACTGGTATCTACTCAGGCCTGAAAAAGTCTCACTAAAAGGACTGTGGCCCTGGAACCTCCTCCTTCCAGGGAATCAAAGGCCAGAGAAGGGTCGACCAGCTGCTCTGGTACTGGTGCTGGGAGAATGCTGGCATGGGCTGCATTTTCCAGAATACGTTGGGGAACGCATGCATGAGTATTTCCCAAGGATGAGATACTAGTCAGGTGAGAAAGAGCTGGTGTGAGTTCCTCTTGGCTGCCTGGAAAGGACCTAAGCAGGAAGAGGTTGGGGTAGCCCACTGAAGGCCCAGAGGTTGAGGAAGAGGTCACAAGGGATCACGTGAAATGGCTGGTGCTTTGCTCTTCTGCCAGCCCAGAAGTTGCCCAGCCAAGCACAAACCTTTGTATCCTGCTATGAGATAGCAGTTAACAAAGAGAGGGTGATAGGCGGGTGGGAGGTGATGAGAGCCAGCCAAGCTGGATCCATTCTCTCCAGCTTTTCCAAGATTGTCTTCACTGATTCAAGTTCAAAGAGATGGTGAAAAACAGAAATACAGTTGTGTTTTATTACTGTCATGAGCCATACTCATCCAACATACCACTTACACTATTTATTGAGTAGTTTGAATACACCAGAGCTCTGTATCCGTATTCCCATTTAAGTATTAGGACAACTCTCTGAGATTGGTATTAATACACCCATTTTACAGGTGAAAAAACCAATGTTCAGATAGCTTAAATGACATGCCCAGGGTCTTATGCTGGTGAGTGGCAGAGCCAGAACTTAGTCTATTGGATGCCCAAATGCATGCTCTTTTTATTCTACTCTGGGGGCTCTCATTTTAAGAGTGATATTAATACTTTTGGTGCCGTATTTGTGTCCAGAGCCCATTTCCCCCATGATGGCAGTGTTCATCTGGTAGTTTTATTGTTAAGGAACAAACATTTACAGCTTACCTTACGGGGTGGGGGTTTATAGCAAGGACAAGCATTTCCCTAAATCACCCAGTAGTAGAATTTAAACTCTAGTGTGGGTGTTTCAAAATCTTAAGTTCTAAACCCCATGGGATATTGCCTCACAGAAATACTAAGTGTGTGGCACTGGGGCAGTTTAGAGTCATCCAAATGATTTCACACATGTTACTTAATTGGATCCTTGCAACAGCCTGGGGAAGTAGGCAAGGAAATTATTGTCCTTATTTTTCAGATGAGTAAACACAGGCTCAAAAAAGTAGCACTCAGTGAATATTTGTTGAACAAATAAATGAATGACTATAACCATCCCTGATGTGTCTGTAGGTATCCACTCATTGGTCTACAATTATTCATTCTTTAACTAGATTACAAGCCATGGAGCCTCCACCTCTGTATCCTATAATTTCCTATCCTTGTATGGAATGGATGCTCTATAGTTGTTAGTATAGAGTCTCACTATTCAATAACAGAAGAGTCTTTTTTTTTTTTTTTTTTTTTTTGAGACAAAGTCTTGCTCTGTCACCCTAGGCAGAGTGCAGTGGCATCATCGTAGCTTACTGCAACCTCAAACTCCTGGGCTCAAATGATCCTCCTGCCTCAGCCTCCTGAGTAGCTGGGACTACAGGTGCATGCCACCACGCCCAGCTAATTTTTCTATTTTTAGTAGAGATGGGGTCTCACTCTTGCTCAGGCTGGTCTCAAACACCTGAGCTCAAGAAATCTTCTTGCCTCAGCTTCCCAGAGTGCTAGGATTACAGGTGTGAGCCACCATGCCCGGCCAACAGAAGAGTCTTATTTTAAGCAAATACTTTATATTACATAACATCTCAATGGGACTCAGTGAAGCTAAGGTGTTTGTTTACTTCAGGGCCAGGCTTTTGGGTGAAAAATACCTGGATCTATATCTTGTGGCTTTTGCCTGCTGGGCTGTGTTTCCATGAAGTTGGCAGACATGGTTTTCAATCCTGCTCTGCCATTTATTGGGCATCTGACATTGCACGAGTTATTGTCTTTTTCTGTAAAATGGGCCTAATTATACTACCACATTACTTTGAGCAGTAAATGATAATTTAAAGGAAGTATCTAAACACCATACCTGGCCTACAGTAGGTACTAGATAAACGGTTATCATTTTTATTTAAAGCCACTAGCTGATGGTTTGATTTCCTGAGGTTCACTATGATCTCTTCAGATCGTAAAATATAACTTCTAGTTCATAAGGAAGGAACTGGGCTCTGCTATTCAATTTAGACAAAAGGAGGCAAGCTTCCAGAGTGTGCAAATAAACTGTTCCCAGACCTCTTAGAACCATGTGGGGCCATCACTGAGAGCAACAGGTTGTCCACAAAGCACACCAAACCAATGAAAATCCTGGGGACACGAAGGAGCTATGTTTTGCGTTCCTTGTCCAAACCCTGGAATTGGTAGATTTATTTTTAAATTCCCAATCCTATCTTTTCTACTGGATCATTTTTTAAAATGTCAGGCATATTAAACTGAGAGGATAACCTTTCATTTACTCAAGTCCGAACACAGCCATTTTTGCTCTTCTCATTTGAAAGTGGTGATTATTTCTGAAGGATGAAAGGATTGGGTGGTTGGAAAATAAGATTGTGTAAAAAGACTTTTAAAAAGGCTTTATTGGGACACATTTCCTCCCGAGTAAATTGAGCTCACCAAATAAATTAGATCCCACTAAAGCATGATTGTCTTATTCATCAACTAATTAATCATGGATACAACGGCTGAGGCAAAGCGATTTTACCGCATAGATATAAACTGCTGTTTTGCAAGTGAAAAACACAATTTCTTTTAAAAGAATTGATGAACATCTCCCTTGGAAATGCCTCAAATATCTTTTCCCTGAACAAATAGGATTCTACTTTGATTCAAAATTTCTTTGTGTCATCATGTTCTTTCTAAATTTAAAATAACAATAAATTGATAATTTGCACTTTATTTTCTTTCCTGTTGCCCATGATTCTGGAAAGACTATTAGAGCACATACTTAGCATTTGCAATGATTTCTTTTTCTGCTAGTTTTCAGACTGGACAGTGTGCTTCTTGAGGGAGGATCTACTTCTTTTTATTTTTGTCCTATTCCCACACTTTTACCTAGCATGTAAGAGGTGAGCCATAAAGGTCCTTTAAAATGGAATTGAGTGACTTAGGTATTTCCTGCTGAAAAAGATCAATCTTGCCAGTATTTGGGTAATAGCAAATTAGGTGAGTAGCAAAGAGAAGTGAGCAGTATCATTTCACGTGTGGTTAATCTGGGAAATACACTCCCCCCTAGTTGGAAGTATTTGACCTTCTCTGAGTAGGAAGCCCAATTAGAATCCTCCACACTGATGTTATTTGGTGACAGACCCCCTGTAATTCCTTTAATGTCAGATTCTGCTTGGTGTTTCATGCCATAAAACACATGGATAGGGAGCCTGTGGCAAATTGAACATCCTCCAGACTCTCCTTCCTCGACTTGTCACATCTTTGCAAATTGTTTTCATGGTCACACATCTCCAGCATGAACGGAAGCATCCCCCAGTTACGAAACACTCACAGCCCACAGGCTGCGGGGCGGGCATTTGCTTCTAGTCCAAACAAGCGGAGATACAGCTTCGCTCCTCTGGGCATCAGTCTTCACAGTAATAGCAGCATGTTGCTCTCAGTGTAATCCTAATCTAAACAACCAATATTTAAAATGACATAAACCTTTTCCTTGGGAACCTGAAAGTTTGTGAAAGGCCTCACATGGCCCCCGCTGAATACTTTAGTTCTATACTCCCTTTCGTTTTGGGTCACAAATGCTGTTCCTTTTCAAGAGCTGGCTTGGGAGATCATTTGGATTTGATCCTGCTGGCCTGATACTACACACTTGGCTGGCTTGGACTTCCTGGCTCTGCTGAGGATACTATACAGCGGGAACAGAGGATGAGTCCTGGTAAATCAGTCACCCTGTTCTTGGGCTATTTACAAGGTTCATTGAGAATATATATATTTATATTATGTATTTTGTATACACAGTAGTTCCCACTTACCCACGGGGATATGTTCCCAAACCATCCGGTGGGTGCCTGAAACCACGGATAGTACCGAAATCTGTATTTACTATGTTTTTTCCTATATATACATACCCATGATAAAGTTTAATTTGTAAATTAAGCAACGTAAGAGATTAATAATAAAATACAACTATAACACTGTAATAAAAGTTATGTAAATGTGGTCTCTCTCTCAAAATACCTTCTTGTATTGTACTTACCTATTTGCAGACTGCAGTTGATTGCAGATAACTGAAACCAGGGAGAGTGAAACTGCAGATAAGAAAGGACTACGTATCATATAATCTATATAGAATTGATCCTTGACCAAAACAGGTTTGAACTGTGCCAGCCCACTTACATGTGAATTAAAAAAAAAAATACAGTCAGCCCTCTGTATCTACAGATTCTACATCCGCAACCAAACATGGATCAAAAATACAGTCTTAGAGGGAAACAAAAACCCACAGATATGGAGGGCTGACTTCATATACGTAGGTTCGGCAGGGCCGACTTCAAGACTTGAGTATGCACAGAAGTCACCAGTGGATACTGAGGAATGATTGTACATGCATATTTTTTCTATCTATCTATTCATGAATCCATCCTTTTCTTCCTATCCCAATTCCAGGGGCCATCTTTCACGCCATAGTTAGATTTGCAACCCCTGGTGTTGTGTAGTACACAGCTTGTGCAGCTGTACACAGCAGCCCTGGTTATCTAGCATTCATTGAGCACTTACTAAATTCCAGGCACTGTGCCAAGCACTTCTCATAAATGATCCCCCAAATTTTTAGAACATTCTTATGAAGATTTACTGTATGTCTTTTACACACGAATGAATTGAGGTTCAGAAACTACCTTGAGGATCTTAAACAAAGATATGTCAGGGGAAAAGTAGAGTGTGCAATAAGAGAGGGTTATTGGTAAGCATGCTCCACCTGTGAGCCTCAGTGAGGGGGCATTTCTTCCTCGGGAGGCATGTTAGACCCTCTTCTCCATGGGTGGGATAATGGAGTGGATGGGGAGGTTATAAAAGCACAGTTGATATTTGATAGTTGAAAATTAAAACACAATTTACAATTTTTACACTATAACTGAGGGAAAGTTTGACAACTTGCCATGTAGTAACATATAGAAGATGACTCTACATGCAGAGTTACAGTGACTCTTAATGGAGAGAGGTGGGAAGAGGTGAGCTCCTCCCCTAAGGGTTATATTTAGGAAACTATGGAAGTTGGTGTGGGATATTTAGGTTTATCAAAAGGAGCGTGGGGTGCAAAAGGCTAAAAAACTCCCATCTACACTGATCAAATGAACCCAATATTTACCACCCAATAATTACTACTACTTCAAAGTTTTTTTACCCAGCAAAAGCTAAAAGTTGTATTTTCATTCCAGTTTCCATTATACAGATTAAATTCACTCAGCAGTGACTAGTTTTTTGTTTTTTTTTTCCTCTGTGAAGTCCTGGCTGGGTTAAGCTGGGCATTGCTCAGAATATATACATTCCCTGCAATGGCTGTGAAAATCAGACCTTAAAACTGGAGGATTTATGGTGCTACAAGCAAAACCAGGACTGCAAAGCCAAATAAAGGTTAGAAAAGAGGTAGTTGGGTTGAAAACAATAAAATGCTTCTTTTTTCCCATGCATGGCTACCTAGGAATTTTTCTCCAAAATTTTAGACCAAGAAAATCATAGCGACCTAGAGCTAAAAAGCCTTTGAGAACTATTCGTGACAACTGTGCATTTATAGGTAGAAAAATCAAGGCTCAGATGGGGCTTACCTGAGGATGCAGAGAGAGAGAGAGAGAGTGACTGAACCAGCACATCCTGACTGCTGTCATGTTGTCTGCCAGTAGACGGGAGCCCTCGTCGTTTGTAACCTTGGCATTGACCAACAGACTGAATGCTTCTCTTGTATGCTTATTGTATGGTTTTTAACGAATGGTGTTCTTTGGCAGATGTCTTTTATACTATGGCCTGACACATATGTGGAAATGTGGAATATTTTTGTTTGTTTTGGATATCCCAGCCTCCCCTTTCTTTTGGGAAATGAGAATATACCATCATAGTGCTCTGACCTCTGGCATGGAGGGTGGCAAGTGACCTGTGCAAGTCCAATCAGAGACCTTTCCTGAGATTTGTTTGAACTTGAAGTCTTTTTCATTCTGATGAAGGAACTTATAGTATAAGAGCAGGGGGGCTGCTAGTTACCATGAAATCCACTTTGTGAAGTACGTTGACAAGAAACAAAATGAAGTCAACATTCAGGGTTTGAGTGTCTGAGTTCAAATGTTTGCATTGCCACTTCCTGTGTGACTCTAGGGTACTTACATGTCTTCTGTGAACTTTAGGTTTTTTCATCTAAAAATAGGAATACCAAGACGAAAATTAAGTTATATGATGTATTAAAAGTACCACTTTGAATGCCTAATATATCATCAATGCTAAAAATAAAATAGAGGCTAAGACTCCTGCTATATATATATATATATATATATATATATGTATTTTGAATAACTAACTACCTTGCTCTGTGTTATGCCTTGTTTTATTCATGTAGTTCTTGGCAAAGCTAATCCACAGTACTCATAATTGCAGTTTAGCTTTGCTGTACTGCAACGGACTGCATTGTGTCACCTCCCCACCTCCCAAATTCATATGTTGAAGCCCTAACCCCCAATGAGATAGTATTTGGAGATAGTCCCTTTGGGAAATAATTAGGTTTAGATGAGGTCATGAAAGTGGAGTTTTCATGATAGGATTAGTGTCCTTATAAGAAGAGACTGGAGAGCTTTCCCTCCATCACCCTTCCCACCATATGAAGATGTAATGAGAAGGCATCATCTCCATACAGGTCAGGAGAAGAGCCCTCCCTAGGGAACAGGATGAGCAACACCTTACCTTGGACTCCCCAGCCTCCAGAACTGTGAGAAAGCAGTTCCTGTTGTTTAATTCACCCAGTCTATGATATTCTGTTATGGCAGCATGAGCTAAGACAAGCACATAGTGTTATTTTTGTTTTGTTTCTACAGTAAATAAGTAAATATAGCAAATAAAATGTACTCTTTTGGGGGGTGTACTGGTAGGGAGATGGTGGAATGTTGGTAGTCTCAGTTAACCATGGTCTCAGCAATTCCAGCTTTATAGAAAAAGCAAGCTGGGAAAAAAATTAAAAAAAGAAAAAGAAAAAGAAAGCAGAGGATATCAGGGGATGGAGAACATCTTTTCCTAGCATCTGGGCCTATCTTCTGTCCTTTTGGGAAATTGTGGCTGGTGAATTTCTACTACAGCCCATGTCTGGGTTCAGAAATTGTTTTTGGAGGTAAATTTAGACATATTTTTCCAGCTACAGCTTTGAAATACAGCTTATGAAATACAGCTATGAAATTCCTAGGCTTCAATGACCAGTGCTATTTTGCATGTTTTCACATATTGAGGACCTTCTATATGCCAGGTATTCTTAAAGTAGCTGGAGATACAGCAGTGACAAAATTGACAAACATCCTTACTAGTTTTTAAGTCTCTCTCTCTCTCTCTTTTTTTTTTTTTTTTGAGACAGAGTCTCACTCTGTTGTCCAGGCTAGAGTGCCGTGGCATCAGCCTTGCTCACTGCAACCTCAAACTCCTGGGCTCAAGCAATTCTCCTGCCTCAGCCTCCCAAGTAGCTGGGACTACAGGCATGTGCCACCATGCCTGGCTCATTTTTTCTATATATATTTTTTTAGTTGTCCAGCTAATTTCTTTCTATTTTTTTTTTTTTTTTAGTAGAGACGGAGTGTCGCTCTTGCTCAGGCTGGCTCTCTTTTTTATTTAGGTGAAATTCACATAACATAAAATTAGTCACTCAAAAGTGAACAATTCAGTGGCACTTAGTATGTTCACAGTGGTGTACAACCACCACCTCTGTCAAGTTCCAAAACATTTTCATCCACTCCAAAATGAAAACACATACCTCTTAAGCAGTTGCTTCCCACATCCCCAAACCCCATCCCTGGTACTATGGAGTACCTATGGAAAATAGGTTCTCAAGCACATGTATACATATGTTCATAGCAGCACCATTCACAATAGCCAAAAGGTGAAAATGTGTCTATCAACCAATGAATGGATAAACAGTGGTATATATGACTATATACCAATATATATGAATGAATGAATGAATAGCCATATGGTTATTCAGCCATAAAAAAGAATGAAGCACTGGTAATGCTATAGTGTAATAATGTAAATAAACTGTAAAAATATTACATAAGTGAAAAAAAGACACAAAAGGTCACATATATGATTCCATTTATATGAAAAATCTATAGAAACAGAACACAAATTGGTAGTTATTCAGTGTAGAGAATATACTATGCTAAAGTAAGACGTTAACAAGAGGGGAAATTGGTTGTATATTGGTTTGTTGTATATTGTACATTGGTTCCCACAGGGTATATTGGAACTCTCCATCCTAGCATCAGAATTTTTCTAAAATCTAAAATAATTCTAAAATAAAAAGATTATCTTTAAAAACATAAACCAAAAGCATCACAAAATTCCAATATCTGGTAAAAAACCTAATGAAAGTTATACAAGATAGCCACACTGAAAACCACTAAACATTGCTGAGAGAAATTTATTTGCAAAAAGACTTAAGCAATGAGATAATGTTGTGGTCATGGATTTGGTAGACTGAGTATCGTTGTCAGTTCTGTCAAGTTTTGTTCATAGATTTAATGCTATCCTAGCCAAAATCCCAGCAAATGTTTTTGTAGAAATTGACAAGTTGATTTTAGAATTTACATGGAAACATAAATGACCAAGAATAGTCAAAACAATTTTCAAAAAGAACAAAGGTGGAAGACTTATACTGCCTAATTTTAAGGCTTATTATAAAGCTCCGGTAATCATGACAAGGGGGTCTTGAAATAGGATTGACATATAGATCAATGGAACAGAGGGGAGTTCAGAAATAGACCCCCACACACACACAATTGATTTTTGGGAAAGGTTCCAAAGTGATTAAATGGGGAAAGTAAAGTTTTTTTTAATAAGTGATGTGCGAACAATGGACATTCATATTAAACAATGAATTTTGATATCTTCTTCATGCCATAAACCAAAATTAATTTGAAATGGATCTTAGGTCAAAATATAAAAGCCAAAACTATAATATTTCTAGAATAAAAGATTTTTTTAAACTTTGGGGTAGCAAGAATTTCTTAGAGTAAACATAGAAGAAAAAATAATACGTTGGACTTTATCACAATTAATACTTTCTACTCTTCAAAGGAGACATTAGGAAAATCAAAAGGCTAGCCCCAAACTGGGGGAAACTATTCTCAACACATAAACCTCTGACAGAAGACTTGTATCCAGAATACATGATCTACAATATATAAAGAACCCCTAACTCAATAATAAGATAACAATTCAGTTAAAAAACAGGCAAAAAAAAAAACCTTGCAAAAGCACTTTATAAATGAAGATATAAAGCTAATAAGCACATAAGATACCCAACATCACTAGTCTTCTAGGGAATGCACGTTAAACTACAATGAGATACCACCTCACAGTACTAGAATAGCTAGAATTAAAATAACTAACAACAGCAAGTATTGGCAAGGGTGTGGAACAACTGGCACTCCCATACATTGCAACTAGGTGTGTAAATGATACAACTTTTTTGGAAAACATTTTGGCAGTTTCGTATAAAGTTAAACATGCATTTACTATGACAACAGCAATTTCACTCCTAGGCATTCAACAAAGAGAAATGAAAACATATGTCATTAACAGGCAACAACTGGAAACCCAAATGTCCATCAAGAGCTGAGTGGAGAAAGATGTTGTAATGTACAGTTGACTCTTGAGCAACACAGGTTTGGACTTCGCAGGTCCACTCATATGCAAATTTTTTCCAATAAATATATTGGAATTTTTTAATGGAGATTTGCAACAGTTCGAAAAAGCTTGCAGACAAACTGCATGGCCTAGAAATAGTGAAAAAATTAAGAAAAAGATATGTCATGAATACATAAAATATACATAGATACTAGTCTATTTATGTGTTAATCGGCTGTTTATGTTATCGGTAAGGCTTCCAGTCAGCAGTAGGCTAAGTTTTTGGCAAGTCAGAAGTTACACTCGGATTTTCGACTGCGCAGGGATCAGCACCCCTAATTCTTGGGTTGGTCAGGGGTCAACTGTATTCATAGAATGGATGATACTATTTCATAGAAACATTGTTTGCAATAGCAAAAATCTAAAGACAATCCAAATACCCATAAACAGGGACGTGTATAAACTGTGAAATATTCACATAATAGAAGACCATAAATATTGAAAAATAAATGAACTAGCACTTCATGCACAAAGATATTAAGTGAAAAAAGCAAAGCTTAGAAGAACATATATGGTATAATAGTAAATTCTTACATATATAGCAAAACTACGAGGAGGAAAAAGAAAATGATGAACCCCAAATTCAGAATAGTAGTTTTCCTTTTATAAAACATAAGCTCCATGAGTCACGGATTTTTGTCTGTTTTATTTTTTATGTTACTGTTTTCTAGTGCCTAGAACATGGCTTGACATATAATAGGCATTCAAATGTTTTTGAAGAAATAAATGAGAGGAGAGGGGATTGATATAGACACTTGCAGCAAGACTAGTGAAGTTTTGTCACTTAAGTTGGATGATGGAAATATAGGGTGTGTATCACAGTATTCCTTATAGAACATAAATGTGAGTGTGTAGTCTTTTATATTATAAAACATAATAAATTTTAAAATTAAAAAACACTATCGAACTCATATTGAACAATATTACCAAGTGAGATATAAAACAGACATCCATCCTCACCCCAATCTTCCGACCCAACCTTCCTGCTGCTCCTGCCTTGGGTCTTCCCTTTGCCCTCATGGGAGGTGGGTAGGAGCTCTAGGTGTAGGGTGGGCAAAGTCCTAAGAGAGCCTCAGAGAGGCTGGTTGTCCCCACAGGTAAAAAGCAGATTAAAAACAGCATTTTTGCATTATAAATTTACATCAAAATGAGCATGTTGGTATGTCCTTCTTTGTGCATGTATGAGCATTAAAGAGTGACGAAGAAAAAGAGATGGTTAGGTCCATTTAGGGTAATAAGATGGAGCAGCATTTGATTCTATTTCTTTATTTTCTTTAGCTCCAACCATAGTTTTCACAATATATGTAAAAGTCTCTTAGATGAGTCAGTAAAAAATACCTATACCAAGGTGTTCCCAAAATATAGTCTTAGACATAGGGGGGAAATTGCCCAATCTAATCACGAGACAGCCTGCCAAAAACACTGTTTTTCCAGCACCATTAGGATCAACTGAGATCAATCCTATCTTTTAGTTTCTTTTACACATTTTTTTTGTCTTTTAAAAACAAGCCATCTGTTTAAACAACTTGGAGGGTGAGTGTTCTTATTAGTTTGCCTATTTCCACAGTGTATTTTAGTTCATTCCAGCAAGTTCTGGCTGAATGCCTATGATGTGCCTAGCACCTTAAGAAAGTGTGGACAGCAATAGGTACTAGTTCAAAAGCAGCTCAAATAAAGAACAAAACTTCCACCACAACAGACGTCATGAGTTAAGATACTGGGTAATTTCACTCTCTGCAATATTATGTAGAAGTCTTATTTGGGATTGTTGAATGTTATATGTATGGTATGGAGTCTCATGCAAAGGACTAGGAATTTTACCTTTTTTGATTTGGAAAGAAAGAAAAAAACTAGTCTTCGGTATTGATAAATGCAAAGACTTACTGCTCCCTGTGAGATGCATATTTTTATGGCTGAAGTCTACTAGCGAAGGTATTAGGAGCCTATGACAGAGCAATAGATCTAGCCCCACTCTGGCACAACCTGTTCCCAAACTTGGACAAGCTAGGTTTGGTTTTCTCGTATGTACTGAAAAATGAGTATCC
>CM052436.1:152735070-152788133 GCA_028533085.1 Varecia variegata | reverse complement strand
AAAACTAGTCTTCGGTATTGATAAATGCAAAGACTTACTGCTCCCTGTGAGATGCATATTTTTATGGCTGAAGTCTACTAGCGAAGGTATTAGGAGCCTATGACAGAGCAATAGATCTAGCCCCACTCTGGCACAACCTGTTCCCAAACTTGGACAAGCTAGGTTTGGTTTTCTCGTATGTACTGAAAAATGAGTATCCGTAAGGTTTCATCTACCTATCATACCCTTTTCTTCTCTTCTATTGCTTTTGGATATTCTACACACATCTGCAGTCTCAGTTTCTCTCTCTTTTTCTTTAGCTCTCTCTCTCTCTCTCACACACACACACACACCCCCACACGCGCGCGCACATGCACACACACGCGTGCACGTGGCTCTTAGCTAAATGTCTTCAAATGGGCTCAGCAAACATTTCTGGGGGATCCAGCTGGGGTCTCACACACATAAACTGGGAGAATCACTTGAAATATAAGTTAATTGAATTATTGAATGAATAACTGAACTCATTCAATATAAATTTATTCTCTATATGAGGACATGATTAGTGTTTCCCAAACTTCAATCGTTTACATATATTATGAATTGTGCCATATACTGTGTATGACTTGTAATACTTTTAGCTTATTTTTCTTAAAAATGTCTCATTCTTACTCAAATATAGTTTTAAAGCAAACTTTCTATTACTGTCATAATCACTTGGGAAATCTTTAGAGAGAAAAAGAACAGTGACTGTAAAAGAAACATTGATACATTTATATATTAAGAATTTTTATTCATTAGGACACCTTAAAGATATTGCAGAGATAAGTTACTGATGATAAATAATCTGCAATAGATGCACGCAGTTAGCACCCAAATATATTAAAATGATTAGAAATCAGTAAGAGTAGCACAAATAAGCCAATAGAAAAATGAGCACAAAATAGAAATAAGCATTTCACAGAAGAGATATATATGCATACATACAATAGATGCATGAAGAACTGTTCAGTATTATTAGTGACCAGGGAAATACAAATAGAGATTGATCACAAGATACCATTTTATAGACACTTAAGTGACCAAAATGAAAAAGGCTGGCAATACCAAGGATTGGGAGGGATGTTGATCCATAGCATTTCATATATGTTACTTGTAGGAGTGCAAATTAGCGACATCCCACCGGATTCTAGTTTGGCATTATCTCTGAGAGTCAGATTCACATACTCTCTGACCTAATAGTTCCACCCCGGTGAGAGGCTTGCACACGCACAGGAGACATGCACACAAGTATTCAGAACAGCTCACAATGGCAGAAGCCTGGAGACAACTCAAATGTCCATCAATGGACGAGTGGATGCTTGAGTTGGTATATTCATAAATGAAATACAATATAGCAGTCAAACCAAATGATCTATAGCAACATACGATATGGATGACTCAGCAATATGACATTAAGCGGAAAAAGTGCCTAAATGTTACGGAGGCATGATACCCTTTTTATAAAGTCAAAAACAACCAACATAAGAAAAAGAAGTTTAAAAATAAATATAGAGGCAATTAAACAATTTAAAAAGGAAGCAAGAGAATGGCGATTATGGTATCAGAGTCAGGTAGAAGGATACAAAAGAACAGAACGGTGTGGTTTGATTAGATGGGTAGATGTCTGCTATTGTGACAATCTTAACTTTTGTCTCGCATAGTAAATTTGGGAGTGTTGATTATGGTATAAAATAACTAGCAAAATAAATCTAAGTAAGTTATGCAAGGACCAATGACAACTATGTCATGGAACAAGGATTATGGTTAATTCACATCTGTGCATTTAAGGTTCTTGATAAATAAAATGAATACCACTTGTTATAAAGAGAAAATACATATAAAAAATGTAGAACAATTTTAGCTTTAAAAAGAGCTTTAAAAGAGCTTTAAAGAGAGCATCTGTGTACTGCTTCAAATCATCCTTTGTACCACTGGTGCTATACATAGTATGGAAACCACTGACCGGACATATGATAGTGAACAAGAGACTGTTTCTTCTCTCAGGGAATGTATGGCTGGTAGAGGAGGTGCATAAGAGGGTAATTGTAACTGAATTCATTCAGTGATAGGATAGTCTTAAAGAAGTCAGAGCATAGGGCAGGGGGCATAAAACCAGCCTGGCCATGGAGAAAGTCATCCTAAGAGGATGTAAAATCTAACTTTGCCCTGGACATGAAGGCTATCTTAGACAGAGAAACCCATGTGTAAGGCCTGAAGGTGGAACATTTGAGTTGCTGGAAGTTGTTTGGTTTGACTGGAGCAGAGACATGGGGAGGGAGGAAGGGAGAGAGACGGGGCTTGGGAAGTTGACAAGCGGCCTTGGAACCTGTGGTGATGGATTTGGGGCCTTATCTTGAGAGCCACAGGAAACCATTGAAGAGTTTAAGCCAGAGAGTGATATAATTAGATTTTTCACTTCACAAACAGCAGGACCAGAGGCAGAAAGGATTGGTTAGTTTAGGTAGAGGCTGATGCAGTTGTTCAGATGAGCCATGGTGGTCTGGAAGTATTGGCATTGGGATGGAGAGAAGTAGGTGGATTAGGGACTTATTGAGGTGGTGGAATTAGTAAGACTCAAAGATTGATTGGATACAGGAATCAAATAAGAGGGGAAATTGAAGAATGATTTTGAATGTCGGTATCTTAAGGAATGGTGGTGCCAGACCCTGAGACTTGGGAAAATGGGAGAAAGAACATGCATATCTTCTTATATGATGCATTTATTTGGCTAGACAGTGGTTCACAGTATCTCAAAGCCTTCTCGGATGCCACTGACATTTCTCCAACAAAGTCTGGCTCACAAGCTCTAGGAATGACAGAGATCCTCTTGTTGTTTTCAAATACCTGGACTGAATTGTTAAAAGACACTGACTATTGCAAGCCTCCTTGTGAGCAGTCTTTAAATGAAGGTTTCCAAAATCCATGACCTAACATTATCAAACCTGCTTCACTGGAATTTTAAAGTAATCCTAGATTAGTTAATTGCATGGCAAAAAGTTTAGGAGTATTGCTATTTGTGCCACTGACTTCCAGATTATAAAATGAGGTCAGAGTTCCTCTGAGATTATTTTTCTTCTTTATAAAGGCAAAATAATTACCTAAGCATGGTTATATTGGGCAGCAACTAAATAAAAAAAAAAAATCTTTTGCTTTGGGTATGACAAAAGCAACTACACGTATTTCTTTCTTTCATACTGTGGGCTATAAACATGTGAAAGAAACATTACTTTTCTATAGAATTATTGCCAAGATGAAATTTTCTGATCACTTGTTAAAAAAAAAAAATGTATGGACCTACCTCCTGTAAGAGTCCTCTAAGACGGTTAGCGCTATGGTCATTTTTATAGATAATTCCCCAGAAACCTTTAAAGCAAGATGGCCATGGGAATGATGCATTGCTAGGCTGCAGGAAATATTGGCCCATTACCTGCAGATCAGTCCCTGAGAGTTATTGTTAATATTTGGCTTTGGGGAAAGAAGTCAATAAAAATCCATGTTCATGATACTTTATGTACTCACGGGCAGGCAGAAGGCAGGCTTGGGGAAATAGAAATAGTGTATTACATAGCACATAATAAGGATCATTAATATTAGCTGCCCATTCTCACATTGCCAACGTGTGTGTTTATGTGAATGGTAATGTCACATGGTAGTTAGTAAAATGGAGTTTGGTGTTAGAGAAAGTAAAATCTTGGTTCTGCCACTTAAGACGTAATATGACCTTGAACAAATTGTCTAAACTCTCTAAACTTTAGTTTCTTCAATGGGATAATATATCTCTTCCTTGAGTTTAATGAGTTAATGCATGCAAAGACTCAAGACTAATACCTGATGTATCATAAGCATTCAACAAATGGAGATAAGTAAAGGAACATAAATGCATTCTAATGATCCACAGCAGGCTAAATTCTGATACTAGACCTAGGTGCCCAGTGTAACTAAAACATTGTAAAATGCTCCTTAAATTTGTGGATGGTCTACAGGAAATATAATAATCCCGTATTTCATGGACCCTAAAATGTGTATTTTTTAATATTTAAATGAGAAATGTTGGCTTTGCCTGCACATGCATATCAAAACTTGTGGAAAGAATGACAGCAGATTGGAAGAAAACTTCAGACCCAATAATGGAGCATTCTTTTTTTTTTTTTTTTTTTAATTTCAGGATATTATGGGGGTACAAACATTTTGGTTACATGTAATGCCTTTGCCTCACCCAAGCCAGGGCTAAAAGCATGCCCTTCCCCCATACAGTGTGCTCCACCTCCATTAGCTGTGAGTTTACCCCCCCAACCTCCCCACCTGACTGGCGCCCAATGAGTATTACTACCCTGTGAGCACCTGAGTGTTGATCAATTAGTACCAATTTGATGGCGAGTACATTTAGTGTATGTTTTTCCATTCTTGTGATACCTCACTTCAGAGGATGAGCTCAAGCTCTATCCAGGATAATATAAGAGGTGCTAGATCACCATTGTTTTTTTTTTAGTTGAGTAGTATTCCATGGTATATATAATTCACATCTTATTAATCCAATCATGTATTGATGGGAACTTGGATTGTTTCCATATCTTTGCAATTGTGAATTGTGCTGCCATAGACATTCGAGTGCAGATGTCTTTATTATAGAATGTCTTTTTTTCCTCTGGGTAGATGCTTAGTAGTGGGATTGCTGGGTCAAATGGTATTTCTATTTTTAGCTCTTTGAGGTATCTCCATATTACTTTCCACAGGGGTTGTACTAATTTGCAGTGTAAGAGTGTTCCAATCTCTCCACATCCACTCCAGGATTCATAAACCCAAATGCAAATAAGGACACTATATTAGTTATCTATTGCATTGTAACAAACACCACAAAACTCAGTGGCTTAAAACAGCAATAATCATTTGTTCTCGTGCATGGTTTCCTTGAGTTAAGAATCCAGGAGTGGTGGCTTAGCTGGGTGGGTTCTGGCTTGGGGTCTTTCATTAGGTTGTAGGTAGATGGTGGGTGAGACTGAAGTCACCTCAGTTTTCATCACTCATGTGCCTGACAGCTGGGGCACCTCTAGCTACCTCTCTGCAGTCTCTCCAGTTGGTCTCTGCAGTATGGTGGCTTCAAGAAAGACAGATTTCTTACATGGTGGCTCAGGGCTCCCCAGGTGCACGCCCCATGAGAAAGCCCGGTGGAAGCCTCATCTCCCTTTCTATCCTGCTATTGGAAGTCATGCAAGGTCATGTCTGCCTCATTTTATTCATCAGAAGTCAAAATCCTGCCTACGTGCACGGCAAGGGAAATTAGACTGCACCTTTTGAGAGGAGAGGTAGGAGAAATTTTTCAATATATTTAAAAACTTCTTCATACATTTTACAATTATGTAGCCATATTCAATTTTAGGATTTTCATCTGCATGATTCAGTATAAACTTAAATCTCTTTACAGATCTCATAGGGAACTCACAGAACCCCAAGGAAAGGTGAGGCAGCCCCTACTGGTCTACGCACCTCAGTTGGAGAAAACTTCAGTTACACACCTATTACAATAACTAGTCTCCCCAGAGTGTAGGACAGAGGTGTCCTTATGTCCCAGTGTAGTAGAGAACAAGCTTAAAGAAATAGGGAGAGAAGGAAAGACAAACTGGAAAGAGCGTTCTGTGAATTGGTGAAACTGAAGAACTTAATGTGCATGCATGGATGACTTCATGTTGTTTCAGTGCCTTTCCCACATGTTTTATGATCATTTTATTTAAATTTCAGAATATCACGGGGGTACAAATGTTTTGGTTACATAAATTGCTTTTGTACCATTTCAGTCAAAGTTTTAAGTGTGCCCATCACCCAGATGGTGTGCATTGTACATGTTAGGTATGAATTTACCCATCCCCTCCACCCCCTTTCACCTGCTTGATTTCTGATGAATGTTATTTCCATTATTCTAATGATAGTTAAGAGGCCTACACCATAAACAGCTATGACTTGATGTCAAGATCTTGCTGTGTTCATTCATTACTCAGGAAATACTATGAGAAAAAACCCTGCAAAGCACTGAGGATACAGGTGTAAGTAAGACTAATAATGCATTCTCAGCCCTCATGGGTATTACGGTCTAGAGGAGGAAACTAGCATTAACCAAATAATGATAAATGTAATAAAAGCTACAAGAGGGAAGCCGTGAGGCGCAGTGGGAATGCTAACTTAGTCTGGGAGTGGGGAGGGGAACAGGGAAGGACACATAAGCTAGTGTCCAGAGATGCGGAGATGACCAGATGATGGTGATGTGGGCGAGTTTTCTGTCTTTTCCTGTATTTGCTTTCGACCACTGTATACCTCTAGCTTCGAACATTATTCAAACATCGTGGCTACCACTGAAATAGACTTCTGGTTTACAAAAGAATGTTGTCAATGGATGGAATATGAAAATTGATTCACATTTGGGAATTGGTGATCTATAAATCCTGGCAAACTCCTCTCCCCTGCTAAAACACAACAGGGGAACACGTATGGAAATGACCTGAGTCAGACCTCTGCAAACATCGTGACTGCAGTTCACCCATGATGTTCCCATTCTCTGTTCTGGCTTTTGTGTTAATGAAGGGCTCATATTAAAAACTCTTCACTGCAGAGGCATTGACTAATCAGAGTGGATGGTGGCCGCTGGGAAGGAGCAAGGTCCTGAGGGTTCCCTGTGATGCCAGACATGAACCCTTGAATTTCTGAATTGTGGTGAGGTCCAGGAATCCTGAGGGGAGACAGAGCCTCAGGACAATGCAGTTTGCTAAATGGTCTGGAAATATTTGACAACTTTAACACCTGGTGCATCTGTCATGGCGGTGCCTGTTGAATAACTGGGTATGTTCTGCAATGTGCCTGTATCCTAAAACAAAATCGTGTGCACCGAGAAAAAATTGGTGCCCCAGGACTAGATTTCAGCGCCCAGTTCTGTAACTTGCTGTGTGACATTGGGTGAGTCACTTTTCTCCCTCCACCTCATTTTTTCCAGCAGGCTAAACAACGTCGAGGCTTCTTTCCAGTTATAACATTCATTTTCATAATTCTAAAGCCATGACGCAAGCACTATTTTTATTCTTTGCTACAAAGAACAGGCAATATTGTGGTTGAGAGCCTGGGTCCTGCTACTTGGTCTGAATCCTACTACTCAGAGATCCAGGGTGGGTTCTGGAAGTTTTCTACACCCCATTTCCTTCAACTGTAAAATGGGGATCTACCACATAGGACTGTGATGGGGTTTAAAGGAGCTGATGTCAGCAGAGTATTCAGCACCATGCTTGGTATAGGGGGACTCAATAGGTGTTAGTGCTTATTAGGGTTAATGGCTAGAGTGGGGTCAAGAGATGCAGAAAATTTTTCTTCATCCTTCAAACCCACCCATGAATTTCCAGGTTATTTTCCGAGTGCCAGCTGCCCAAGCTCCTGAGCCCCACTCCTGGTGTTAGTGGAGCAGGGAGAGTGGGGAGGGGCATGGCAGTGGGCCACGTCCTCAGAGCGTGTGCCAGGCAGGGCCCCAGGGCCCATTCTCTGTTGTCTCAATCTGTTCAGCAGGACTCTGCCATGTGCCAACTTTTCCTAAGCCATGAAACAATTTCGAGTTCATGGCATAGTGAGATGTTCAACAAAGGAGAATTCTGCCCTTTGTTGGAAGTTGGGAGTGGTATGTCTAGGACTGACTCTCCGTTTCGGATGTTCTTGTCCATCTGGAGGTGTGATTAAACCGAGGGAAGTGGTTGAGGGTCTGGACAGATCATCTCCCAATTCTCCTATTCAATTCTACTCATGAAAGAACAGTAGAATCGCAATTTCAACACATGGGGGGAAGTGGATACACTGGTAGATTCTAATTCACTGTAAGGTAACTGAAATCCCGGGACTTCAGTGGTTCATTTTGTGCAAGGGCCCAGGAAACGTGTAGGCTTTAGGCTTGGCTAGCTCAAATATTTTCACCAAGACTTGTTCTCTCTCCATCTTTCAACTCACATTTCCTCTATTTTGGCTTTATTTTCAAGGAGATTTTTCCCAAATGGTGGCTAAGAAGTCCACTCATAACTCTAGGCTTGTATTTTACCAATTTGTCAACCCTTGTGGAAAATGACACTTGCTTTTTCAAACCATGATAGTGAAGTTTCAGGTGGGAGTCTCCTGGGTCTGGCTTTTATGTGTCCTTGTCTGAATCCCACTGAGATGCTGTGATTAGCTGGGCCCAGGCCACAGACCGTGCCCCCCTCGGGATGCTATAGCGAACATACAGCAACCATCTAGACAAAAATAGGAAGTATTAAAAGAAGTATTAAAGTCAGACTTTACATACTAAGAATAGGGGAAAGTTTGGTTGCCCCAAAGAGAATTGGAGGGCTGTGCCTGGAGAAGGCAGTCAAAACCAACAGATTCCATTCCAAGCAAGGGTTTAGAAGGAAAGAAGCCATCAACACACACACCCACGTAAGAATGTGTATTTGGAAGCTTTAGTGAAACAGCCAAATAAATCTGGTGTCAATCTTGACACATTATTTTTCTGTTCTCTTTTCTTACAGCAAAATCCTCAAGGTTCACTCATCCAGCAAGCCCCTTTCGAGCTTTTCCTGTGTGCCTGGTGCCATGCTGGGAGCTGAGGGTAGGGAAAGAGTGAGACCCTCCAGGAACGCAAGGCCTGACATCTGGCTGAGAGCCGAACCGCGCCACAACTTTGTTCTATTATTTCTATATTTTATTATTCCCCCCCAAGCTTGGATCTGCTCCCTTCCCTTTGAATGCCGAGGGTTCGGTTTCCAAGTTCCTTTGACTGGAAGGCATATTCTGAAACGGGCTGTACCATCAGAGACGCAGGTAAGAAATCCGAACTGCGTGGCCTCACATCAACCCCACCAAACCTCTGTCCTGGGCTCCTTCCCCCTCGACAGGTGTAAGGACAAAAGGCTCATTGTCCTTAGGAGCCTATAGGATAAATAGAAAGAACATGTCCTTGCCGGTTAATCTGCCGGTGATAAAGAGTATTGTTTTATCTCCTGCCATCTCCCCGTTCCATGGGATGAATTCTATTGTGACACAAAGTCCGCTTTGTCTTTCCAATCCAGTGAGACGTTCAAATTGACCTTTCATATATTCCTGGGTTGTTACAACCTGAGCACCGAGTTGTTATGTGTTGAGAGGATCTTTTCTTACCCCTCACAAGGGAGCTATCATCTGTAGACATGCTATGACGCTGAAAAATAGCATGAGAAATAGCACGCACCTCCTCTGCTTAATTTTAAAAAATTAAGATTTTTTTTTTTTGAGCAGTTAGAGGTTTAATGAAAAATTGAAGGGAAATTACAGAGAATTCCCATCTACTCCCTCACTCAACCCATTTCTGTTTCCACTATTATTAACGTCTTGGATTAGTGGGGTACATTTGTCACAACTGACGAGCCAATGTCCATATGTTATTACCAATTAAAGTTGATAGTTTACAATGCATAGGGTCACGCTTTGCATCGTACATTCTATGGGTTTTGTCAAATACATGACCCGTATCCACCATTACAGTATGAATCTGAACAGTGTCACTGCCCTAGAAATCCCCTGTGTTCCACTTGTCATCCTTCCCCCTCTGGCAGCCACTGATCTTTTTGCCACAGTTTTGCCTTTTCATGTGGCATGTCACGTAGTTGGAATCATTCAGTATGGAGCCTTTTCCGATGGGCTTCCTTCACTTAGCCACATGCATTCGCCTTTCTGCACGTCTTTTTATGGCTTGATAGCTCATTGCTTTTTGCTGCCAAATAACTTCTACTTCATTTTTAAAGCCTTTAGTGTAAGAAGGCAGTATAGTTTTCCCCTCCTCTACGTTCCTCCTTTATCGGGGTTTTCCTAATTATGAGGGATCGCCTAAGTTTTCAAAGGTGGCTTACTATATGCATTATTTGAGAGAATTAAATGATGTTTCTGAACAATTCCAAGTACCTTTTAAAAGGCTAGAAAAATAAAAAGTAAATTCTAATATTGCCATCACAGTTAAACTAGGAGTCTGTCTGGGCTGCAGGCAACATTAGTGTTCTTGACAATTTTACCCAGAAGAATTTATATTCATCTAATTAGTGTTTTTCCTAAAATAAATGATCTCCTGATTTTTTTTTTTCCTAGCAACACTGGAGCTCCCACTCAGCTGGTTAATAATAACATTTGTTTTTAATACATGAGTCAAGCATTTTTCTTTTTTATTTACATTTCCAAAACAGAACCTACTTAAAGAATGGCATGGCAGTGGGGGAATTCTTATTCACTTATCTTGTAATGTGGGAGGCAGGGGTATGTGATGGTCGTAAAGGGTGCAGGGGGGGACTGAGGGAGTGAAGTTAGGTCCCCAATATGCCCTTTGTGGGCTGTGTGTCCTTCAGCAAGTCACCTCTCTCTTGGACTCAGTGTACTCTTCCATAAACCACAACTAACGACAGGCTGCACCTTGTAAGACTGTCAGGAAGATCGAAGGAGGTCATTAAACACAGTCTCAACCACAAAACACTTCCTCAAACATGAAGCTAGCCACTCAGGGCACTTGGCCCGGGCATAAAGGAAATGCTGAGTACAGTGTAGGTGCTCATTAAATTAGTCCTGACGGATCAAGGGGGTAGGGACAGGGTAAACCCCATCACATGTGGGCCCTCTGGGAACACAGACAAACAAGGAAGCCGACTTAATTGGGGTCAAGCATGATGATTAGGGCCCATGTGCATCTTATGGAACCATGGACACCACTTCCCCTGCTGAGACAGGACCACAGCAAATAGCTCACATTCTTCTCTTCCCCACCCTCAAAAGGCCCATTTCGTGAGCAAATGTATGCTTTGGTAAGGCCATTAGCGGACAGCTTGGTTCAAGTTTAATGAACAGGTTCTTTAGGGTGAAATTGAAAGGTACAAAATCAACCTCTCTCCTTCTCTTCATCCCCCTCTCACCTCAGATAAAAAGAAACTTGTCTCTAGTCACTAAGACCCCACTGGTGCAAGAAATCCATACCCCACACAAAAGCTAACTATATAACCACATACCCTGGGTATCAATTTTTTTTTTTTTTTTTTTTTTGAGACAGAGTCTCACTCTGTCACCCGGGCTAGAGTGCAGTGGCGTCATCATAGTTCACTGCAATCTCAAACTCCTGGGCTCAAGTGATCCTCCCGCCTCAGCCTCCCAAGTAGCGGGGACTACAGGAACGAGCCACCATGCCTCTCTAATTTTCATATTTTTTTTGTAGAGATGGGGTCTCACTCTGGTGGTCTCGAACTCCTGAGCTCAAGCAAATCCTCCTGCCTTGGCCTCCCAGAGTGCTAGGATTACAAGCACACCAAGCCCATTTTTTATTCTACTTTTACTTTTTGCTGACTTTCATTTTGCTGACAAAGCCTCCCTTGCCAAAGGCAGGGTAAATAAACTCAGCATATCCTGTCTCCCTTACATCTTTGTTTATCCATAAACTGTCAAAGACACAGATGAAAATTTACTACAGCATGCTTGAAGCAGTTATACAAAGGCTAAATAAGATGGGAACAAAAAAGCCTGGTTTTGGGGGAAGATACTACCTAAAATGATATCAGGCTGGTCCATGTGCTAACATAAAAAAAATTAAAGGTACCAACAAAAGGTGACCAACTGCTATAGTTAAGAACGGACTCAATCATGTAAGAAAGCAATAATGAAAAAGATACACTAACAGCAATGTGAGAAAGTATCTGTGTAGTGAGTGGGAATGTGAAAAAGCTTGGTGGTTATGAGTGTAGACTTGGCAATGAGTGGATTTTAAACCTTCTTCCACTTTTTCCCTTTTTCGCTTTAACTGGGCAACTCAGTTAACCACTGCAGATTTCAGTTTCCACATGCGTAAAATAGGATAAATTAATGTCTACCTTGGAGTATTATTACTGAAGATTTGATGAGATAAAATATATAAAAGTACTTAGTGCTTGACTCTGGTAGATTTTCATTAAGAGTTAGCTCTTATCTTTAATACGTTAATAAGGATCTTGACTCAAGGGGCACATAGCATGGCGCAGTGCCCAAACTTCACCTCCATAAAAACTTTTTTTTTTCCTCCAGAGCATCTTGTGAGGTTAAGGTTCTGCAGAAAGCAATTTGGGAAATGCTGCTTTAAATAAATAAAACCGAAGACTTTGTGGGAGAGTGGCTGTCTTGAATATCCTCATCAGAAAATGAGACGTTTTAAAGTTGTGCTTGTGGCTCTTTCTATAGCACGTTGGGCATTGGGGTTTGGGTCAGGGATGCATCATCCATGCTGTCTCATTTCTGTGGAGAGTCAGATGACATTTGTATCATTCCTACCTGCAGCAGCTTTTCTGGGACACAATTACAACAAGGACTCCCCGCCCAAAGTGGTTGCAAACTTTGCAAAGGAAAGTCTTTTTTGAGTGATACCGAGGTGTGAGACAAAGCAGCAGATGCAAGGAGCCCTGCTTGCTCAGTTCTGCCAGCACAATTTTACAAAGCGCAGGACTCGGTGAGGACGTGCAGCTCTCTGGAGGGATACTTTGAAGACAGAAAAGGACAGAGCACACAGCCCCCCATGTCTCTTGCCTGAGTCACTCTCCTTCTTTAAAGATAAGGGACCTGAGCCCTTGCCTTTTCTTACATATAAGATAACATCAGACCAGGTTGGAGATTATGCTTCTGTAATCTATAACCAGCTGAACTCTCACACCCAAACTTTGATGTGATTTTGCACGTACTGAATCTTCACCATCTGTACATAAACTATGAGCTGAAATACTGCGCTATTAGGAACTAAAATAACCCCCAGGCTTTAGGTCTGTAGTCCTCAGTAAGACTTCTGAATAATCTTCAATGCTTTAAAAGCTTGACTTTTTTCGTTAGTCAACACAGGCAGCCGGGCTCTGCCCATTCTACCCTACTGCCAGGTCAGAACTTCCCCTGGTGTCCCGTGAACATAGAGCCCGTTGCCTACCCCCTGGGGAGGTGCTGTGAGCCTGGAAGAAGCATCTGAGCCTCTCTGGGGAGGAATAAACTGCATGCAAGGTTATGCGGATTTTATGGTCTGTTATAGATGGATAATTCAAGGTGCAGGCTCACAGCTTGATTTTTTTTTTTTTTTTTTTTTAAGGAAGGTAGCTTAGCAGTGAAACTCATTTCCCACAACTCCCAAAGTAGTCTTACAATAAATCTGTGAATTTAATCAGCCTCCTCTGTTCAGGCAATCTCCCCTAATTGGGTTCTTGTGAGGGATAATAGACATGAAGACAAAAATACTTTATTTCTGGAAAGGAAGCCAGAGCCCCATCGGTACTCATCAAGACCCCATCCCCCAAGGAAAGGGGACACAGGCCTCCAGGGCAATCCCCGCACCGGGCTCCCCCTGTATCTGGAAATATTTGTCTTTCACACAAGCATTCTCTGTCTCTTCCTTCCTGGTCAGCAGCAGGAAAATGAAAACTCTGAAATGAAAACCGAATGTTTCCAGGGCCACAGGGGCCAAGTAACTCAGTGGATTACTAAGTGGGCTTCTAGAAGTTTTCCAGAAGACTGCAGTGGAGGAATGGAGAGCTGCACTGCAAATGGAAACAAAGATGGAACACAGAATCCACACTTGATGATTTTCTTTCTTTGCCCTGTCTCTGGTGGGTGACTCTCACTCTTCCCTGTCATCCCTGGCAGTGACAGTGGGGTTTCGAAGGGCCCCAGCCAGGAATGTGACACACACAGCTGCTGTCAGCTGGCAAAGCAGCCCAGTGAAGACGGGGAGGATTGGATCTAGATGCCCCGTGCTCCTCAGTTACGGAACAAACATGACCTCCAGAGCTGGCTGGTGTCTGGCGGTGGGTAGGGGTTTGGGAGAGAGAAACCCTATTATTGGAGGCTGACCTTTCCGAGCTGCTCAGCCCATTTAAAGGGGTGGGAGAGCAATGGCAGATGCACCCTAAGTTTTTCCATTCTGGAAAATGAGAGAAGCAAAGCATGGTAATTGAATTAGGAGTGGGAGAAGAGAAAGAATTTCACAAGCCTGTCATCTGTCTGGGTTCCATCCAGCTTAGCCTGGCACTGCTGTACCCTCCCCGTCCCCTGCATGAGAGCATTCCCGACACATCCCCTCAACCCTCACGGCCAGGCCTTGGCAGTCAACAGATCATCTTGGGAATTAGCACGGGAACTCACCTGTGGTCGGCAGACACAGGGCCAAAACTGGAGGAAGAACTGTGAAAAGTACGGTCTTCCCTGAGAAAAATGCCACAGACTCTCACTCGCACAACAAAGAGCTAGTGTGCTGCAGCGTCTTAGCCTCGGGCCCTGGCTAGCCTGTGAATAGGGGCACTGATGGGGCACAGAGGCAATAAAATCCCAGGTTCCCTCCTGCAGTCCCAAGCTGTGGTTTCTCCGTTTCCTCCCACCGGACAGCTTCAGTAAGAATTACTCCTAAAATCAACAGTAAAACTTAACCGCCGCTCCTTGCAGGAAAAGAGATCCTCATCTCTTCCGGGAATTTGCTTTTGGTGCGAGTCTTGCTGGCCCTGGCGTGCTTCTCATACACACATGAGCTGTCGGGGCGCCCAGATGACTCTCTTCTGTAGACCAGGGGGTACTCACACAGTGTGGTCCCTGGACCAGGAGCATCAGCAGCACCTGAGAACTCATTAGAAATGCAAATGTTCCATCTCATGCAGCCCTGCTAAATCCAAAGCATCAGGGCTCTGGCCTAGCAATGTTTTAACAAGGCTCCAGGTGACTCCAGTGCACTTAATTTTGAGAGCTCTGAGCTGAGCGAGGCTGATCATGTCTCCAGAGTGCCACCCATTTTCATTCATGTGTCCTTGGGTCTCTGTACCCTCCATTTGGCATGCTTTCTTCTGTTCTCACTGGCAGGCTCCTATTCAGTCTGTAAAGCCTTCCAAAAAATATCCTTTCCTGTTCATTAGCCTCCCCTGACACCATCCTTTTCACCTAAGCAGAATTAATTGCCCCCTTATTTGTGTTCTGACAATACTTTGGGCATCTACTCATACATTATGTCATAATCATCATGTATGTCTCTGTTTTCCATACTAGGCTAAGAGGGCAAGAAAATGTCTGATTCAGCAAATACTTTATACGAAATATCACAGGCCTACAATTGGGTTAGTTCTGGTGATGCCAAAATAGAATAATATTAAAATCTAACTAAAAAGCAGGACACTGCCTTGCTTACCTAATTAATCATTGTATGCCAAAGAAAATTTCAAATCACTGGCTTAAAGCCTTACCTCTGACATATGCTAGCTGTGTAACCTTGGGACAGTTATTTAACCTTTTTAAATCAAATGCATAGTAAGGAAATGCTAATAATATTTATCTCTGTTTACAGGATGATTGTACAGTGCTTAGTCCAGTTCTTGGCAAGAGTAGGCATTTAGTAAATGTTAGTTGTTATTTCTAATTATAATAATATTAATATAACCATCATTATCATCATCATCACATCATTAGCAACTTACATTGTGCCTGATACAGAGAATATGGGCATAAGTGTTTGTAAAGATTAAAATAGATCAGGGTTCCAGGCTTATCTACTATACTTCCTGGACTACTTGACACTCACCTTAAGCAAATTTGATTTTATATAAAGTGTTTCATAAAGCATGCAGAAAGCTACAGAGAACTTCTGTATTGCCTCCCTAAGTTGCCCAAGGTGAGGATTCATCAATATTGAGAAAGCTGCTTGAGTTATTTCATGGTTGTTTTAGGTCTATTCACTGCCCCCTCCACTCACACCACCTTTAAACTACGACTCTGGTTTTCAAACTTGGCTTCACTTTGTCAAAGATTAGACGGCTATGTGAGGATGGTTTTATATCTAGGTTCTCAGTTCTGTTCCATTGGTCTATGTCTCTGTTCTGGTGCCAGTACCGTGCTGTTTTAGCTACTATAAGCCTTGTAGTATAGCTTGAAGTCTGGTAAATTGATGTCTCCCAATATGTTTTTTTTGTTTTTGTTTTTGTTTTTTTTGCTTAAGATTGCTTTTGCTATACAGGGTCTTCTCTGGTTCCATATTGTATTATCCTGGATAGAGCTGGAACCCATTCTACTAAGTAAAGTATCCCAAGAATGGGAAAACAAGCACCACATGTACTCACCATCAAATTGGTTTTAACTGATCAACACTTAATATATAGTATAACATATAATAGTAACAACACTCATCAGGTGTCGGGCAGATGGGAGGGAGGAGGAGGGGATGGGCATATACACGCATAATGAGTGCGATGTGCATTGTCTGGGGGATGGACACACTTGAAGCTCTGACTCAGGTGAGGCAAGGGCAATATATGTAACCTAAACATTTGTTCCCCCATAATATGCTGAAATAAAAAAGAAAAACAAACAAACAAAAAACAAACTTGATTTCAAATTAGAATCCCCTGGGAAGCTTAAATACAAATCCTCATGCCTGTGTCTCCCTCTGAAAGATTCAGATTTAATTAACATGAGGAATAGCCCGGGCTTCGGGATCCCCAAATGATTCCAATCATCTAACTCCAACCATAGTGTTAGAAAACTTACAGAGAGAAGAAACTGTCACTCGTGGAGAAAACTAAATGAACAAGTCTTGCTATTTTGGTAAGATTAAAGTACGGTGAGACTTCTGGATGGTGCTCATGGCTGCTGAACTACCCTGAACTTTCAGTTTAGTTTCTCAGTCTACACAACTCACCTTCTTGCCCTCACTTCAGGAAAACCGGTTTCATCCATCAACAATGCCCCAAAGGACTGTAGGAGGATTCCCTTCCTGACAGCCTAGACCTTCAGTTCCTGAAACGCCACTGTCTGTAGAAGCAAGGCGGACAGACATCTTGCGACGGGTATTCTCTCAGGGCTACAATTTAGAGATTGTCCGTGATGCCTGGCGCCAACAACTCTAGGGATTAAGACTCCTTTTCTGACTCCCCATCCATCTCTCCAAGTGTTTCCCTCTTCTTGACATTGCTTCTCAGATAAAGCAGCCTGAGTGTGATGGCTAGGAGGTGGCCCCTTGGGACAGG
Organism: Varecia variegata; assembly: GCA_028533085.1. Lineage (NCBI taxonomy): Eukaryota > Metazoa > Chordata > Mammalia > Primates > Lemuridae > Varecia > Varecia variegata. The sequence continues at coordinate 152,771,106 of CM052436.1, read as the reverse complement.
GTCCCAGTGCCACCAGAGCAAGGCTGAAAGCTTTGACCGTGAGCTATGGTCATCCTCTTCCTGAGCTCTTGTTAGGACCAACAATGAACTGTCTGGCTGGCAGAAAAGAGGGTTTATTTCAATTGTAATTATGTAGGAGAGGCACCAGTGGCTTTTAAAATGGGGATAATGCTCAAATGCTAATGGGATAAAAATCAAATAATAAACAAACCTATGGTGGACTGTATGTTAAAAAAAGAATTCCTTTTAACCATTACTTCAAGAGCTACAGCTATTTTGACAGCCAAGTGCAGATAAGTTGTAGCTTGAGGTGCCTTCTTTTCCTTTTCTTCTTGTCCCCTGTTCCTCCCCCATTTCTTCTTTTCTTCTCCATCAGCATTTTCAGGGTGAAGGAAAATATATCCTGGTACCCTTGGCAGAGAAGTGAATAGCAGAGAGAGCAGCCAGCCCTTCCTGAGAGTTACCTCTACGCCAGGTGCATTATGTAACAAAATATCCTTTAATCCTCACAAAACCCCACAAAGGGATATTATATACCATATTTTTAAATGAGAAAAACCAGGCTCAGATAATAAAATACAGTTTTCCAAAGGATGCATAGCTACTGCGTATCAGAGCCAGGATTGGAATTCTAAGCTGTACAACACCGAAGCCCAATTTCTTTACATCACGCTGGGCTGGGCTGGTAACTGCCCTCGTCTAGCCAGTCAGTGATACCACGATGGATGTGTCCACAGATAGGGCAAAAGGCCCCATGTGGGCCCCGTGGCTCTTCTGGTTACACTAGACCGTGAGGATGGCTTGAATTTCAGTTTGGGTCTCTATCTTGTGCCCAACTCCAGTCATCCTCTTCTCAGCAGGTGTTCATGCCTGTGACCCTGGGGGAACCCACGAGACTTTGAGGGGTGGGGACTCTATGACCACAGAGGTGGACTCATCCTAAAGGCTGATTCTACAGAGGCTGATTCTATGCATTCAGCAGCTCCTTTACTTCTCAGAGCAGGTATTTGTTACATCTGTAAAAGACGGAAGGAAGAGAATCAGAAATAAGAGAGTCCCAGGCAAGCACAATGCAGTGTGAGAACATACAGCGGTAAACTCAATGCCATTTGCTAATTGTTGGCTCTGCGATTCAAGCCTTACCACCAGGTCGATGCACCCATGGGAGAAAGTACCCAAGTGAGTGCTTCTGGCCAAGCCCACGTCTTCCTTTGGGAGCAGAAGACACTGCAGCAAAGGGAATTTCAAAGTCAGGCCCGCAGAATGTGTAAGATTGAACACAGGAAATGCACCATTCATTGAATCCCTTGGAGTTCTTAGATATCATTATCCAATGATAGATGTGCTTCACCATTCACAAATAGGAATAAATCCTAAACATAATAACCTTTTCATTAAAAAGTTAAACTTTAATTTTTCCAAGGGTCAAATGTGTATCATTCATACATTTATAAATCTCTTTGGGCTGTTGGAGCACTGGTTCGGTGTTATAGCAAGAGAAGAGGTTTTGTTGCTGTGTGTTTTTCCTCTCTTCTTTCGGAGGTTGTGGTGGACAAACAGGCGTTCAAACTTTGCAACTCTATACCCAAAATGACACCCCTGCTCCATGGTTTTAGGTTGCTTTTCCAGGAGTAGGCACAGATGGTGTTTCTGCCTCCTCCACAGAATATTTTCGGATGTAAAGTCTCTGAAATAAATTATTCAACTGAGGCTAAAATAGTCTCTGGGAAAAAAAAATCCTATGTGAATAGGAAATAAGAGCAGCCTGGCTGGGGTGGAGAAAACTGCAGTTGGTTTTTAGAAATGGTGATATTCGTAATACTGTTTGCATTGGGAATGCAAGGAGACCTAGGATGGTGGAAGGAGTGCTGTTTTAGTTAGTGGTTGTCTTCTCTTTTCTTTCTTTTCCTTTCCTCTCTCTCTCTCTCTCTTTCTCTTAGGGATTAGTGAAGAATAGGCAGGAGTTAGTACTTCTCAAACTTGAGTGAGCATATGAATTACCTACGGATTTTGTTAAAATGCACAGTTTCATCCTGTGGGTCTGGAGTGAGGCCTGAGATTCTACATTTCCAACAGGCTTCCAGGTTTGGCTATTGTTCCTGGGCCACAGGTTGCACTTTGAGTAACAAGTGCTGGTAGAAGTTTGGATAAATTATTTAATGGAGTAAAACTATGCTTTGTCAACCTAGTAAATTAATTATTTCATTTATTCCTTCAATAAGTATTTATTGCAACCTTGTTCTGTGCCTGGGCACTGTGCCAGGTGTTGAGGATAAAGTGGTGAGCAGACCGACTCTGTGGCTGTCTTTATTGAGCTTAGAGCCTGGTGTGTATGACAAACTTTAATCAAAGAATCATATATCAAAATAGACTGCGGTTGTAGTAAGTCCAAGGAAGGAGGTGTACAGGTGCTATGAAATCTTAACATACGGTGCCTGCACTAGAGGGTCCGAAAAGGCTTCCCTGAGGAAGTGATATTGAGTTGAGATATGAAGATAATAACAGTAGTCATTATTATCATAATAATGAACAGCTAACCATTACTTAAGCATCTACTTTGGGCTGGTACTTCACTAAGTTTATTTCTGTCCATTACATCATTTAATTCTCATAGCAACCTCCTAAAGTAGGTGCTACTGTTAGCCAATTTTACAGTGGAAACATCTGAGGCTCAGAGCACTTGCACAAGGTCACACAGCTAATACCCAGCAAATTCACGACCCAAACACAGGTCGTACGTATTCTTAACGACTCCACTTAACTGCTTTCGTTTATCATCCAGGACTTCAACCAAGGAAACCACTGAATCAGCTTTCTCAACCGAATCAGCTACTTTCCTCCTTACTGGGAGTCGTATTGGGGTCTGATCTGCTCCTGCCGGTGTGATACAGCAGGGAAAGCTCTGGGCAGGAATCAGAAAGTGTGACTTTGGGTCCTCACTTTGCCAGTAACGTGCTGTGAGCTCCGACAGTGGTCCTGACAGCTACCACATTTCAAGTACCTTCCGAGTGCCAGATACTTTGCCGAGAGTTTGACATACGAGTACCTCAAATTTTTAAGATAATTTTGTAAGGTCAGAGTTATATATGAATATCTGCACTTTACAGGTGGGACACTGAAGCTTGGAGAAAGTAAAGTGGCACAATTCATAAGAGGTAGGGCATGCGTTTGAGAGGTCATTTATTTTTAATAGCATAGTGCAGCAGTTCTCAAAGTCTGTGGCCCCTTCGTGGTGTCTAAGGCCTTTTCAGGGAACAAGTGGTCAAAACTATTCTCATAACAACACTAAGATGTTATTTACCTTTTTTTTTTTTTTTTTTTTTGAGACAGAGTCTCGTTTTGTTGCCCGGGCTAGAGTGCCGTGGCGTCAGCCTAGCTCACAGCAACCTCAAACTCCTGGGCTTAAGCGATCCTACTGCCTCAGCCTCCCGAGTAGCTGGGACTATAGGCATGCGCCACCATGCCCGGCTCATTTTTTCTATGTATATTTTAGTTGGCCAGATAATTTCTTTCTATTTTTTTAGTAGAGACGGGGTCTCGGCTCTTGCTCAGGCTGGTCTCGAACTCCTGACCTTGAGCGATCCACCCTCCGGCCTCCCAGAGTGCTAGGATTACAGGCGTGAGCCACCACGCCCGGCCATTATTTACCTTTTTTTAAAGATTGTGTTGACATTTGCAGTGATGACTCAAAAGCAATGGTGAGTACAGTTGTTAGTGCCTTAACAAAATATTAATTTTTTATTAATATTAGTGATGTTAGTTGTATACATTGAATAGTTTTTTTCCCTAGATACATGAGGATTACTTATAAACACACATAGATAAAGTTTCAGAAGATAAAAATGTAACTGCACCTGGCAGCTAATGCCTAGAAATACATCAATGATCATACAGGCCTGTGATGGGATAATACCCTAGAAGTAATTGTTGCCAATAACACAATTTGAGCTTTCAAGTGAAAAACAGAATTTTGGAAAACGTGTATCTGTCACCATGAGCTTGTCAGTGTCCCAGTTCTTAAAGCCCTTTTTAAAATGACAGCAGGGGTGACCTTAACAGTCTGTTTTTTTAAAAAAAATTTTGGGGTAAGATCTGCAAAATCCAGTTAACCAGTATCTCCCAAATGTCCATTGCATAATGTTAAAAAATCATGCATGGGTAAAAGAACTGTTGAAAACACAAAGTAGACCCATGGATTATACTGTAACCAAATATGAAAAGTTCATTGATAGGGTTTCAGATTCTACATTAAAACTAACCTTTGTGAAAATATCACTTGTCAAGTTTTGTGCACTATTAAAGAAGAGCAGCTACAATGGTCTTAAAAAGCTATTAAACTATTCCTCTCTTTTCCAATTACGTATCTGTGTGAAGCTGAATTTTCTTCATATACGTCAATCAAAACATATAACAGTTTGAAGGCAGAAGCAGAAATGATAATCAAGCTGTCTACTCTTCTTACCAAATGTTTTTATTTTGGAAAATATTATTTCTCTTAAAAATATATTACTTATGTTAACATCTAATGAGTTCATTATTGTTATTTTTCAATGAGTTAAAAAAGAAATATTTCTTAAACTTATTTCTAATTTTGAATACATTAAATATTGATAGGTGTAATACACATAAACAAAGTTCTTTTGGGATCCTCAGTATTTTTTAGGAGTGTAAGGGGGTCCTGAGACCAAAAAGTTTGAGGACCCCAGCATAGCGCATGAGAGAACATGGGCTCTGGAGCCAGGTCTGCCTGGGTGTATCTTAACCGTTATCTCTTAAGAGATGTTAGACCTTGGCAAATTATTCCCACTTTCTCTGCCTTGGTTTTTCCATCTATGTAACAGGTATAAAAACAATAGTTCTACCTCCCAGGGTTGTGAATGATAAATAATTTGACACAGGTGAGCTCTGAGAACGCTGCCTGACAGTGTTAGCTCTTGTCTAATTCCTGAGTCAGTTCTTTCCACTAGATTCACGTTGCTGAGCTTCACTTTCCTTATTTCTGAGATTTTTAAAGGTCCTTCTACCTTAGCCATTGCGTGCTTCTGTAAATATATTCCCTATGATTAAAAAATCATAGAGCAGCATTTTAGCTAGAGAAAGCACCAGAGTAGAAGATTACTTGCACTATATGGACAAAGGAAGTTACTTTAAAAGCATTCCTAGCTCTGCCAGAGATTCAGAGGTGCTTTTTGGATTTGAACTTAGATATTTTTTAGAATTTACCAAATTCAAGTAAATCTGATCAAGTATTTTGGTTATGAAAGTTAGCATCTCCCCCCCACGTGCCAGTGGGTATCCAGTGGCACTCAGCTTTCCAGGAAATGTTTGTGGAGCAGCCCTTCGGTGCAATCAGCCCTATTCTAGGGAATAGTGGGAATGAAATAGACAAAAACAAACAATGGCAGGAGTGAGTATTCTGGGTGTGTATATCAGGGGAGAGACAAACAATGAAAAAGTCAGTAAAATATATAGTGTGTTCGCTGATAAGAAGTACAATGGAGAAAGATAAAGCAGGGAGAGGGGATAGGGCCCAGGGGGTGAATATGGGTTACAATTTTCTTTAGGTCGGTCAGGAAAGGCCTCATCGCAGAGATGATTTTGGAGTAAAATTCTGAGGGAGTATGTGGATATCTAGGCAAGAGAATTCCGGGCACAGGGAATCACAGGTACAAAGTGATAATTGGAATCTGTCTGGCATGTTAGAGGAACAGCAGAGAGGCCAGTGTGGGTAGAGTTGAGTGAGCAAGGCAAGTGTAGACAAAGGTATGACCCGAAAGGTTCAGGGTGCCGGGCCACACTGGGTCTTATTGGCCTGGACACCCTGATTTGAAAGTCACTGGAGACTTATGAGAAGGGAAGTGACATGATCTGAGAGATCCTGGTGGCCAGTGTGGTAGCACTGGAGGTCGTGACATATGGTCGGATTCTGGATCTAATTTGAAGCTAGAGCCAACAGGATTTGCTGATATGTGGGATTTGGGGTTTGAGAGAAACAAAGCAGGCCAGGATCACTCTAAAGCCTGAGTAAATGGAGGGATGGAATTCCAAGAATTGAGACCAGGAATACTGAGAAAGGGCAGGTTTCTGTGGGGGTGAGAGGGAAAAGACCAGAGCTTGGGTTTGAATATGTTCATTCTGGGGTGCTTACTAGGCACCTCTATTTTTTTCAGATATGTTGAAGAATGATCCAAAATCAGTAAAAATAGCTGATACGTTGTTAGGAATTGCCAAAAAAAAAAAAAAAAAAAAAGTAAGGCTGGCTGCATTTTTAGAAAAAAAAAAAAGCCTGAAATTTTACATAGAAGAATTTTTTTTTTTTTGATACGTCATTCTGGTGCAGTTCCAGAACTGAACACCCTATGCCAGGTGCGGTCTTATTAAAGTTTTGCAAGAAAAGACTATCTGTTCTAAGACACAATGCCTCTACTTGTGGAACTAAAAATAGCTCAGCTCTCATTCCCCAGGGTACGCTGCTCTCTAATTGGCCATCCACTCCATGTCCATGTTGGCTTGACAAGTGTTTTCAAGGCTCACCTGTCCACCACTCACACTGGGTCTGGGTTTTAGATCCCTTTTAAATTTTCATAGCTGCTTTTTTGCCTTTCTCACAAAGGTAACTTTCTCTACTTCGTCCATTCCTCTCACTGATGCTGTCGTTGAGTCCGGCTGCATGATACATTGTCATCTTTAATAACAAAAACAGCATTTCCCAATTTAGTGTCATCTGTACATTTCATTAACATGATATTTATACTTTTATCCAGATATTTCAAAAGGATGTCAAGTAATGTGGATAATCATCTTACAATTAAAGTAAGGGAAAGGTCATCTTTTTTTCTTTTTTTTTGAGGACAAAAGGGACATGCTTTCTGTTGTTTTCAATAGCTCATTCACTCAGCAAACAGACAAGAAAAAGAGAGGGGGGATAGATTTTTTTTGTTGTTGAGGATGCCAATTCATTTGTGGATTGGGGAGAATTGGCCAGACACTTAAGTGTTGTTCCTTGTCCACGTTATGGCACACGTATTTTTGAAACAAAGACAAGCCGGAAAGGCAGATTTCATAACCTAAAATCTCTTTAGCTTCATCAAATGCCAATAGGCAACTGCAATGGCAGAATAAAATACACTAATGTGTTTTGACACAATAATCGTGCCTGTTTCTCCTTAACGAGCCAGGCTGGGGATTTCCAACTTACAGAGGCACAGAAAGGCTGTCAAACCGTCAGATGTGCCCCATCCGTGGTAAGGGGCATTTACCGAATGGGCCATCTGAATACTTGTCTGCATGTCAGCCATGATGCAAACATGACATCGCTCAGCTTGAGAGTTACTCTTGTGTGCAGACAGCTTTGTGAAGTCATGGGATGGCACTTGGAAAGGAATTTTTCACTGGGAATACATTTCATGGCTCAGCTGCAGGCTGAAGACTGCAGGAAGGAATTCACTTTCAGCGACTATGTGAATTCATGGATTCAGTCCATGTTATTCTGCACAGCTGGCCAACTAAGAAGCTTTATTTTTCTCTCCTTAGAGCTGAGAAACATCTCTTTAATGCTTTTGGGATGACTATTGCCAACTTTTCTTGATGATTTTTATTTTGTTTCTCTCAACTGGGATATTTCTTCTCACCTAGGCGATTTCCCAGCTAAGAATTTTTTGGCTGATGTATGAGTGTTTTTTTTTTTTTCCTTGGTTGCCTGGAACTGACAGCAACTTGGAATTAGGTTAATCAAGAAGATGAGGATCTAGTGCAAAGATGCAGAGGTGTTGCGATGGGACTGTGAACAGAAATGCAGTGAGAGCTCAGAAAAGACTTGACTAGGCAACCAGAGGGATGGCAGTCACCAGGGAGTTCACGTTCTCCACCTCTGCTTCTATCTGCACATCTGCTTCATTTCTGTTTCTCAGTAGACTCACATTCTCTGCTTCTCATTCCACATGGTGGGGAAGATCCCAAAGCCATATGTTGTAGTTCCAACCTCAATTCTGTTCTCTATCTCTGCTCTAACTCCAGATACCTGGGGGAGGTGGGGTGGGAGTGACCCAACTCACTTCAGGCTCCCAACTTTGGTCCAGTGGGCTGTGAAATTCCCAAGCATGGCTTCGATTACTCCCTTGCTTTGGGTTAGGTGAAAGCTAAGGGAATGACTGTGAGCTGTTCAGATATACCAAAAAGTGTCTCCACCACTGTTGGAGGAGAATGCCCAGGAAAAGATGAAACTGGATAAGGAACAGTAACAGGACAGTGGAAAGGAAAATCCCAATATTATTTTTCCTACAGAGTCAGTATCCCAAACAATTTCCCCCCACACAGAAACTGACAAATGATCTAGGAGAGCAGCTGAGCAGATGGGTTGAAAAATCAGCAGGCTCATCGTGAGTTTTCAGCACCTTGAAAACATCAGGCTTGGCCCTCACTGCCTCGTGCATTATTGAACCACAATGCATGTCCCTCTGATTGTATCATGTGCTAGAGGAGAACATGAAGTTCTGTCTTTAGCAAACACATTTTAAGTATTGTCGGTCTTAAAAACAAATGGCAGCGGGTAAATCTGATTGCTTGATTTTAGTCCTAGGACCTTGACCCGTGGACAGATGTCAGTTTACAAGCATTCTATGTAATGAGTTCCCAGTAAGCCAGATGCTCTTTTAGATAGCTGCAGTTTAGGATTGTTTGGTTATATCTGGAAACTGCAATGTATCAGCTCAGGTACCTGGGAAATCTGGGGTAGTGCTGGCCAAACCAAGTGGTTCAAGCAAATGTCATCAAGATTTGGCCTCTTTGGGTCTTTTTACTCCGATTTCCTCAGTCTCTGCTTCACTTCTACACAGGCTTTCTCTGTATGGTGACTCCACATTTTATGTCTCCTGGTTCTCATTTTAAAAAACGAAAAGAGCAATACCCCCCTTCTCTCCTCCCTCAACTCTTTTCTCTTGCTCATTCCAGCAAAAGTCCAGGGATTATCCTTGACTGACTGTGACTGGGTTCAGAGGAGGTGGTATTCTGATTGGCCAAGCCTGGGTCACGTGCCCAATGCTGGCGCTGGAGTAGAGGCAGCCCAACTTGACCATGGGGATGGACCATCAGGCCGGGGTGGGTCTTGGAAGGAAACTCAGGATACTGACACTCAAAGAAGGGAGAATAGATGCTGTGAAGGCAGAACCCACAAATGTCTACTACGTAGGCTAAGGAAGAAGGAGAAACTTACACAACTTACTATTGTAAAAACCTAATAGTGACAGGTGTTCTCAATGAGGCATTTGGAAAACAAAGGTGAGAAGCTAAATTCTGAGACATCTAGGAATCAACGAGAGTTTTTCAGAAAAGATAATATCTGTGTTGGGCCTTGGACAATAGGAAGATTTTGATTGGTGAAATGGTGTGGTGGGGGAGGCAGGGTTAGGATGGGGATTCTAGGCAGAGAGGGACCAGTATGCAGATATACTCAGAGCTGTCTAAGGGGGTGGAACACTCTGGAGGGTACTAGACCAGTGTGTATTGAAGACATGTAGGTTGACACAAATAGGACATTTCTGACCTTTGACCCCTGAATTGTTTTCCTGTCATTGATGTGTATGTGTATTTACTGAATATTTACATATATAAGCCTTCAGTTCTCAAATTATAGACAAGCATGGGCACATTATGTGATGTCAGGGCTAGTCATGGCCCCAACAGGAAAACAATGGTACGGTCCAGTTGGGTATTTTGGAGAGCGATGAATAAAGGAGTAATTAAGGGATGGTGCCACACTATGGGGCTACTAATGTCAGGGTGTTGTGTACACTTCTAGGCCTGAAGGAGCAAGGGAAAGAAGTGGTTATCAGGGGAGAGGAAAGGAGAGAATGTGAGGTGGGTGGAGAGCCCTGTTGGATAAGAACTATGACAACTTTACAGAGAGGGAAGTTTTGGACTATAAACTTTAAATGGACTCTCTTTCCTCCCTCCATCTTTTGTTGGTTTCCTATTTCTCTGAACCCACAGTTAGGTGGAAGGCATGAGAATCAGTTAATATAGTCTTTAAAGGCCAGCCTCCTGGGGCACTGGGCAGAGTGGAGAATATTTACACACAGTCCAGTCAGAGCATAGTTTTGAATGCAGTGGTCAACAAGTGGTTGCTAAGTGTTCATAAAAACAAATCAATTTCATGTTCTTATTAGAAACCATGTGGGTGCACACATGGCAGAAGGGGAGAGAAAGCAACTAGTGTTTGTTAAGCGTCTATTATATCCCAGACACCGTTTGGGTGAGTTGCGTATGTGAACTCAGATATTCTCACAAAGGCAGTATTAGGTAGATATATCATGCACATAATGTGCCCATCCTTGTCTATAATTTGAGAACTGAAGACTTATATATGTAAATATTCAGTAAATATTGCTACATTTGCCTCCACTCAGTCTCTTATTTGATAAGGGCCCCTCTAAAAATCAACTAAGGTAAATGAACCCTTAATTCTGTAGGGAGGGGGGGAAATTCCCAGACTGTGTGGAAGCAAATGTAGCAATATTTAAAATAATTACTTTCTTAGGGAGATCTGTGCTCCTTTCCAAGGCACAGTGGTGTTTCCTTCTCTTTGCTTTCACAGATTATAAAAAGACTGGTGATGAGCCCGGTAGAAGAAACAGCAGAAGATTCTTTTTCCCCTGGGTTGGGGTGGGGGTGGGGGAAGAAGTGGGAGATGCGGTTGTATCTGAATCCCACTAGTTTTCTGTTCTAATGGGTTTTTCATCACTTTTGAGTCTCAAATTGGTCCATGTAGAAGGTTGGCCACTTTGAAAGGAAAAAAAAAAAAAAAAAACTCATCTTTTTGGATAAATAATATCCAATAAATAATCCTACATTCTTCTCTTTGAATATTGATACCTAATCCTATAAGAACAACTGTGTTAGGCATATGAAAGGTAGATGGATCAAAGGGTCAAAGTGGGGAAATAGATTATAAAAAGTTGAGTGCCCATGGCATAACTGAATAGGATCACTTTTATACCATCCAAGGCCAATGGATTCCATGCAAACTACTAAATTGAATCATAGGGAATTGCTAACATTCTACCAATTTTTGATCTACAAAATGGTACTGTCTTAGGGCTCACATAACAGATGATTTATGCTGTTCTTGAAGAGAATATGGCCTTCATTTCCTTCCCCTTTTCTTGGGAGTATTTTCTCCTTACTTTAGTGGTGGATGCCAGATTTTTCTCTATTCGTTCCCCTGATAAAATTGTCTAACAGATAAGTGTATAAATTTTGTTACAATATTTAATTTTTTACTAGTGAGTTTATTATATAAGCTGTATTGACTCTGTTCCATTATTTACTATGCCAACTTCTGATAAACATACACAAATCAATATAATTCCAGAAGATAAAACCCTATTACCACTGGAAACTAATGTCTAGAAATATGGGACCTATTAATGATCACAAAGCATTTGGACCAATACTCTGTTGGCTATTAAAAATTCTACTCTCAGTTAAAATTTATTTTTAAAAAAATCTAGTCTTAGCAGGAAATATCCTTTTATTCTGCCATTTACTTTAAATAATTGCACTTCTTATAAAACTAAGGGGTAGCCTACTGATCTTCAACTAATACTACTGCATTCTTTGCAATACTGGTGAGCGTATGTTTAAGATTTAAGCTTAAAAAGAGTCATTTTGCTTAAAGTAAAAAAAATACTATCCGATTATATACAAGCCAAGATTATGTAATGGATTTGAATCTGTGCATAAGAAGAGTGATGAGAGACTATTGCTATGGTAATTGTCTGAGGTACAGTTCCTCCAAAGGGAATATGTCCAAGTTTTAGAGAAAGTTAAAAAAATCATCCTCCAAAACTAAAGCTAATACTATCATCATAATGGGATTAGTTCTTTGCAAAAGGAACATACTAAATGGTAATCTGTGTATATACAGATTGTAAGAGAAGTGTGTCTTCTAAAGGCATCTCAAAAATCTTATGAACAAGAATCCCTTCTAAATATATGGAAAATGCAAAATAATAATAATAATATAGTCCCAGTTAACTCTGAGACATTATGCTGCAAAAGGTGATTTTTGGAAAGAGAATTGTGTGAAATTTCGAGGACAGTCTGTGTACAAAATATTTTGCCCGGTAATTATATCATGTGTCTATGATTTTTTAAATAGGAAAATAAGACTCCTGTTGTTATAGGTATACTAGTTTCCTATGGCTGCTGTAACAAATTTACACAAACTTGGTGGTTTAAAACAGCAGAAATTTATTCTCTCACAGTTCTGGAGGCCAAAAGTAAGAAACCAGTACCCCGTGGGCAGAAATCAATGTGTTGTCAGAGTCATGTTCTCTTCTCCAGGGGAGAATCTGTTCTTTGTCTCTTTTAGCTTCTGGTGGCTGCTGGCATCTTTGATTTGTGGCCATTTCATACCAATCTTCAAGGCCAGCATCGTCACATCTTTCTGTGCTCCGTCTTCATATCACCTTTCCCTCCATGCGTTTCTGATCTCCCTTTGCCTACCTTTTATAAAGATACACGTGATTGCACTTAAGGTCCACCTTGGTAACTCAGGATAATCTCCTGATCTCAAGATCTATAATTTAATCACATCTGCAAAGATACTTTTTCCATATAAGACAATATGTACAGATTCCAGGGATTGGAAAATGAATAATGTGGGGGCATTTTTCAGACTCCTATGATAAGGGATGTTAGATAAAGCACAATAGTGATTTGAAGGACTAGATTTAGGAAACCAGGGTCAGGTCCTTGCATCTGTTTAGGTTTCCTTGGGAAAGTTATTTATTTAAGATTCACTTTCATCATCTATAAAATGGGTATTAAGTCTAAGGAAATAGGCCCTCCCTAAGGTTCTTTTTGGTTTCAAAATTATGTTAGGCATAAATAACACAGATCTGCCAGTATTTATCTTTTATTCTCTAAAGGTAGAGAGAAAGTCCTGGTATTTGGTGATACAAAGTTTTCAACCACCAGAAAGGTACAGGTAATGGTAGCATCAGGGTAAGTCTCCGGTCTCTATCGTACATCCAGCAAGAGCATAGAGACGGTGCTCTTTGTTCTTATTCAGAGATCACAAGCAACCTTCTAACTATTAATTCCGTGCTTCATGTACCTCGATGCCACAAAGTCCTGACCCCCACAAAAAATGTGTCTTCTGGCTGAGAAGCCAGACTTTAGTGATTTCCTTAGGCTTGATCCCTGCAAATTGAACAAAGAAAATATAGTTCCTTAGTCCTCCAAACTGAGTCTCCTGGTGAGCCTCCTCACCTCCTGAAAGAGCCTGGAGTTTATTAATTTATTTAACAGACATTTATGTAATGCTAATAATAGTAATACTAACAGTGGCATCTCACATGCATTCAAGACTTACCCTGTGCATGCACAGGGCTAAACACTCTACATGAATTGTTTCATTGTCTGTCCATAATTTTCCAATGAAACAGAGTATTATTCAGTAAATCCTCATTGAATACCTACTGTGTGCCAGACATATGATTGTTGCTGGGGGATGTAAGGATGAGCAGGCGCCTTGACTTAAAGAAACGTCATGTCTAAAAGAGGAGATAGATCTTAAGCAGAGAATCACAGAAACAAATGTCATTTACAACTGCATTCAACCTTACCTACCCAGGGGAGGCAACTGGTGCTATTATACTCATTGCAGAGATAAGATAAATCACTCTGAGAGAAGTTGCCTGATTTGTCCCAGGGCACAACCTAAGTAGGAAGAGCCTGGCTTTTGATCCAAGACTGTTGACTTGGAAGCCCCATTAGTAACCACTATGCCATGCCCTATTCCTGGTTTCTCCATCACTATCTGAAGTTTCACGACTGTCTTTTCTGTTGGTAATCTTTAAGTGGTCATTTTCCCACTCTGACAGCTTGGCTCCAAAGTTAAGTTTTATTGAGTCTTTTGGACATTCCCAGTGTGTGGAAATTCTAAAAAGAGCCCTCAAGCCATTTCTGGAATCTATGACACAGACATTAGATCTCATTCTATTCAGAGTTTGATTCAGCCCCACTTCTGAAAAGTGAAAGTATGTACTCAGTAAATTCCTGAAACTGACAAGGACTCTTTGGCTATTATTCAAAAATGTCTAATACCATGAACTAAAGTGGTGAGTTATTTCCGCACTTCACACACAACACCCCACCCCTCTTTAAAGCAGAGTGCTAAACCATGTTTACCACTGGGTGCAAAACCATTTCCCCTTGAAGATAATATGAAATAATTTGATAATGATGGTGGATTTGCAAGCAATGCTGATACAAATCTACTTAAATCTGCTATGCTTTAAACAATCTTTTTTAACTAGCCACATTTTGTATACCATAAACTATTCGTATATATGATTTTGAAATTACACTTTACACACTATTAACTAGATATGGCATTAGTAAATTCAGCTATTTTCTCTTATATTAACATAGCTACATTAAGTGTGAACTCATTTGAGTTTCCCCCCCCAAGCTGTAGTCAGTTTTTCATATATAAACAATACATTTTTTATGTGGGCAGAGCCAGAAAAAGCCAATATTCATGTATTTTGTAGTTCCTGTAGGTAAATACAAACAGAAATGCTGACTTTATAGCCAGCTTAATTAAAAAAATGCAAACTTGGTTTGAAGTCTTTTTTATATATATTGGTGTATGATATCATTCATATAATACCAATTAGCTGTTTAAAAAATACTAGACATTTTATTTTTTGTTTTTATAATTTGAACTAATGGCAAAAGTAACTCAAAAGAGGTATTTTTTTCCCTTTGAAATAAACAATCAATTTTGATGAGATTTTCCTTGAGCTGCTAACTGGTAAACTAGTTAGCAAATCAAGGAGTGACCCCTCGGATTTGCATAATCACCATTACACACCCCACAGCAAGGATTGTGACTGAGTAAATAGCACAATTCAAACTGAAACCAGCTACACAATTACCCAGTCCCACTTAAATTGGTGACAAATACCATTTAATTCCAAGTAGCTGCTCTTCCATTCATCACTGTTCCCAAATATATCTATAATCTATTGTAGCAGGAGATTCCCAAGAAATCATTTTCATTCTGCCTAGAACTGGTCAGCCCTATTTTAGAAATCCTAAAGTAAATACTTATAATCCCTGGTCTCTTTAAGCGATCACTCAAAGGGGACATGACATGCTCCTTTTAAGTGCCAAACAGCTGTTTCATTTCCCAATTAGAGGAGAGCACTGTAAATGATAGTTCTAAATAAATATATAATGTAATCTACTGATAAGGACAATGTAAATATTTATGGCAATTAGGGAAACAAATGTACACATATTTGAATATTCACCAGAGGAGGAAATTCATCCATTGTAGCCATTGCCAGAATAAGTCTCCTTAGTGGGCTCTGCTGGGCCACTTGGGTGTTCCGCTGTTCGCCTGCCTCTGGCTCTAGAAGGGACGTACAGAGGGAGATTCCTATAAAGGAACCACTTTCAGTAAACTGTTTTCCAAAATGGAAGCTGTTTTTCCTGCTCTCTTGGTTTCAAATCCTGGGTGGGGTGAAACTGGATGTCCCCTGCCCCAACCCCTTGGCAAGATGCACTGAGAGACCACAGAAGGGAAGGACAGAAGACAGACCATTTGCAGGGGCCGGGGCAATCTGTCTTTCTAATTAGAGCCCTACTTTAGTTTTCACATATACGTGGTAACCACAGAGATTCAAAACATTGCTTCAGTGTGGGAATATTTTTTTCCAGATAAGATTGTATTCCTCCATAAGGCACATAAAAAGGAGAAATAAAAGACTATACTATGCATACAACTTTTGTGCAAGCCCTTGTTTAAATTTAGGCCACAGTTGTCGGGGCCTTAGTTTGCCCATTGTTAAAAAGGGATAGTGACAGAGTGAGACTCTGTCTCAAAAAAAAAAAAAAAAAAAAAAAAGGGATAGTGCTACAGTCCTTTCTAGCATCCTTATTCTGCACTTTAGATGACAGTTTGGATGTCCAAGTATAATACCATACTTCAACTAAAAAATAGTTTGACTATTTTCTGATTATAAAAATAATAAGTGGCCATTGTAATGCAAAGATGAATTAATAAGAAGACAAAAATCACTTCTTTTCCACTGTGAAAGTTTTCTCTGGATATGTACACATTACATACATGATCATGTGCTATATAATAACATTTTGGTCAACAACTGAACGCATATAGAAGGCAGTCCCATAAGATTATAATACTGTATTTTTACTGTACCTTTTCTGTTTAGATACATAAACACTTACCACTGTGTTACAACTGCCTACAGTATTCAGGACAGTAACATGTTGTACAAGTTTGGGGCCTCAGAGCAATACCATCTAGGTTTCTGTAAGTACACCCTGTGATTTTCTCCCAATGACGAAATCGTCTAACAATCCATTTCTCGCATTTCTCACATTTCTCAGAACATATGCCCATCGTTAAGTGATGCATGACCGTATAGACTGTGCAGAATGGTCATATTTAAATCCTGCTCTGTGATCTAGCTGTCGTGAACATGTCATTAAATACTTTGTGAAAGTATGACTTTTAATGCTGCACAGTATTCCATTGTATGGATGAATCATAATATGTTCAACGGTAACTAGTGTTGGAGACTTAGGTGGTTGCTAATATAAATGACTTCTTATGAAAATGCCTTTCCCTGGTGTGTTTTAGTCTCTCGAACTCTATTTATCCTTATGCTAAGAATGTGAAGACGGGAAGATGCAACTCTGAATTTTGCCTACTACACGATAGCTGTGTGATCTCTGTACATGTTTAATTTCTTGGGGATCTTGATTCCCTTATTGCCAAATGGGGACCACACGCCTGTCTTTCACGGCCACAGTGAAGGTATATTGATATGCATGTCAAGTGTCTGCCAACAGAAGGCTTCTCATATGAATCAGCCTCCCTCTCTCTCTTTCTCTCTTTTTCTTAATCCAGGCATACAAGGAGCCCACGATTAGGTTTCAGAGTCTCAGTGAGAACCCCTGGAATTGTGTGCAAAATTTTGCATGTTCATATATATTTGGGGGGAAAGATATTCAACAAGTATAAGAAGCACTAAAATCTCCTTCCTGCTCTGTGGCTTTCCATGCTGCCATAAAATGACAGGACTGATGTTTGCCAGGTCCCCACCAGCTGCTTTATTGGTTCAAATTTCTCTTTTGACACCTCCCTCATCTGTTGGTGAGCTTACTGTTGAATATGAACCCAGCCTGACACACAATATCTGTGCTGAAATTCCAAATTCTAAAGCACTTAGTCCACTGCCTGACACACAATAAGCACACAATGAACATTACTTGTTCCTCATATTATTGTACACATGAGGATATTTTTAGAAGAGGCACATGCATATTAAATGACTAGTTTGATTATGGAAGGTATGCTGCATATGAATGAGTTTCTCTCTCTCTCTCTCTTTCTCTCGTGCACATGCGTGCTGAGATCTATATGGATTTGGCCACGTTCTAAAATACTTCCAGGTTCCATTTATCTTGTGTAGATTTAGAAACAGATCGAGTGAGCCAGAGATCACAATTTCTATTATATCATTAAAAAAAAGGGTGTGTGGTGGGGGAGAGGAATTTGACAATAGGCAAACATCAGTTTAAGACTTTAAAATAACATAATGGTCCATCTGTCTTGAATAATTTAGACCAAGAGTTGACCAGCAAAGGGGAAACTGCTGAGATTTTTTGCAACTTTGCAATTCTCTGATCTTAACACATGCTCCCTTTGACAAATCTCTCAAAAGCAAGTATGTTTTAGAATGTCCATGATATAGGTGGACTGCTCAGGTTGGTGGGTAAACGGAGGCAATTTCTCCATTTTGAAGTTCCAGGAGTGGGTCACTGATGCCACTGTATGCTTTTTAAAGTATTAATTTAATAATCAAATAAACATTTTATTTGTCTTTCTGCTCACAGCAATAGCACTCCATGACCTCACTCAAGAAAAAAGGAGTTTTTGTTGTGTTTTAACTATGCATAACAGGTGCTTTCAGAACTATCTGGAAACTAATTCAGACCATCAGAAATGAGTAATCAAGGAAAATAGAAGCCTGGACTCACTTTGTTCCTAGACTGGCTTAGGGAAGTGAATGTTTTGGAAAAACCCAGTTTGTTTTGAGCAAGCCAATTTTCAGTAGCAAGGCTGAGGACCTCACTGTGTGTGGGGAAAAGGATTGCATCATTCTCCCTAGTATTTTCAGAAGCCAAACCAGAGGCAGCATCCCAAGTCTTGGAGCCTACTTCTTCTGTTCCTTCACTCATGCTACAAAGGTTAATTATAAAAAAATTTGTTCTGCCGTCTACCCGTGCCTACTGTGGAGGGTTAGTGCAGTTATGGCTCCTGACAAATCATGCCTTCCTGCCTCCATGCCCTAGTGCAGTCCCCTTCTACACTGGGCTCTGGCTAATGGGACATCAGAATATGTATTACAGTCCAGGCACGGTGACTCACGCCTGTAATCCTAGCACTCTGGGAGGCCGAGGCGGGAGGATCGCTTGAGGCCAGGAGTTTGAGACCAGCCTGAGCAAGAGTGAGACCCCATCTCTATAAAACATACAAAAATTAGCTGGTGTGGTGATGCATGCCTGTAGTCCTAGCTACTTGGGAGGCTGAGACAGAAGGATTGCTCTAGCCCAGGAGTTCAAGGTTGCAGTGAGCTATGATGATGCCACTGTACAATAGCCTGGGAGACAGACCCTATCTTCCAAAATAAAAAAAAAAAAAAAACTATGTAATACAAGCAGAGGCTTGTGCATTAGGTTAGAGCCTGTCTTATAGAATGCTGTTACCATATAAAGAAGCCAGGATATCTTTCTGGGGACATGTGAGCCAAGCTAGAGCCAGCATCAAATGCTGCACATGTGAGTGAGGCCATTGTGGAACATCCCACCCCAGCTAGATGACTGCAGTTTTGTGTGTGATGCCAGATGAAACCTACAGAAGAACCCCCCAGCTGACCCTAGCCCATTTAGTTCTTCTCTGGATAGCTATGCCAGGTTCTCATTGCCTGGGGAGCTGAGCAGAATGTTAAGATCAGGGAAATAAAAACTTCCTCCTTGCCTCAGACACTATTTCTTGCAAAGTTTTCTTGAGAGAGCCAAACCTTATGCTTGATTGACACATTTGAACAGCAAGGGATTGTCTTTTAATGGAAGACCACTGGGTCCTGAGGTGTGACATTAAAGATGTCATCATAGGCCAGCCTCTCCTTACACTTGATGTTCTGAAACATAAACTGCTGCCCCTGGCACAAATATCAACGTGTGACTTTACCAAAGCAAATTCTGGGGTTTTTCCTTCCCATGTCAGCTAGAATGTAAGTAGTTACGTTTTAAGTGATGAAAATTCCTTTCCTCTAACGTATAAAATTTAATATCAAACTTAGAATGTTATGGCTTTTAAAACGATTTTGATTTAACCTGAACAATTGCTGTTTCAGCCGAAATATAAATATGCAAAAAAAATTAAATCTAATCAATAAAAGAAAATAACATTCTCTAGGTTTTTAAGTTTTACTGTGTTTTGCAACACAGTTTACCTAAGGAATGGTCATCTGAAAAAATGAATATATCCTCCTGCTTCCACATATCATATGCCCCCATATTTCTTCAAAATGATTTTTCAGAAAGGTTAAAAAATAGAACTAGAAGAGTCTCCGCTATCTTCTAGTCTAACTCTTATGTGATGAAGGATAGTCTGGAATTAAAAAGCTATTATTTGTTAGGATTAACGGCTGTCGGATTGTTCTAAAGAACTCTCCTAAAATTACGTGGATGGACAAACAGCCTGAATAAAGAAATGAGCAAACTTTCCCAAGAGCTTCCTTGGCTGGCTGAGTCACTGACTGGCAGCTGACAAGGTTTTCAATAATGCCGACTCAGCTGGCTCTATAATGCTGGGTGCCCCAAACGTAATTAAAAGTGTTAAGAATTTTGTAGCCTTTATCAGAACATATTCCCCTCACATACCTTCAGTGACCTGGTCACAACTACTAGAGACAAATAACGCTCTCATTTTACTCTATGTACTAAGGTCATTGTACCCTAGGCAACTTCCCTGACTGTATCTTCCCCAAACCTAGGAGACTCCAAAACCTACCCAGATGGATTTTGTGGGGTCACTTTGGCAGCATCCCTGTCCTTTCTCAGGATGACAGCAAACGATTAGGCCTCTTGGATATTTATGGAGGGGGGAAGGGTCATTTTCTGTTAACTGAGTTTGTTCAGTCCATTGACACGTTAATGAAATGAGACAGGACTTGCAGAATTGGAAGGGACTTGAGAAATCATCACGTTGCCCCCCAGCGTTTTGCATTTTAGAGACTGGGGGCTGTAAATGTCAAACGGCGTATGAGCATCTGAGTCTTCTGACCGCTGGTATACCTCTTCCGATTCCACACTATAGAAATGTGAGAGTTTGCGGTATCTTTGCATCTGAAGTTGGGATAACCTTGAAGACCATGTAGGTCACATTCCAGGTCTAAAAATAGTTATTAGTGACCAAGATGAGGCAGTGCCAAGTGTTCTTAAGAGATGAGAGTAAATGCTTATTAAGCACCTCCCTAATGTCTTGCATGTATTTGGTACAGAGTAAATTGTAGTGATTATTTTTGTCTGTTCTGTATGTAATTAGAGATAAGCAGGTGATTTCAAGAGTGTTATCTCCCTTATGAGGCTGTTGGTTGGGGAGGATGCTGTGCCTCCCCCCGTGCTGTATCAGAGTAGACAATGTGACTTGATCACAGCATTCTCTCCCACTGACTCTTGCCAAACCCATAGAATTCTTCTGATGACTTTCCTCTCCCGATGGCCAATATTAAGTGGCTCCAAATGAAACTCATCATGCGTGAAGATCAGGCTCTGTGTCCTGTTCACCTCTGTATCCCCCTAGCAGGACTCTCATAGTGCTTTGTGCATAACAGGTACTCAGTAAATATGCTAAAAACATACAATCAACTTAACACCAATAGGGTAATTATAAGAGTGCAGCAAGGGGAAAATTAGAGATTGGGGGTTGCTGTTTATTCTGAAAATCACAAGGCTTTCTAAAGCTCTTGCAGGGTGGCTGAGAGGAATGACTCAAAGCACCATGTCTACACTGAGTCAGAGAGACATCAGCGTCTCTCCGGGGGCTCCTGGGAGCTCCTTTCATAGTCAACACAAGAGTTCTGGGTAGTGGGTCAGGGGGCACCTGGACCTGAGCTGAAGTCATGTGGTTCTACTGGGAGCTTCCAAGTCAGTGGCGCCAGTGGCAGTTTCTGCAATTATTTCAGGCCAGCATCTCCCCCTGAGTCTTGGTTTTGGATCTTTGTGGCTGGACACTCACCAACCCTGGCTCTACATGAATAATCTGGGGAGGTGGCCCAAAGCCAGAGCTACCCCAGTGCCCCAGATTCCATCCCAGCTCTTAGATGGGCTTTCCTTAATGGCACAAAGGTGTAGGGAGAACACAGACTCTTTGTGATGAGTCACCACACCATCCCGAGGGAGGGAAAAAAGCCCAAGGGGAGGAGATGAGTATTTGTCTACTGTGAAGTAAGGAAGACTTAAAATAATCATCAAAATGTGCTCATTGGTAATAAAATTAAAGATGAATCAAATCTAATTAGACCTGTGTAAGTCTGGTGAAATGGTTAATTAATCTTAATTGGCTACCTTTGAACATAGCTTTGCATATCCATTTCTCAACACCAAGTAGAAACATAGCTCAAGTCGTGGACCGTGTGGGTGTCGGCCTACGTGGATGAGTAAACACTAGTAGAGCTGATATCGTGTTATATGTACTTAGAACAGGGTTTCAAACTTGACTGTCTTCAGGGAACAGCTGGGATTCCAAATGTCCAAGTGAGGCGTAGGGCAAGATAAATGGGTGAAGGAAAGCTGTGATGAACCAACATTTTTTTTTTCTGCTTAGTCTTTGAATTCAATATTGTTATACACTCCTGGTCCTTCAAAAACACTCATCTGCAGGCCAGATTTGGCCAATCTACGGGAATTTGCAACCCTTGATTTAGAGACTTTCTGTACACGAATTTAAACTCTTTAAAAAAGTTATTCCCAGACTCAAATAATAGGTGAATCATCTAGCAGGATCAGGTTATTTGCCAATTCTTCGCTTCCCTCTGTACTCCCTAACCTGTCAGTACAAAGGGGAACTGCTGAGATCTCAGGCAAATTCTTTAGCTGTAGAATGAGAGTCAGGCAGGGGAAATATTGAAGATATTTAATAAGCAGTATGGCAGAGAAATGGGTGCCAGCCGAAGAGCTGGACCCCCCTTAGGAAGCTAGGCATTTAGTTCCCGAAATGTGAGAAGGTTTGAGGGGACCCAGAGAAGGGACCAGGGAAGCTAGGGTGGTCAAGGGGGAAATTTGGAGGACTCTGGCAGTGGCTGTTTACCTACTGCTACAGAAATATTTAATACCTTAATAACCAGCATGGCTGTATTCACTGAATATCTCAGGATAAGAAGTTCAGAATTTTATCCAAGAATCTCCCCCATCAGACTTTTTGCTAGCTTTCAAGACTTGTTTGCATATGTAACTGGTTGGGTAGTTAGTGCATAACTAGTTCATACTGAACTCTATTTTTGTACAGTAGAACTGAGCTCTTTTCCCACAATCCCTAGAAAGGGGGTTGCATTTAGTGATTAAGCTTTCACCCGAGTAAGTGGAATGCTATTGAGCCTTTTGGGTTGTTCCTCAGGAGTTCGCAAAATAGCTAGCTAGGTCTTGATAACAATGGAAGGCCTGATTTCATCTACAGTGGCAGTGGGTACCACTTATTCACTTCTTGTGTTTATACTACATATTCTATATACATTCTCTTTTAGATTTACAATAACCCCATGAGGTATGTTTTATAATCTGTATTTCGCAGATGAGGAAACTGAGATTGTCAGAGATTCTGGGGTTGCCCAAGGTTTTTTTAGCCAGTCAGAACTCAAATCCTAAGGTCTTTGACTCCAAAGGCTGAGCTCTCAAACACCACCAGTATTGTAGACAGAAGGACATGTTTGCCTGGTCCTTTTTTAAGATGTATAGCAGCATTATCCAATAGCAATATAATGTGAGCCACCCATGTGAGCCACATATGAATTTTTTTAAATTGTGATAAAATATGCATAACATAGAATTTACCATCTTATCTGTTTTTAGGTGTGTAATTCAGTGACATTAAGTATTTATGACATTGTGCTACTATCTCCACTGTTCATTTCCAGAATTTTTTCATTATCCCAAACAGAAAACTCTGTGCCCATTAAATATAATAATAACTCTTCATTCCCTCCTCCCCCCACTCCCTGGTCACATCTGTTGTTTCTCTTTCTGTGGATTTGTCCTACAAAACTGTGACTTTCATATGGTTCAACCTAATACATTATTCCATCAATGTGCATGACGTTAGCAAATTCTTCATGAAAAAGTGGACTTTCATAGGGGTCTGAAAGACTGCATACAATTTGCACAGGCACACAGGAAGGTGAGGCTCTTCCTGGGGGATGGAGTCAGGCAGAGAGAAGGGAGTTGATACAACAGCAGCAGCAGCAATAGTAATAAAAGCCACTGTTTCTTGAGCATTATATATATATATAAAACCTCATTTAACCCTTACTACAATGTTGTGGGAATGATATTCTTTTCCCCATTTTGAGATTAAGATGCTAAGGTTCAGAGGGGTAAACAAGTTGACCAAGATTGTGCTGCTATTTCTGGCTCCAAAGCACCCACCCACCATCCAGGTTTGCAGGTGACTGAGGGGTTCCTGGAGCATGGGACTTCCTGTTTTAAAATGGAGACAGTCCTGGGCACATCAGGACAAGTGGGTCATCCCAAGCCAGAACTCTTACTACTCTGTTATGGCAACATGGGGTCCTTTGTTCGCCAACGTAAAGAGGCTTTTTCATTAAGCATAAAACACACATGACTGTTACTGATACTTTTCCAACTTTTCAAGCTTTCTCATTGTTGACCTGAGCCAATAAGAACATTTCTCAGTGGATTGGGAACAGTTAGAACAAATGTCAGCAAGCACAGGCATCTCACAGTGAAGCTGGGTGTACTGCTTAGCGAGAAGGCTCCACAGACTCTGTTACTCCAATATCTATATCAGGAGTTCTTAACCTGGGGTAGAGACTAGGGGACATCCATGAACTTGAATGGGAAGAATAATGACATCATTATTTTTATTCGCATCTAACTGAAATTTAGCATTTCCTTCAATTACAAATGTAGGCAACAAACCTACAATATAATAATACTATAAAATATATAATTTGTTATATATTATATTTATTATTATTAATATTATATTATTAAAATATATAATTTGTTATATATTATATTTATTATTATTAATATTATATTATTATAGTAGTAGCTATACTGGTGACTTTAACACTTTTATAAATTGTAAATGTTTTCATATCACATTAGAGTTGTTGAGACACTTTATACTATCACTTAAACTCATCAACAGTGTAAAGTTACAGTAATTATCAGACCTACTACTGGCCCTTGAAATTTAATGTGTTAATAAATATACATATTACTGACCTGTTTTGGAAAAAGATATTTTGACAAATGTATTTCAACATAATTAGTTTTCTTCACAATCTTATGCTCTCTGTTTTAGCTTTTTTAAAACATTATCCTGAGAAGGAGTTCATGGCCCATAAGAGGTTAAGAAATCTTGCTCCAAATCAAGGGGTGACAAACTTCCTTTGATCCACATTAACATTGTTTTTCCACCTGACACTACTTCACCAATCCAGTACTTGTTTAGAGAAACTAACCACCATGCCTGGCTTTCAAGACCTAATCTAAGGTTAGGCATGGTGGCACGCGCCTGTAGTCCCAGCTACTCGGGAGGCTGAGGCAGGAGGATCGCTTAAGCCCAGGAGTGTGAGGTTGCTGTGAGCTAGGCTGACGCCACGGCACTCACCCTAGCCCGGGCAACAGAGTGAGACTCTGTCTCAGAGAGAAAAAAAAAGACCTAATCTAAGGCTCCCCCTTAGTTCAGTGGGAGGGTATTGGGCCACAGTCAATACATTTAGAAGCTAAACATATTGCCACCTAGGAAGTGGGGGACAGGGTTTCAGCCCCAGAAGGAAGAAGGCTCCCCTAACTCAATCCAGCCCGCCCATCCCTTCCACAGGCATTTTTCTTCCCTGACCAATTCTGAGAGTCCCATTGTGAATAACATGTCTGGATTAGTTTGCTGAACAATTGAACAATTGAACAATTCTCAGCCTCTGATTGTCCTTGCTTTTGTGAGTCCAAAATCCTTAATCTTATTTGAATGCAATTTAATTCCCTAGAGAGCTGAGTCTTTAGTCTTAGTTTTATAAAGTGAGTGCTTAGAAAAAATGCATGAGAGCTGACACCGTGCTCCTTTAAAGCTAGGTCAATCTACCAAGGAAATAATTAGATAAATGTGCACTCCAATCAGGGGAGAGGAGGAGGAAAAGAATTTCTCCACAAATTACTTTTAGGACATTTAAGTGGAATTGAATTAGAATGTCAAGGGCCAGACGGCTCTCAGGAGGTCATTTGATCTAGTCCCCTGTTGCTGGGCAAGAACACAGTTGTGAAAATCTAGCCCATACTTAAAAAGCTTTAGAGAAGAGAACAAACATTTTACCTCTGCAAGGTGAGTTGGAGAACTTTGTGAATTTAAAGGAATATTCATAATAAATTAAATAATGGCCTGTAGCTCATTAATTAATTAGACCTATTTATTGAGCCTCTGCCATGTGTCAGAGACTGTCCTCAGCATTTGAGATACATCCGTGAGCTTGCATTCCAGTGAGGCGAGACAGATAAACAATAAACCTAATAAGAAAATTATAAGGTATGTTGGAAGGAGATACATGCATTGAAAAAAAGAAGGAAAATAGAGCAGGGAATAGGCATGAAAGTTCTGAAATGTGGGCAGAGAGGGGCATCACCATAAACTTCTAAGCATAAAAGAATAACTGCATGCTAAGAGTTTAGAATAGAGCCTAGCATGGCAAATTCTCAAAAAAATAATATGTATACATATGCACACACACATGTTTTGGTTAGTTATATAAATACATATATTTACGAAATTTTGGTTAGTTTCTTATATTAGATGGGGTTGTTTAGGTGCAAGAGACACAAACAGACTTTGCCTAATTTAAGCAAAATGGAATTCTATGAGAAGGGTGGTGTGGGCAGCTCTGAAGAACCAGTCAGTCAAGAACATGATGCCTGTTGAGAACACCTCACACCTGTCCAGGCCTAGGCAGGGTGGGAAGAGTAAAGGAAAAGATTATTTCAGAAAGGAAAATGATGAAAACAGGATGCTGAGGAACTAAAAGATAAACTTATCCTAGTTAATAATCTGACCTAGGTGAGTAAGATGGATTCAGTTTAGAAAAGAGGGTACTGGAGAAGGGTGTTACACACCCCAAATTCTACCAGCCATAACCCAATATGATGTCGAATTTAACTGGTTGGGTTTTGATTTAGTAGCATATAATATATACTATGATTTCCCTGTCTAAAAAAAATGCCAAATTTTGTTAGAAATGGACAGACGGTAGCCACAAGCATGGTTGTGGTCCATTCTAGAAAACATGTAAGTGGATTCTGGAGAATGAGGTAATCTCTGATGAGGGCATTATTGTGTCAAAGGTAGTCAGCTGGGTAACAGATAAAGTGACACCAAGCCATACACATTCTTTTGACTTTGGAGCATCTCTTTTCAATAAGACAATTTAGGCTGGGTGTGGTGAC
Source organism: Varecia variegata (assembly GCA_028533085.1). Lineage (NCBI taxonomy): Eukaryota > Metazoa > Chordata > Mammalia > Primates > Lemuridae > Varecia > Varecia variegata. The sequence continues at coordinate 152,744,325 of CM052436.1, read as the reverse complement.
TCACACCTGTAACCCTAGCACTCTGGGAGGCTGAGGTGGGAGGATCACTTGAGCTCAGGAGTTCGAGACCTGCCTCGGCAAGAGAGAGAGAGACCCCATTTCTACAAAAAAAAAAAAAAAAGAAAAATTAGGCAGGCATCGTGGCATGTGCCTATAGTCCCAGCTACTCGGGAGGCTGAGGCAGGAGAATCACTTGAACCCAGGAGCTTGAAGTTGCAGTGAGCTATGATGATGCCACTGCACTCAACCTGGGCCACAGAGTAAGACTGTGTCTCAAAAAAAAAAAAGACAATTTGCCCAGCACTCGGTTTTACTCCATATCATCATCCCTTTCTGCTGCCTTCATTTGGATTTGTCCACCAGCTTGTAGTTCTGACACAAGGACTTGTCTATAACCCATAGCAAAACCTGACGGCATTCAGGCTGGAAGGTGTAGAAGCTCTGTGGCCTATTAAAACTTGCTGCAGTGTGTCTGCGGGTGTAATTACCACTTCACTGTGATTTGCAAAAACTTTCTCATGTGAGACATAATAATTAAGCACATAATTCTACTTGAGTAATTTAAACACTTGATTTGTCCCCTTGAATTTCTCCCGCTACAGGCTAAGGCTGGAATCTATTTGCCACACTACCTGGTCTGCATGTTTTACTTCCAATCTCTGGGTTCATGGCTTCCCTTATCCTCGTGGAGCTTACTTTTGGTCAGAAATCTCACGTGTTTCAATGAATCATGCTTATTTTGGATGTCAGCATGATGCAGGTGTGTGAAGATTTAGAGGAAGGATTTGAGTCTGAAATATAAATGATTTGGTTTCAAATATGGTAGGCCAGAGAGACTTATTTTTTTAATGACCAAGTGGGATAGTAATATATTTGGACATATGGAATTCACGTTATGTCTAATTTTCTTCAATGTTCTTGGCAGGAAAACTATAGCAAGAGAAATGGCTTTCTTTTCCCTTGTGGTTTCGCTTAAGCCGTGGAGAGTCACCAACCAACATTTGGTTCTCACATCCATCCTCTGCTCAAGCTGAAGTCACAAGGCTACAAGTTAACAATAGGATCGAACTGTTAAGTTTTGGGGCAGTTAAAGCTGTTCAAATGCAGACCCATTACCTATAACAGACCTTACCACACTTAGAAAGTACCTAGAGGGAAACGCGGTATTATGATAATTTTATAGGAGGATCCAGACACATTAAATGACTATACCACATGTGGAGAATTAGGACCCAGATCTCTGTTTCAACTCCTTAAAGACTTCAGAGCCAAAATGGAACATAGAGGTGACCTAAGGCAGTCTTTGTCAAGCGTGATATATTTGCCTATGTGCGTAGGCATAGCTCACTTGCTAGGTGCTGGTACCAGCCACTGTTCTAAGCACTTTACATCTATCAACTCATCGAAAATCTCACAATAACACTCTAAATAGAGACTCTCATTGTCCTAATTTTGCAGATGAGGAAACTAAGGCTCAGAGATCTTGCCCATCATCACAGAGCTATTAATAGCAAGTAGCAGAGTTGGGATTTGGATGCAGGTTATCTGGCTCCAGGATCTGTGCTCCCAGCTACAATATTCACCTATTGGTTTCACATGTGATATATTTAATAACTGTACAATACCATATCAATGCATATTAAAAACAAAAAGATAACTAGCTATTATCACTTCAGATAAGCGTAAACCATACAGGTACCCAGAGGTGATCATGAAAGTGTTAGTCTTTCAGTGACAGGATCTCTATAAGAACACATTGGAGGAATGGGTCGTACAATATTTTATCCTATTAAATTAAAGCCAATGCACCTATGTTAAATTACAGATTTATTTTAAATTTACACAGATATACTGAATATCTGCATGTATGACCTTATTCTTTTCAAGTCTATATTGCAGGGATATTTTTCCCCCCCGAATGGCAAAAATTTTAAAGGCCATGTAAGAAAGATTAAGTTTGGGAAACACTGATTCTAGTCCAAATCCTCTATTTTACAAATGAGGAATTAAAAATCCAGGTTGGTAAAGTAGCCCGCTAAAAATGTTAACAATGGTTAATGCTTTTTTGAACCCTTACTATGTACCAGACTCTAAGTATTGTTATGAGGCTCATAATATTAATATTTAAATATAATCACAACTTCCAAATTAAATAACTACTACTTTATTATTATTATCCCCATTTTACAGATAAGGAAATTGAGGCTTAGAGGTAAGGTATAATATGTCCTGAGGTCAAAGAGCAGGGAAGGGCTAGGTTAGGGACTTGAATCTCAGTCTTTCTAGTTCCAGAGCCCAAGATGTCAACTACACAACTCTATTTCCAAATCATGTGATGCATTAGTAGTTAACTGCAAAGCAGGTCCCCATCTACATTTCTTCCAGTGTCAGACAACATCCCACTGCCTCAAGAGTAGCTACCATGAAATACAACTTTAAAAGGAAAAAGCGGAAGGTATTAATGCTGAAGTTTACATTCCCCTCCAAAAAATAACTATTTGAAAAGTTTCAAAGTAAACGAAATTCAAAGCAGAAAGCTATTAACCTGTCTGCCACAGTAGTAAACGTTCTTAATTTTAATGTGATGAAATAATGCCATTGGAATACAAAAATAAAATTCTAATGGGACACTCACAAACATTTTATAATACTGTGGTAATGTTTTCATAACAATATGATGTAACTTGTTAGAGATGAGCCAGAGATAATTTAACTTCTCCAGGAATTCTTCCTCTCAACCTCCTCCTACTCCACCCCCCATTTTGTTTTGTCTTTTGAAATTTTACTAGACACTGATATTACTTCAGGAACAAACGATAGCCTTTAGGTAAGTCTTTCATCAGAAAGAGAATCTCAAGGTTTTCTTTATAAACAGCGCATTGATTCACTGCCACCCTTTGGTGATGATAAAAATGAAGCCAAGTTAATAGCACTGTGCTCTTTCTTATTTTCTGTTGAAGACAGCAGCTGCACAAGAAATGCCAGTGCTTTATTTGGAGGTTGTAGAGCCTGATACTCTACTGAAAAAGTGGAACCCAGTGGAGCTAAAGCCGCCATGTAAATATGAGAAAAATTGCTCCATGAAGGGTATGATCATCGTTTCCCAAGTTTTCTCTCAACACAGTCATATTAGCCAAGTGTTATTATCTCCATTTTATAGACTCAGGGAAACTGAGGCTGAGAGACAGTGAATTTAGTCCCTGAGGCCACACAACCAGCAGGGAGTAGAACCCAGATGCGCGCCCACACGTGTCTGCCTGTAAATGCCCGCTCTTGCCGTGGCTCTGCGCTAGCAGGAGGAGAGCTGGCAACGCGCACAGGGGTCCTTGGAACACATACATTCCTGTGGATGATCTTCTCCTCATTACTTCAGTTGCCTAAACACTTTGCATGTGATTAAAGAACTGAATTAATTACGGATGAGGCAACTGGCCAGCCCACAGCAAAAGTCTCACTCGGATTGGTCATGTTCCCTCTAAGTGCAGCGTTGAGTGTACCGTGGAGCATTGTTTTGCTCTTCCTGGGAGAAATGGCCTAGACCATTGGCCAGTGCTTGGCAGCCTGGACTTTAGGCATAAATAATCATTGTTCTAATTAAGGGCTGGTTACTCAGGCCGTCTGGTCTGTTCTCCCTACAAAATGCATTGAACCAAAAGGTTTATCATCTGTAGGTACAAAGTAGAATTTTCATCATAAAACATTTTCATCATTGAATACTAGGACCTGTCACAGCTCAAAGAAGAGCTTTATTTTTTGCAGCCATTGGAATGAGTTTGATAATGTCTAATCATAAAAGGCATTGACTCCAAGATCTAAACTACCCAGAATGATATCTGAACACCTTGCTGTGGCTGATGATACACCTCCCTGTGTTCTCTGTTTCCCCAAAAGATCATGATCATTCCATCTCAAGGCCTTTGCTGTCCCTTCTGCTGATACCCTCCCCACTGATCTTTTCAGTGTTGGCTCACCTTTGATCTTGTCCCAGCTGAATTGTCACCTTTTCAGAGTCTTCCCTTTCCACAAGGCATGACCTTTCATGTGACCTTATAATTTCTCATCTTTGTAACACTGATTGCTGTCTGGACACCTGGGATTTATTTCCCTGTGACTTTCTGTCTCCATGACTGAAATGAAAGCTCCCCGAAAGCAGGAATGGTCTCCGGTCGGCTGTAGTTTCCTCAGCACCTAAAATAGCACCAGGCAGATCGTAGGTGCTCAGTGAATACTTGAAAGCTTTAATGAATGAAACCAAGGACAAAAATACAGATTATATAACTGTCTTTGGGGGGGTCTGTTTTGCATTAGAAGTACCCTGAGTAAAAAGGGGAAGGAACACATATAATGGGAAGAGGTATTAATGAATTTATTGTTAACTACATCTTTTTTAGTCTCAACTAAATTCTCTTCTTCCCATTAACACATTGACTACCATGTGAGTTGTATTTAACTCAGGCTAGTTTTGAGCCCGGGGCCTCATGCGTGAAGCAAAACCCTGCGGTTGGCTCATGAAAATCTTACTTGTTGATGTTCTTATTGTTACAATGAATACTGACAATTTAATTCTAAAACTGTGGATTGTGTTGCATATAACTCACGCACAGAAAACAATAAAAAATAACAAATTAGAAAGGATGGTTTTGTTTTCATAAAACACTGCGGCCCCAGGGAAAAAAATTTTTGTTCTAGTGTGGCAGTCAATGTGCTAAACATTATCTACGAGCTCTGTCCTTCCAGTTCTTGAACTCACTGGTGGAAGCCATGTACTCCCCCAAGCCCCTCTTCTCTCTCCCCATGACTTTCCTCTCCTCCTGTTGGCTTCACCAATCTGACCATTATCATTCCCAGTTTTCCTCACATACCAGTGCCCTTAGGATAAAGTCAATCTCCTTCTGGTGACTTGGAAGGTCGTCTACAATCCTGCCTGTGCTTGTATTGCTGGCTTCACTGCCTGCCCCTCACTTCCCTTCTATGTATACTCCAGCCACTTTTCCTTCCATTTCCTAACATCGCTGTGTTCTCTCTTGCCCCTGGGCCACTGCACATGCTCTTCCCTCTGCCTGGAACACCTCCACCCCAACCCACATCCCCGGTTCACCTATTCATCTTTCAGCTTTGAAGTAGAGGTCTCTTCCTTCTGGAATCTTCCATGGCACATTCTCCACTACCTTTCTTTATCCATGATCCTACTCAGACTATACTGTCATTTCCAGCTTCCCAGTCTGCCTCCTCCATCAGGCTGCATTTGTCTTGCATACCTCTAGTGTTAAGCACTGGACTTGACACCTGGTCATCACTCAGTACTTTTTAAAAAATAAAATAAAATAAAGGGACACTTCTTTACATGGTTTTGAAGGAAATCTCAAAGTTGCCTCTTGGAGACTTTTCACCAACTGTCGAAGTGTCTGCCGGGCCCACCATGCCCAGAAATCACTTTGGCCCTCTCCTCTTATGGCCTGATTGCCAGGAGGCATTGTTACCCCCTGGGGAGTCTTAGCTCACAGACCCTGCCATTTAGAGTGTAATGTAAGAAGGTCATTTCTGGAAGCAACATTGTGCGTGGTGGTGCCTTTCAGCATAGCGAAAACTCGAAAAATAGGGTGGTCTCAGCCAAGGGTCAAATTGCAGATTCGATGCTTTATGTGTTTGGCAGTGCTCTAGAGACAAAGACATTAATCACGGAGGTATGCGATCCGGTCGGGAAATTTAGGCCAGATAGAATAACACGGGAAGAGACACACACACAAACACACAACCATGCAGGCTCTTATTTGTAAAAACCACATTAATGGATGGCAGCTCCCTACCTCTGAAGTGATTTATAAATTAAAATAATTGCTTCTTTGAACTGTTCAGATATTAATTAACCTATCACTAGTGTACGTACAGTCTCCGAATCAGCCAAACATTACCTAAACATTTCTATTCCCTTTATTCTGGAAATCCAAAAAACCACAAAAATAGGCTCTTTGTTCTGGTGCCAAGGGTCATAAAGGAAAAGCCATCATCTTTGATGACTTTGCAATTCTTATTCTATTTCTTCATCAAATTAACTCTAAGTGAAATAGTGAGTACTCTGAACTCGAACACGACTTCTCACTCCCCTCCCCTTTTAACAATCTCTTCCCCAAGCACATGGATCCAGTTCTAGCTCAGATTTCTGGTAATGAGAGCAGGGCAATTCATTAATTTTTTAAATTAATTTTAGCTTTGGATACATACCCCAAACCACCCCAGATTGTGGGTGCCTGGCATTTCCTTCCGAGGTAAGATGAGGGAGAAACTAAATTGGCTGAGGCCCAGATGGGCATAGGCTGTGACAAGCTTGCTGGGGGCCCGTTCTGCAAGGGTGAACTTGACCTATATCGAAAAGTGGGCAGCAAAACATAGTGTTTAAGACAGGAGTTCTCAGGCAGTGATTGTAAACCAGGGGAATTTGGCAATGTCTAGAGACATTTTTGGTGGTTATGACTTGGGGGAGAAGGGAGATGCTACTGGTATCTGATGAGTAGGGGCCAGGGATGCTGCTAAACATCCTTCAATAAATGCACAGCACACACCCGCATCCCCCAGAACAAAGGATTATCCAGTCCAAATGCCCGTAGTGCTGAGGTTGAGAAACACTGCCTGAGTCTAAAATACTTGAATTCACATCCACCTTTGCTGCTTTGTGGCATTGGGCAAATCTCTTAATCTCTTTGAGCCTCAGTTTTCTCTTCTGGAAAATGAAAATAGTGATAGAGTACCTACTTTGTTAGCATTTTGTCAAACCTGGCAGTTGTGAGGGTTTAAAAATATTTTCTATTTTTATTAATTTATTAGTATATTTCAGATGACAATGCAAATTGCCATGATGCAAGAGGAAACTGTCAACTTTTAAATTTCGGTTCCAAACCCAAATTTTGTTTTCTTTTTATATTAGTGCATAATGGAAGGATATAAAATGAATAATTCTATCTATAAAATAGAAGGATGTGCCAATAATAGACTTTTCATTTAGTATGGTTAAATAATATTAATTTCAAAATGTCAAAGACCCACTGTTTTGATTTAGAACTAGGAAAGGATCAATAATTAATGTATACATTTTCCAGCATCCACACAGATCTATGGTTGCTAAATCAGAAATATAGTAATACTTGTTTTAATTCAAATATTTAAAACAAACCCCAAAACAAAAACCAAACCCAGGTTTCCAGTGAGCAAAAACACATCACTCTAAGATGCCTAAGAGAATGGAAGAAAATGGAAACATAAGTCATATTCTGATATTTTTCTATGTGACATTAATATGTCAAATCAGGTTAATTGTGAGAAGCAGAAATATGACTTCTATGTAAAATTTAATATTTATTTAAAGAAATCAATCTGGACTTATAACACATTTATACCAAAAAGTTGCCTGAAATTGTTACCTAAAATAAGAAGTGTTTTTGTATCATATAGAATTAGTCTGCTAAGCATTTTATATCAACTCTGAAAAATGCCATCCCAGAGAAATGTGAAAATCACCATCTTCCAACTCTTTGTAATGCCACAACTCTCACTTCCTTGTGCTAGTTCTTATTGAATGGGTTAAGGAGCATGATCTTTTGGTCATTCTGCCATATTTATTGAATTTCAACTGTGTGTTTCCATTGAGATGGGTGTTGGGGATATGATCACATTTAGGGACATGCCAATGACCAGGAGGCAGCAGAGTCAGAGAGAGGAGGCTTGACTGTGGCTAAGCCACATCTTAGCTTCAAGCTCAACCACCTTGAAGCTTAGATTCCTCACATGAAAAAATGGGCCTATAGGATCTTTCTCACCACCTTGTTGAGAGGTTGCTGGTAAAAAGTACTGAGCTTGGGACTTGCTGTTTATTGAGAAAGTTGCTAAAAAATGGTTAGCTATCTTATTATAATGACTACTGGGTTATTTTTATAGTCTAGAAATGGCCCAGTTTTGGAAAATGGAGGCTGCTTTGCTACACCGATTGGGGAATTTAGAAAGCATTACAAACAGAGGGCTGAATAAACTATATTTCTTCACATAGTATGTGTAAGCTTACCAAATGGAGCCAGCTGTCACAAAAACAACCCAGGGTTGCTGCTGCTGTTGTTGTTTTTTTTTTTTGCTTTTTTTTTTTTTTTTAAACTTCTGATGGCCAACTGGATGCTTAATCCGGTAGCTGGCCAAGCTTCACTCCATTGCATTGTTTACATATTTTCCCTAGACATGAGGTAGTGTTGGGAAACAAAGCCTTCTTCAGCATGCGCACATTCACAGCTGCCAGCTAGTGACAAAATTGTGAAGAAAAAACACACAAGTAACATGGTACAAATCAAAAGAGTCATATTCTTTTTTCATATGGATAGTATTTATTGGTTTTCTTATTACAAAAGCCATGCATATTTTTTGTGGAAAATACAAAAAAGCAGAAAGAAGAATATACAAAAATTCACCTCTAATCTTAATGCCCAGAGATAATGATTATTGTTTTTTTGCATGTACATATAAAGTGACCACAGCATTTTCTTACTTAATACTATATCAGAATCACTAATTGCTGTTGTACTAGAGTAAAGGTCAGCACACTTTTACCATGAAGGGCCAGATTGTAGTATTTTAGGCTTCATGGTCCATGAGGTCTCTGTCACAACTACTCGACTCTGTCACTGTAGCATGAAAACAACCTTAGACAATCTGTAAATGAATGGATGTGGCCAGATTTCTCCCCTGGTCTGTAGTTTGCTACTCCTATACAAGAGCCTCATCAATTGTTACACTAGTTTATTAAATATAGTTATACTAGTGTCATCAATAGTTGTATTTCATTACAATAGTTATAAAGGGAAACATGACTTTTTAATCTCCAGTGTTTTGGAGATTTCTTAAAGGGTTGTCTTGTTAGTGCATATTTTGGGGTATTAGATAGAAACAAATAATAACTAGGCATTAAAAAGGAATGGTTTTCTGAGGTTGATTAAAAAATACAAGAACACTGTGACACTGCCCATAATTGTGTGTGTGTCCACCATCATAACTTCCCAAACTCCTACTGTGGTCTTGGGAGCAGCATTCTCCTGCTTACTGCTGGCTATGAAAGAGCCCTTCCATTGTATGACATAGAAGAGTGTGACTCCAACACTCTGCTGCAGCTGCTACTAAGATCCAGTCACTTTCTCAAATAATAATGATGTCATTTGTTACTAGATTGTTGATGGTGGGAAAAAAAATTCCTTGAATTGATTCCTTTGTGTTGAATTCTAC
>CM052436.1:152710571-152729061 GCA_028533085.1 Varecia variegata | reverse complement strand
CATTTCCCTAATGATTAGAGATGTTGAACATTTTTTCATATGTTTTTTGGCCATTAGTCTATCTTCTTTTGAAAAGTTTCTGTTCATGTCCTTTGCCCACTTTTTAGTGGGGTTGTTTGATTTTTTCTTGATGCTTTTCCTGAATTCTATATAGATTCTAGTTATCAGCCCTTTATCAGACGTGTAACATGTAAGTATTTTCTCCCATTTTGTAGGTGGTCTATTTTCTCTCATGATAGTTTCCTTGGCTGTGCAGAAACTTTTCAATTTGGTCAGGTCCTGTTTATTTATTTACTTTTTGTTGCCGTGATTGCCTTTGGGGTCTTCATAAATTCTTTGCCTAGGCCAATGTCTATAAGAGTTTTTCCAACATTTTCTTCTAGAATTCTTATAGTTCCATGCCTTAGGTTTAAGTCTGTTATCCACCATGAGTTGATTTTTGTGAGAGGTGAAAGGTGTGGATCCTGTTTCACTCTTCTACATGTGGCTATCCAGTTTTCCCACCACCGTTTATTGAATAAGGATTCTTTTCCCCAGTGTATGTTTTTGTCTACTTTGTCAAAGATTAGATGGCTGTATGAGGATGATTTTATATCTGGGTTCTCAGTTCTGTTCCATTGGTCTATGTCTCTGTTCTTGTGCCAGTACCATGCTGTTTTAGTTACTATAGCCTTGCAGTATAGCTTGAAGTCTGGTAAGTTGATGCCTCCCAGTTTGTTCTTTTAGCTTAAGATTCCTTTTGCTATACAGGGTCTTCTCTGGTTCCATGCAAAGCATAGAATTATTTTTTCTAGATCTGAAAATATAATGTTGGTATTTTAATATGGATTGCATTGAATCTGTAGATCACTTTGGGTAGTATAGACATTTTAACACTGTTGATTCTGCGGACCCATGAGCATGGTATGGTTTTCCACCTATTTACATCTTCTGCTATTTCCTTCCTCAGTGTTTCATAGTTCTCCCTGTAGAGGTCTTCTACCTCCTTAGTTAAATCCCTAGGTATTTTACTTTCTTTGTTGCTATGGTGAAGGGTATTGAGTCTTTGATTTGGTTCCCAGTTTGACAGTTCTTGGCATATAGCAATGCCACTGATTTCTGTACATTGATTTTGTAACCTGAGACTTTGATCAATTTGTTTATCAATTCCATTAGTCTCATGGCAGAATCTTTGGGGTTTTCTGGATATGAGATCATATCATCAGCAAAGAGCAATAGTTTGACCTGAAAATCGAAATGATTCTGAAGCTTGAAATGATAGAACTCTTTGTGAAGATTCACTTCATAATTGACCTTTTTTGTGTGGAGAGGTGAAATGTCTTGGACTGAACAAGATGAGGCAGCAGCCCCAACAAAATGGCATTGATGTGTATGAACACACAGAGAATGAAGAGGCCAAGTGCCGCAAAATGCCAAAAGACACAGAAAGTCACCCCACTAGAAAACAGAGCAGGAATGCTATTTGTGAATCTGCTTCATAAAGGACATATTTCCTTAGGCCAATAACATATCTTACTACAGAATTTCAAATGTAGGATATCACTTAAGCCTCTTTTTGCTCCATAGCTAAAGTTACAGGAAGTCCAGCAGCCGTGTACTGTGCTTTTATTTGATTGAGTATATCCAGATGATTTTAATAAAGTTTTAAAAGGACATTAGTTTCCTGCTATTTCAATGAAAACCACTTGCAAGATGAATTTAGAGCAATAGATCTATTTCTTGTCAACACATGCCCTCGTTATGCAAATATGCCACTCTTTTATAATAGCCAACAAAACAACACAAACACAATCATCAGCTGCATACAACATGGGAGAAAAATATCATCGTTGTAAATGTTTAAGGATGAAGAGAGGATGAGAGTGATGGATGCCATGGTATGCTGCTCAGAATCCCCCTTAAGGACTGGGGCCCTTGTTACCCCGATTGCTGGAAGTTCAGAGTCTTGGCTACTGGAGTCCCTCTCTGGAGATTATCCTCAGCCAAACAGTGGCTTGTCCTAGGCCATGCCACTCTCTAGGGACCACTCCCAATCTAGTGACTGGTCAACATGTGTATGTGGGTTGGAGGGCAAGGAAAGGTGTACAGAGACCTGGTCTCCTGACATCAGGTGACCTGGGGGACCATCCCAGCTACAGAGCTCCCCTTGGGAACAACTGAGGTCTTTGTTGTGGCTGCATCACATTTCAGCATCTCCTGCCCACTTCTGCTTCCTGCAGCCTCCTATCCAAAACTGCATTCTTTCAAAGTACATCATTTCACCCATAAAAACTTCAATGTATATCTAACATATAAAGATTTTTTAAATAAACAATAACCACAATGATAACATACAAAACCCTAAGTCCTTAATACCATCTAAAACTCAATCTGTGCCCAGTATTCCTCAGTTGTTTCCAAATGTATTTGTTTCTACACTCTACATTGATTTGTGAATTTTTCCTCCCATTTTCAGGACTCACTTTCAGGGAATCATTAACCTCTTCCCACAAGACCCTTATAAGGACCTTGTGTCTGGTTTCCTTGTCTCCATTCTCACCTCTCTCTTTGGATGCCTTTTTCTCTATTGCCAGGTCAATTTCCCTAAGGCCCAACTCTGCTGTTAATATAACTCACCACAAAAAGGGTTAGATTCCCCATTGCCAGTAGCACTGTTTCTCAAAGTATTGTCTATGGAACACTAGTCTGTCAGCTGCTTTTTAAGAAAGAAAAAAATTCATAATAAAATAGATAGCCTTTGATGAAATAAATCTGGGAAAGGCTGTGAATTTTATCACCTTCTTGGATGTTCATAATGCATATTAGCTTATTCAAGGCTCTGAGCAATCTTGCAGCAAAGACCCTGCTGAATCTCTTTAATCCAGTACTTTCCAAATGTATAATGCTGTATAATGCTTTGCTTAACTCACGTTAACATCCTGCAGAAACTGCTTTGTGGAACACCCTTTGGGAATTGCTGCCTTCCTGGAATGGTATGCAAGGCCCTCTGTAATCTGACCTTACCTTTTACTATATCCTCCAAGTACTAGGTCTGAAATTTTCTTTTTATTTGTCTTCTTCTGCCCCTTGGTTCCCTCTGCCTTCGATGGTGTTTTTGTTGAAATCCATCACATGCTTCAAGTCCAAGATTATCCAAGAAGCCTTACACAGATCTCCCAGCCAGAATTAATCTTTTCTTTCTCTGAATTCTCAAAGTACCTGTGTAATATATGGCAGCCAAAAGGATATCAGGCTCAGAATCACTGCTTTGCAGGTTACCATTTTTATTGTGGAAATATGCAAACACACACAAAAGCCAAGAAGATATTATCACTTTTCCTCTGGACTTTTCCCCTAGGACCTCTACAAAATGGGAATAATGTGGCATTTACCCCATAGGGTTGTTTTATGGGTTAAATAAGAGAATGAATGTGGGCACTATTAAATCTAATCTCCTAAAGTCAAGGATTGTGTAGAACTCTTCTTTCTGATAATGAGGAGTCCAGCTCAGTCCTGAATACAACAGATCTTGAATTAGGTTTGCTAGATTATTATACTCGTCCACAGACAGAGATTCTGGAACATGCCTTACTTTTTGAACATATAGATGGGATAAATTAACTATCTGTGCCTTTGGAGGGAAGTTCTGAGTCTTAAGCTGTGATAATGCATTCTAGTTGTGCCTTTATATACCTGGAGTGGACTCTCTGCAGCTCGGTTTCCAGATTTGTAAAATTTAAGGCATTGGGCTAAATCACTGGCTCTCAAAATTTTTTTAAATCACCAAGAATTTAAAAAAATTAGTTTCCCCATGATCTGATAGTTTTTTTTTTTTTTAAAGTAAATAGCAATAATTGAAGTAATAATCAATGATCTGCCTATTTTTTTCTAGTCAAGGTCATATAAAAAACTTGATGTTTTTATTTGCTTGTTCACCCTTATCACATATAAGTGAACACCTTCCCTCTGGACTTTCTAGAATATTGAACCACAGTACTCAGATACTCATTGTGGCCTTCATTGATCCCTGATGTACAAGAAACATAAGTTGTCAACTACTTCTCTTCATTTTTATGGTCCCTTTTTGCTTAAAAATTCTATGATGCTCTGAGATAAATCAGACCATTCAAGATTTAGTCAGTTTTTCACAGTTTGTGCACTTTTTTTGTATGTGTCTATGTAGCTTGTATTACTGTTTATAAAGGGACTCAAGACCTGAGACCCAGTTTGCAGTGGCAGGATTCTCAGCCTGAGAGATGATTGTCTTGAAAAACAAGGCAATGAGAGGGTAGAGGAGGAACAGTGATCTGGGCAGAAGGAGCTGGTGTTGGTACTTTGGGGAACTGTGTATGTGTGTGTGTGTTAGTTATAGGAAAGGGGAAGGCAGAGATTATATCAAGAGTTAAAGCTGGAGAAGTTGAATGGTAACTTTGTACCAAAGAGCCTTAAGGCATTCATCCTAAGGACAATGAAAAACCATTGAAGAGTTTTAAGTAGAAGAAAGACACAATCCATTTTGCACATTGAAAACATCATTCAAAAGACTGGGTAGAGCTCTAATGGCTTGCTTGCAGAGAGGTGAGATTTAGCCTCGGGCCAATCAATGTTACATGAAAGCAATATAATGGGTCATGGCCAGCATTTAAAAAAAAAGGAAGAAGGAAAGAACATAAGGATCATTAGAGCACATTGCAAATAAAGAAAGGGTCTTGGCCGGGCGTGGTGGCTCACGCCTGTAATCCTAGCACTCTGGGAGGCCGAGGCAGGCGGATTGTTTGAGCTCAGGAGTTTGAGACCAGCCTGAGCAAGAGCGAGACCCTGTCTCTACTAAAAATAGAAAGAAATTATATGGACAGCTAAAAATATATATAGAAAAATTAGCTGGGCATGGTGGTGCATGCCTGTAGTCCTGGCTACTCAGGAGGCTCAGGCAGGAGGATTGTTTGAGCTCGGGAGTTTGAGGTTGCTGTGAGCTAGGCTGATGCCACGGCACTCTAGCCGAGGCAACAGAATGAGACTCTGTCTCAAAAAAAAAAAAAAAAAAGAAAGAAAAGAAAGGGTCTTGGTTCACGAAACTCTTATGTAGATTATTGTGTGAGTTTGTGTACTTGTGTGTGCATTTGTACTGGTCAATGTAAAATGTATTCCTAGCTATGTATTGAGCTATGTATTGGCTCAATATGACTCCAGGTCTCAGAAAGCCTTACAAATGCCTGCTGTAAGTCACCGTAGGAACCAGGTGGTAGACATCAACAAAGCAGCCCAAATCTGTCTCTCCCACTAAAAAAATGGGCTCAAGAGAGCAAGTCCTATTGCTGATACGTAAGAACCTACTGACAAGTTCAAATGAAAGGGACTTGCCTAAGAGGATCCAGAAATGGACTTCTTCAGAAAGATGCATCAGTTTAGTGTGTTTCATGTTCATCAGTGGCAGTTCTGGGCCATCTCCGTGGTGTTAGATATTTGTGGTCTTCTCAACTTCCTGTGGTTCAGTCACTTTTTTGCTTAGCATTTACCATGGGAGAGCTGGGACCAGCCATCTGTGCAGGGAACTTCAAAGATGTGTTTTGGTTTACATTCTGTTACAATGAAGTCAATGCAAATTGTTTTTATGTTGTTTTTTAAAAATTTGTTATTTTCCTTGTTTTTGGAAGGGGGATAACAAGGGGAGTGAATGACTACTGACCATGGTTTATAATGTGATGTTGGCCTGAATTATTTTTTAAAAAAGGACTTCAACAGATGTTAGTTTTGATTCATTCATTTTCTGCAGAAATTTTACTCCATTTTATTATTTTTCAAATTCTATTTGGATGCAGATGTGTTTTAGCAGGGGAAAATGCTAAATTTCCATTTAGATATATTTGTTTTAACAGTGGCAACTTGCCACGCTTTCCTCTGTTTCTTTCCCTATTTTTTCAGAAATATCAAAAACACTTCCTTGAACTTAAGGCTGACCTGAACTTGATTTAATACTCCGTCAAAGGCCAACTGAAAGGCATTATTTCTCATGGAGGAGAAGGCGCTCAACCAGAGTTTGGAGTGAACCAGGAGGCACTTTAGGGTGAACTTAATGCAATTCTAATTTTGCAGATGAGGCAGTTGCACTTCAGAGAGGTGACATGACTTGCCCAAGGACAGAAGCTTGATAGTGGCAGAAACTAGTGGCTGGGCCTGGAAACGAGCTCAGGCGGACTGGACAAGGCTTTTGCACTTGGCCTCGCTGCCTCCTCAAATGCTTGGCAGCAGCTCCTCCAAGACAGTGGTTTCATGGCCAACACTGGCCATGCCAATTGGACAAAAGTCAGCATATGTTTTGTTACTGGCGAGAAAATTTCAAAAGTAATTTATGTTGTAGAATTAGACATTTTATTTAAATATGTGGCCAGAAAAAAAAGACTGCTAACTATTACAGTCAGGGTAAGGGAGTCTCCAGAGAAAATTGGTAGTTTATTAAGAGTATTTACTGTGGCAGATAATAAGATGGAAGGAACAGTTGCCTAAGAATAGTTAATATTTCTTATCTGATACATAGAATATTTTCCCCTAGAATTATGATTTTTAAAAGTGCATAAATTACATCCAGAGGAATTATCCAAATCAAACACCAGAGTTGGAATCGAAAAGGGAAAATTCCTAGTAGTTTAGATCAGGATTCTCAAACTCAGCACTATTGATATTTCCAACCAGACAGTTCTTTGTTATAGGGGCTATTCTGTGATTGTAGGATGTTTAATAGCATTTCTAGCCTCTATCACCAGAAGCCACTAACATACCCCTAGTTGTGACAACCAAAATTATCTCTAGACCTCGCCAAATGTTCTCTGTGAAAGTGAAATAGCCCCAGTTGAGATTCACTAATTTGGACAAGTTTGGATGTCTAAACTATAAGAGGATAGTTCTTTATTAAGGGGAAGGGGGAGATATTATTCTTTCTGACTGTAAGTGTAATAAACATTTATATTTATGAAATATGGAAACATATGTTACTGAAATAATGCCAGATTGCCTTAAGGTCAGTTTCTGCATGTTGTCACAGTCAACAAAGGTACAAGGCTGACATCCAAAGATCAATGAAATAAATTTAGCTCTCTACCAAAATTTCCCAAAGAGATGTGGAGATAGAAAATGTAGTTCATGGACCACTGAAATGCCCTTACATATCTCTTCACCGTCTATCAGTTTCTCTTATCACAGCAGATAGCAGTTGCTTTTTCACAATCTTTCTCATCTCTCAACCTTGACCTTGAACTCCAGCCCTTGCTAACTGTCCTGTCCTCTCCCTGCCTGTGCCTTAGCATCCATCCAACTCAGTTCCTCTGCACGTGGTTCTCTGGCCTTTCCATATAGATCCGTGTAACCTCTTCCCATGTGGCTGCCTTACTCATTACCTAGATCCACACAACAAAAGGCCTGGAATCTTCCTTGGAATGTTCTGAGATGAGGGAAGGTTGTAAACCTTTATGCAAGACTGCTTTTATCCCAGTCATACTAAAAAGAAGAAAATAAGGATCAGCGGCAATTCGACTGTTCACAAGCCCCCACAATGAACAATCTGGTGGATATCTAGGCAGGTGGTTTTGACACATGAAACTGTAAAAAGAGAATCAAGGTAAAAATATGTAGTTTGCATTCCCTGGGTATGGAGAGAAAATCAGATGATTTGACTTGGGCTTCCACATCCTTTTTTCCATTGGATTATGAGGCTGACTTCTAGATGTCAGTTTAATGGGATCATCATCATCATCATATTCATTATTATATGTGCCACAATGTAAGCATTTTACAAGAATATCATACTTAACTTTCAGCACAAGTATTAATAGTAACACAGGTGCTATTAATAGTTCCAATTGACAGATGAGGAAGTGGAGTCTCTTAGTGGTTATGTAAGCTGCCTGAGACCACATAGCTATTCATTTTTACTTGTAAGGGCAAGAAAAATTCCCATACTCAAGAATCACTGGCCTCACCTCTTCCTTTGCCCTCTGTCTGTCTTTGCATACCTGGTGTGGCCAGATGACGATCTTGCTGTGGCCATTTCCACTCATCTTTCCACAAACACTCGTAGAAAGCTGGAGGAGGGCTGGTCAGATGGGTGATGGGAGACACTTGGCCCATGATTTCTATTGTAAGAACTGACCTAAATATTCTCCCCCATGCACATCAGCCATGCCTGCTCTAGCTTGGAGGTGTATTGAGGCCTCGCTGCTCACAGTGTGCTCCACAATCCTGCAGCATCACTGTCATCTGAGACCTTGTGAGAAATGCAGAATCTCAGGCTATATGCCAGACCTACCAAATAGTCCCCCAGATGATTTCAATGTCATGGCCTGAAGACCTTAGAAGCTGGTCCCAATACAAGGATTCCATATTCTAGTGGTTGTCCAACTTGAGCATACATCAGAGTCACTTGGAGGGCTTGTGAAAACATAGATTGCTGAGCCTCCTTTCCCCTCCCCTCTAGGATTTTGGATTCTGTAAATCTGGGGTGGTGCCCAATAATTTTCATTCCTAACAAGTTCTCTGGTGGTTTGGGGAACCATCTTTTGGGAACCATTGCTACAGTTAAATAAGTTGAGGAACTCCCAAAAGGTAAACCGAATTAAATGAGTTGATTTTCTAATAGGTCTTCTCAAAGCCATTAAGATGCTAATACTAGGTTTCTCAAACTCTTTGGCCCACTGAAACCATTTTTACCAAAATACTGCTATACATTAGTGTTCTGTAAAATGCACTTTGGGAACCATGTGTCTACAAACAATAGAGTCTCACAATTTTGACTTAGTAAAAAAAAGAGCTGAATGTAACAAAATGACCTCTTTAGTTGTGGGAGAGACAATCTTGGTTTTGGTGTCAGGGTAGCCCAGCTGTTGTGTCTTTTAGCAAATGAATAGCACATTTCTCCAAGGGATTTGTACAGATTGCAAATAAATTTTAAATTATTGAGATTCACATAACATAGACCAGGAATTAAAAAGGGACCAAAAAATATATCTGCAGTGACATCTGAATTGCTGTTTCATCCCCCCCTATTGAAATACAAGCCAAGAATAAAACATTGATTAAATAGAGAGCATTGACATTTTACTCCTGTGGTGCTGGATACCAGCCTAGACAAAGAGCCGGTTAAATTCAAAAGACAAAGAGTCCTTTTGTGAGGCAGTAAGTTCATCTGGGAGAAATATTAAGTGAAGTCTCCAAGGATAGAGTTCTCCAACCTCTTTACCTACAACACTCATTGAGAGGCAGTGAGTAAAATCACACTCAAAATATATGGGGGAAGGAAGGCAAAGGGATTTATTAAAGGATGGGACTGGGATCCAAGTAAAACTCAACTTTTGCCTCCAGTGAGGGCCATTTTTACTAGGAAATGAAAATCAAAATGGCCAATGAGATATGAGCAAGAAAAATATAGGCTTCCAAGCAAACAAAACACAAAATGTCTATTTTATCACGTTCTCTATGGCTAGGAGATATAGCAGTGGACACGATGGATATTTTTCTGTACCCTCAAAGATCGTACACTGTAATAAGGAGTACGGTTTTAAGAAGAATAAAAGAATAAATCAAGTAAGTGTTATGTTTGAAGATAAACAAGGAGAGGAGGTGGAGAATAACAGTGTTTGGGTAGATCTGCTTTAGAAAGTGTGCTCAGGGAAAGCTGCTCTGATTTATGCGGGCTAAAAAAGGAAAAGAGAAAAAGTGAGCCCTGTGAATGTTTGGGTAAAGAGAGTTCTAGAAATCCAGAACGGTGTGCGAAAAGGGCTGTATCAGGAAAGACACTGCGGTATTTCCAGAACTGAAAGGAGAACACGCTTACTGAACACTTGCTTTCTAGAAGTGACCATGCTGAGTCCTGTGTGTGAGTGACAGTGTGTGGCTGTGTGTGTCAGGATAGAGTAGGGGGTGACGGTGTTCGAAGGCAAGTTAGACTTGGCCTTCTGTTTTGGACGTTTGGGGGCTGATTCATTCAGTCAGCCCCCAAATGCTACATGATGGTTTCTGCCATGTTGATGCAGAACAAATGAATCATCTGGCTGTGTCCAGTTTGGCTGATACGTGTAGAGTCATGTGTAGTGTTCTAACTGTTGTGCTTTTATACCCCCTGCCTGTGGTTAAGAGCTATTCCTTGACACTCATGTTCAATTCAGTTTTGCGTAAACAACTTTAACAAGTTGAAGTTGCTTGACAAATTTAAATCCCTAAGGAAGCTTATCACATCTCTTCATTGTGGTGCTACGATGAGGGATGAAAGAGGCTTTTTAGAGCAATACTCGGAAATACCGAGTCTATGTTGGTTCAAACTAATTCTCCTTGTTACATATTATTGTAAAAATAGATAGTTTAGGTAGATTTTATATAGAAAGAGCTGATTAAATATGTATTAAGGTACAGATAAAGATTTCTTAAGCCAATGCTTTAAAAATGAGTATGCACAGGATGTCAATATATCTAAAAATGGTTTTGGGGAAGAACGTTTCAGAAAGTGAGTATGCAGATTATTTTTACATGATTTATTATAACTAAAATGAAAATAAAGAGCAGGCAGGGAGACACCAAAAGCTTGGGGCTAATTATCAAATCATTTTATTTAGTCACACAGGGCATTTCTTCCCAAAAACCAAGGAGGGCTGGCAAGTGAATTCAATGAAAGCGAGACAGCTCACACTGGTCGAAAGAATGCATTTATCTTTCCCCCTGTGATTTCTAGTGTCATGAATCTGAGCATTTGCCTTCTAAGAAGTTCAAATCCCTGAAATAGAAACTCTCCCACTGTCATAGCAGAGCAGGGGCCGTGTAATTGCTTCATTACTCAGAAGAAGTCCCAAATATCATATTTGCTTTGTGCTTTTAAGTGGCATCAAGTTAATCAAGGCTGGCTGAAATCATTCGAAGACAAGGCAAAAATCTGCTTTGCTTTGCTTTTCTGGGAGATGGCCTGATTTTGTAATCATACCCACGCGAATCTGGCTTGTGTTGTTAGAGGAATTATCTCCTCATTAAAAACAAATCTTAATAGGCCTAATTTGAAGGCTGCTTTTGTCTGTAACTTGATCAAGAGGGTAATGACTAGGAGCCCTGCTAAACAGAGGGAGAGTAAAAGAAAGTCAGAAACATTAAACAGCACAGATTACAGTCACATTTAGAGGGCTTTTGGTATGCAAATGAAGCAGGAGAGGCAACAAAATATAAAGGGACTTGCTTCTATTTCATTCTTGACATTCTCCTTAGGGCATGCAGGAAAACCTGAGTCTCAGAGAAAGGACCAGTTTGAGAGACGTGTAATTCCTCTTTGCAGGGCCTCTCCTTAGTTTCCTTAGTCTATAATTGTTATAATAGGGTGGTTATAAGGATTAAATGAGTTAGTATATGTAAAGCATTTAGAATAGTGTCTGGGTGTCTAGTCTAGCACACAGTTAATGATAACACTTACCATAAGATTTAGCTATTATTATTGTTTTTGTTATTATTTTGAGGGTTTTTTTTTTTGTTCCTATTCTAGATGAGCAGGAGCACCAGCTATGGACTCAGAGAATTTTGGAATTCTTATGGGATTGCTTCCAGAAATGTGTTCCATGAATATCCACAGTTATTTAAGATATTCAGTAAGATATTCAGTATGAAAAAAGGGTTTCTCTGATCAATGACGTTTGGGAAATGCTAGGTTAAATAAAATCAAAACCACTTTTACTTTTACCATAGGGTCTTTCAGAGTAGGAGAGAAAAAGTAAATCTTTTCCTCACTCATCTCTAGGTTCATGGCTGAGACCCCTGTAACAAAAGACAGATTAAAAAGAGCAACGCAAATGTATCAATATAAATATGTTTAACATAAATACATTTATAGATGTATTAACATGTTGGTAGTAATATAAATACATCATTTAATATGAATTTTACAGATTCAGAAATGAAGCCCCAAACAGGGGAAAACTGTATTTTCATGCATATTTGTGCAAAAGTATGATTAGAAGACAAAAGGTTATGATCTAATGATAATAAACGGTGGGGGGCGGGAGCTTAGCAAGGCCTCTTTGTTCAGATTCTTCTTGGCATCCTTGTCTGACTTTCCTTCCCTCAGGGCATAGGGCAGGACACCTGTCACATGAGGGTCTTCCGGGGAGAAGGGAGGAAGAAGGTCCAAGGGTGACCTTCTGAGGTTTGATGTCCTGCTTCAGGGAAGAAGGGACAAGGGGGATTCTAGTTTTTAGGGGCTGCTTCAGGAGGGCATTTGGGGGAGAAGATCAGAGAGACCTTCCTGCTTCTGCAGTTTTTTCAATTTCTTTCAGCTTAAAATACTCACTATGCCAAGGTGCCATCATTTGGGGCATCGTGTTCTGAGTCCCGTGAAGAGCCTTTAATATGCAACCAATGTGAATCTCAAAAGAGGGTGCTATTCTATCCAGCCTTTCCTAAATTTATTTGACCACAGAACCCATTTGTTATAAAATGTCTTGTAACCCCTCGAGGAGCATGATTTCTTGAAGAAAATTATGGATGAGAAGGCAATGATGCCACAAGAGGAAAATGACTTCCCCTAGACCCTTAGCTAGTTAGGGGCAGAGTCCTGAGTTAAGCCTGGGTCTTCCGGTGCCTTGTGGACCTGGGTCTGAGTGCCCACTCCCACTGCTGGATCTCATGCAAGTTACTTCCCTTTCCTGGATCTCAGTTTTTCTCCTCTGTAAATGAGGATGATGATTGCCTTCCCTTGCAAAGTCGTCGAGAACTTAAATGAGAAAACACACGTAAAGCACACACATGCATTTAATTATAAACTATTTATCATTGTTCCTGGCACACAGTAAGTGCTCAAAACATACTGCCTATTATTGATCAATAGTGTTTTAAAAGAGGGGAAGACCCCATAGTAGGGAAGGCGGATCTAACGACAATTGCTTGTTCGCTAACAACTTCCTTTTAAAGTTTGTCAGTGGAGGCTGCTCTAGAAGGCTATACTATGAACAATGCTAGGAAGCTCTCCATACTATTAAAGCAGCCCTAAAACAAATCACTCTCTTCCCCTTTAGATCAGTGTGGCCAGGAAAAAAAGACTGCTAACTGTTACTGTCAGAGTAGGGGGATTTTGGCCTAGGCTTGAGGTCTTTGGATTCTACTGCAGAAATTTCTATGACCAGAAGAATGAGAAGGGCCTCCAAACCAATGCTTCTTAATCAGGCTGGGAGTGTTATGGTGGGCCATGGATTTGGGTCCCATTTGTCCACTTTCTGAAACCAGTCCATGATGACATATGAATGAATAGACATTGAGAGTCAGCTTTTGGAAACCTTTATAGCAATACGCAGAGTAATTTTATGTCTACTGAATGCAAATAATAATTTTTAAAATGGGGCTTGTATTCATGTTACCTTTACATTACTTCATTTTTCTGGTAATTTATTATATTTTACAAAAGCATCTGTCTAGGACAGATTAAAAACTAAAACAGAATAAAAGAAAACTTGTCCTTTATCTTAGGTAAGAATTGATCTAGAAAAATGGTTCTCAAAAGTATGTTCCTGGACTAGCAGGAACTTGTTAGAAATGCAATTCTCATCACCACCCCGACCTGCTGCCTTAGACATTCTGGGCTAGGGCCCAGCAATCTGTATTTTAACCAGCTCTTCAGGTGATTCTTATGCATACTAAAATTTTAGGATTAAGATCATCTCCAGGATAATTATACCTTCTTCTAAATTTAGTAGAACAAGAATAGGTATTATTTCCCAAACTCTGGTGTGCAGAAATAATGCAATGCCATTTCTCTAAAATCAAATTAAATTTACTTTGAACTACCATTCATTTAGGTGGGTAGCAATTTCAATCTCAGTAAGAATTAGGTTCAGGTGTAAGTAATGGAGACCAAAAATAACAGTGGCCAAATCAATAAACAGACTTTTGAAAACAAAAGCTGGGCAGCAGGAGTTCTCGTGAGGCAGATTCTGTTTCCTGCCCTACAACCCAAACCCCTAAAGGAGAAGAACCTGCCTACCTTCTCTGATAATAGGAAAAACTCAGAGAGGACCTAAAGCAAGAGTCCAATGTACTATCTCACCCCATCAACAATGGTATTCAATCATCGCCATGATAATCCTGGGCCAAACCAACACCTAGAAGGTCTGAATAGGCCCATTCTGAATAGCTTGAGTATGTACACATCAGATAGGGTTGTTTTTTGTTTTTTTTTCTCCTTTTACCCATTGTCTGCTGAGGTCTTTAAAACTCCCTCCATAGGTTTTGTAACACAGATTACTTCCTTTTCATCTTCATTGGCCTGTCAAGGATTCCCTCACCTGTCATGGATTTTTATTTTCTTGGTACATTTTCTTGTAACTGGAACCCTCAAGCAAAAAAGGTGGGTGGAAGCACATTTTGCAAATTCATTCTCATGCCTCTGGCACTGAATCAAATCTCTAATTGAAAAAAATTAGTTTTCAAGGGGGCACTAATTAGGTGTTGAGATTGATGATTTGTGCAAAATTTAGTCTTTTTCCAGTCTGACGTATTTCTGTAGGTTCCTTTCTTCATTGTCTCTCGTTTGAAGCTAAGAGATTCTATACTTCCACTGGTTTGGGCTATGAGCAACAATGCTTACATGTGATATTTTTAAAAATGTAAGTGAAAACATTGGCAACTTTAGAATAAATTTTAATACATTTCCGATGTCTACTACTGTGTCTAATGAATTATGTAATATTTTTCTTAGTGTACCAGAGAATCAATTGTATATTTGTTGTATATTCATTTGGTTGTCCAAGTTTCAAAAGGACATATTCAGAAGACCAAATTTGATTTACTCCTGTTTATATTCCACAGTGTCATCTCTGTTCCATGATACGATTCTCTGCCTTTTGTTTCAGTCAAAAATCCCCCCAAAATATAAGCTTCTGAATTCAATTATATTTGAAGCTGATTTTTCCCCATCTTTATTTACTTAACAAATACATCCAGAAAAAGAAGTAGGAAAAAGGACAATCTTGTCAAATCAAATATTATGTCACTTACATTAATTTTATAGGAAGAACTTGTTATACAATTTGGTTATCACTCTCATTCTTCTTATTTTCATCTTCTGATATATCTTTTCTCTTATTTTGCTTGCTTAGTTTTAAAGAAGAATAAAATTACTTGCAATTCCACCTAAAGACATTTGCTTTTGAATATTTTGGTTCATTTTGTTCTAACCTCAAAGAAAGATACCATTTCAGAAGCACTGCCTTTTTTTTAAAAAAAAGTCTCCATATGTATTTTACTTTTATCCATATGAATTCTTTTTTCCCATTTATAAAGTAACACATACTTGTTATCACAAATTCAAACCAAATGAATGGTATAAAGAAAAAAGTTGGCTGTGTTTTGTTGCCAAATCTTTGGATCTAATTGCCCCAAGATCAGGCAAATTGGCATGGCTTCTGTAACCAGATGTTGGCTGTTAGTAAAACTTTTTTGCCAAATTACTGGCACAATAGGCACTCCCCTAGAGCTCCTAGGTCAGTTTGGATGGGTCCTTTTATAAACTTCATGATAACATGTAAAATATATGTTTTCTATCATCTTCTCCCAGGTAGTAATGCCAAAACTTGGTCCTCTAGCTTTGGTAGAGAGAATTGCAACAGGGAAACCTAGTTAATTGAGGGGGATATTTACATTTTTTCTTTTAATGTTTTTCTATTTAACAAGCTGCAGTGGACAATTAAAAAAAAAACTTCTAGTGTGAAGTCAAGGAAAGAAAAAGTGCATGTGTGTTTTCACACAAGAGGCAGAAAAACCATATGAATCAAGCATATTTATTATTCAGTGATATTCCCACCCACTAAGGATTAGGTGGATCTTGTGCATACAGATTAAATCAAGAAGATGTAAACTCTATACCTCTTGGCTTTTTGAACTTTGCTTGATCTTTCATTTTGCACCAAGCAAGCAGAGCCACATTGGTAGTGAACTGGAATTTCCTTGAGCAGTTTGTTTGATTCACTCAAACCAGAATCTATTAGCTCTTCTCTCCTGAGTGGAGGAGGAAGATAGATTCAGAAGAGATGGGGACCGTTTGTGCAGAAGATTTTCATTTCTGATTAGACCCTGGCAGCCACCTAGCTTGTTCCAGAAATTGGAGGCAAAGAAAGGGTTTTTTTTTATTTGTTTGTTTTTTAAAAAAGGCAAGGTGAGAGGGAGAATAAGGGTAGCTATATCTCTTATGTTTAGTCCAAGAAGGGCGAATATATGACACACTTGATTTCACTTCTCTCCTGCCCTTGACAGACACTGCTAATCAATGAGGTCACATTTCCCACTGCGCTTAAATATAGCCTCAGGGTCTTTCTTGGTACACCCCTCTGGGCAGCTGCTACCAATCTATCCTGGGTTGGCTTATGAGATTGATTTACTGAGTGCATTATTTATTCATTTATTCAACATTTATTGAACATCTAAACTGTGCCAGGCATGTTAAAGGCTTTTAGGAGCAAGACATGAAACTGGCATTCTGATGAAAATGAAACCTTCTTATTGCCTTTTTTGGCCCTGCACATTTGCTTCGTATGCAGTAGGTCCCCAGTAAATTTTTTTTTCCTTTTTTTTTTTTTTCTTTTTTGTCACATTGCATGGAATTGGCTTGTGAAGAGCATTCTGTCATCCGTTGATTCAGCTGAGAATTGAAGTGTGGCTATGGTTCTCCCTCAAATAATGAGAACATTTGTTCCACCTCAGTTCACTTCCTGCTCAGGGTCTATTAAAAACAAACTCACCATCAAGATGAGTTCTCAACTCGATAGGTTTCAAGGGGCAGGGGTAGATAGCCAAGAGAAGAATCAGACACAGAATCTCATCTCATCCCTTGAATCTGACCTCTGAATGTCTTTTAGATTTGCTGATTGGATTCTTGCTGGAACACAATGTCAGACTCCACACTCAAAGGAAATAAATTAAGCTGCACCACACGAGGACAAATGGTTGACATTGTGCTCTTGCTAACATCTTGTGTGCAGCTGTGAACAGCTGTGTTAGTGCCAGTTAAGCTGTGATAGCATCACTGGGGAGAGAGATAAAGGGCAAGTCATTCACAAAGCGCTATTCAAAGGATCTCACAGGTGTGTTCTAAGGCTTGGTTTTCTGCTCTTCTGTCTAAAATTTATTCTGAATTAAGGTGATTGGGTAATATAATTCTGCCAAAAACATAGGTTGTCTTCTTCCAGGAATGGTGTTTTAGGAATATATGTTGTGAAATTCATAAGCAAATATGAAATAAGCATTCCCCACTTAAGAAAGGAGATTAGCATATGACTCTTGAGTTAGTCTTTGACCCTGTATTCATTCCCTTATGAATGAGCCTGTTTTCCCCTACCCTGGTATAGGGGAGCACAAAATGTGCCAAGAGAATGACTCTTTTAGAGAACAGCTTTATCACCCTTATTTGCAATTTTACTCCTCTAAAAAAAGAGGCCATCAGCTGTTTGTCCACCGACTACAAATGGTCAGCTCCTTTAGTGAACAGGATGAGGTCAGCTACTAGCTGCCAGTGAAGGGGACAAAACGAGGGAAGAAAGGGCAGCTTGAGAAAAGAGATTGAAATGGCATTTAGATGTTTGTTTTAAACAGACTTGAATTTGCTGCTTGAAGGGAAAATTGTGTGTATGGGATGCCCTCTTGGAAACTGGAGTGAGAAGATAAAGCAGTAAAATTTAAATGGGATAGACATTCTAGATCAATGTTCCCAAATGCTGGAACCACCTCTTCAGAATTGCCTAGTGAACTTGTTAAAGCCGCGGGTTCCCTGGGCTCACGTCATGCAGAATCACTGGAAGCAATGCTGGAACTTTTCTATCCACTCTCCAGATGAGGCTAGAGTATACAGCTAGATTTTGGGATTACTGGTAGATCCCACGCTAAACAAACAAACAAACAAACAAAAATAAAGCAGATGAAATTTTTAGGAAGAGAAAACTGCAGACAGAACCAGAAAGATGAGATAGAAGGTCTGTCCCTCTGCCTGGCGCCAAGGCAATAAGTACTACTTTGTAATCAGTAAATAGTAACTAATTGAAGACTTACTATGTGTCCAGTGCTGATCCAAATGCTTTCTATTCCTTAAATATTTTAATCTTTAAATCTTAGGGAACTTCATGAGTGAGGGAAGATCCATGAAGCCCCCTTCACACATGAAACATACATTTTTAAGGCAGTTGGAAGATGGCACAGCTGGTAGGTGGCAGCGCCAGGCTTCAAACTCAGGCAGTCTGGCTACAGAGCCTGAGCTCTCAGCCTCTGTCTCCACCTGACACTGTTTTTCCTGTGCAAATGGAAGGCCCTGGGGAAACAATGTTTACCAAAGCAGTACCTTCCATCAAGGAGCTCCCGGAAATTTACAATGTAATATAGCAGGTGAAGTGTGTAAAGTGCAAAGAGAAACTCCCAGGTCACTGCAGGATCACAGAGGGGGCCTGACCCAGGACAGGGAGTGGGCTCTCTGGGAGGTGGTGATGTCAGATCTGAAATCTTAAAGGACAGATAAGAG
>CM052436.1:152685244-152710071 GCA_028533085.1 Varecia variegata | reverse complement strand
GTTCACCATTCACAACATAACCTGGTCATGCACCATGCATTTACAGTGTGTCAGGCCCCAGGCTAAGAATGACGCATTAGTTCATTAATCTCATTTAAACTTCACAACACCTGTAGGAAGGGGGAATTATTTCCCTCTGTTTTGAAGATGAGAAAACTGAGGCCCAGAGGCTTTGAATAACTTGGGAGCAAGAGGTGTAGCCAGTTTCAGACTCAGATCTGCAAAATTTCAAAGCTTTTGGTCACCTGCCCTACTATAGCTGCAGATCAGTGGTGAAGGGGATACTCATTCTGACATGCAAATCCACACCTCGCCCTCCCCCGCACCAGCACCTCTGCTTGCTGCACCTGGGCAACACGGGACCTGGTAAGTGTTGTCCGGTAATGTTGATTCATTAAGCCAGATTATGGAGGACTCATTCTTCACACCCTTGCTACACAAAAATATTTTCTTAATATGACCAATTGGCCAATAGTTCTAGAAGAATATTTTCTAGGTTTCTTGCTCACTAGAGAAAAATTCTGACTGGCCATTTCAAAAAGGAAATAGGTTCTACACACAAATCAATCAAACCAGTCCAATACCACCAGGCCCAAGATAAGAAAAATACTGAATATTAAAAATGGTCTCAAAGAAAGAACTCACTAATTTAGAGTTACTGAAGGGAGAGACAATTCTGAATTAATAAAATATCTTAATTAAAATATGAGTTAAAAAAAAGAAAGCCATTATCTAGTTGATATTTGATGGATGAATCAATCAATCAAACTGGAGTGTGGAAAGTATAAAATTATATGAACTGGGCAAAAATAGAACCATGTATAAAGACTCATTGGGCCTAGTTTGATGAACAGATGAGAGCTATTTGAATATAGTTTTCCATTTACTGATCAAGAACTACTACAGTTTTGGAAAAAAAATTGTTCTTATAGACTGGTGAACATTTTCCTTGCAATCTTTTTATGCTGTATTTTTCTTAGCTAATTCTTTAAAACGCAAAGGTGACAAACTCCCCAGACTCTACCAAATGATTATAAATTTTGAATTCTTGGAAGTAGAATTCATGAAGTCAGTATAGTCAAAAATTTAAAAAAATAACTGAACAAAAAAGGACAACCAAGTATGGTTACTTCTATTTGAATCAGTCACATTTTGTTCCAAATTTATCACTCTTCTTATACCAATAACATTGGAAAGTAAATGCCGATTTAATGTACTGGTATTTATTTTTGGCTTGGTAAAGCATTTAGTCTTACTGCCAATGTCTGTCTAAAAGAAATAGACATCTAACTAATGCAAAGCAAGTAGACTAGCCAACAAATGATGATGAATGATCTTGGAGGAAGGAAAAAAACCAAAACATGGAAATTAATTTGAATGTATTAGATATCTATTGCTCATAACAAATTATCCCAAATCTTAGGGGCTTAAAGCTACATGCATATATTACCTCACATTTTTTGTAGGTCAGAGATCTGAAAGCAACTTAGTTTGGGTTATTCTGGCTCAGGGTCTCTCATGAGGCTGAAATCGAGGCATGGACCAGGGGATGGTCACACAAGGCATGACTGAGGCAGAAGGTTCTGCTTCAAAGCTCATTCATGTGGCTATGCATTAAAGCCTTCAGTTACCATGTGGGAATTTTCAGAGAGTTCTTTATAACATGGCAGTTGGCTTCCCCAAGGGTGTATGATTTAGGAGACAGATGGAGGGGGAGCTGCAAGAAGAGAATGCTGAATGGATGCTGCAGTCTTTTTATAACCTAATTTTGGAAGTGACATCTCATCAGTTCTACCAAATTCTGTGTTAGCAATGAGTCAGTAAATCTGGCCCACACACAAGGAGAAGGAAGGGATTACACAAGATCGTGAATACCAAGAGGAAAAATATCACTGGGGCCATCTTAGACTCACCACAATGAGTTTTTTGTATGCTGATAACTACATTCTATGGATTATCTATAAGTAGTCACCTCTGCGAAGCATGTCCTGGGGACATGAGAAGGAGAAATAAAAAGTAAAAGGCCAGGTGTGTTGGCTCACACCTGTAATCCTAGCACTCTGGAAGGCCAAGGTGGGAGGATTCCTCGAGGTCAGGAGTTCGAGAACAGCCTCAGTGAGAACAAGACCTCCGTCTCTACTAAAATAGAAAAAATTAGCCGGGTGTGGTGGCCCGCGCTTATCATCCCAGCTACTTGGTAGTCTGAGGCGGGATGATTGCTTGAGCCCAGGAGTTTGAGGTTGCTGTGAGCTAGCCTGATGCCACTCTAGCCCAGGCAACAAAGTGAGACTCTGTCTCAAAAAAAAAATAAGAAGAAGAATAAAAGTTTCTAAACTATGTTTTGGTGCTTGGATTTTTGCCCCCATGAATTTTTCCCCTAAGCTAGTTAAGGAAAAAGATTCTTTTCACAGATATTATAACAATTCACCCAGAGTTGACAATCGCGAGATGGCAGAAATATTGGTCACTTCCATGGTATGACTTGAGAAATCCAGAGAACCTCCTCTCTCGGAGCACCTTCTAAGAGAAGCTATAGGATCCTTGGGGTACAAGACATGCATTCTCAAGAGGGGCAACATCACCCCCAAGGGGGCAAAAATGGGTTCCCAGGGGGGCCAAAACTTCTCTTTTTATATATAAAAC
The DNA here is from genome assembly GCA_028533085.1 of Varecia variegata. NCBI lineage: Eukaryota > Metazoa > Chordata > Mammalia > Primates > Lemuridae > Varecia > Varecia variegata. The sequence continues at coordinate 152,707,428 of CM052436.1, read as the reverse complement.
ATGGATGTACATACAGTACATAAACAGATACATAGTACATCTGTGCTATCAAATTTCATTGGGGGGGGGAGGTGATTAGGGAAAACAATGCCTTCAAAGTTTCCTTAGGCAGTAATCATGAAAAGAAGGTTGATAAAAACTAGTGCAGGTCAAGCCAGTAAAGAGAATTTTAAGGCAAGGAAGGCTTCAAGTAAGGAAGGACTGAGACAGCTACGGGTGAAGAAATGAAATTTGGTGGCTGTAAATGGACTGACTGTTCCAGGCACATGATGGGCTGCGGTTTTAGGTTTTACTCCTCAAACTTATTTTGCCTAATTTCTACTTTCCAGGGATTCCTCACAGTTTATGGCCTACGGAGAGTTCCTTTCTGGTTTTGTAGCACAGGTATGTACAAATTCATTTTACATTTCTGGAAGGTTTGGGCTTGGTGCAGGAGGTTATGGCTTGTGTTTAGTTTACTACCTTGAAACGAAAAGTGTCAATTGTTCTTGAAACGAAAAGTGTTAATTGTAGAGTTAGGAAAAAATGTCTCCATTTTCCCCCTTCTTCCTCCTTCCTCCCATGCCTTCTTTCGAATAGAGGTAGAGTTTGTGCATTGAAGTGAGGAAGAGGGAAGGACTAGAAAATAGAGGGTGTGAAGAATACAGGACTGTGTAGTAGCAAGAAAACCTGCACTGTCAGCCCCCATAAGTGGGTCTGGTCCTAATGCTCACGGTGTATCTAGACTTGAGTTTTCCCATTTTTGAAATGAAGGGTTTGTATAAAATAATACTTAAGGTTGACTCCAGCTTCAACAATATATAATCCCATGAGATACCATCTCTATCCTCATAATAATGTCTTCAAGTACAGCTGTTAGAATTATATATCTTTCAATTAAGGCTTTGATTCTCCTATTGCAATTCAGATACTCAGTAGACCAGTAAAAGTTAAGCTGTTAACCTATAATTGTCACCTTCATGCCGGCTGCATACCATCACAGTACAAGGAGAAATGATGCCAACTCTGAGGCCTCTAATGGTTCAATACAGGAGCCAGGGATCAAGTCCTTGTGGGCCCTCCAGGATTTGGAAGACTCTGAAGACATATTTAGCCCAAATCACAATTTTACCTAAAGTCAGCCTAGTACATTGAACCAAAAGAAATTCTCATTTTTATAGGTCAAAAATGGTTGAACATTGGCAATGTCACACAGTTAAACTAGAGCTTTGTCAGTAGATCTTAATGAAAAGCAATTTTAATTTTTTTATTAAATCACATTTTTACCTACTTTATGATATTTATTAACTAGCTGTCACTGATTTTATTTTTACCAACTTCTAAACCCAAGGGGTAAATGAATTTGAAAGCAAAAACAAAAGAATAGATGTCTATTTATAATAAATTAGCCTAAAAAACAAAAAGTTGTTTTTCTGGTTGGAAAGAGAGGTTATTCATTAATAGATACGGTCAACCCACTTGCAGTTTTATAGGACTCTGCCTCATCATTTCTTTTCCAGTAGAGTTTGTAACAATTCCCAGTGGAAATTCCCCACACCCCCACCACCCACTAACAGAAGCTCTACCTTTAGTGATCAAAGAGAAAGGCATGGAGGCAGGAGTAGAAAACTGATGGTGCTTTGGCTCTTCTCCTTTAGCCTACTTTTTCAAGGTCTACTCTGAGATTCTGAGAAAAAATAAAGCAGATCCAATTTATAAACTAGAAAATGAGGAGGCTGGACATGGAGGCTGAGGCTTGAGGGCAGGGAGAGAAGGAAGAAGAAGGAGAACGAGAAGAATCAGAAGACTTAGAGGGAGACGGAGAAGAAATAGAAGAATTGGAAACATTAGAAGAATTTTGAGGAGAAGAATGGGGGTAGGAAGAGGAGAAGTGAAAAGAATTGCAGAAGGAGAAAGGAGGAGGAGAAAGGGTGGAAGGGAAGGAGGGTGGCACTCATGGTTTCCAATCCATAATCCCTAGATTGGTCCCTTTAAGAAAAGAGAAAGGGAAGTGAGTGTTACTTGTTTCTGTAATCATGACTTTATCCCCCACCTCCTTCCAAAAGAATTTCCAGGGACTAGGAGGGCAAAAGAGCCAGGAGCATTCTAGAACTGCTTTGAGAGAGAGAGAGAGAATGCATAGCTTCAACTTCTTTTTGTTTAATTTTTAATTTTTTTCCTATTGTGAATTGTACTTTCTTTTTAATTTGAAGGTACAAGTGTTTTTGTTATGTGGATGAATTGTATAATGATAAAGTCAGGGCTTTTAGTGTGCCCATCACCAGAGTGTTGGGTACATTGTACCTGATAGGTAAGTTTCTATCCCTCACCCCTTCTTAGTTTCCAGTGTCCTTTACATCACTATATATGACTGCATGTGCCCATCGTTTAGCTCCTATTTATTAGTGAGACCATATGGTGTTTGGTTTTCCATTCCTGAGATACTCACTTAGGATAGTGCTCTGTAGTTCCATCCAAGTTGCTGCAAAAGACATTATGTCATTCCTTTTTATGGCTGAGTAGTATTCCATGGTGTGTGTATATGTGTGAGTGTACCATCAATTGATGGCAATTAGGCTGATTCCATATCTTTGCAATTGTGAATTGTACTGTGATACAGTACAAATTATACTACAAAGCTATAGTAACCAAAACAGCAAGGTACTGGCATAAAAGTAGCTTTGTAGTATAATTTGAAGTCAGATAATGTGATGCTTCCAGATTTTTTTTCTTTTTGCTTAAGATTGCTTTGGTTATTAGGGCTCTTCTTTGGTTCCATATGAAGTTAGGATTACTTTTTCTAGTTCTGTGAAAAATGATGTTGGTATTTTGATGAGAATTACATCACATCTGTAAATCACTTTGGGCAGTATGGACATTTTAACAATGAGCATGGGATGTTTTTCCATATGTCTCATCTATGATTTCTTTCATTAGTGTTTTGTAGTTATCCTTGTCAAGATCTTTCACCTCCTTGGTTAAATATATGCCTTGGTATTTTATTTTCTTTGCAGCTATAAGTTCTTGATTTGACTCTCAGCTTAACTTTAATTTGTATATAGAAATATACATTGATTTTTAACCTGAGACTTTGCTGAATTTATTTATCAATTCTATGAGTCTTTTGGTGGAGTCTTTAGGATTTTCTAGATACAAGATCATATTGTGAGCAAATAGGGATAGTTTGATCTCCTCTTTCCTGATTTGGATGTCCTTTCTTTCTTTCTCTTGCCTCATTGCTCTAGCTAGGATTTCCAATACTATGTTAAATAGGAGTGGTGACAATAGGCATGCTCGTCTTATTCTAGTTATTAGGGGGAATTCTTTCAGCTTTTCTCATTCAATATGATGTTGGCTGTGGGTTTGTCATACATGGCTTTTATTATTTTGAGGTATGTTCCTTCTGTGCCTAGTTTGTTGAGGGTTTTCATGATGAAGGGTGGTGGATTTTATCAAAAGTTTTTCCTGCATCTATTGAGATGATCGTATAGTCTTATTGTTAATTTCTGTTTATGTGGTGAATCAAATTTATTGACTTGCATATATTGAACTATCCTTGTATCCCTGGGATGAAACCCGCTTGATCATGGTGAATTATCTTTTTGATGTGCTGTTGAATTCAGTTTGCTAGTATTTTGTTGAGAATTTTTGTATCTATATTCATAAGGGATATTGGTCTGTAGTTTTCTTTTTTTGTTGTGTTCTTTCCTGGCTTTGGTATCAAGGTGATACTGGCTTTGTGGAATAAGTTAGGGATAATTTCCTCCTTCTTTATGTTGTGGAACAATTTCAGTAGGATAGGTGCCAATTCTTCTTTGTAGGTCTGGTAGAATTTGGCTGTGAATCTGTCTGGTCTGGGGCTTTTGCTTGTTGTGAGATTTCTTTATTACTGTTTTAATCCTGCTACTTATTATTGGTCTGTTCAGGATTTCAATTTCTTCCTGATTCAGGTTTGGGAGGTTGTGTGTTTCCAAAAATTTATCCATTTCCTCTAGGTTTTCTAGTTTATGTGTGTAGAGATTTTCACAGTAGTCATGGATATTTTGTATTTCTGTGATTTCAGTTGTAATGTCTCCTTTTTTATTTTTGATTGAGCTTATTTGAGTCCTTTCTTTTCTATTTCTGGTTAATATAGCTGGTGAGCTATCAATTTTATCTTTTCAAAGAACCAATCTGTTGTTTCATTGATCCTCTGTATTGTTTTTTTGATTTCCATGTGGTTTAGTTCTGCTCTGAGCTTTTGTTATTTCTTTTCTTCTGCTAGCTTTGGGTTTGGTTTGTTCTTTTTCTAGTTCCTTGAGGTGTAACATGAGGTTGCTAATTTGGGATCTTTCCATCTTTTTGATGTAAGCATTTAAGACTATGAACTTTCCCCTTAGCACTGCTTTTCCTGTATCCCACAGATTTTGGAAGCTTATGTCCTCTTTTTCATTCAGTTTAAAAAATCTTTTAATTTTCATCTTAATTTCATCACTGAATCAAGGATCATTCAGTAGCAGGTTGTTTAATTTTCATGACATTGTGTAGATTTGAGAGTTCCTTTTTGAATTGATTTCTAGTTTTATTCCACTGTGGTCTGAGAAGATACATGGTATGATTTTGATTTTTCTGAATTTGCTGAAACTTGTTTTGTGGCCTGTCACCTATCTTGGAAGATGTCCCATGAGCTGATAAGAAGAATGCATATTTTGTAGTTTTGGGGTAGAATGTTCTGTAAATGTCTGTTAGGTCCATTTGTTCTAGAATCCCAATTAAGTCCAATGTTTCTTTGTTGATTTTCTGCCTCAATGATCTGTCCATTCTGTCAGTGGAGTGATAAAGTTCCTAGTTATTATGATGCTGTTGTTTATTTCATTGCTTAGATCTAGTAGCATTTGTTTTATGAATCTGGGAGTTCCTGTGTTAGGTGTATATATATTTAGGATTATTATATCTTCTTGCTGAATTGCTCCCTTTATCATTATATAATGACCAGCTTTGTCTTTTTTAACCATTGTTGATTTAAAGTCTATTTTATCTGATATGAAAATAGCTACTCCTCCTCACTTTTGGTTTCCATATGCATGGAATATTTTTTCCATCCCTTTACCTTGAATCTATGAGAGTCTTTGTGAGTTAGATGAGTTTCTTCGTGGTGGCATATATTTAGGTTGTATTTTTTCATCCATTCAGCCAATCTATATCTCTTGAGTGAAGCATTAAGACCATTTAGATGCAATGTTAGTATAGTTAGTTGATGTGTAAGATATTATTCTGTTCATCATGTTGAATGATACCTTACTATTTTGTTTTTCCTCTTGTGCTACTGTTTTATAAGAGCTGTGAGGTTTAACTTTCAGGTGTTTTTACAGTGGTGGGTATCAATTATTCTGTTCCATGTATAAAACACTTTTGAGCATTTCCTGTAGAGCAGGTCTAGTGGTAACAAATTCCCTTACTATTTGCTTGTCTGGGAAGACTTCATTTCTCCTTCATTTATGAAACTTAGTTTTGCAGGATACAAAATTCTTGACTGGCAGTTATTCTGTTTAAGATAGCTAAAAATGGGATCCAAATCCCTTCTGGCTTGTAAGGTCTCTGCTGAGAAGTCTGCTGTTAATCTGAAGGGTTTTCCTTTGTAAGTTAGTTGTTGCTTTTGTCTTGCAACTTGTAGCATATCCTCCTTCATTTTGACTTTAGCCAGACTGATGACTGTGTCTTGGTGATGTCCTATTTGCTATGAATTTTCCAGGTATTCAATAACCATCTTGTGTCTGTATATCTAAATCTCTGGCAATAACAGGGAAGTTTCCCTCAATTATTCCCTCAAATAGGTTCTCCATTCTTTTTGCTTTTTCTTCTTTTCCCTCAGGGATACCTGTGATTCTTATATTACTTCATTTTACATAGTCGGATATTTTTCTGAGTGATTATTATTCTTTATTCTTTTTACCACGTTTTTTAACTGACTGGGTTAATTTGAAAACCTTGTCTTCAAGCTCTGAAATTCTTTCTTCTGCTTGGTTTAGTCTGTTGTTAAAGCTTTCTACTGTATTTCAAAATTCCCTAAATGACTTTCTAATTTTATTATATCTTTTCTTATGTTATCTACCTCTTTAGAGAATTTTTCATTCATATCCTGAATTTTTTTTTTTTTGTTACTTTGTGTTGGTTTTCAACTTTCTCATAAATGCCATTCGTCTTATTTGCCATCGATATTCTGAATTTCACGTCGAACATTTTGACAATTTCCTTTAGATTGGGGTTTGTTGCTGGAGACCTATTGTGATCTTTTAGGGGTGTTGAAATAGCTTGTTTTATCATGTTGCCAGAGTTCTTATGCTGATTCCTTCTCATCTGAAACCTCTTCTCTCAGCTCAAGATAGATAAGTTTGCAGTGCACCTCTTCTCCTCTGCTGGGAACTCTCCTACTGGGTGCAAAGAAGAAAAGGTCCCTGGATGGTGCACTTGTGTCCTAGTCTGGAGGATTGACCTTGCAGAAGCGGGGTGGATGCACTGAAAGCTCGTAGCACAGCTGTTTTCCCACATCCTCCTATTCTTTTGTGATTGTCACAGTCCAAGCTGGTGCTGGGGGATATTCATGCAAAGTGGTGGGTTGGTCCCAGGCCCCTATTGGAAGCTGGGTGTGTGTTGTCAGGGGGATCTTCATGTGTCTTTCTCCATGGAGTCTGGTGGTGTAGGATTTTGCTCTGCCTGGTTCCCTGAAGTGGTACAAATGGTGGCTGGGTGAGGCTACTTAAATGGTGGCCAGGGGTGCTAGGGCTGTGGGCATTTGTTCAGCCAAGATCCAGGTACAGTGGTGGCTTGTGGTGTGGGGTGGCTGAGGCAGGTGGGGCTCTGGTGGCTGGGTGCCACATGGTGGGGGTGGGGGGCCATGGTGGCCGGGAAGTGTGTGGTGTGTGTGTGGGGCCAGGCCATAGCAACCGTGAGGCATGCAGAGGGGTGGGACTGTGGTGGCCAGGCAGTGATTGGTGGGTGGGGCCACCACAGCTCGTGGGGGCTGGCCATGGAGGTTCATGGATCACTTTAGACTATTCATGGAAGCTGGGGCTTTCTCCCTGCCCAGGACTGATGGCAGTAGCCGCTGCAGTGCTGCTCAGGTGGCAGTGGCAGATGTTGGCGGCAGTGGACACTTGCTCTGCTTAGATCCCCCAGTGGTGGGAGGTAGGAGGAGGTGAGCATGTGGCACTCAGTCAGGAAGTGTGTGCCAGTGCCTCCCCACCCTGCTCCCTCCCTACCCTGGCAAGGGCAATGCAGCGGAGGCTGCAGTAGAGCCAACCCCTGTATTCACTGGGCACTCTGGGGCTGAGAGCTCAGAATTGTGTCAATTGCAGCAGCCAGATCCAAAGCCAGCAGGACCCTGCTGTGCCTGCTCTCTGGTACAAAGCTGCTGCACAGTCTCCAAGCAGCTCCCTGATCAGTCCAGAGGCCTGCCGTGGTGGTGGTGGGGCCTCGCAGCTCCTGTTGCAGTGTCCCTGGGAGGAGTGCAGAGCCTGGGGTTCTGTCCTCTGACCCTTCCTTACATGTGGGTGCTTCCTCAAGTACCTTCTGATCCCACCAAGCAGCTCACCCAGCTTCCCGCTCCTTCACTTTGACCGTCTCCAGTTGCTTCTCTGTGGATTCAATATGCTCTAAGACAATCCATCTATACTTGCAACTTTCCCTCCTCTCCTTGACAGTGGCATGTGCAGGCTGTTCCTAGCCCGCCATCTTGGCCCACTCCATCTTCACCTTGCACTTGTTGTTCTGCTCCCAATGCTGTACAGTGGCCCAGCTAACCTGAATTAGAGAATTGACTGTAAAAACGCAAAACAAAAACTGACAGGCACTCTCCGGATTTTCCTCTCACCCTTCACAGCCTCCCCAATCCCTTCGGGTATTTATGTGTTTCTGTGAGTTTTGACCTTTCTGGTAATCAGCATGGACAGGCCATATCCTGGAAACAGACTGGAAATGTTGTTTGACATGTGGATTAGGCTGCGTTGACAAATAGTGTGGTCTGTCAGATACTCCACAAAACACTGCCACCTGCAGAAAATGAACCCCCATCCCCACCCCCCAGAGGCTGCATCTCATCTCCTGGCATACTGAGGGCCATCTCATTCTGAGCAAAAGCACGGCAGAAAAGACGAACTCACATGTCACTTTGCAAGCAGTTTTGTATTCATAATTTTCATGTCACTGTGGTCAGCAGTTCCCAGGACAGCACAATGAGCTATCCTAACCTAGCCAATACACAAATATAGTAAATAAATAAATAACCCCCCTTGTAGTCCCTCCACAAGGTCTTTCTCCCGGAACAACTTTCTTCTCTTCAGCAGCAAACTCTAAGGCTGAAGATAAGGATGTTATTTGTACACACCCTGGTTCATTGGCAGTATATATTTTCAATCTGCCAAAAATATGAAAAGGAAGCATGCTGAATTTAGATTCCCCGGAATTGAATTCAACTGGATGGCAGACTTCTAGTAGGACTTGTAAAAGTTCCACTGTTGCTGGCATCTGCAGTTAGAACAAAGAGACAGCTGTAAAAAGCATCTTCTCACCAAAACGTGATTTGGGAAAGGTCATTTTATTACATGATTTATTTATATTGTTTCTCCATGGTACAAAGCGTCCTGCTGTGTACGCAGAGCCTGGAGAAGGAGGAGAAATATTTTTAGACATCCTTAAGGACCACATAGTGCCACAGCTCATAGGCACCGCATGGGCCAAGGAGATGTTTGGTGTATGTTCTGAAGGCTGTTTTAAGCCTTCAACGTGATACAGCTTTTCTGCATCAATCAAATTAAAAAGGAAATTCTGTCATGATAAGATCAATCTTCTCCCCGATCCTCTGAGGCTTCCGCAGTAAGAAACATGATTAGAGGTAGGTCTTGCTTCTGTAGACAGCAAAAAAGAAGAAGATGTTCTTCCTCATTCAGAAGAGAAAAAACAAGTCAGCTTAATCAAATTTCAAATGGTTTATCTTCTTTACACAGTATGTTGTCATTTTAAAGGGTTCAAATTTTCTCTTATGGATTTCTTTTCCCAAAGAAGCATGTGTTAGTTACAATCTAAATAGACCTGCAGTATTTAATATGGAAAGTTGAATATCTTTTTAAATGAAAACAGATGGGCAATTTTGTTTATCTTTACTTGGCTCTATCATGCATCCTAAACACACGGGTGGGATTTTTAATACCAAGTTTGTAATGATGCTAAGTAGGATTTACTGGATAAATACTTCTTTGACCATATATTTTATTTAACCTTCCCCTGATGCAGAGTCCAAGCTAAATGTTTCTGGGTTTGGGGTTTTTATTGATGACTGTTCCTCTTCACTGACCGCCAGCAAATCTCAGACAATGAGATCCGGTGTTTGAAAATAAAGAACCCAGTAGAGTTTTTACTCTTACCTTCAGAGTGTTGCTAGTGTTGATACTTTGTGAAACCTCTTGTTTCACTTGCTGAAAAGTACTTTATAGAAAAGAAGAAAAATAGCTAAACCAATTGAAAAAGTAAAGAATATGACTTGGTTTGTGATGTTTCCTCTCAACCTAACCAGTCTCAGTCATCTTTCTTTTTATTTATTTATTTTTTAAAAAATCTTTAGATAGGTAGCGACTATCAGAATCCTCTGGCTAATTGTAAGTTATTTGATAGTGCAGATTCTATCACCGTATCTTCTCACTGGGGAACGCACAGGGTATGGATCGTATTCTCTGATCATGTCTGTAGATACGTTTGACTGACTTACCTCTTCGATGATGAAGTCTAATGTCTCCGTGGAATTCCATTTGAGAGAGATTTAAAAATTAAACATCATGAATATGCAGCAATGCTGCCGGGAAGTTCAGCTCCAAGTGACTTAATCACTTTCTCTGCAGTTTTCTTTAAAGAAGCCATTGTTTTAACTAGGAATGCATTTTTTTTTCCTAAATAGAAAAAATTAAAAGTTAAATATCAATACAGTGTGAAACATTGTCTTGCAATATTGAATTTTAATGTCCCTCAAAAACATTTCACCCTAGCAAGACCACTTTTGGAAGACAAGGTTATTTGTTAGTGGCGTCTCTCTGCTTTTGGGTGCATTGCCTTAGAGTTTCCAGAGAACACAAGGCCAATACAGAAGTGATCTGCAGTAAGTCCATTTTGCTCTTCTTTGCTCTGTGTCAAAAAAGAGTCATAAGTCATAAAAAGTCTCATTCAAAATTAGGAAGACTACCTCAATAGTGGGGATAGAAATAATAATGTAGGAGAGGCAAAGAGTGTTAAGAAAAATTACCCAAAACTTGGATATAAGACAAGAAGATTCCTGTGAGTCCCTTCAAAGTCATATTAACTGTTCTGCTTAGCCCACTTGAACAGATACAAGACAAACAATACAGTAAATTATCTCAAAGGGAAAATTATTTAGATTGCTGAATGTTTGCACACTTTGTAAAACAAGTAACAGAGTAGACAGAGACCAGTAAGTAGTAGGGGCCATGAATTGGCTATTGCATTAGCCACACCACCTTTAATTGAGCTCCTTGTGGTAATTCAATAACTAGGCCATGCTGGATCATGGCCAGGGGGTCCTGTACCAATTTCTTTCCTATGATGGATAGTGAGGCTTCTCTTCTATAATCTAACCATAATATATCAATTAATTAGAATCTAATTAACTAAATATGTCACTAAGTAATGAACATGTGAAAACAATAACAGATTCCATGTATTTAACAGTTTAGAGTTTAGAAATAGAGTCTTAGTACTCTAACATTGGTAGGGAGATACTATTAGCCCCTCATTTTGTAAGTATATAGATGCCTGGAGAGGTCAAACAACTACTTGGTTTGTAAGATTCAGAGCTGGGCATGGAACTCAAGTCTTTTGTGAGTTATGAGCAAGGATGTGTGGTCAAACACTCCTAAAATTTAGTCACGGTTTTAATACTCACTAGTTGAGTAACCTCAGGTAAGTCACTTAACTCTTCTAAATTCAGTTTCTTCATCTTTAATAAGGGTGAAACACTACTACTAATTCAATATTGTGAGCATTAACAGAGTTCACTCATTTGAAGCACTTAACACATTGTCTGGCTCATAGTAAACACTCAATAAATCTTAACTGTATAGAAAAAGAAAATGAAATGATAGCACAAAGTTGATTTCAAAAGATTCCTCCAATATGTTCAAGGGAAGATACTGGAACTACTGAATGTTCAATTCAATCTCCAAATCTCCAAAAAGGTAAGTTATATTGAGAAAGTGAAATAATGATGAGTTACAGGTGTAGTATGGAGTATGATGTTAAAAGAAATGTACAGTTCATCATGTTTTAATGTGAATAATAAGGCAAGAAGGTGAACAAATACATCAGAAAACTTTTGAACAACAGTGGGGCAATACACCCATTTCTAATTAGTCTTCAGTTAGCCTGAAAAAAAAAATCAATGGACATTCTGGTTCATATAAGTTATGTATGTTCTATAAGCCTTCTATTAAGTATAAGGGGCTTAAAAATAATTTAAAAAATGAACTTTCAAGACTATGTGAGAGCAATCAGGATTCCCTTTTTAACTTTCCTTTTCTGGAATCTCTAGTGATTTACAGCAAAGTTTACTTGACCTTCTCGTAAAGGCTTTAGTTTATTTGGGGGAATAAGAAAGACAGAAAAATTAAAGAAATCATAGAGTCACAGAGGCTTCCAGGGTTGGCAAAGTGATCTCAAGCTCAGAATCTTTGCGCCTTAAGCCCCTCCAGACACAGGCTACTGGCAAATCCAGGGCAGAGCACCAAGCTGTTTGCCAGCAAGTTCAGTACAAAACAAGCCAAACTTAACTTCTTGGGTCATTGACAAGGAAGCACTGTAAGGCATCCTTAGGAGTTAGTAGTTAGAGGCTTTTAATTTAGGGAAGATAAAAATGCTCTGATACAGGTGGAAACACAATGAGCAGCACATTTTCATAAGATACTATTAACTTATATGTCACCTTCTGAGTAAGACATTTTTTTTCATTTAAAAAAATCTTCATCATTTCATAAATAGTTCTTCCAAAACAAAACAACAAAAATTCCTCTTACATTGCCTTATCATATAAAGACAATATATTTCCGTTCTTTCTTTCTTTTTTTTTTTTAAAGTTTATATGAACCTGTTTCCTTTATGAAGAGCTTTTTGGGAACTTGATCAACAGTTAAAACCTAGTGACCTATTTATCCTGGAATCTCCTTACCAGAAGCCCTTCCCAACCATTAATAATGTGACAGTTCTACATTTAAGAACAGTTCATTCTGGGTTGTCTGTGATGGAGAAAAGGGATGAGAACCATTTTCAAGGGCTTTTCTCGTGACATTTGCTCCTCAGCTCCTGGGGAGAACGCGTCAGCTCCGTCAGCTCCGTCAGTGCACAGCTGCACATGCGTCCACCCGACTGCAGTGCCCAGGGACTGCGTCCTCAGTCCTCAGAGGAGCCATCAGTTTGATCTGAGAGCTGCAGGGAGCCATTGTCAGGCAAAGTCTGTGAACAGATTGGTTCCTTCCCGCTCCTCACAGCAAAGGAAAATAAAGGTTGATGTAAGAAAATTTAGGAAAGGAGAAAGATGTCAGGAGAAATGTCCCTAAACTTGGAAAGAAAGCAATAAGATTACTGTGAGCTTTTTCAAAGTCATACTGTTTTTACTAGCCTACATAAGAGTCATTTGATGCTTTAGGGCTGCACTGTCCAATATGGTAGCCATTAGTCACATGTGGCTCTTTAAAATTAAACCTGAATTAATTAAAAATTAAATAAAATAAAAAATTCAGTTCCTCATTCACTCTGGCCACAAGGGCTCAATGGCTACATAAAGCTGGTGACTACCATATTAGACAGCACAGATAGAGAACATTGCAATCATTGCAAAAAGTTTTTGGACAGCTGCTCTATGGGAAGGTAACATTCCCTTAAGGTTGGCTATTAATTAAAACTCAGACTCTGTAAAGTTAGATGTTAACTGTCAGAAGACTGATAATTGCAATGAATTTTATTCTCTAGAGAGGCAAATAATTTTTGTCCAGAAGAAAAGATAACCCTACAGGTTATATATATATATATTTTTTGCCTTAAGGGAAATTAACCAGTTTTATATCCAAATTTGCAATCTTGTTCTAGCAATTTTAACTGAACAAATAGATATCCTTTTTTTATATCCTCCTTGAACCAGCTTTGTCATCCTGCTGTGTCCTGTGTCTCTTGTTACTGAGTTAAAGAAATTCTTGACATGTGCTCACCATATATTTGAGAGTATTATGTTTCTAACTTTTTAAAAACTATACTCTGACAAAGACATTGAACAGATGCACCTGGTAGGAATGTTATTTAAATCGGGTCTAAATTAAATATTGGGCAGATTGTTCTCTTGGCAAAATTTATATAAGTGCTTTTTGGCTTTTCCAATAACTCAGCAGTATGGCATAGAGATAAGAGTCCATACTTTGAAGACCAGGGTCAAGGTCCACAGAGGCTACTGCCAGGATGATGCACAAGAAGAAGGAAGTAGAAACAAAATAAAAGAGAAAGAATGGGAGAGGATGGAAACTTTTCTCTTTTTATTTTGTACAATACTATATGGTTTGATTTTTTTAAAAAGTAATGAGCACATAGAACTACACAACTAAAAACAAAACTAAAACAAAAGTTGCATATACAAGAAGGAAGCTTAGTATTGTGGTTAAGTTTTTGGTATCACGCATACCAAGGTTAAAGTCAGCACTCTACCAGTTACTAGCTGTGTGACCTTAGCCAAGTTATCTAATTTCTTCGAACCTCAGTTTCCTCATCTATAATATGGAAATCATAACAACTAGGTCATAGGGCTGTTGCAATGATGAAATTAGATAATATCTGGCACATAGTAGTAAGGACTGGATAAATGTTAGCTGTTATTGTTTTCACTCCAGGGAACCTAGGAGCATTCCATGAAGTTATTCATTAAAAGAGCAACACCTAATACCTATATATATCCATATTATCTTCACAATTCATGAGGATTCTGCATTCTCCTGTATGATTTACTTCATTTTAATTTAATCATAACTTCTTCCCAAATTCTTCCAGTAAAGATGTGTCACATTTTTGACTTTTTGCCTGTTCTTGGTAAGCTCAGGGTGTCATCAGAAGTACACATACCCCAGGCGGGAAAGCATTGCGTCTCTGATAGTTGTTAGGTTATGGGTTCAATTTTCCTGAAGACTAGTAGGAAAAGCCTTTTAAACCTAATTTTAGTTGAGTTGAAGGAAGCAAGAGTGTCAAACAAGATACATACACTCAACGAAACATGTACATACACTGCCATCACCACCAACACCAATACTGTCCAAACAATGACAGAACACTACTCCAAAATTTAGCAAAACTTGCAATGTGGACAATTATTTTGGTAAAGGGAAAGAAGAAAGAACAAAGACTTTAAGAGAAAATAAAAGAGGCTAGGATGGGAGGAGGTGTTTTCTCTTCCTTCTAGCAGAATGCATTCACCTAAAGCAATTTACCTGTTAGTAGAGGACCCCAGAGAAGGGAAACTCATAAGCTAACACATCAGCTTCAAAGAACCAATCTTAAGAATGTCAAAACCCAAAGTAGCGCTGAGAGTCTCCCTAGGAGCATGGGAGTCCCTATCCCCAGCCCCCAAGGGGCACATAGCCAAGGCTCTGCTGCTTTGCCCACGTGGCAGGTGGTGGTGTAGGGATGTGGTTGTGTGTGCCTGTAGATTCCTCAAGGAGAAGTTAGGAGAGGAGGAGAGAAAGACAGATATTAAGTCTTTTAACCCCATATATTCGCCACTGACCTCCATAACTCAGAAAGAAGTCTAGGCACAACTGGTTTGACTTGAGGCCCAGCTGGACTCTGGCTTTCAGATGATGTCATAAGTGGTCTATCTTGTTTGTTTCCATATTTTGAATAGGCTCTCCCATCCTATGTGGTTAGCTATCCTCACAGAAAGAGTTCATCCTCTATTTATGTCTAGGCAGCCGTATCAGTCTAGCAAAGGACACTGATTGGCTCACCTTGAAACACACCCCTAACAATGAGCCAATCCCCACAACCAGGAGTATTAAATATTTTCATTGGCCAGTTTGGATCACATGCCCACCCCGGGGGCCAATAGCTGAAATCAACCACATCTGAACCAAGGGGATTGACCATGATTTTTAGAGAATGAAGGAGGGATTGTGTCTCTAAAAGATGCTGGGCAATCAAAAACATGATTTCCAAGAAAATGGAAAAGGTATGTCTACACAAAAACTTGTACAAGAATGCACATGCTAGCATTATTTAAGATAACCAAAAGGTGGAAACAACCCAAATGTCCATCACTTGATGAATGGCAAACCAAATTGTGGCATATCCATGCAATGGAATATTTTTCAGCCATAAATAGGAATGAAGTACTGAATCTACAACATGGATGAACCTTGAAAACACTAAGCTACATGAAAGAAGCCAGTCACAAAAGGCTACATATGGTACATCCATTTATATGAAATGCTGAAATAGGCAAATCCATAGACAGGAGGTAGATTAGTGGTTGCCAGGGGCTGGGAGGAGAGGGAATGAGGAGGGAGAGGGCCTGTTAATGGATATGGAGTTTCTTTTTGGGGTGATAAAAATGTTCTGGAATTTGATGGTGGTGATGGTTGCACAACTCTGTGCATATCCCAAAAAACACTGAATCTGTATTTAAGAGTGAATTTTATGCGATGTGAATTATATCTCAATAAAATAAAAATGCATGGTTGCTTCAACACTAACATCTTCACACGTCAAGTGGTGGGGCTGAATAGAGTTGGCATTACCACAAGCTGGAATGAGAATTAACAGTAAATTCCTAGGAAGAATTAAGCAAAAAGGAGTTTTTACTAAAAGAGTTTTTACTAAACTTGTTCACATTACCCAGTGCCCTTAAAGCAGTGGTCCCCAACCTTTTTGGCACCGGGGACCAGTTTCACGGAAGACAATTTATCCATGGATTGGAGGGGGCTGTCAGCGAGGTGGAGCTCAGGCAGTGATGCGAGCCATGGGGAGCAGCTGTAAGTATAGATGCTTGCTCACCTGCTCACCTCCTGCTGTGCGGCCCTCCAGTTCCTAAGTTTCATGGAAGACAATTTTTCCATAGACTGGAGGTAGGGGAGGTGTGGAGGCAGAGCCTATGCCAATGGTCCCTAACAGGCCACGGACCGGTACCGTGCCTCAGCCTGGGGATTGCAGGCCACAGCCTTGAAGAATCTTTTAATACTATTTTTATTAATATTTACCCCCCCTATAGCCCATTATTTTAAGAAACTTGTTCAGTCTCCACTTCCTGAGATTCTTCACATAGCCTAGCACAGCACATGGGAACATGGAAAGCATTCCGTAGCTGTTATTAACAACTCTCATTGCTGTTACTACTGATCCAATCCTGGAGTCATCATACGGAGGCCGATGCCTAGTGTTGCTCAGGCTTCTTGAGGAAAAGCCAGTTGAGTAGATTGTCAGGATGCATCACTTACCTCCAAAGTTGGTTGAAGTGGTCGGTTGTTAACAAAGGGAGCTATGGGAGTGCTTTAGGAAAGGAACAAGGAGTGGTGAGGCAGCCAGAGAGCAGCAAACCCACAAGGTCATGGCCATGCCTTGGGCTGCAGAGATAGGGGAGGAAATATTGTTACAGGAGACCTGAATTCAAGGGAGGAGGGCAGAAATACTCAGACTTCTCTCTCTCCCACCCTCTGACTTTCTTGTGAGTGTCATTCTCTAGCTGAACTCAACTTGAAGCTGGCTAGCTAAGAATCCCCAGGGATGCAGTCTTCAGGCATCAGCCTCCTAGGGCACAGAGATAGGTGAGCAATAATAACTCTAAGTGAAGAGAGATGGAGAATAACCACATTTTTAAAACCTGGAGTCAAATATACGGCTAACTGCCTATTCACTCCTGATGGTTGGAATTTTCTCTATGTAAGAGGCCCGTCACGCCTGCTGTCCCTAGTTCTGCACCCTCCTTCCCTTCATTAGCAAAGGCTGCCATTAAAATAACAACCTAAGCAAGTTAGAGGATATGCAAAGACAACTTGAGCTACTTAATTTCAAAGCTTCAGTTCTTTGAACAACATTAAAGTCTGTTTCTCATAGAAGGCAAATTAGTTCATTTCAAATGTGCTTTGTGAATATCAACAGACCACCCAAATGTTTACTTATTTTATTTTAGATCATCCTCCTAGTGGGTTAAAAAAAAAACAAAACCCAGTTACTTTGAGAGAAGGTTGGAAGAGGGCGTTCATGCATATAAATTGTCTGCATTAAGGGCTAGTTCCATATTAAAACAACATTAATTATTCATTTAGTGAAAGAGAAAAATTTACCTATCATAGACAACCCCTAGGGTGACATTATTTTCCACAAACCTGCTTCTAAGCCAAATAGCATCCCAAATGTCCCTCTTATTCAGCCTCTCTTCCTGGAAATGAGAAAGGCTATGGAAGAAAAAACAACTGAATACTTTATAGTCACACCATGTCCAGAGCTGAAGAATTGTGTGTGGAAAAAAAATCCCTTGCCTCTGGCTCTTTAATAAGTTCAAACTTTGGAAAAAGTCAGCAGGGTCTGTTCCAGGCCTGGGATTTCAGGGCCTGGCAGAGGAGGACCTCCTGAGGAGGTGTCTAACATCTGGCTGAGTTTCCATGTCTCCCCCCTCCCCACTCCCCAGTGACTTTCTGGAAACAGAACAATCGTTGTCCAAACTCAACTCACAGTAGTCCACCAAGAGAAAAGTCTATTGTTCTGCCAACTGGAATGCTTTAGATTTTCAACAGCAGACTGAGGGCATGTCCTAGGGACCCGAGGAAGAAGAGTATCCAAAGAATACATTTTTATTTGTTAGAAAATAACCACCTTGTTCATTTGATCCTAACAAAGTCAGTGATCTGAATCTTTCCACTCTATTGATAAAATTGCCCTTGCCACCCACCTCAAAATATTAATACTATGGGATCATAGCAGTGGTCTTAAAGAATTTTTGTTGTTGTTCTGGCTTTAGTGAACTGGAAACTTTGATGTATAGTCTATCTTGAGATGTCTTGTGTGTCAACTTGACATTGCTGAGGGCACAGGATTGTTAAAATTTTGAGAGTAGCAGCTATCTACCTGAAGTCACCAAAGAAGCCCTGAGGAGGTCCACCAACCTACAGAGATCTTTTCTGTCACTTGCTGGCATGGTCTGAAATTCAGCCGTTAGTGGTATATTTATTTGGCTCTTTCAACTATTTTGTTTTCCAACAGACCCCTATGTTAAGTGTAAATACAGCTAAAAAAGGATACTCTTGGAACTTTTGGGATTCTTGGCAGTTTGGGGAAAGGTGGTAGAGGGCAGTAGAGTGTTCCCATGGCTTGAAAAGACAGTATTGAAAGGATGCTAAAAATTCTTTTACCTGCTTCATAATTTTTCTGAAGGTTCATCACTGCAGCCCAAGTTTCTTTCAAAGGAGAGATGTTTAAGGTTAGAAAATCCCACTTATTAGCTGTGTGGCCTTTGGCAAATCTTTTAGTCTTTCTAAGCCTCAGTTTCACCATCAGTAAAATGGGGAAATAATACTTTATTAATTTTGTGAGGATGACATGAGATAAGTTATATAAAGGTACTAGCATGGTGCTTAGAACATAGTAATTGTTCAATGTGTGATATGATGACATTTATGGTGATGATGATTCCATCTCCTCCCTACAAATAGATAAACAAGGAAGAACATTTAAATGTGTACAGAGAAGGGGAAAATAAAGAAGACGCAGATGGCTGGAACATTTCAATGGCAGCTGGCTCTCTGTTTCACTACTTCTGTCCCTTGCTGGGAATAGGGAGGCTTAATAAAGGATGCGTCGCTGCTTTCTGTACAGCTGATTCGATTCAGAGGAGAGAGGGAAACACAGGGGAAACCATAAATAGATGCAGCTGTCTGATTCCTCGGGTCCGTCCCTAGGAGAATATTTACTTAGTTCCAAGGAAACAGTTTTATTTGGCAGAATATGATTTTAAAATTTCTTGCCTCTGAATGCTAACATTTCCTCTCTCCAACTAACTGCTTTGTAACTTTAATAATGTGGTCCCCCTGTAGATACCATTTTCTGCGGCTACTAGTCTGCCTGAAATTTAACCAGCTAGACGTGGACCTATCTCAGACTACATTGTATCATGTACTGATGTGATGGGACGGATGTTGGGGAAGATAGTGGAAAACAAAACAGAACACAAAGTAGTAGATTTGGGGTCAAATTGAGGTCTGTGGATTTTAGTTTGATGATCCTCCCAATTTGCTCACCCACAGGGTTTTCAAAGGAAGGAAAATGGAATGGATAAGGGTTTAGTCCTCATTAAAAAGACTCAAAAGCCATTCTGCTATTTTTAAGTCATAAAAATCATTTCAGAGGCACATGTCCTTTGTGTATCCACCTAATGACTTAATTTTCTAGTGGCACATTTAGCATCTTAAAAAAGAAAACCTGTTTCATTGAATAAGCAATGCATGTTTACCATGGGTGTGTATGCGGTCACCAAGGGAAAAAGTAAGGAGAGAGGAGAAACAGGTGTAGACCTGAGCTCTGATGTTCACCAAATGGCCATCTCTGCAGTTACCAGTGGGGCACTAGGATTTCCCGGATTTCCTGCCATTTTCATTTAGTCAAGTTCTAGCTGTGGGCACAACGCTCTACAGTGAAGGACTTTGTCAGTCGGGCCCTAATGCAACACTCTGGGGCCACCATGTTGCAGAGATTGTCTGAAATGGGCTCTAGAGACTTCAGCTCCAAGATCTGAGACTGGACCCATGGGCTGCCTCATAGTCACCCACCTGTGAATGTTGTCCCAAGATCCACCTCACAGGCTCCTCTCCACTTAAATACAGATGGCTCCTCTTATTGATTAGATTTTCCCAGACATGTTAGAAATCCCTTTAGGCTTATCTATGAATCTGATGCACATGGAGATCCAGAGCTACCAATTGCCACACCCATATCTCCTGGGAATGGAAATTCCCATAAACACTCACTATACAAAGACCGGCAACTTTCCAGCCAACAGCCCCCTCATGGTTAGCTGCTATTAACGATAATGCCACTCTCCATCCTTCCTCCCAATCCTGGTAATAAAAATACAAACCCAAGTTAGGTATCTTCTTAGAAGAAGTTTGAAGTTGCTTACAGACAGGGAGACTATTTTACTCCTCTTGTACCGGCATCATTTTTTTTTCATTTGCATCATTTTTTAAAAATTTCATTTTTGGATGCATAATAGATGTACATATTTTGGGGGTATATGTGATATTCTGAAACATTCATATAATGAAGATCACATCTGGGTAATTGGGATAGCTATCACCTTAAATATTTATCTTTTCTTTACTAGCATCATTATTAATATGATAGTACCCTTTCATCCCTCAAGTTTTTGCAATTTTAATGATAAAATATGTGATTACCATGTTTGTAGTTTAGGCAAAGGCTATGTTGCTAGAACAAAGAGACTCCAAAATACAGTGGCTTAAAGAATATGCAGATTTCCTTCTTTCTTATGTAACAGTTCTAAGATGAACTGTCATCCAGGTTTTCAGGGTGTCTCTTCCACAGGATCATCCAGGAGCCAAATTCCTTCCATATTGTTGTCCCACCATCTCTTAGGAGGTTGAATGTGTCTACATGTTTATGTCTGGGCGGCACTTTGGGTTCCAGCTCACAGGGAGGGGAAGAGGGAATATGAAGGTGAGCATGGCCAGAGGTTGAAGGCCTAGCACCAAAAAGCAGCACACACAATTTCTGTTCCCATTTCTATTGGCAAGAACCTAATTACATAGCCATGCCAAAAGTCTTCACATAAGTTCCTTTCAAAGCAAAGCAAGGGACAAAGGCTCTGTGCTATTTTATTATGGAGTGCCATGCCAAGAAGCAGAAGTGAGTAAAAGATGGCATAGGGCAAGTAAGGAGCAAGCGCAAATACGAGGATACATTACTGAGTTGGCCAACTTTTGGTATCCAGTGTCATCAGTTGTTCTTGTGGGATCATCTTCTAGGAGGCCTTGTGCATACTTGGAGAAGAATTTATTCATTTCTTATTGGTAAAATGTTCAGAGGCATTAAATCCCCTGAAGTTTCAAGTTGTACGTCTTTTCTTCCTTCCTCTTTTCCTTCTGTCCATTCATCCAACACATCCAACACAGTTCCATAGCATACAGTTCTACAAGTACAGATCAATGCATACAACTGTGTAACCACCACCATAATCAAGATAAGGAAGAGTTCCATCACCTCAAAAAATCCTTTTTGCCAATTTTTAGTCAACTACATAAACAACCATTGGTCATTCTTCAGTCCCTATGTTTTACCTTTTCCGAATGTCATGTAAATGGAATCACACTGTATGTAGCCTTTTGATTCTTTTTTCACTCACCATAATATATTTGATGTTCATCCATGTAAAATGTATTAATTTTTTTTATTATTGAGTGGTATTCTGCAGGATGGATGTAGCACAGTCTGATGATCGCTCCATCAGATGAAGGACATTTGGCTTGTTTCCAGTTTGGAACTTTTATGAATAAACATGCTATAAATATTTGCATACATGTTTTTATGTGAATAAACTTTCGTTTTTCTTGTAAACCTCACAACAATCTTTCAAGGTAGGTGTTAATATTTCTATGATACAAATGAAAAATCTGGGTCTCAAGGTAGTTAAGTAACTGAGCCAATGTCACACAGCTAGTTGGTTGGTGAAAACTGGATTTGAACCCACGTGTCTCAAGCCCATGGTCTTTGAGAAAAAGACTTATAAACAAATGGCTACATTACTGTAGATAACTTACATATATTTTAAAAAGAATCAAAAAATACAATGGAATCTGAGAAAAGTATGCCTAAGCCTTTCCCCCTTAGATCATGAAAGTGTTCAAGGTGGGTCTAAAGTTCTGGATCTTAAGGCATGAGTAGGTGTCCTCTAAGCAGAAAAGATGGTGGACAAGCTATAATGTAAGTGTCACAGTGACTTAATCACTTAGTTTTGTTGTCTGCTGCTTCCCAAGCACCTGGAACAGTATCTTACATATAGTAGGCACTCAGTAGACATCAGCCTGGGCAAAGAATTTATGAAGAAGACCCCTAAGGCAATCACAGCAACAACAAAAATGGGACCTGATTAAATTAAAAAGCTTCTGCACAGCCAAAGAAACAATCACGAGAAT
>CM052436.1:152625751-152684744 GCA_028533085.1 Varecia variegata | reverse complement strand
CTGGCACCCCCCAGCCTTCATGTTGCCTAGCAACACTCACCCCTCCTCCTCACCCTTCACATTGCCCCGAATATGCCACTTGCTCCAGGAAGCCTTCCTAGCACTCCCTGCATGCACTCGCCTGACAACCTACACTTTCATTCAGAACACTTCTCAGATAAGAACTGATTCTTTTTGTCACTATGAGTTACCACCCACCTCTTCTTGCTAGAGGGAGGCTCCATGATGTTCTCACATCTGTCTCCCCCATACTGTGAATGATCGACCCATTAGTGACAAATCTTTCTCAATTCTTTAACCATCAACATAGTGAGTTTGTATCAGCTCATTTCTAATCCTGTAGCTTTTAGCAATGATGAAGGAGAAGAACAAGAGATGAGAGAAACTGCTCGATGACATTGCCAGTAACCTTGGGAAGGAAGGGGCTTTTCCTCCTCTATTCAATGTTCCTTTTAGAGCAGAAGCTTCAATCTGCACATGCCACTGTTGCCAAGAGAATCTGTGGACGTCTGTCGGGGTGGTGCTATTGCATTCAAACCACTTCTCTGACAACATGAAGCTCCAAGCCCACAGAACTTCAAGCCCAAATACACCATGTTTGGTGGAGGAGAGGGTTAAGTGATTCCTAAAGTGTGTTTTTCTCAGGTTCACTGATTCCACACTTCCTTGTGAAAGAGGGCACCATCGCCTGGAATGATCTTCATGGCCAAATAACTAAAGGAAATGCTGCCACAAACCCTGTCTTGGACTTCTGCATGCATATTAGCGTGTTAGAGAAGCCTAGAGGTCCCACAGGAAAAAAAATCTTTTGACTTGTTCAGTTCTACCTAGGTTCATTGGGCCATATTTGGCTGTAGAATGCCGTCTTAGACTACTTGGTGCCAGAAGCAGATCCTGAGATAAGGATTAAAGTGCAAGCAATTCTATCTGGGAGGTGGATTATAGGAAGCACCACAAGGGGAGACAGGAAGCGAGACTGGAAAGGGATGGAAACCAGCCCAGGGCGCCTTAACAGACTTACCTCTGTGGACAACTGGTACTCAGTCTTGCTGGGGACAGCTGGGAAGAACATGCCCCAGAGGTGTCCTATCTGAGGAGTGAGGAAGCTGGTTATTTAGCCACCAGCTCTCATCAATCATAAACTGAGGGCTACTTCCGGGGACACTAACTCCCTGGTACATCCAGCTTGCCCTGCAAGAGAACATGTCGGGCTAAGACTAGCAAGTTCTTGCAACAGGGCACTTGGGCCATTGTGCACAGAACCGTGAGTTCTGAGGAGAGGTGAATGCCACAAAACAATGTCTCTTGCACAGATGTCCCCTCTGCCTTTCTGTTTTTCTTGCAGCACACCCAGTAATAATACCTGGTGGAAGTAGTACTTGAGGAACAAAATTGCGAAAACAGAACGCCCGAGACATCTGAGCAGTTCCATGAATTCCAAGAAGCTATCATTTAGCTGGACAGACAGAGCCAACATTATGCTATATAGCTAGTGGGACTCCAAAAGGAATTCCTGTAAATGCCACCAAATACCAAACAAATAAATCTCAAGGCTCAGCAGAAATAGCCTTGGAAAATCATCATTTGTGGGATGCTACATCAAAAAGCTTTCTAAGGCTCCAAACTTAGAGTCAGGTTCTAACTTTGTCTGTCTGTGAAAGAGAGAAGTCATCTTTCCCACAGCCAGAGGCACAGAGAATGGCACACTAACTGAGCCCTGTGGGCGGTGAGGACATAGACATGGCGCTGCGAAGATCCTTCTCTTAAGGAACTTACACACTAGTGAAGTCAAACAATATCAACAAACCATTACAGAAAATAACCATAGCTGGTAGTGAGGGTTATAAAGACATCAAAGAGGATAATGAGGGAGAGTGCCGCTGGCGGACAATACTTTAGGTTGAGTGATCTGGGATGGCATCTTGGAGGAGGTGAAACATACGATGACACCACCTGGATGCAACGGAATGGAAAGAAGAGCATCCCAGGAGGAGGAAAGAGCCAAGTGCAAGGGCCCTGTGATGAGAGCAGGACTAGGGGATTTGAGAGATCAAAAGAGGGGCCTGGAGTATCATGAGCGAGGGGCAGAGTGAGATGAGAGAAGGCTGGCAAGGAAGGCTGCAGCTGGAACTTGGGTGGATGTTTGACATTTTTTCTCCTCCATCTCCTTGTTCTGAAGTAAACAGCTTGAAAATGCATCAAAGAACATTTGCTGAGCACCTACTGATGCTCCGATCTGCCTTGATTTCTGAGCAACCCTCAGAAGGAGACCCATTGACGTCTATCTGCATGTGACCATGCCTGTCTCTCATCCTGTTCTTCAGCATCACCCACCATGATCTTCAGTGGCCTCACAAATTAAAACCAGTCCCTAAAAGCTGAATGTCAACCTGCTCTTCAAAGGCCCTGTGTCCCAGTTCCAAAAGGCAATAGTTTAAAGCAACAGGGCACAGCCTTGCTAGGGCCTACGTCTTGTGGGAAGGAAGTCGGCTGAGTGTGCACATCTGACCTTGCCTGTGGGTGGCCTCAGCCCAACTCCTCCAGGCAACCCCTGGGGTGGTCCTCTCCTGGACTGCCAGTGACGCTGTGGGCAACATTCCCAGGGGTGCAACCACAGGGCATCACCCAGGCTTGGCCCATGAGGACAATACTGAAGGATCTGTTTTGAGAATGAAATTAGCCTTATATGGAAAAGAAGGATGATTCTTCACTGTCTGGCAAGGTCAGAATCAGGAGAAGAGAGAGAAAGAGAGGCCAGCTCTTGGCCTTTGAAGAGACAGACATCATCGCAGATGGCCCTGTCATGCACAGGAACATCCAACCAGGAGCCTAGACAAACCTGGATTCTGTGTCATAAGTGGTTATTGGGCAACCTGCTACGTGCTGAGAACTGTGCTTATATAGGAATGAATAAAGGGCAGGTCCTGTCTTGAGATGATGTCTTGCAGGGGAAGGCACATTTGACCACCTGGTAATTCCAGGCAGAATGAAGTCAGTGTCAGAAGAGACATTCAAACAGGGAACTTCAGGAGAGCGAGGGCAAGAGTAATGAATACGTTCATTGGCTTTCTCGGACTTGATGGCAGTTAATTAGGCTGACCAGATGCACGTAGGACAACACGTCTCCTTTGTCACACTCGTGAGCTGCGCTTTTTCAGGCTGTGAGAAGGAGGTGACACTATGTCAGACGATGGAGTATTGTGAAGAAACTTGGGAAGTGAGCAGGACAGGAAAACAGCTCATAAGGAGCTGGAAAAATGGGCTCCTGTCCCTCAGGGCACAGTAGCAGCTCTGCAGGCTGTGGGTTTTGACATCCTCGCCAAAGAAGCTTCTTTCTCCCAACCTCACTACCTTGGCTGTTTCTTCTGCTGTTCCCTCTTCCCTTGGTATCTTGTTTTCCACATGCCCCTGGACAGAAGCTCTATTTGGGAGTGAATAGATCAGCTCTCACCCTTACCTTGGGCAGGCTGCTTCACCTCTGTGTGCCTCAGTTTCCTCATCTGTAAAAGGTGGATATCAATAGTACCTACCAGTGATGGATTTCATGAGGATTAAATGAGTTAACACATGGAGACAGGACAGTGCTGCTTTTTATTGTTAGGCTAGGGTGATTATTTCTGGTCCCACTGACTGTGGCCAGGGTAGCAGGCTCTCTTGGGAAACTCAGGCTGTTTATGCTGCAGGTAAACTGGCATCCATGTATTTGGAAGGCAGCTGTGGGCATTAGAACTGTAGGATCTCCTGGGTGCTGAGGATCTCCCATCCTTTTCTCTATGCCACAGTATCTTTCAAAATAAATTTTAAAACTTTTAAATCTTATCATAAGATAATACAGGTTCATTAACATTATTTAGAAAATAATAGTCTAGCAAAAAGCAGATGAAAATGACACAGTAGAGGATGTATGATTTTTATCTGCCTGCATCCCGCCCTTTCAGGAAGCAACTCTCCCAACTGTGTAGTGTCCTCGTGGTTTTCACGGAGTCGGCCCTGCTGCAGGCATGGACGGGTGGGCCAGGCAGAGCTGCTCAACCAGACTCTCCCCTGGGACTTCTGCTGGAGCTAGTGAAAGATGGCCTTTTCTTTGGAACCTGGGAGACATATGATTAATAAGTTTGAAGCTTATGATGGTGAAAACTAGAGAAGAAAGCAAATTCCAGCTCTCTGCATGGAAACAAAGAAGAGTGGGGAGTGAGAGTTCCCCAGTGACAGATGGAAGACCTGCATCTAGCCATGCCTGAAAATAGTAACCTCTGTATGTGAGCCCCCAGGTTCTATAAGCCTGTGTATTTAATACTTGTGATTTTCCTACTTAAACTAGTTTTAGTTGATATTCTGGTACTTACAAGTGAAATAATTTGGACTAACCATCCCAAAACATCACCATTTCCATGTGTGCATATACGCTTCCAGTGTTTTTTCTCTTATTCTCTCTGCAGCATTTTGAAAATGAACATGGGCCTTCATCTACCAATTTTAATTTTTTTTTTTCTTTCCTGATCCGGTTACAAAATTTACTACCTGTGATTAGCATCTAAGTCTTCTTGAGAGAGAGGACAGCGAACTTCTCCTGCCCTCTCTGCCTGCCTCCGCCACCCTTCTGCCCCAGGGGAAGGTATCTCAGAGGGCGAGAGACTCTCCCATGACATCCATCAGTTCCTTCCACACTCAGCTCTGTACTGCTGGGCTAGAGACCCTCAGCTTTGACAGAGACTTTGGTCCTAGGTCAGCTTGGACTCCTGCCTGGTCTTTCAAAGCACTTTCCTTTTTCAGTCTTCAGACCCGACATTTTCCATAAACATCTTACTACTTTTTTTAAGTGGGAAGAAGTTCAAGGATGGGCATATTGTGTATTAATGGTGATCTAGAGACATGTAGCACAGGCAATAGTTTCAGGAGCTCAAAAAGAGAGGCACAGAATACGTTGGACTGCCAAGTGATCATTTGGAGCGTAATTGAAATTGAAAATGCTGTAATAACATGGTGGGAATTATACCTGCGATTCCTAAAGAAAACCTGAGGTGAAGTGGACTTTGCTTTATAATTAGCATGATGAGATAATATAGACCATAGAACATTTGCTAGTGATTATGGCACACGTTTGCTCTACTTATAGCTCAAAAATAACAGCAAAGTTTGTTTTGCTAATCTCTCCCCTGGATTTGTGAATTGTTTGTTTGTATTGTTTTAAAGATAAACTGGGAAGAAAAATCCAACATAGGGTGAATTTTTATAAGACAGAACACTCGAGTTGTCTTTGAATGTGCATGCCACACTTAATTTAATAAAAACCAAAGCAGATTATATTGGAAGCTCTAACAGAGGAATGTGTTTATAATGAAGGAAGTGCCACAGGTCAGAAAATAAACATGGGCTTTTAAACTGAGGATGCTGGTCATACCCACCACTTCTTCTTTTGCTGGGGGACTTGGAGCAATCTCTTCAACCTTCTTGGATTCTAACTTCCCCCATCTGCCCACCTCGAAGCTGTGAAGAACAGAGGTGATAATATGCTTTAAAATATTCAGATTTTAATAAATATAAATAAAGAACTATAATACTATTGTAATATTTAGACAATGTCCTCTGGAATTTACAGAATGCTCACATATCTAATAGGTATTGTTACTGTTACAATTCCTTGCCACCTCTCCAACTCTGTAGATTACAGATCTCTGCTGCTCAGAGGAGGGGAGAGAGATTCAGTTTTACAGTCCAACAGTTGGAGATATGAACCCCAGTTCTGGCTGTGTGACCATAGGTAAGTTAGTGATCTATCTGGTTTTGCTAATATCCTCTGTTGCCTCTGGGAATGAGGCCACACTTTCCTAGCTGCCTGGAACCTTTCTGTTAAGACAGCAGGTATGAACTTCCTTATTATAATGAACACTAATACCCAAATCTTAGAGCCAGTTAGACAGATGGGTACAACGACAACAGTATTATCATAAGAGCTGTCATTTTGGGGGGCCTCTCTCTGTCTCGGGTGCTGTTCTAAAACCTTCACACTTATTAACTCAGTGATGCTCACAACAGTGCTATGAGGAAGGGCTGCCGTTCTCACCACTTTATGGAGGAGGAGACGGAGCAATGGAGGGTGAAAGATCTTGCCCTCGGTCACCCAGCTACTAAGTGGCCCAACTGGGACTTGGTGCAGGCCATCTGGCTCCAGAGTCTGCTTGTGTAACCTTTATACTCGACTGGCTTTCTAATTGCTAGCATTTATCGCGTGCTTGCTATGTGAGCATCGCTCTTTTAAGTGGTTTACGTTTACCAACTCTTAAGACTCCCAGTAACCCTAAGTTAGAGTTACTGCTTCATTTAAAAAAAAAAAGGATGCCTAGTTAAATTTGATTTTTAGATAAATGACAAATAGTTTTTTTTATTATAAACATGTCCCATAGGTTGTTTGTTAGAAATTAAAATTAAAATTAACTGAGTATCCTACATTTTATCTGGCAACTCTACTCTTTGATGATAAGGCAGGAACTAGTCTAGTTCTTAGTCCTGAAAGGACCTTGGAAAATGGCAACTTCTACTACCAGTGTTATTTTCAGGTCATTTGGACATTTGTTTTCAATCGTTCCTCTAGCCCAAGTAAATTCAGAAGCTATATGCATGAATATAATAATAATTATGATAATAAAACCTTAGAATAATAGTACCTCTGTAACTTTTTCACAAAGATTATCTAAATGTAACCTCATGACAATCCTGTAAAGTAAATATGTTCACTTCATTAATGAGAAAACTGAGCCACAGAGTTATTAAATACTTTGCCCAAGGTCATACAACTAAAACAACTACAGTTGATCTGTAGTGAGTATAAGATCCGTGTTACTGCATACCAGGTTTTATAATGAAGAAAATATTTGTCAGAGTAGGAGTTTGGAGTCAAACTTCAACTTCTACTAATGGCAGGACACATCCAAAAACTTAAGGCACAGCCATGTATAACAGTAAAACCAATCAGTATCAAAAGAAAAGGCAGAAGGAGAAAGCATCTTCAAACTCACCATTGCATTTAGCAATAGGATCATCACACATACTTGCTTTCGATGGTACCACAACCCTCAGTAATATATCTATATAGTACCCATTTACTGAGACGTTTTAATGTTCCAAATACTTTGATAAGAACTTTTACCATTCCACAACCTATGATACTCATGCTACCATGTTCTTCTCCCATACCTATTGCAGATATTACTAGTCAATCATAGCATTTTTTTTCCCTTCAAGCATGAAAATGGCTACAGAATCCTTCTACACACACACACACACACACACACACACACACACACACACACACACGACTTTGGGCAGCCATTACCAGTCTATTGCAGCTGACATTCAACGTCATACCTATTGGCTACTCCCGCATCACCTCCTCCTGCTCAACACCTTTATCTGAGTGGCTAGAGTGAAAAATTAGTCAACTCTACGTGCTGTGTGATTACTGCTGCTTTATAAGGACTGCTTTGTAACTCCCAGAAATGGAATTCATCTGGGATGTGATGGTTCAGAGGCTACAGCTCAACTACCACTTATAAAGAGAGGATGCCGTGTGAAGAGCCTGGAGCTCTCTGCCACCGAGCCAGTTGGGAAGCCACCGTTTCCAAAGTCTTGCGGTTGCTGTGATGGTCTGTTGCTTCCCACAGGAGGAAAACTGCACACTACTCCATGCCAGCAGCAAGGCCGCAGACCCTGCCTCCTCTCTGAGGGGTTAGGTTTCATTCTCAGACAGCGTGCACTCACAGGCAGAATGACTGGGTTGAGGCTGGGAGTGCCCTCGGATCATGATATGGTACAGATGTAAGAGGGTCATAATCCTGGCTTCTCGGTCCATAAACCAAGCCCCATGGGTTCACCTCTTTGTGCCCTCGGTTACCCTACCACTGCCTCCCACCCCCCGCCAGCCTACATATAATGATGATTTTCTTCTTTCTCTTTCTCAGGAAGAGGATTTAAGAGCTGCATGGACACACCCAAGGCATTGCTAGTAAAAGTTCAGGAGGAGATGGTGACCCAGGTTAGAAATGAACAGAATCAAAATTAGAGTAGGAAGAAAAAAAGGAAACATTATTCATTAAATGTACCACTTTCTAAGATAATAGAACTTGTAGAACTCATGAATAGGACCCCCAAATTGTATAAAGTCCCAACCTCCCCGCATCACTGCCAAAACCAGCCTAGAACCAGTTTACCCAAGTCAAAACACACTGAGTGAAGGGAAATGCTGTTCAGAGTTCGCAGATAAAGCGAAAATGCCACAAGCTTGGGAAAGCAGTCAGAGGGGAGGGTAAATTAGAGGGGTACACAGGAGAGGAAAGGGAAGCAAGTCAGAAGTCCAGAGGAGATGGCCGTGACCAGCGAAGGGACACAGTAAGAGTGGAGGTAACCAGTGCTATGCGCTATTCTGAAGAGCAAGAGCTGGACTTCTAAACACTGACGTGGTGGCAGCTAAGAGTTTAGAGTGACCTTAAAGTCCAACTGCTAGAGATTGAATTCCTGTTCACCTCCTACGAGCTATGTGGCATCGGGCAAGTCACTTAAATCCTCTAAGACTCAATTGCCCCATCTATAAAATGGGGACATTAATGGTTACTGACTCATAGTGCTGTTTTGAGAATTTGGCACCTAAATAACTCAATAAATGTAAGCTGTTGCTGTTATAAAATATGCCCACAATGTATTGCTAAGATTTTTTTTTAAAGTTACAGAATACCATTAAATGATCCCATTTATATAAAACATTTTCATTATGCATATATACATACTCTAAAAGGAAAAAACATAAAAGCCTTGCAACCCAAACTTTTAACCATAGGGGACAGAAATTTTTTTCTGCCTTATATATTTCTGTATCGTTCGGTATTTATCTTTATAATAAGTGTGTATTATTTTTAAAAGAAAATAAATATAAAACTGTAAAAGGAACAAATCAAATGACTTCTGACCCTGAAGCATGGGCAAAATGTGGGATCTAACAGAGGCCAGGTTGGCCACACATCCTCGACAAACGATGCTCCCTGCCAAGGCAAGCCTGAATGACAAAAAGGAAAATAAGACTACTGGCTAAAAAGAATGAAAATGAAAAAGACGACAGAGTGTTCAGTGATACAAATGGGACAAAATGTGAAGGTGTGAGGTGACCACACGGCACATAATATTTTTCACTCCAGGAGCAGATGTGACCCACCTTCCACTGTTTTCAATGAAATAAGACACTCTGGGTTGTCTTCCACCAAGGTAAAGTTGCTCCTCTGTCCATAGCTACATCTGGCCTGCACTTAAGGTGGTTGAAGTTTGGAAAAATAGAAATTTTTCTTAAAGGAAAATGTTAGAGTATATTTGCCAAGTGAAGAAAAATGTATAGGGCCACCTTTGACTAAAGTATTCTGAGCATTAGAAAGTAATTGTCACAAATATAAAGACGAGCTTGTTGAATAGGTTGAGGTTTTTGAATCTATAATGTCATCCAAGGCGCTGATTGTAATTAAATAGACAGGGAATAAGGAATTTATTGTATTACGCTACTTGCAATGAATATTCAACGTATGATTTTTCAACCAATATTTGATAAACAAAAATAGCTTTCTTGTCTTTCTGTTTTCCGAAGAGGATATTGACAAAGTGTGAAGCATCTGAAACTACCTCCATGGTGTTTCCATTTCTGCCTGAGTCAATGAAACCATGAGCTTAGTGTTCTTAAGTAACTCTGGGGCTGGAGGGTTCATTTGCAGGCGGCTTGCTCACATGGCTGCAAAATGGGGCTGGTGGAAACCTAACTTCCTTTCCACAGCTGCTCGTGTGTCCCAGCAGAGTGGCCGGGTTTGGGCAACACAAGTTACCTAAGAGACTAAGGCGGGAGCTGCAGTGCCTTTTCTGACCAAGCACTGAAGTCACACAGAAGATTCAGAAGTCAGCACAGGCCAGCCCGGATTCACGGTGGGAGGGAAATGTAAAAGGGGTGACTGAGAGGAGGTGAGGATTACTGGGGGCCTTCCTGAAGGCTGGCTACCCTAGGCACCGACATATGCTGACAGTTTTAAGAGCCTACCTTGGACACAGTGTTGGACAGAGATGATACTCCTGGCACAGGTTATCAGAGCCCGGATTATGAGTTGAAAGTTTTGAATAACAAGACCAGATACAGCCTTGTCTGGAGGCAGAGGAAGGACAATTTGACCTCTAAGGGGTGTCTGGGATCTAGCTGGGATCTATTTCCAAGTTATTTCTAAGCTTGGCTCCCTTTGCCCCGGGACTAATTGGAGCATCAGTGGACTGATTAATTCCTTCGATAAAATATTTATAGAGTACCTACTATGTGTGAGGCATGGTGTTTTGCACTGTAGCTACTCCCACCTAACAGTAAGTTTCCCAACAAAGACCATAAATACTTAGCTGATTGATGAATTATTAATTTTTCACAAGAAAAATAAAGTATATGCCATGAGGACTAAAAGTAGCCAGGGAGTGTCAAGGAAGTGATATTAAACTAAGAAATGATGAGTAGGAGGCAGCCAGAGAAATTGGAGGGGGAAGGGAGCTGTCCGTAGAGGGAATGTCATCTTCAAAGGCCACGAGGTGGGAACACAACAGGGCACTCTGAATCCTGAACTGCCAGCCCTATACTTTGGGAGTTACTGATAAGTGAGATTTATTCAGCTCAATGCTTATTATTGGAAGAAAAAATCTTAGTCATTTAGTATCAAATTATTTCTTCTTTCAGTTCTGGATAAAGATAAGCAAATTATTTGTTTTCCAGATACCCAAAACATCAAGGCAAAGTTGTAAAGCACATCCTAGAAGAAAACTTCTCTTACATCTTCTAGAATAGGAAAAATACCTGAATTAAACCAGAAAAATTTAATGGAGAATTTTATTGCTAAAAGCTCTGGTTCCATTCAATGCCTAAAATCAAACTGACAAGTTTAAGAAATATTGTGAAACGGGTATTCCTATCTCATGACCATTGGCAACATAGACATCATTTTACACAAGCAAATAATTACAGGGGATAGTCAGCTATTTGTGTGGATGATCAACTCTATTCCTTTCCTATGCTGTGAAATAACCTCAGATATAAAAATCATAAATGAATGCAAGCAAAATCATGTAATGGTCCCTTTAAGATAAAACTGGCAGCGTTTAACTAGAAATTACTGACTGTTCCAGAAATGACATTCTGTGTTCTGCAGTAAGATGGAGAACTTTTGTGTGTGTGTTTTCTTCCCTCCCATTCAGTTACAACCATGAGTCACCATTACCTGCAAAGCTAGACATGTAGGTTCGCCTCTTGTGCCAGAAAGGCAAGGTACCAATTGGCCAGGATTTAAAATGAGAAGGGTAAAAATGTTTAATTTACAGATTTAATTAAACGTGAAAGTTTCCAGGGAGGAAAACACATCCCCCCACCAACCACCACCTCCCACTTTTTAAGATGTCTCTGCTGATCTTCATTCCAAAGAGGTTACATACATTAGAGAACTAATTTTAATGATTTGTATGAAGCGTCAATTTGCTACAAATCAGAAAAACTCTGTAATGAGGACTGATACAAACAAAACTCTCAAGTTTTGTCCGACCACACCACACCACACCTCTAAAGGAAACTTATTTATCTAAAGGCTGTCTCTTGTGCACACCTGTCTTTGGCCTCTGTTCACCGTGAAGGTGATGTAGTGGAAACACAGGCTCAGAGGCTCCTATGAATATGATGATTAGGTACAATGTACACCAGCCCCGAGTTGCCTCCTAAGGCAAACCTTCTCCCCAGCACTTTTCCCCCAAATGAGATCTTCCCGGCCAAGAAACCTGAGTCTTATTTTCCTGATGCTTCAGGCATGCATAGCACAGAGCAGCTCTTTCTGCCCCTATAGTTTAGCCGGGACCTCACCGCCTGAGCTGAAAAGTTAGAGTTTCACATCTTTGTCTTTGTGAAACTGAGTAGCCAGAAAGAAAATAAGAGGGTAAACTCATTGTATCTTTCCACCTATAAAGGAATGAGTGAATAATGAATGTGAGCACCTGCTTTTAAAAATATCACTTTATGAAGCTAATAAAGATATACAAAGTATATATTTCAAGATATCCATTGGGTTCCTGGGACATGGATGGATTGGTTTATAAATTATTCTCAGATCTCTTTAGTGTCTGCATATTCAACTCTAATGATGTTTCAAGTCCTGAAGCCCAATTTTCTCAGTTTTAATGAAATGTGTCCAAATGTGACTCCCATGACTAAGTGACAAAGGAAAGATACACTCTTGGATATTGGAGATGGTGATAAGATTAGAGACACTAAGGTTGACAGCTTTATAGCATGAGGCTGAAGAGGGGGGATTTGAACCCCAAATGAAGAAGCAGCACATTTTCTTGCATAAAAACCAATGAGCCTCTTTTCTGAGAAAAGGGAAGACGTTTTTACTATGAGTAGAAGAGTTTCCAGTTTCTCTAAACGGACTTTTTTAGGGGCACGTTGTTCAACAGAAAATATTACCTACATGAGATTGTTCGTATAGTAGGCCAGAACTGTTTTTAATTGTATGTTCTGTACTGTTAGTATTCACTAAATTGTTAGTAGCAGTATTCCAACAAGTGATAAGAAGTCAAGTGTGTTCATTGTTCCAGTATCTGCATTCCGTGGTCGCTGTCTTGAACATAGATTGTCGTAATGGACAACAGCAGGCATTTAAAAGGGACCTTCATGTTTGAATCTGCTTATTTTTTTGCCTATGCCACCCACAGAAAGACTTCTATGCTCTGTTTATTTTTCTATTGAACTTATCTAATGTCTTGGAGCTTCAGTACCAGTATCTTCATCTTTCCTTTTAACCAAGACTTTTATAATTTCTCAAATTTGTTCTCATAGAGAAGACAGTGGCGTCCAGGAAGGTATTGGGAATTCATTCTGTCTGTTCAGTGTGTCTCCTTTTGTCAGAAAGGAATCTCCCTTGATTCGGGAAATATTCTTTCCCTGGCTTTAATCCTTTGCTTTTGCCAATTGGTTTAACACACGTACCTCTAAAGGCCAGTCATCATGCCCACCTGGGACTGGCCCAAGAAATACACACATGATTAATGTAGGCCAATGAGCGTCTGTTTTGGAGTTGATACCCTTTGGCTCTGGTGATAAAACTGGGGAGATGTGAGCCTGGAAGCTGCCATTAATCCTGTCTCTGGCCATGGGAGGAAGGTAGCACAAGGAAATGGAGCGAACACTCAGAAAGAGGTAGAAATGAGAGCGGGAAAGAGTGGATTTTAAGTCTTATCTCTGGCCTTGGTCATTTGGCTTGTCCTTCAATTACATGAGCTACTCCAAGATTCTTCCCACTAGCCATCCCCTTTTATTTCTTTTGATTAAGTAGTAATAATTTAGGATGGGTTTCTGTTACTTCCTGAATAATTCAGGTTCTAACTGCATTGAGAATAACCGTTCACAGTGGTCTGCACAGAGTAGACACCTAATGTATTTGTGTAAATTAAAGGGCAACTGCCTTTATTTTTTTTTAATAAATGATGTTTAGAAAGCAGAAGAGATAATTCCGAATTGGATGACTGTCTGAATTTTATTGTTATCATTAGCACTAATAGAGATACTATTTCAGGTCTACTGACATTTCAGGTCTTACCATGCAAAGTTATTAAAGGTATAGACCAATGCTGTCCAATAGAAATACAACTTGAGCCACATATGTAATTTTAAGTTTTCTGGTAACCACATTTTCAAAAATAAAAAAGAAACAATTGAGTTTAATTTTAACATTCTATTTTATTTAACCCAGTATGTCAAAATATTTTATCATATAGTCAACATAAAAATCATTAATGGGATATTAACAAATATTTTTGCATTAAGGTTTCAAAATCTGGTTTGTAATACAACTTAGTTTGACTAGCCACAATTCAAGTACTCAATAGCCACATGTGGCTAGTGGCTACTATATTGGACAGTGCAGCCATATTTCCTGATTTTAATCCAGGTTCTACCGCTAACTAGTTCTATGACCTTGGGAGACATATCTTATTTATTTGTGCCTCAGTCCCCTCATCTGTAAAATGGGGATAATAATAATCATCTCTTCATTATAGGATGGATAAGGATACAGAGATGAGTGGGTGAGATGAAGTTGCCACCTGCCCTGAACTATATTCTAGGGAAGAGCAAGAGATGGCTTACTGGTATATATATAGATAAACAGAATAATGTCAGACAGTGCTGAGAAGACCATATAACAGGCTGCTGGGGTAGCAAGTAACCATGCAAGGGATGGGGAGAAGGGGGCTGCCTAGATAAGTTTACTAGGGAGGGCCTCTCTGAGGAGACAATCACTTAGTTACCTGCAAGCTCAATAGCCACATCACAACCCAGGGTAGGAGGCCAGAATCTATGGTTCAGGAACCCAGTGATTGTCTTCCAGAAAGAAAACACAAAAATAAGTGTTATGGCGAAGACTCCTGGATTGTCAACCATATGCCAGCAGCCAGCATCAAGTGATTTTCTAAGTTTCAGTGTGGTGAAGTGCTGGCAACAGCTGTTTAGTGTCCTGCATACTTTTCTCGGGTAGCCCCTGCATCTGTTCCATCCCCCTAGAGAGAATTAAACAGAGAAAACACACTTTATTGACAGAAGGAGGTGCAGGCTTTGATGGCATTTAAAAAATCAAATCAGAGCAGGGTAATTTCAGGCAACTCTGATTTTAGCATAGGCTGGTGCAAGTGCCATAGGTAACCCCGATAGATCTTCCCCATGAGCATGGGGCTTGGGGACAGTCCTGAGCTTGTGAGGTCCTGCAGAGACATACTCTCTGGGCAGTGCACATCTTGCTCTTGCTACTGCCAAGTGCCAAATTTGTCCTGGCTCAGGGCTGGGCCCGCTGCTTGCTGTCTTGTTTTGATTCCTTCTGCCTGTTTCTCTTTGAAAGCAAATTGCCTCCCCAGGCTGTTTATGACGTGTCTCGGGCAGCTGGCCTGGCAGCCTCCAGAGTGTTTTTGGGTTTGCCATGCAGGTGAGAAAACCCGAGAAGGTTAACTGCTTTATCATAGCAGCTAAGGGTTCAGAAAAGGGTTTGTGCCAAGCCCTTGCACAAGCCCTTTTATACATCAGTTCCCTTCATCCCTCCTCAAAACAACCCCAAGAGAAAGGTGTTACTACCCACATTTTGCAGTAGACAAAACTGTGGCTCAGAAAGATTAAGTCATTGCCTCAAATTCACACAGCAATTAAGTGGAAAGCTTCACATCCTTTAATATCTCCCTTGCTCTGAGCTGAATGTGAACAGTTAGGGTTAGAGAAATGGGAAATACCTGGGGTATCATGTGACAGTCCATGAAGTCTTTCATAGGTAAAAAACTCAAACAACTTGAACTTGATTCTGTATCTATGAAGACTCTGACTTCACATTCCCAGGTCACCGTGTATAGATTTTCCACATTGTTCCCAAGTCGGCTCCAAAGACGTACAGTAATGCGTAGAAAAGATGCACTTCAAGGGCATAAGAAGTGTATCACTGGGAACAGAATCCAGAGAAAGGGAACGAAGAATTTGGATCCCCACTGCAAAGCCAGATGCTAAATTCATTAATAGATGCTTTTAGGAGAGTTTTTAGAAGCACAGGACCATAAGATTGAGGCAAGAATTTGAACAAGAAATAGAAAGCAAAAACAGATCACACTATTCATCCTCAAAAGGTCATACTTCCACCTGCAGCAGTCATTGTGGTTTAAATTTGGTAGCATCGCATAGCATCTACACACACGCCCATGGAAGTCTTGCCCTTTCTACCCCCTCCCACCCCAGCTTCCCACTGCTGCCTTGCAAATCCCAGGAACTGCCTCCTCGCCAAGTTCAAGGCTTTCTCTTTCTTTACCATCCTTGGTTATCTTTCATCTCCCTGCCACATCTGACAATGCTTTTCAGTCCCTCTTCTCAATACTGTGTCCTCTCTTGCCTTCTGTGACATCGTATAATAATGTCTTAGTTCTATGTTGCTGTGTAACAAATTAGCCCAAAACTCAGTAGCTTAAAACAACACACATTTCTTATCTCCTGGTTTCTGTGCATCAGGAAGCCAGGCACAACTTACCTGGATCCTCTGTTTCAGGGTCTCGCACAGGCTACACGGAAGGTGCCGGCTGGAGCCACAGTTCTCCCGACAGGGGCTGGATCTGTTTCCAGGCTCACTCAGTGATTGCTGGCAGGATTCAGTTCCTCGTGGGTTGTTGGACTGAAGCCTTCAGTTGTCACTGGCTGATCACTGGGGGCCGCCCTCAATTCCTTACTAGGTAGTCCTCTCCATCGGGAGCTTCGTTGGACTGAGAGAAAGAGAGTGAGAGACGGCCAGCATGGTGGCAGTCACAGTCTTTTGTAGCACAAGCATGGAAGTGACATCTCATTACTTCTGCTGTATGCTGTTTGCTAGAAGGAAGTCACTAGATCCAGCCCACCCTCAAGGGGAGGGGATTGCAAGGGGGAGTGAATACCAGGAGGTGGGGACCATTGGCCACATCTTAGAAAGCTGCTGACCACAAACACCGTGTGTCACGTCTCTGCTGAGCACCATTGCTAATGTTTCTAAGTGCCTGGTAGGCGATGGCCATGTTTGACATCATATTCTCCTGCTCTCCTGCCTCTCCCACTGCCTTGGTTTCACCCCAAGAGTATGGAGCAATTGTGGCATCAGACTTAAGAAAACTTAAGTATCCCTCCTCTACCCCACTCCATACACATGCTTTTTTCCCCACAAGGCAGCCAGAGCGTTCTTTCTAAAATCCAAATCATGTCACCTCCTGCCCTTTCAATGGGTCCCCAATGTCCTTAACATGTTCTTAGCATGGCATCGAAGGTCCTGCATATGGGACCCAGATTTACCTCTCCAATCTCTTCTCTCCACATTTCTCTCCTGTCATATTTCAGCAATACTTACTTTATTTTAGCTCTTCAAGCACACCATGTCTCCCCTCTCCAGCTATGCCAAATACACTCCTTCACTTCAACCCTCTGCACCTCAAGAAAAGGGGGAGTCCCTTCTCTTATCTAGACCCTCCACGAGGGCAGAGATTGTTTGTCACTCTGTCCTTAGTGGCTAGCACGATGCATGGTGGCAGTCAACAACCGTGGGTGAAAGACCATACCTCACAGAAGATGGTGGCACAAGTCCTTTATAGGTACAAGGTCTGTGGGAGGGAGAGAAAGCAGAAAGAGGTGATACCCTACCTCGGAGCATTGTGTTTTCAAGGGTGGCAAAATGCATGAAGAAGCATTTATATCAACTGCTTTCTTTCATATTGGGGGTTCCTGACACCTGTTTTCCAATGAATTAATAATGACTTAAGAGATCCAAGTGCAAAGGACACCCATCGGTCTTGCAAATAATATTAGCCAGTGTTTCTTTAATACCTATGGTACATCAAGCATGGTGCTAGGTGTTTTACATGTAGTAGTCTCTCATTTAATGTTTGCAACAACAAACATTAGGTATCATTATTCCTGTCTCCCAGATGAGGAAAATGAGGCTCAGAGAGGCACAGTTACTTGTCCGCAGTCATACAGGTAATACACAAGCTGAATTGGGAGAAAATAATGGTAATGACTACAACTGTTTACTAAGCTTTTAATATTTAAAAGCCAAGCCTTTTACCAACACTTGACTGGAGTTCTCTTACTTAATCCTCCTAGAAGCCTACTACTGTTATCCTTGAATTAGAGATGAAGAAACTGAGGTTTGGGGAGTTTAAGAATATTGCCTCTAATTATACAGCTAGCAACAGGTGGCCCTGGGATTTATTTTTTTCAGTAAATACTTTATTACAGTCATTTTTTAATAAATAATTTAATTTTTAAATATGAAATATTGATATTTCAGGGAGTATGTTAAAACGATAAGCTGACAACAATGGCCAAAGTTAGCCCTTTTTTCACCCCTGAGAAACAAGGCTAGTATAAATATTTAGGAGGCTGGAAATCATCACTTTTTTAAGCAAAAATATGAAATATCTTTCAGTGATTTTTAGGTCTATTTGATAGAGAAGTCAAGATTAATTTAAAGCTAGGCAGTAATGTGCTACTTGTGTTTTATTCAAGAAAATAAAAGTATGTCAACATACAAGAATATGGAAATGTTTTTATTTCCTGTTGTCTTAAAATCAATTGTTAAAATCTAATTCAGGATATGATTTCTCCAGTCTGGCTTCTCCCTTGTTTTGGGAAGGTGATGGCCCACACAGTAACTATTGAGAATGTCATGCTTTCTGGGGAGGTGCACCCACTATACACATGCCATATGCTTTCCCTCTGTCCCAGCTGAATAGTGGGGGATCTCCTGCCCTCACCCAGTGCTGGGATTCTAACCCAGGCCCGTCTAGTGCCAAAGCCTATGCTATTATCATCACACAAACCACCTCTCACACATTTCTTTACCTCACCTACCCAGGCCACTGTACTGACCACAAAGCACGGAGAAAATTTGTCCCTCCAATGCCAAGATGTTGAGTACTTGCGCAAGGAAAGGCCACAGACTCTCTGGACTCCAGAAATAATTACAGTGGGCTCCTCTGGGTCCTTGTGGGGTAACTGAATAGGAAGCCTTCCCAAGTCCAGTGGTTTTAGAAGCAGGCCAATAATCAGAATCAGCTGGAAGTTCTCACAGGATGCATATTCCCGGGAGCCATCAACAGACCAGTGGGCACAGAGCCACCAGGGCTGGGGCTTAGAATCTGCTGTAACAAGCTCCTCAAGGATTCTGATGGCCAGCCGGATGGGAGCCACCAATTGCTCCCCAAGCCCCTGCTCCCAAGCAGGAGCCCACCCCACAAGGCCAAGCTTGCCAACTCCCCCTTTATCAACTCCAAAGGAGGATGCTGAGTTGACAGATGGTGATTGAGAACAAGCAAGTTTGGCCTGAGAAGTAGCAAGAGCATTTTCCATTTCTTTGAAGAGGTTTATCATTTGCCTACCTTCACACATGTCTAATCCTACTGCCCATTTTGTATGATTTAACTGAAACACATATTCATTTTTGGACACTGCTATAAACTTCCTTTTCAAACATTAAATATAAGGTGATGATGATATCTATAGCCATTGATGGGGTACTTACTATATATTTTATATATGTTATCTCCAATCTCGGCAACTCTACAAGGTACATTTTTATTCTCTCTGTTTTGCACATAAGGAAACCAAGGCTCAGAGATGCCCATTAACCTGCCCAAACATGTCCATCCAGCAAATGGCAGGACCAAGGCTTAAGTCTAGGTCTTGTTAACTCCAGAGCCCAAGTCCCTTCTGTTCCCTACTGGCAGTGTCATCTTGGGCAAGTTACTCACGCCTCTGCCTTATTTTCTTCCCCTGTGCAAAGAAGGAAACAAAAGTACCTAAAACTCGGGGAGTGGTTGTTGGTGAGATTAAATGAAATAATTCATGTGTAATAATTACTGTGCAATTAGCACAGTAATATTAGATAGTAGGTTTTTTTTTTAAATACCAGGGTTTCCCAAATATGTCTTGGAAAATACTTGACCCCTCTAAATGAAAAGGTTGCAAATAATTTCAGCATGTGTGTGCAAGCTGCATCTACCTGTCAGTGATTCTCAATGCTTATTAGCATATTAAAGATTCTGAGAATTTCCACCGCAAAGAATCCGGTTTACTTTACCCCAAGCTAGAAGATATAATTTTTAAAAAATCACTTAATTTTCACTTAATATTTTGGTCCTACCAAGAAGGAAAGGGGCTTTTTCCACCCGATTTGGAATGGAATTACTTTAGTAATCTCACCCTCTGCTCATGCTTGGAAAAGGCCCTACTGGAAGAACATACCATTAAGTACTTGCTTTGATACTGGCTGTTAATCCCATGGCCCAGCTTGACATTGTCTCTTAGCAACGTCCTGTCCTTTTCCCCTTTTCATTCTTGTGCCTCTAACGACACTTCCTCTCCTCTGGTTTCTCTCCGGCCTCCGGCTCTCAAGGCCCCTTAAGCCTCCCATACACAGAGAGAAGCAGGAGCTGCAGGCCCCGTGCACATATTTATGTTAACAGTGCTGAGGGGAGGAACAGGCTGTTCTGGGGGCTGCTTTCCAACTGTCACATAAATCAGTCAGGAAAAAAAAAAGTTACTATTTTCACAAAGACACTGCCAGAGTAGAGCAGCAGGTCTTGGCAACGCCTCATTCCCCAGTCCCCGCCCCCTAAACTGAGCCTTCCATAATGTCCCTCATTGTCAGTTCTTCTGTAATGTCTCCAGGCAGGAGGGGAGGAAGGATTTCATAGACGCAGAGGATTTCCAAGTCAGAAGGGACATTTGACATCGTCTAGTGCTAAATCAAATGGAAACTG
This sequence comes from Varecia variegata, assembly GCA_028533085.1. Taxonomy (NCBI): domain Eukaryota; kingdom Metazoa; phylum Chordata; class Mammalia; order Primates; family Lemuridae; genus Varecia; species Varecia variegata. The sequence continues at coordinate 152,664,401 of CM052436.1, read as the reverse complement.
CCAGTAAATACCTATGCCTGGGTCATTTCCCCAGAGATTCTGGAGCAGTTGTTTGGCAGTGGGGCACAGGAACATTTTTTTAAGCTTTCCAGGTGACTTTAATGTGTGGTCAGAGCTGGGAAGTGTTGATGTGTCGTATCCTCATCGGGAGACTGAGGACCAGAGAGTCTGAGACTTCCCTTGGGTCACACAGGGAATTAGCTACACAGCAGAGCCTTAACTCCTAGTAGCATTTTCTTCCATGGTGTCACGCTGTCACATGCTCTGGGGTAGAGCAGCAGAAAGACCTAGACTGTGGCGTTAGAGGTGTGCATCCAAATCCCTTGGGGAGCTCATTTAAATACACATTCACTTCCCTGTTTCACCCAAACCTACTGAATCAGAATCTCTTGGAGGAACCCCCAGCACACAGATTTTGCAAAAGCCCTGGATGACAATCTGAGGTTTACCCCAGTCTAAGAACACTAGCTTGAGGGAAAGAATAGCAGATTTAGGGTTAGAAAAATTGAGGTCCAAATCTGGGGTCCATCAAATATTAACTGTGGTATTTTTGAACAAGTTATATGACCTCTTTGATCTTTAGTTTCTCCATCTGCAAAATGGGACTACACAGCTAACCCTCACTTATTTTGTAATTCAAATGTCATTTCTCCTTGGAAGTCCTGGCTAAGCTTTCAGATGAGACCAGGGACCCACCCTCTCAGGAGATACTCACCTGCACTTCTGCTCTGTGACACTGACCACAATTCATTGATCAAGTAGTATGAGGCTTATGTATGGTTTTTGAATTAATAAATAACTAATTTTGATTAAATAGATGTGCAATGGATCACTCACTGTCTCCACCACTAGTATTAAAGTCCAGTGGGCTAGGAGGTTGGGCTGTCCTGTTCACTGCGGTGGCCACAGAGCCTGGTGTGAGGCTGGCACTCAATAAACAGTGGTCGATCACACAAATGGCTGAGGAAATGACTAATATATGTAAATCACCGGGCACAGGGTAAACATGCAACAAAGGTTAGTTGTTATAATTATCTTTAGAGAGGCCAGGTGTCTTGCCCAAAGATACACAGCAGAGTTGACACTTGAACTTAGTCTGCAGGCCTCGTTTTTAATCCATTACATATTCCTGCCTTAAAGATTTCATACTGGGGGGAGGGATGGAGGAAGAAATGGCAGGCTGTGTGTGCCTGCTGGAACGAGATGGATCTTGCATACCCTTAGCCTCCACTGATGCAATCTATGTGCGTACACGCACACGCACACACACACACATACACACACATTTACAGACTGTGATGGCTGTTGGCATGGAGATCTTTGGTCTACCTTTGAGAAAATTTTGGGTCATAAACTCCTTGAGGCCAGTGACCATAGTTTTGGCTCCCACTACAGGACGGACCCATCGGAGCTCTACCGTTTGCTGATGACAGGTTTGTGGGCAGCAACGCTGTCTGGATCCCAGTGCCAAACCATACGCACCATGGGGCCAAACGCCTGTGATGACTTCTGAGTTTCCCCATGGGCCATCATGCTGTCTGGAGGGGCACAGAGAGGAGGTGGAATACACATTACTGGCTGCTTAAGCACGCCTTGGGGAAGGGAGTTCGGAATTACACTAGAGGTGGGTGTTTCTGTAAATGACTCTGGATTAGCCCTCGTCTCTTTGTCTACACTAGCACGGAAATCAAGAAATAGTAAAGTTTTCATTTTAATAGCTTTCATTTAGTTAGCAGTTATTATGCCCCAGATGCTATTCCTAGTGCTTTACAGACGTTATCTCATTTAGCTCTCTGGACTCTACAGGGGTTGATATCATCATCATTTGAGGCTGAGAGTAATTTGCCAAATGTTACAAACACCAGAACGAGGTAAGACCAGCATTGGAACCAGGTCTAATTGACATTAATAATTTCAGAGCCTTCCTTAGTTCATTCAACAAATATTTACTGAGCACCTCCTATGTGCCATGTTTGTTTTCTAGTTACAAGGAATGTATTTCCAGACAAAGGTCCACGTCCTTGGGGGACTTAGGTTCCGTCAGGAGGAGACAAGCTAAATCTACACACCAAGTAAACTATGTGATCTGTTAGAAAGTGACAGTGCTATGGGAAAAAATAGGGCAGTGCACAAAAGATGGGGAGTGGGTGGGAGGGGTGTGGGTGTGGGGTCTCTGCTGTAGTTTGCAATTTAAACAGTGTGATCTGAACAGACCTCAGTGATAAGGACACCTTTGTGGAAAGAAGGAAAGACTTGTAAGACATCTTTACGCTATGTTATGCTCTGTTCCCACTGTCTCCCTAAAGTGAATGGATGGATGAATGAGTGAATAAAAGTCCTACTGATTAAGCACCTACTATGTTTCAGTAGGTGCTAAGCACTGTATCCACAGTTTCTCATTGGACCCTCACACCAGCCCTATAGGAATATCATCTTCCTTTCTCAGATGAGGAAATTGAGACTTGGCAATGATGAAAAAAGATTGTCTAAGATCGTTCAGTTAATAAGTGATGGGCTGGGATTTAAACCCAGTTCCTCTAACTCCACAGCCCCTGCTCTTTTGACTGCTATGATGCGTCCCTTCTTTCTTGGGCTGACAAAGAGGATGAGGAAGCTGAGGGCTGTCAAGTGGGGCATGAGCAATCCCTGACTGGAGGAAGTCACCCTGCATCACACTCTGAGACAAGGATGCTGTGAGTCTGGGGCTCACACCTGCAGGCAGCATGCTTAACCTGCTCAGTCCTCCCCATGTTGCATTTCCCTTGCATGTCCTTTTTTTTTTTTTTTTTACTTTTTTTTGACAATTTTTTCTTTAATAGTGAGAGCAGACAGAGGAGGAGAAGCAGTTCCTAGGAGCTTATACCATTTACAATGTCAGAAAAATGCATGGTTTCTGGAAGCTCATTTCCCCTCCCCTCCAGAAGGGCTGCCCTTTCACCAAAAAATAGTGGGCACCCCAGGCACTGGAGGCCGGAGGCGAAGCATCTTCCTAGGGTGCTTTGAAGAACTGTTCATGAACTTGATGGAGTCTGATTCTCGACTTGGCAAATGTGGATTTCATCGCCGGTCTCCCCCAGGTCTGACCTCATTCCCTCATGCTGCAATTCCTTCTTCCCATGGACATTAGGAGCCACATGGTCTGAGGGGACTTGACTTGCTGCAAGCGGCTCTACCCAGCCTGCACTCGTACTCTGTCTCACTCTAGCCTCAAGGGACGGGCAATGAACTCATGACAGATGGCATCCATTTAGAAGTCTGTGAGTGAAAGAGGTGGATCACTTGAGTGAAAGAGGTGGATCACTTGAGTGAACTTGGTCACTTGATAACAAAACTACCACGGCATTTAGGCATGAATATGAAATGATTGCTATGTGAGCACTTTGACAAGCTAGGAACACCACAGAAATACCCTTGGAGGTAATGAAGAAGAGGTGGAGGAAGAGGAGGATGGTAGAATCCTGTGTTTCTGGGAAGCCCAGTGTTTCACAGCCTCAGTCCACCCTTTGACCCCAAGCCATCCCAAAAGCACAGATTCTCTTCCTTTGCACCCACTGTTCATACATATATTGAATAGTCAGATACAACAGTGACAACTATTAATACTATTGGTGAAAGCATTTTATGTTTTGAAAGTACTGGTCACGGGCATTTAATTTAATTTCATTCAAGCGTCAAAACAACTCAGTTAATGAGATGTGGTGATTGAAATCCCTATTTTGCAAATGAGGAAGCAGAGGCAACAGAAAGTTCAGTAACTTGTCCAAGGTCAGAGCTGGTGAGTGATGATAGTGTGATTCATGCTCAGGTGTCCTGAGTCAAAATCCCATGTTTTCTCCCTGACAAGGAAAGGCTGTTTGGTACTAGGTTCATTAGTAAGGACAGTATGATCACACTCCACCTCTTCATCTCTCTCTCGTTCCTGTGTCTCTGTTTACTCAGGATGTCTATTGTTCTCTCCTCCCTCTTCTGTCTCCTCCTGTCTTTCTCTCTGTCTCATCTTGGATCTTACTCCAAGGTGAAATGTGCAGAAAAGCCTCGTTATAAGATGATCTCACCTGCAATGTGATCCTGTGGCAGGGACCCCAAGGGGAACCCTGTAATGAGACCTGAGTAAATCACTCTGGAGCCCTGAGCTGGCTGCATGCCCCGTGCCCCACAGCAGGTAAAATCCTCACTAGGAACAGCATGTATGGTAGCATCCCTGGCAGTGTAGACTCGCGCAGAGGGAGAGAGTCAAAGGCAAAGCCCAGGCCTTCAGGGCCCTTCCTGGAGAGTCCTTTACATTTATCACACTAACGTATTTGCCTGTCCTGTGTCTGTCTCCCCATTAGACGAAGCTACACAGGGCAGGAACTGTGTCTCCCTTGCTAACCATCGTGCCCTGGGTCTGTAGCCTGGTGTCAGGCATTGGGTAAGCCCTCAAAATATATGGAGAAGAACTGCATGAATGAATAAATGAAGTACTGATGGAATAACAATCCTTAACATGCCATCCTTCTCAGAAACACTTGCATTTTGAAAGACGATTCTAATCGACGGCTCATCTTAACCTCATTAAGATTTTCATGCGAAAGGAGTTCCGCATGGACAGCCTGTTCTGGAGTGAGTGGTCATGACAGCATTTTCCCCAGAGATTCTCAAAAGGTACCCAGCACAAGCCATGGCACTGAATCAGTCCTATCACCAAAATCCAAGAGTGGTTGGACTTCAAAGAACAGGAACTTTGGGGAAGCTGAGAAAAAAAGGAGCTAGAGTTTGACTTCATCCCACCCAGGTTCCCTTCCTGTGAGCCTCCGGTTAAATATCCTGAACTTGAAGCACAGGCAGAGAGGTTGAGTCAGGGTCCAGAAGGTGAGGTTCTTATGGGACAGTAAAATTCTGAACCAACTTCTGGGCCTGCTGGGTCTGTCTGTTATTAGAATTAAGTCTACCTTTTCATTTTATTCTAACTGAAGAAACTTTCTGGCCAGGTGTTAGGTTTCAAACAGAAATATCAGCCAAGGGCTCACAAAGCCAAGGTCTGAGCAAACTTGTGTCAAGTTATACTCTGGATAAAAATTCATGTGGAATTTAGTGGCCTGGCGGGTCCATTTGTTAAATAGTCCTCATTTGCATGTCCTAGACTAAAAACCTGCAAGAAGCTAAACATAAAATCAACATCCAAGGCCCATGTGGCTTCTTCTACCCAAAGTGAGAACAAATCCATACATGAGCTGTGAAGGGCATGCTAGAGTGAACTTCTCCCCCAGTTATAAGAGAAAAAAGAACTTGAACTTGTTTTAAGCTGCAATTTAAACTTTGATCAAGGATCTGATCAAAATTAACCCTACTAATAACAATCTTTATTGAATATTTAATATGTGCCAGGCTTTGTGCTGTGTACTGTTCACTTATTGATCAACTAATCCTCTCAATGGTTCCATGAAGTTGTCTTATTATTTATTCCATCGAAAACAAAACAAAGGAACAGAAGGTCCCAAACTTCATGCAAATATGCCCAAGCTTTTGCAAGCCAGCAAAGGCCAGGGTTGAAAGCTGGGCAGTTGGCCTCCTGGAACCCCAGCCCTTATTTGTCTGTTGGGTAATGAATGAATCCAACATGCAGGAATATAATCAAGATGCTTGTTGCAGGTTTAGTTGGAGTGTCATGCTTCACACACACTTTTCAGGACTCAGATTCCATTATGGATGCAATGATAGTTAAGCCACACAGTGTAACTTGGTTTTCCTTTTCTTCTAGTTGCTTGACAAAGAGAAAGCACTAGGATAAATAACTGGAAAATTCAGTCTCCGAATGCTTTTCCTTTGCACCAGTAAACTGGATGGGTCAAGATGCCTTCCTGTCTGTCCCCTGGGGTTTTGGAGAAATGTTTAAATCCATTCTATACACTCTTAGCATTTGAAATATTAATAGATCTAGGGATTGTCGAGGATTCCTACTGCTGTGAAGATCAGGATAAAGAACAACATGCCCTGATAGGGGATTGGCAGGCCTCACCCACTCCTATGCATTCAATCTTTGCAATATCTTGGATCAAACTCAAATTGTATCAACAAATATATGAAGAGATGCCAAGAAAAACAGTAGTATGAAAGGGAATGAAAATTAAATGACATTTTCCACATAGTTTGGTGAAATTTTCTAAGTTTAGTATTATCGATCATAGTATAGATGAGGGGAAGCAGGTACTGTCATAAACTGCCACTGATCAAAGTGGGGATTGGAATGGTCATTTGGGAAGGCAATTTGGAAATATTAAAAATGTACACCACCTGTGAGCCAGAAATTCTAGTTCTTGGTATCTACCACTAGGAAACACTTACATTCACAACAATGTTCCTTGCAGCAACACTCATGGTACCAAAAAATTGGACATAGCAGAAATGTATTAATACATCCATACCATGGAACATTATACAGCTCATAAAAAGGTAAATCTCTATGTACTGGCAATAAAAAATGCTTAAGACATACTGTTAATTTCAAAGGCCCACACGACCTGGCATCATCCAATTATATAATCACACACACATAGATGTATTAAAAAAGGAGTAGAAAGGTACACACAAACTCAGAGATGAGACTATTGGGGAAGGGCTAGCAGTTGGGAGCAGTGGCCAAGAGAGCCATCTGTCATTCATTCATTCAGTAAACATTGTTTAGCACCTTCTCTGCCAGGCACTGATGCTGCTTTGTGATGAAGAAAACCGACAAAAATCCTTGGGATCATGACACCAACAGTCTAGCATTATTGTTATTGTTAGGCATGTGCATGGAACAAGAATGTATTTCTATATTACTCGTGTAATTAAAAATAAGTAAAAATAATAGCTAATAAAAAAACCACTCACATTTTTAGATGAACAAAACGTCAAGTGACTATTTATCTTGGATTTCAAGAGTACTTGCAAATATTCCCAACCATAAATGTTGTGTTGGTGACTGCTTCGTGGCTACTGTGATTCTGAGTGGCCCCATTTGGATGATTGGTACAATCAGGGGTACAGTGACAGTCTCACGTAGCTCAAAGACTTGCACGCCATTGTGTCCATTCCCTCTATTAACATTTTTTGGGAGCGTCATTAGAGACAAAATATAGGTGAAACCCAATCCCGTTATACATATATTTACCAAAAGACATGTACAGGAATGACCTTAACAGCCCTATTCCTAAAAGCCTCAAACTGAAAACTACCTAAATATCCTCCAACAGTTGAAAAGATAATGTGCTACACTCACACAAAAGAGTACCATGTATCAGTGAAAATCAGTGCATTGAAACCATATGTTGGATGAATCTTACCAACACAGTGTTCAGTGAAGGAAGCCTGGCACAAGAGTAACATACTCTATAATTCCATTTTTATAAAGCTTAATAATAGGCAAAAATAACACACGATGCTAGAAAGTGGGATAGTGGTTATCCTTGGGAGGGAGTAGCAAATTGGGTATATTACAGAGGCTTTTGGGAGTACTAGAGTTGTTCAGCTTCTCCATCTGGGTTCTGATTGCACAGATGTGATTAGTTTATGAAAATTTGTTGAGCTTTATAATTAAGACTTGTAACTTTTCTGTAGTTATAGTCTGCTTGCATCAAAAGTTTACCAAAAACAAAACAAAACAAATACATAGAGCCCTGAAATCCAATTTCTACATTTTGAAACTCATGTTTGGCAAGTCACTTGCCTTATCTGGGCTTCAATTTTACCATCTATAAAATGGGAGGGGGATTTGCTAGTTGACCCGTAAGGGCCTTTCCAGCTTTATGGCTCTGTGTATTACCTCTTCCATTCCAACAATCCATTTCTGAAACAATGGAAAAAAATTAGAGAATGAGCCTTGGGTCATTTGCTGTTAGAATTTGTACAAGGCTTCCAATGTCACATGTGTCCCATTTTCAAGACATTTGTTATAAATTAAAGTAAAATCAATGAACAAAGGAAATTCTGTCTTCCAGGAAAATGCACATAGCTAATTCTTTCCCAAAGTTCTTGTGGGTAAGTGGGAATACGCTAAATGCTGCTTCTGCCAAGTATCCTCCTGTTGTGCCAGCTGAAAACCCTATGAGGCCATAGTCAGCGATTTCGGAGGCAGAGCTGTTGCTGGTGGAAGGAGACAGTTACCATGCGCAAGACCAGCAACCGCTGTTTGAACAGGCACTTCCTCTCCGAAGTGAGTCGGTTTGTAATTTTCCTCTTACGGCTACTGGAAGCCCTTGAATGGCAATGTCACAGCTTGTACCCATTCACAACAGGAAAGTTTGACTTCTGCAGACAATCTTGGCACACAAGGAGGCAACGTCCGGTCCTGTGTGTTAGCCTCTACGTAAGAACCAGGAAGGTAATTTCTATAGTGTAGATCATGACGTGATTATCATACTCAAGCTTGGCCTTCAGCCAGGGAACCTTTTCCTAGTTATATCCAGGCCTCATAGATATTTGCAAAGCAGGGACCCCAAGGAAGGTAATTCAAGGCCCTGAACAGATCCATTGTGTTAACTCTGTTTAAGCCCAAAGAAACAGACTCTTGGGAGAGTGAGACAGCCCCCAGTGAGTAAATTCATTGCAGGGGTCTTCTCCTGATTGTTTTGAGAGCTGGGCTTTATGGAAGCGTTGGTTCTCACAGGAATGCTCAAATTAGCAGCTGAAAATAGTCAAGCACAGAATCCGATAGGGGTCTTAGGTCATCTAGATCTGTGGTCCCCAACCTCCAGACTGTGGAAAAGTTGCCTTCCGTGAAACCGGTCCCTCGTGCCCAAAAGGCTGGGGACTGCTGATCCAGATCAATTCTTCTCAAATGATTGGAGGTGGAGGACCAATTTTGTTTCATTTTGATTATTTACTTTTAACCTTTCATGGGCCAATAGGTTTTTTAAAAATTCAATAAAAATGATTACAAGCGGAAGAGGGAGACAAACCAAATACAAGCCCCAATTTTTGATTATTAGTTTCAATAGACATTATTCTGTCAAGTGGCTATAAAAGTTTAGAAATTCTGGATCTGAGTACTGTTTAAATAGGTTTAGACTGTGAAAATTTGTGGAGCTATAAGCAATGACTGCATGTACCCATCGTGAACTAGTGACAGTCTGTGGATTTTAGGAGCACTACTTGCTGTAGATCTTCTCACTCTTTGGGAATAACACAATGCCCAAAGTAGGGAAAGGATCCAGGGAGAGATATTGTGATAAGAATGGAAACCCAAGATACAAGGATGGAAGGACAGGTAGAAAAGTAACAATCTCAGAAATCAAGATTTTAATGATGAAGTAATTTTTGGTGACTATGAAAGAACCTGCTGTTTTCATAAGACAGGGACCAAGGAACATTGGTAAGTAACCAGATTAAATATGTAGAATGAGGCACAGAGATCTCTGTTCCTTGGGTTCAGCTAATCCAGATGCTAATCAACAAATATGCACCACATAAGATAGGTCAACCTGCGGGCACTGGGCAGGTAAAACATCACTTCTTTCCATCCACTTATTTCTGTTTTCCCAAATACCAAATATAAAGGCTCATATCCATATAATCACAGTTAACTATTCTTGAAAGCAAATTTAGAATTAGAGACAATTACAACAAAACGCGAGGAGAATAACTTGTAAAACAATTTATTTAAAGTTACAGGAATAATTTCTCACTGAAGCCAGGCAACTATTCTTTTACTGTTTCGGTATTTTGGAAAAGAGACAGATTTGAGTAGGTAAGACAAAAGACTGAAATTCTACAAGCACTTTAGTTTCCAGTCCAAGACAGCTGTTGGGTGATATCACCGATTGGGAAAACAGCCGTGCGTGGAGGGAATTAGCAGATGAAAAGCAAGAACACTCGATATGGGACGTGTAAACGTGCTTTCTCTGTCTCTTTCGATTCTTCTTATAGCTAGACACACCTAAAAGTGAAGTTACATGTGTGGATGTTTATACGAAGTATAAAGAACACAAGAAAGGGTTCAAGACATGAAAAACGGTGGAGGAAGATAAACATTTCAAGATTCAGATCATGTTGCTGCCCAAACTCACAGAATCTCTGAGGAAATAGCTAGAAGGGCAATTCAGCTCTCAGCTTCCTTCCAAGGAATAAAGAGTTTGCTGTGAGCAAAGAACGTGCCAAGAAAGTGCCAATTTGTGTCACACTAACATCTTTCTTAAAGCTGAACGTGGACTTCGGAAATGTGAACCTTTGGCTCCGGTGAGCACAGTCAGCCTTGAGGGTTTGAAATTAGGTTCTTCAGAAGGACCGAGAGAAATCTGAGAGATCAACTTAGACACCCCCTAATTAGAAAATGTACCAACACCAGAGACTCATTTGCAATGAGTGGCAGGGTCAACCTTTCCATGGCACCCGAGGTGAACTCAGAAAAATGGAATCCCTGCAAACACGTTTGGAAATGATTTCATGGGAGACAAGAGAGAGACAGTAACTGCTGGAGGGAGGAAGAGAGGACAAAAGGCAAACCAAAGTGAGATGCTGTAATCGAGAAGACTTGGCAGGGACAAATGGAAGAAGGTTCTAACTTTCCTGTCTCAGACAAAACAACCTTCAAAGGCTACCTTCTCCTAGTTGGGGTAAAGTTGCTCAGAATAACCACCCATGCATTATACATATTTAAAACTCTCCTTTCTGCATTTATAATTTTCATAGAGGCAGCTTCCTACAAACTTCAGTAATGAATGTAAGATGATGCTCCTTTGGGGGTTGTAGAGACAATCTAAGAACAAGTCACTTCAGAGTAACAGACTTCACAGCCGGAGATAATTTCCATTGCATAATGTGCTTACCCCTGAAGCTTTCATTGTTTCACTCTTATCCAGTTGTGTCATTATTTTACTTACCTCTTTGGGGAAATCATTGTTTAAGAACCAAATATAAACGGTGAAATAGTCTTCTACTTTATCTTTTCCAGGATAATAGCTTCCCTGCCCTACTTCCCACCACAGAAGGATTAGGCCCAAATGGGCAATGAATTGCTCCAAACAGTCTGACAGTCCCAGAGAGAGGAATGAGAGTAAATATAACTAACTGATTACCAATAGGGAGCAAATTGGCCACTTGAGAATTCAGTGGCTAGAATGACAAATGAGAAAATGAAAATCCTCATCAAGGGACTGGACTTTCTGATTAGTCCAAGTGCTGATGAGCACTTTCCATGCCTCTCCCTCCCAGCTGTGTGATGATTTACATCTGATAGGACATCATTTTGTATTTGGGGCTGTCATTTCTAAAAGGGTGTTTGGAAAACTTTGAAGTACTTAATAATAACCAGGAGGCATTTGGGGGCCGAGCGGTGAAATGGAGGATGCTCTGTGTTGGGCTTATGGAATGTTCATTTATAGAAGGAGCCCATGTCTGGTTGGTTTGGTCTGGTTTTTCATTCCATCACCCCATAAGGCAGTCTTCCAAGGTTTTCTAGACTCTGGAAGAAAATAAAAAATGAGAGGAGTATTCTTGGCCAAGGGATCCACATTCAAGGCAGACTCCAGGATTTCAACATGTGGATAGACTGGGTTTTCTGTTAATAGTCAATCACTAAAAATAGAAATAATTTGGGACTCCTTTGAAGAGAGGCCATTTTTACTAGTCTTCATTTGAACTAATCCATCAAGGGAGGAGGATATATAATGAACCATAGACATGTTTAGTGGTGCTAAGTCATATATCCATGAAGAGATAAAACAGGACCATCAACCATCAGCCACCAAGTGGACACAGACCTCCATGGGAGCTATAGGAATTAGGAGGAAAATGGGAGGGGGCATTAAGTTAGGTAATCAGGATACAATTCAGAGAGGAAGGGTGATAAGATTTAGGCTTTGAAGGATGGTTAGAACTATAGTAATTTCTGGGTGAGAATCACTTGAATGAACAATAGTACTGATTTTTTTTTAAGTGATTTAGTGCAGAGTAGAATGGTTTATCTTGAGTGAAGCGGTTTGAGTACAGAAGTCTGGAAAGATGAGACCAGGCACCAAGTTTTATATGTATGAATGGGCCTTCAACACCAGGCAAAGAATTGGGTTTGATCCTAAAAGCACTGGGGAACATTAAGGGCTCTGGGTCAAGTTTGAACTGTTTTAGAAATCTGTTCATCTGACAAAAAGGAACAAGAAAACAATATTCTCTGGAACTTTACCAATAGGTAAAACCAACAAGTAAGGCTGCCATTTTGATTCTTCTTTGGTTTGTGGGACCAGCGCTGTGGGAGTTAAGGATGAACTAGCGCAGTGCCTGGCACATAGAAGCCCTCACCACATATTGTTAAATGCACGAATGATGCTGAACTACATAGAACCAGCGTATCATTTCCTAGAACAGATGAGGGAGACCTGAGATGACCTCAGACCTCTCCAGAGGCAGCCGTAGATAAGTTGAAGAGGCCTGTTTGGAAGTTATGTGAACTGGGCATGTAACTTTACCTTCTTGGATCGGTATTTCCTCACATGAAAAGGCAAAAAGATGAGTTTCATGAATAAGCTTTAACTGCAGGAAGATTTTTATGCGTATTTTTGGGGAGAGAGATGCCATACTTAGCTCGTGCTGGATTTTCAGAGGCGTTATGATCCAAGATAAGGTTAAGAACCTCTGGATTATGTTTCTTTTAAACTAGAAGAGTCTGTGATCCTGAGATGCCGGGGATGATTTTCCTCCCTGGAAGGACAATTGCAATACGAGACGCCACAGTTCTGCCAATTTTGTCACCTTGTAGGAGGCCTGTGGCTGATTGGTTTGACTGAAATGAGAAGGAAAGGATGTTTTTCCCGAACTGTCAACCCAGCCTCAGATTCCTCAGCAGCTTACAGGCCAATATTGATCTGATCAGGCGTCCTGGGGTGTTACTAACCATCGAAAGAAACAAATCATTGAAAGGCAGTTGCTCCCGTCGGAATGTGACATTGGCAATGTATAACCTCTGACACAGCCCTTTATGTAGAATTGTTTTCCCTGTTTCTTCTTCTTTTCTTTAAGTGGGCATGTTTACAATGGACTCCATCGTAAGGTTATCAGAAAGAATAACCAGTTAATGATGGAAAAAAAGCTTTTGGGAAAATGATACACTTCTGCTCTTAAGGCTATTCTTCAAAACAATATGCAGTAATGTTTTTGTTGAATGGACACATTCAGTAGTCACTCTGATTCAGGACTTGTCCATAATGGTATGATGCTGATCAGTTAACATGAGTAGTTGGAGCAAATGTTATAGCTCTAGAAGGTATTGTCAGTGTAAAACTCCAGCATGGAAAGCTAGTCCTGGCAATTTTTTATAATGAGGCAGGACTCTTATTAATTACTTTTGGCTCAATAAATTAATGAATAGAGATTGAAGGGATAAAGGACTTAGAGTGTAATAAGGAAAACTCAAGAAAAGATTAGACTCTAATCAAAATAAATTGCATTTTTAGATTGATTTTCATAAATTCAACTCTGTTTCCCTTTATTTATACCAAAAAGAAATGCATTGTGCTAAGCTGATTCATACCATTCAGAAAAAAGAATGGATATTATATTTTAATATAATATTCATAAACTGAAAATGTCAACTTATAAGAAAAAACCACAGGCAAGAATAGATGCTCTTGGTGAGAAAAAAATTTTTGCCTATAAATGTCAGTAAATTTATTTTCTCTTCCTAAATCGTACCTGTCAAGTTTAATTGAAGAGCTAATTAGCACCATCAAAAAACAAAACCACCCAAAATAGCAATGTTATGAATAATAGCAACGAAATTTATTATGATTACTTTTTCTTTCTATTCTTCCTCCTCCCTCCCAATTTCTTCTAAGTAGTAATGATGCTCCTTGCTCTCCATCAGGCATCCTCAACTAACAGGAGACAGTTTCTTCCAAGAAAGTGCATTAGGACTTCAATTTACTTCACTTTATAAATAGAATCCTATACAGAGTATTGTCAAATCATAAGTCAAGATCACTCTGTTTAGCACTTAGCTATTCTAGGCTTGTCTATATCTTAATGTTCTATCTTTTCAGCATGAAAGCAGAAACTTCTACTCCATCTGTAATTTTCTTTCTTCCACCAGCAACAATAAAAAAAGGACCTAGCACCACCCAAATCTGTCTTCCACTGAGCATCAGAATCCTTCTGAATATAGTAGCTGCTTCCAATTGCCTAGTAATTGCCTTCCAATTGGAAAAGGAAATGAAACCTATAGGTTAACTCTGGAGCTCAGTGCAATGGCATAACATGTTGCAGGTTATAAGTAACAAAATGTTTTGCTTAATCTCCCATGGTATCTAGCAATAGTAAGTGACCAATAAAAACTCCTTTTGCTGAACATTGGCCCAAGTTGCAGTCATTCTCCATTTGCAAGTTGCATTGGACTGTATGGTGCTGTGGTTTCACAAACTAATCTTTTCCCCTATCATTGCTTATGTTCTAAGGAAAGCTGGCTCAATTTGTGTTTATTGTGATATTGATTCTAAATATTCTAAAAACATTTCTCTATATAACAGATTGTTTTTGTTGTTATTGTTGTTAACAAACCAACTTGATTCTACTGTAGTAGAATCTGGAATAAACACTGAGGTCAGATTCTTATCATAGTGAACAGCAAGGGGGAATCGTGTACAGATGATGTAAACTGGGTTTATCTCTATTGAACTCTCATTGACTTTCTGAGGACGAGAGGATCTGACTTGAGTGGTTTACCCAAACAGAAAAACACATAAGGGCATTTATTGAATGTCTTTAACTGTTTAGATTATGACATGCTTAAATGCCAACAAGCATTTTTATTTCATCATGGGCAGTATGGAATCACTGGCATTTTCATGGCAAGACTGGTTGTGCATTAGTTCTATGGTTGATGTTAAGGAATCCTGTATTATGGTAAGAATGGCTGTCAGAAACACTGGGGATTTTGTGGTGACTCTTCTTTGGCATCTGAAACACAGTGCAGAATTTTCATTGGACTCTCCCAAATTGCTACTTCCTAGCTGTGGAGGTAAGTTTGCACTACAGAGGCATTGCTTCTTGAGTTTCATGATGCCTGGTGGTGCCCTCAAAGGGCTGCACACAGTGAGTGGGTTTCAAAACCACCGATGGGCTCCTGGAATGTAGGCTAAACTCTAAGGGATTCTGGGCTTCTCATTCATTCTTCATAATTATACGTCCCTCAGAATGTGGTCCTCTATATTATAAGACTCAGGGAAGTTAACCAGTCATCCACAAGGACACAGCTAACATGTGGCCAAACCAAACTCATTCCATTGATTTGAAATCTTGAGAACTTTCTACCAGGGTCCCAGGCAGGCTGCATTCCTACTGGTCTAACCTTGGGAGGCTCCCAAAACACTGATAAAGATTTAGTGAGTATGGAAGAAGAAGGAAACATAAGACAATGCATCTGTATTGTTGCTGTGTGTGTGAGATGTGAAGAAAGAGTAGTTTCTAGTTTAGGCTCTGTTACTGTTTTTCTCTGGCTTTGGTAAAAGGCAAAAGATTTATATGATCTGAAGAGAAACCAGAGAGGCTTTGGGAAGTCACTGTTAATGTCTTTCATTGTCTCATTAGTCAAATAAGAGGGGGTAAATGAGTGAGCACCGTGGTTCAACTGCACGCATCTCAGGGCTGACGCTGAAGGATTCTAATGTGTGTGTCTTACACCATAGCCTGGAAAAATATAGCTTAGGGGTTTCCTTTGCAAGATCCTTCTTCTCTATCCTACCTCTAAATTTGAGAATTTCCAGAGTTACACCCCAAAACTTCTGCTCTTCTTTAGCACTGCTCTCTCCTTGGGTGGTCTCACCCTTTTCTAGTTCTTGTTTTAAAGTCTATTTTGTCTGATGTGAGTATAGCCACTCCGGCTTGCTTATGGTTGCTGTTTGTATGGTGTATCTTTTTCCATCCTCTTGCTTTCAACCTGTTTGTATCTTTGAATCTAAAGTGTGTTTGCTGTAGACAGCATAGAATTGGATCTTGTTTCTTGATCTAATCTGATAATCTCTTTCAGCTGGATTGTGTAATTATTTACATTTAATAGTATTATTGATATGGTTGGATTTACCTCTGCCACTTTGCTTTTGGCTTTCTGTGCTTCAACTATTTTTTGTTCCTCTGTTCTTTCTTTACTGCCTTCCTTTATAGTTAGTGGGTGTTTTCATTTTAATTTCTTTAATAATTTTTCATATTTTAAAAATTATTTGCCTAGTGCTTGCTCTTGGGCTTACAATATACAAGTTAACACATCAAAATCTACTTCATATTTACAGTGAAACATAGAAACTTTGGTCCTTTTATATAGAGAGCTATATTTCTACATATTACATTTATATGTCACAAACCCAATAATGCATTGTAATAATTATTACTTTATATAATCGTATGTATTTTACAGAACCTGGAAGAAGAAGGGGAGCAAGTACCTATTTATAACGTTTATTATATAGATTTTATTTACCATTTCTGATTCACTTCATTTCTTCCTATGGATTTGCATTATCATCTGGTATCATTTCCTTACCCAAAGCTGCTTTGCTTCTACACATCTCTTTTGTGCTGTTGTTTTCAATACCTTTCGATACACTGTAAGTCCAATTGTATATATAATGTATATACAATTATATACATGTTTTATATACACACATTTGTTTTTAAATCAGTTAAGAGAGAAAAAGGGAAGAAATATGCAATTACATTGATGTTTTAGCTATTTTTTTAGTGAGGTGAAATTCATATAATGTATAACTAAACATGTTAAAGTGTAGAATTCACTGTCATTCAGTGCATTCACAATGTTTTGCAACCTTCACCTTCTTTGGTTTCAAAACTTTTTCACTACTTCAGGAGAACAGCTCATACCCATTGAGTAACCATTTCTCGTTCCCCCATCCCCAGACATCACTAATCTGCGTTCTCTCTCTGTGGATTTATCTATTCTGGATATTTCATACAATATATGACCCTTTGTGTCTGGCTTCTTTCACTTAGCATAATGCTAATATTTATTCATGTTTTAGGATGTATCAGTCCCTTATTCCTTTGTGTGGCTGAATGTGTGCCCATTGTGTGTATGTACCACAATTTGTGTATCCATTCACCCGTTGATGGACATTTGCATTGGTTACATTTCTGCATTTTGGCTATACTGAATACTGCCGTTAAACAAACATTTGTGTACAAGTTTCTGCGCAGATAAATATTTTCATTTCTCTTGAATGTATACCTAAGAGTAGAATTGTTGGGTCATGTGGTAATTCTGTTTCACATTTTAAAGAACCACCAAACTCTTTTCCATAGCAGCTAGAGCATTTTACATTTCCATCAGCAATATACAAGGGTTCCCATTTCTCTACATCCTAGCCAACATTTATTATTTTCTGGGTTTTTTGTTTGTTTGTTTTAAATAGTTGTCCTAATGGATGTGAAGTGGTGTCTCACTGTGGTTTTTAATTGCATTTCTTTAATAACCAATGATGTTGAACATCTTTTCATATGCTTTTGGTTATTGGTATATCTTCTTTAGAGAAATATCTATTCAAGTCCTTTGCCCATTTTTCAATTGGTTGTCTTTTTGTTTGTGAGTTGCAAGAGTTCTTTATGTAGTCAGAATACTAAATCATATGATCTTCTTCCATTCTGTATGTTATCTTTTCACTTTCTTGGTAATGTCCTTTGATGCATGAAAGCTCTTAATTTTTATGAAGTTTTAATTTTTTTGTTTGTTTTTGTTGCTCATGATTTTGGTGTCGAATCTAAGAATATGCTGCCACATGAGGTCATGAAGATTTATTGCTATGCTCTAAAAGCTTTATGTATTTAGCTGTTATAATTATGTTGCTGATCCATTTTTAACTAATTTGCAAATATGGAGTGTCCAACTTCATTCTTTTGCATGAATTTATTCAGTTGTCCCACCACCATTTGTTGAAGAAACTATACTTACTCCATCAAGTGGTCTTGGTGCCCTTGTTGAAAATCAGTTGACCGTGGACGTTTGGGTTTATTTCTGAACCCTCAATTCTTTTCCATTGGCCCATATGTCTATTGTTGTGCTTGTGCCACGGTGCTTTAATTACTGTAGCTCTTTAGTAAGCTTTGAAATCAGAAAGTGTGAGTCCTTCAACTTTTTCAATATTTTTTGTCTACTAAGGGACCCTTGCAATTCAATATGATATTGAGGATTGGTATTTACTTCTATTTCTGCAAAAATACCATTGGAATTCTGATAGGAATGCATTAAATCTGTAGGTTGCTTTGAAGAATATTGGCATCTTAACAACATTAAGTCTTCTGGTCCATGAACATGGAATGTCTTCTCATTTAATTAGGTCTTCTTTAATTGTTTTCAGCAACATTTTATAGTTTTCTGCATACAACTTTTTCACCTCCATGGATAAATGTATTCCTGATTATTTTATTTTTTTTTTGGATGCTATTGTCACCAGAATTATGTTCTTAATTTCCTTTTTAGATTGTTCATTGCTGGTGTATAGAAACACAACTGATTTTTCTGTTTTGATTATGTACCCTGAAACTTGTTCAGACAGTTGCTCTCCTGATATCCTCTAGTTCCTTGTTCATGGGTTCCTTCAGCTCTTTGAGCATATTAATACAGCTACTTTAAAGTCTGTGTGTGGTATGTCAATGTCCGGGCTTCCCCACAGATGTTTTTTCTTTTTTTCCCTATGAGTGGGCCACACATTTCTGATTTCTTGTATGCTTTGTAATTTTTTGTTGAAAACTGGACATTTTGAATACTGTAATGGGGTAAGTCTGGGAATCAGAGTTTCTCTTTCCCCGGGGATTGCTGATGTTGCTTGTTGAGGGACATAGTCATCTGTTTGGTGACTTTCCTAAACTATTTTGCAAGGACCACATTCCTTGTCATGTGTGGTCACCAAAGTCTCTGTTCTGTCTGTGAAGTCCTTGGCCTTCCCTCTACTTTAAAATGCAGCACATTGCCCAGTACTTACTTATGTATCTATCACCAAACTGAATGCATTCTTGTGATACAATCTGTGTCATACTGTGCATCGTAGTGCCTAGCACAGAGTGTGGCACCAGCAGCCTCTTGGGAAATCTGTTGAATGAATTGACAACATAGCATTCTGTCACTTTCTGCAGTCAGCCAGTGGACTTGAGACAGACTTTCTTGAATGTTTCAGTTCAACGAGGAAAGAGAAAAAGCAGGTGTTCTCTTTTAAAGTTCCCCCTGACAGATGCTGCCTGGACGGCCTCTTCAGTCCAATGGGGCAGAAACAATGGCCAACTCCTGTGCTGGTTTCTCAGCGATCTGCCAGACAGATCAAAATACACGACCCTGATCCTTGAAGCACAAGGTCCTTATTGTCCAACCTGGCAATAGAAGGCCACGCCAGGAACATGGACTGCCACCCCAAGGACACAAGTTGTGCTGGGGAATGGGAGATGGTAGCTGCTCCATGAAATGCTAAAATTTACCAAAACATCCCAGACTCTTACTTCATCAAGCACTCCTCCGGGCACTACAAGAATCTGATTAGGCTCCAGATTTCTAAAATAATTGATTCTGACAATTAATGCCTTCTCAATAGTTTAGGATTTTTTTTCTGTAAAGGGACTAATTTTTGGAGATTCCTACTCTGTCATCTTCACAATGATATCACTGTATGTTATCTTTTACACCTTTACTGGTGTTCCTTATATTTTTGTGTGGATTTAAATTACTGTCTGATGTGGCTTGTCAGCCTAAAAAATTTCCCTCAGCATTTCTTGTAAGGCAGGTCTGCTAGTAACAAACTCAGATTTTGCTTATCTGAGAAAGTATTTATTTTGCCTTTAATTTTAAAAGATAATTTTACTGATTCTTGATTGACAGTTTTCTTTCTTTCTTTTTTTTTCTTTCTTATTTCAATTGATTTATGGGGTACAAGTGGAGTTTTGTTATATGAATATATTGTATAGTGGTGAAGTCTGGGCTTTTAGTGTACCCATCACCTGAACAGTGTACATTGTGTCCAATAAGTAATCCTTCATCCCTCTCCCTGCTCTTAGCCTCCTCCTATCTGAGTCTCCAACGTCCATTATACCATTATACCATGCACAGCCATAGCTTAGCTCCCCCTTATAAGTGAAAACGTGGCATTTGGTTTCCTGTTCCTTAGTTGCTTCACTTAGGATAATGGGCTCCAGTTCTAACTTGCTGCAAAAGACATTATTTCATTCTTTTTAATGGCTGAGTAGTATTCCATTGTATATATCTACCACATTTTCTTTATTCATGCATCAGTTGATAGGCAGTTTTTTTTTCTTTCATTTTAATTACTTATTTTAAAAAAAATTTCAGAATATTACAGGGGTACAAATGTTTTGGTTATATGGATTGCTTTTGTACTGCCTGAGTCAAAATTATAAGTGTGACCATCACCCAGATAGTGTACATTGTACCCATTAGGTATGACTTCACCCAATCGCTCCTCTCCCCTCCCACTTGCATGACTTCCATTGAGTTTTACTTCCATCTGCGCACCTGAGTGCTAATAGGTTAGTTCTAATTTCATAGTGAGCCCATGTGGTGTTTGTTTTTCCATTCTTGCAATACTGCACTTAGTAGGATGGTCTCCATCTTCCAGCATTTTAATTATGTCATGCCACTGCCTTCTGGCCTCCATTGTTTGTGATCAAAAGTCAGCTTTCTTACTGGGGTTTCCATGTGTGACGAGTCATTTGTCTTTTCCTGCTTTCAAGATATTCTCTTTATTTTTGACTTTCGAATACTTTACTATGATATGTCTAGGTGTGATCTATTTGCATTTATTCTACTTGGTCTTTGTTAAGCTTCTTGGATAGATTATTTTTTCATCAAACTTGAGAAGTTTTCAGCCATTATTTCCTTGAGTGGTTTATTTTTTTTCTTCCTTCCTTCTCTCTTGCTCTCTGTCTGCTTTTTTCCTGGTACTTCAATTACTTGTAAGTTGGTGTGTTTATTGATGTCCCACATTTCTCTGATTTCTATTCATTCTTCTTTATTCTTTTTTGTTTTTATATTGTATAATCTCTATTGATTTATCTTTAAGTTTGCTGATTCTTTCTTCTGCCAGGTAAAATCTACTTTTGAACCCATCTAGTGAATTTTTAAATTCCTGCTATTATACTTTTTAACTCCAGAATTTCTATTTGGTTCCATATATATATATATATATATACACATTATATATATACACACACACACACACAATTTCTATCTCTTTACTGATATGCTTTATTGGGTAAGACATTGCCCTTATACCTTTCTTTAAATTTTAAATGATGCTATCCTTTAGTTCTTTGAACATATTTATAGTGGCTGCTTTCAAGTATTTGTCTGCTAAGTCCAACATCTGGGTCCCTTCAAAACAGTTACTATTGACTGCTTTTTTCCCCTTTGCATAGGTCACATTTTTCTCCTTCTTTAAATGTGTTGAAATTTTTTTTTTTAGAATTGGACATATTAAATAATATATTGTAGCAACTCTGGATACTGATTCCAGCTCCTGCCCTGCTACACCTCCCATGGGGCTGATATTGTTGCTGTTGTTTTCCATGTCTTTGGTTTGCTTAGTGACTTAGCTAAAGTAACTCTGTGAAGTTAATTTCCCTCCAGTGTGCAGCCTCTGGTGTTGCCCTCATATTTTTTCTTGTATTTACCTTTTTTCCTGGCTATTTAGGGATCACTCATATATTGGCATAAGCCACTTACTGATCAAAAGTTGCCCCTTTGGCAATTAAATATTTTCCCTTTACCACTGGTATGTATAAGTAGCTTGGAGGCTGCTCTGACAGGTAAAGGATTTTACATATTTACCCACTGTTTATCCAGGGACTAGTAGCTTTGGTTTTTTCTCTCCATTCACTCCTGGGAGAGTGCTTCCTTGGGTATACACACAGTCCTCCAGACTTCCAGGGATGTACATGATTTTATTTTTAAGCATAGCTTCTTAGGAGTTGCTTCTGAGTTGGAGGAGGTTATTGCTCAGCCAGCATTCAGTTAGAGGTTGTCCTTAAGCCCCTAGTGCCAGCTTGCATCCTTTGTGATGGATCTATGTACAACATGGGAAATGTTTGCAAGTTTGCTCCATGTCCTGCTCTGATGCTCCTGGGTGGGTGCAGCCTATCACCATGCACAGCCTTTTCAATCCCTAAGGCTGACTATGTTCCCAGGAAGACTTTTCTTGGTATTTCTTCCCATGGCTCACTCTGTTAAACTTCTAATTGCTCTGCTGTTTTGCTTATATCATGGAGCTAGGAGCACCCACTTGATTGCTCCCCATGATGATCTCTGTTGTTTTTGACAGCACTCTAAGCACGGTATTCCCCATGTTCTGCTCCAAATAAAGTCATTCCCCTAAGGTGGAGCTTCAGCAGCCTGGCCTTGCCTCTGGGCCAAATCACTGTGCCACTGCCCAAGAGCTCAGGGTAGGGACAGAGGCCCATTTCTCTAAGACTGACAACCCTTCTTTCTGAGCAGGCACTGGGGAATGGCAGTGGTCCATGATCTTCTGAGCTTGACTTGACCCTCTTAACATGGGACTCCTGCCTCACCAGCAAGCTGGTCAGGAATGACTACAGTGCAAATTCCTGGCCTGCCACATGTAGCCTATAATTTCTGTCCTCCGCATGGGGGCTAGCTGGAGGAAGGGAGCCCCAGTAGTCCCCGAATAGAGCTTTTGCAACATGGGGCTTGTCAGGGAGAATGAAAAATGGTGGCAGACCCCCCTTTCTGGGGTAATTCCATAAGATGGACTTGGAGGGGAGCGTCATGTCTCAAATGTCATTGTCTGCTGCCCCCACTAAATGGTAAACTCCAGGATAGCAGGAACTGTAGTTGTTTTGTTGATTACTCTGAAATAAATACCTACAAGTAATAATAAGCGCTCCCACTTACCAAGCACTGAACATGTGCCAGAAACTGTTCTAGGATAGATATGATTATATATGTATATACACACACATACATGCATGCACATCTATGCACATATGATACACACATGTATGTACATTTATGTACATATATACACACTCATTTAATCCTTACAACAGCCCTATAAAGTAGATAATTTTATTATCCTCATTCTACAGCTGATTAAACTAAAGCACAAGGAGGTTAAGTGACTTACCCAAAGTTACACAGTGAGTGAGCAGCTGAACCAGGCTGCTCCAGAGTCTATGCTAAGCATTTTGGCCCCTTCTCAGTACAGTGATGGGAACAAGATAGATGCCCAGTTAATGTTTGTAGAATGAATAAATGAGTGAAACAAAATGAGGATGCTACCTACCCAATAAATAGCACTGCTGTCCAACAGAGCTTTCTGAGATGATAGAAATGTTCTAAGTGTGTGCCATCCTATACAGCAGTCACTGGTCACCTATGGCTACAGAGCACTTGGGATATGGCTAATGTGACTCAGGAACTGAATTTTTATTAAATAATTTAAATATCATTATAGACATTGCAGTCTAAGACTTTTGAGATGGTATCACTTTTGATGCCTTGAAGTTACACAAAGTCTTGATGAATTGAACCCCATAGACAGATCACAAAATTTCCCTCTGCATTTATTTTTTCCCCAGTGTCCCCCACCCCCAATTTTTCAAACATCCTTTCACCTCCCACTAACTTCATTCCAGCCTGTAGAACCAAGCCTCCTCCCCCATGTGGGGCTCCAGCAAAGCCTTTCCCCACCTTTCAACAGTGCCCTAAACAGCCCTCCAAGAGTATTAATGTAGTCAACAAACATCTGGTGTCTACTTGGCATGGAGCACCTGCTCACGTCCTGGGGTGGGATGGGGGGAGACACAAAGACAAGACAAGGAAGGTCTCTGTTTAATGGTGAAGTGGGAGAGTTAGACTTATAAACTAACCACAGAAAAGCCTCAGCGAAAAGGATGGTATTAGGGGAAAGGCTGAATGTCTAGGTCTGTTGCCTCAGTGTTCCAAATTGGGGCTCTAGAGTGTCACTTTGCAGAAATTGCTGCAACATGGCACAAATTCCGCACACGCTTGTATCAGAAGAATAAATGGATGGGGTCACGCTTGCTTTCAAAACCAAGCTCATGGAGGACATAAGACAGTCTTACTAACATCTAGAAAGAGACAGCTGGTCTCGATGGAGGGAACTTACATTCTGCCCCAATAGCCACCCTTACTTTTTACAGAACTAGAATCAAAGAAATAGTGAATAAAAATCAGACTGAGACTCCAATATTAAAAAAGAAGAGGAAAAAAAGTGGTGCACAGTAATCTTCCAAATGGTGGGCAATTACCACTCATATTCTCAACCAAATCCAATCACTGGGGCAGTGAAAATGCATTTCTTTCCTCCCACCATTTGCATACTTGGAATCTCACTCACATTGTACGTAGGTTAGAACAAAAAGATGTTGCTTTGTTTGGATTTTGCTTTTGCTGTGGAATCCATTATAAAGCAATGTGCTTTGTATGTCAAAGAGCAGAAAGGCTCCACTTCCTCTTTTCAAAAAGATTTGGGCAGAAGTCAACTACTGTATTTATTCCATGCAGTTCTCCATTTGATTACTAGATGTGCACTGCTGTAGATGGCACAGAGAAGCAGTGAATTTTTTCACTACAAAGGACTTTCTATCTTAGGATGAGTCTTATAGCATCATGCCTCTGAAAGTGAAATTTTTAGGCAGTTATCTAAATGTCACTCCATAAATAGGAAGCATTTAAACACATAGAAACACCCAGCTGATGACTAAGTGCTTCATTTTTCATCCAGGTATGTTATCAGAGCACAGGTGGGGTGTCTGGGTCTCTGATTTTCCCACACTTCTTCAATTTTACTCTTTTCGATAGAAGCAGTTCATTATATGCAAAATCAAAAGAGATTGCATTTTGATGCCTCTCTAAGACTTTTCTAAATTGCATCACAGATCAGAAAGAAAAAGAAAAAAACTCAAACAGAAAAGAACTAGACCAACTGTCCCCATCTACTGTAGACTGATGAAAATATCTCCTAAGAAAGTAACTCCCTGCTTGTGGTTAACTCCACACTTTCCCAAAGTGTGTTCCTGAGAGCACTAGTTCCATGGGCTGTAGCACGAAGCAAGCATTCTGTGGTGAATGCCCTAAGCCCATTTGGCCATGCAAAACAGTTGGGTTGTTTTCACACATATTTGTAGCCTTCATTTGTACCTTCCACCTCTCAATCCTGTGGCCAGTTAAGAAGTCACAATGCAAGAAAGTCTTAGAGCAAAATTCTACCCCAAGCATATATATTTAATAGCAAATAAGCACAAAAATAACAGTAATGTATATTGTTCTTGCAAGCTCAGGGAAGTCCCACTCTGTCTTCAGGATCTTGCATAAACCCCTTGTATAAAATGTTCACTCTACCTAAGACAGGCCGAGACCACGGTTCTCCTTTAGCTGGACCAGCTGACTATAGGACTGTGTCAAGTGACAGAGCCCTTGATGAAGTGGAGTGCAGGACCTTGAGCCAAGAGATTAGGTGGCTGGCTTTTCTGATTCACACACCTTGTTCATGGAAGGGGTGGGGCCATGCAATTGTTCTGGCCCACAACATATTTGAACACAACTCATTTTAACACTAAAAAAGCATTTCTAATTTCTCTTTTGCAGATTAACAAAATCTATGGTATAGATTAGAAAAGTGACATTCAAAGTGTCTAAGTAACTACCTCTGTGATTAGATTCTTGCTGAAGGGACTTCAAATGCTGTCTAAATATTCCTACTGGGTAGGTTAACAGTACTTTACAAACATACGTGCCCACATACAAAATACTACCTTGTTTATGTTAAATGCTAACTAAAGTCAGTCACCACACTGATCCTATAACACAGGCTTAGGTAAGTTTGGAAATCCTCTTGGGAGCTGAAGCACTCATAAACATGGTAAAGGTTCTGACAAATCCTGCAAAAAAGGGAAAGCTTGGCTAATGCCAAAGGATTTTAACTTATTTAGCCTTGGAAACCTCAGGACACATGCATCAGAGGAAAATAACGATTCTACGTTCAGAAAGCAACCTATTAATCTAAGCAGTGTTTCCCAAGTGGATTCTGAATAAGAATTGACGTTAGATGTCATGCCAAGTCCAGCCAATTCTTTACATATGAATAAATGAACATTCCAATTCATAAATCATTCTCTTGTGAGTTTAATGTGTAAGGATCTGTCCCTCTGGATCTAACATCCTCTTATGTGGTGAAACTGAGTTTTTGGATCAGCAAAATTCATAGGTCACAGCAATCCTTCATCGAGGGCGTAGTATATAGTATCTACCAGGAATGTGCTGTGATAAAGAACAGAGCATCCACCATTTAATTTACTCTTCTCAATAATGTATGGCAGAGATATTACCACCATCCTTTTACAGGAGAGGAAATGAAAATCTTTCAAAAGCTAAACAAGTTTCTAAAATCACTGAGCAATTAAGTAGCAGGGTTGGGATTAGAATACAGAGAAGGCCTACTTGAGAACATGAACTCTTGACCACCATGCTGTACATTCGAGGAGACCCCACATCTATAAGCAAACACTTG
Organism: Varecia variegata; assembly: GCA_028533085.1. Classification (NCBI taxonomy): domain Eukaryota; kingdom Metazoa; phylum Chordata; class Mammalia; order Primates; family Lemuridae; genus Varecia; species Varecia variegata. Next base: position 152,637,900 of record CM052436.1, on the reverse strand, counting down.
GCTTCATAACTCCTCCAAGTTCAGGCTTCAGCAACAAGCCAGTTGCCCTCTGCAAGGGACAGCTTCACAGATGTGCAATCTGTGCAGCTGCACAGGGTCCCATGCTTGATCTAGTGCTTTGCCCTTGTCATCTTGAAATTCTTAATTTTTGAACACGGAGTCCTGCATTTTTATTTTGCACCAAGCTGCACAAATTACATAGCTGGTGCTGTCCATAGCACCTCAGCTATAATTGACACAAAGCTTTATTTCATAGAATTCAGCCTAAATCCCTGCTCAGTCTGAAGGAAAGTTCTGGAAGCTAATTTTGGAACATGTTGTCCAGTCCTAGGTTACGAGAAAGGTTCCGCCTTTTTACAACTCTGGCGGGAACAGCTAAGCCCCCAATATTCAGTCTATTAATTTCCCTGGGGAGAGTTTTCAAAACTCATGAACAACAAGGCAGGAATTTCCCAGCCTCCAACACGTGACCCACTTCTACATGATTAACACCAACAAACTGACCAATTAAATGACTCTGTGGTCACAACTAGTTGGTCTCAGAACTCTTAGTTATATGGTTAATGATGCTCCAGATATATCAAACTGTTTCACATTGTAGCAGAAACTACTGGTTAGACAACCAAACCTTGTCTCTTTCCCCTGCCCACCCTGCCCAAAAGAGACTGGGGAAAAAGCTGGACACTTGATCTTTCCCATCCTCTTTTGGAAGTCAGTTTCATCATGTGACTCAATTCTGGCCAATGAGATAGAAAGGGAAGTCTTCTGGGAGACTTCTGGAAAAAGCTTGCTCTTTTCTTTGTTAATAAAAAGAGAGTGCCACTACAGGAAAAGATCTTTTTCACTACCATTCCATCGCCCACTTCCTACCTTGATGTTGTTTGGAGCTATGGCAGCCACCTTGTGAAATGAGGTAAAACACGGGACTATGACATGCCAACAGCTAAATGGTGGACAGACAGAAGGAACCTGGTTACACTACGGAGCAACTGAGTCTGTGCCACTAGTCTGCTAGTTAAACCACTATTTGTTTTAATCTCTCTTAGACTACTTTTTTGTTAATTTGCAACCAAAATTATTCTTAACTAAGCAGACAATCCGATCCCTTTCACTAGAGAACAAGCCTTCCATTACTTGCTATGGATGACCCAGTTCCTTGGCCATCGTGGGTAGCTCAGAACAGGCCCCCCTAAAGCACCTTGGTCTTCCCTCTACTTTAAAACTCAACACATTGACCCCATACTTATTTATATAACTATCACCAAACTGAATGCCTTCTTGTGCTACAGCCGGTGTCTTACTGTGCATCCCAGTGCTTAGCGTAGAGTCTAGTACCTGCAGCCTTTTGGGAAATTTGTTGAATGAATTGATGATGTAGTAATCTGTCCTTTTCCTTAGTGACAAAAATCTCCCTGGGGAGATTTTTTTCCTTTTGCAACTGAGTTTAAAACTGAAATATCTACCACTTAAAGTTTAGATAGGTGAGGCCTTTAAAAAAAAAGGAAAAATAGTACTGCATGATGACTGAGGAACACTAGGTAGAAAATTGATTGGGTTCTAACAGGGCATCATTGGTCCTCCTCAGTGGCTGATGGAATCTGGCTCTATCATTAGGATCATGGGTGTGGCATGGCTTATTGTGACCTGGTATGTCATGGAGGTCAAAAGCCAGGCTACGGAGCTAAACCACTTGGGTTCAACTCCGGCTTTGCCATTTACTAAGTGGGTGCTTCCCAGCAAGGTTCTTCTCCTCCATGAGCCTTGCTTTCATTATTCTAAAATAAGGATAGTATCTAAATCAGGACGGTTTCTGAGGAGTAAATAAATAAGAGAATGAAAACCTATAAAGTGCTCAACCCAAGCATGACCTTTAGTAAGAACTCCATAGGTTTTAGTTATTACTGCTTTGCATTTCAGGTGCTATCTGGGAGTTGTTTCTCAAAACTTTTCAGGGCACTCACAGATCTATTATCTAGCATGAAGACATGCAATAACTATTTAATGAAAAATTACATTAAACAACAGTAGGTCGTCATGGATAGTCTCTGAGTATCCAAACTGATCATCGTATCAGGCCTACATAGTATGTTAGAGCTTGGGGTCTAATGGCCTAAATCGCCCTCATGGTTCAGTTATGTCAGTTAACTTCACAGTGCCTCAGTTTCCTTAACTGTAAAGTGAGAACAATAATAGTACCTTCCCTACAGGGTATTTGGAGGAGTGAGTGAATTCTGCCTGGTGTCTGATACTTAGCAAGTAGTCCATAAACATTAGCTCTTTTTAATCTGCCCTATAGGAGGCTCTGATGTACTGTGCCGGATGGAAATGTGTATTTTACAAAAACATCCCGAGTTTGCTCTCTGAGGCCCTGTCTAAAGCGTGTGACATTCAGCTATATGTTAAGCACTGGACAATCTTGGAGCTCTTTCACCATCTGTGTAACTGTGAACCTTAATGTGCTAAGTATCTAACACACACCGTGTCACTTCTTGTTTAATAAAGCAAATTGTTCCATGCAAGGGTAGCAATTCTCATTTGCAAATTCAGATCTAATTAGCTCTCTAAATGCAATTTGCAAATTGGATCCAGGCAAATCATCTGGGGAGCACTTACTCTGGTGAGCTGAGATGAACCGTGGGCCCATTCTGCAGTTTGCCAGAGACGCTGCATATGGTAGCAAAATTGTGTCTATGCTTCCCAGGAAGTCCTAGAAGCAGCTCTTCCTGGCTGCCTGCAGCTGTAGGCATTTTCCTTCTTTCTATAGTTCTATAAATAAAAGGAATGCAGTTTAGTGACAAACTGTAATGGGGCCTGAGGAGGCAAAAGGGAGCCATTGGGGAAGAAAATCTCCCAGCGATGTTGAGTAACATGGAGGAGAGAGAAGCAGAAGCAGACCTCACTGAGGTTCATGTGGTGCAGACAGAAAAATTAAAGGGTGGTCCAGCGAAATCGTTTGTGGGCAAGAAGCGGATCTCTTGCAGGTAGATGACAAGGGTGGGTGGTGGAATTCTATTCTAGAAAACTGGGCATAAAGAAGGAATGGGAAGCAGGAGCCTGACTTCAGGGAAAGGATATAACGACATTTATTATATTTCCCTGCCCAGTTTCCAAGCTGTCCTTGTTTTGATGTTAACATCTCAGTGCCTTTTGGGGGTCTTCTAGTCCCTGTGGCTGAGATGCCCTTGACTGCTGGGGGTGGGAGGGACAGATAACTCAGGTCCAGCCAGAGGGAATTTTCAGAGCTTTTGCTGAAATAATTTAGAAAGTCACTTACTTTCTGTGTGGATGCTGAGCTGGTAGGATATGAGCCCAGGGCTGCTGGGGACACCCAAAGGGCACTCGGCTTGAGAACAAGACCAACGCAGAGGAAAGAGGAAGGAGGTGGAGGGAGTTGGGTGAGCTGGATCATTGCTTGAGAATCTGCATGCAGCCAGCCATGAATCCTCTGGATTTTTCAGTTACAAGGCTGGTAAACTCCCTTTTGCCTAAGCCAGTTGGAGTTAGTTTCTGTCACCTGCAACTGAAAAGAAAACATCTGACTCATTACTGAGGTAAAGGGGAAGTCAGACCTATTTATAGTATGGAGTACTTTGTCCTCAACCACGAAGTCTTCAATGGGATCCCTCCTGTGGTCTATGGTGGCCATATTTTCCCAACCACAGACACCCACAAAATCAGGGTATCTGCTCAAACAGAATTTTACTCATAGAACAATGGAAGGGATGCCTGAAAGTCAGCACTATACTGAAAACCTGGGACATGAGAAGGAAACGTAAGATCCTGACAGTATCAATCACAGTGTCATTGCCCTAGTGAGCTCCTGAGGCATGTGATTCCAACTCACATTCCTCTATTTGGTAATCAAACTAAAAACATCTTGCCTACACTCTCTCTCTACAGATTGAAACACTCTCTCTCTGCTCAGAAACCCTTGCCCCCACTCTCTGCAGCGGACTGTAAGCTGGCTAGTCAATATTTGGACCCTAGAAAGAAAATCCTTGGGGACAATTCAGTCCACACACCCCTCCTGCCATCTTGACCGTTTGTTTGAGAGTGACCTATCTCAGTAACTCGGCTCCTCAGTTATTTCAGTAACCACTTGGCCTTGGGGGTGGCACCCTGTGCCTTGGAAAGGTTCTCCTGGAAGCTGTGCAAAGCCAAGTTTGTTCACTCCAGTCCCGTGGTCTACGCATCGTACATGATCACTTCAGAGATGGTCCATCTCCAGTTTTTACAGATTGGCAGTCGGCAAGGGGCGCCTAATGCTGTAGCTTCTGGTATGACTGATGGAATCATCATCTTGCTTTCATAATCAATAGGACTCTCACTGGATTTAGCGCTTACTGTGTACGAGGTGCTGTGTTAAACATTTTACATTTACCAATTAAATATTCACAAAACCCCATGACGTAGGGTCTACTGATGTCTCCAGTTTACACAAGAGGAAACCAAGGCTCAGAGCAGATGAGCACAATTCATACACCTAGTAAACGTTGGAGCCAGAGTTAAATCCTAGAGCCATCCCCTCTACTTCCCAACAACCATGCTCTTAATGCCTACTGTATTCAGACTCTAAGGAGAATTTTGGTATTTTATTTGGAAACATGAGTTTTTATTTTTATAACTTGAGAATATTCAATAAGAAATTTTGGGAATTGATTAGGCACAAGCATAGCAGGAATACACAACAGTACTACCCACATAGCACCTTCCCTATGTACTGTACTAGGCTTTGGGAATACAGTGGAGGACCAGGGAGATGAGGTTTCTGGCCTCATGAAGCAGCACAGACAGCGAAACAATGACAAAGGAAGGTCCCTGGTGTCCTAGGGAAAAATGAGGATTGGGAAGTCAGATACTCCCATTCTGGTGTCTGCTTGCTCTGAAGCCAGTTGGCGACAGGCACTTGGCAGACCTGTTTGTTCTTTGGGACCTCAGTTTTCTAATCACTAGTACCAACGTTAGGTTAGATGATCTCCAAACCCTCCTCCAGCTCTGGCATTTGTTGAGTCCTGGGTTCTCTTCCTGGGTTCTTAAAGACTAAGCTATGTCAGCAAATCCATGCTAGAGCATAGTTCTCAAATGTAGCGAACATCAGAAAAACACGGGAGCTTGTTAAAAACAAAAACTTACAGACCCACAGCCAGAGGGCTGGATCTAGTTCTGGGATGGGGCCCCAAATCTGCATTTTTAATATGTCTCAGAGGGGATTCTGATGCACAAATTGTGATTTGAAACCCTGGTATTCAAAGCATTGGCAGCACTTGGGGGCTTAGCAGCAATGCAGAACTGGGGCCCCATCCCAGATTCACTGAGTCAGAACCTGCATCTTACCAAGGCCCCAGGTGATGCTCCTGTACACCAAAATGTCTTTGGAAAGGGCCTAACCTGGTTAATTTTAATACCATGATCAATGCTGATACCCAGGAAACCACACTGCCCCTTATATGTCAGTCATGAGTTTAGTTTCTCTAATCAGGAGAGATGTATAATTGCTACTCAGAAAGCCCAGTCTGGAACAGTGTTTTTCGAATTACATTCAGCAGAGCCCTGGGCTTCCGTCCTCCAGGGCCACCCGGGGATAAGGATTGTGTGAGGCATCGTGGACTGAGCTGGCCTCCAGGCTACAAACGCCACTTCAAACGGAGCTGCTCTGTTTTGATCAGTTTTGGAAACCGGGATTGTAGTTTGATTGCCTTTGGAAAGAGGGTTTTACTGCTTTAATTTTTTCTCAATCCACCTGGCGCTCCAGTGTCCATCAGTGCCATTGGTGCCCTTCCCATAGGACCCAAGAGACGAGCTTAGGGAACAAACCCGGTTCCCTTTTCCTCTCTGCTTCCCTTGGGGACAGAGATGTGACCCTTCGAAATGTCAAAACCTGCTCCTGTTCCCAGGAAGACTGTTAAGTTACTTTTCTGTCCTATTTTAATGCACAATAACCAAGACAGACACTAATGTGGAAAATTCTGAATTCGGCTCATATGCCATCCCGAGTTTGTCCTCTAACAAAACTTCCGTGTATCTTTTCTAACAAACCACAGAGTTCCCACCAGTCAATGGGAATTTGATATTTATAGTAAACATCAGCAGTTTGGATCTTTCTTTAGACCAGATATTTTGGGGATATCTTTAGTGATTAGCACTGCTTGGTGGCTGTAGATTTAGAGCCTCAGAATTCACTTAGGAAAGAAGCTACAAGAGGCCCAGGAAAAGATGGCTTTAGTTTTAGTAACAATAATGAGTGGGTTTCAGTTGGGATGCACATGATAATCACATGAGGAGCTTTGAAAAACCATGATGCCCAACACATACACCCCAACAGATTACACAGCCCTCCTTTTCCCTCTATGGTCCTCTCTCTCCTGCATCCAGGTGACCATTCATTCATTCATTTATTCAACAGTTGTTTATTAGACCTCTACTATGTACTACTTTGGGATTACGAATCAGAAATACAAAAATCCTGTCCTTCTGGAACTAACAGTATTACCAGAAAAATTTAATTTTTTAACAAATCTTTAGGTAACAGAGAGCATCAATGTAGTAAGTAGATATAGCCTCTCTGAGAAGGTGACATCTGGATTTGGGGTTGACACCTGAATTCCAGGACAGAAGGAGCTTTAGGAAGATCTGGGGAAGGAAAATCTTAAGCGGAAAAAATAATAAATGCAAATGCACCCAAATGGGAATGAGCCTGGTGTATTCAAAGGACCAATAAAAATGTCAGGGTGAGCCAGGCACCGTGGGGTGAATCTGTAGTCCCAGCTACTCAGGAGGCTGAGGCAGGAAGATCACAAGTTCAAGCCCAGCTTGGGCAATATAGCAAGACCCTATTTCCAAAAAGGTCTGGGTGGCTGGAGCTAAGTGAAAGTGAGTAAGGAGTAAAGTACAGAAGGAAATGAGATCCTAGTGATAACTAAGAGATCGTGTAGGTCTTTACAGGCCATAAAAAAAAATAGTGGAAGAGATAATTTCTTAAATAACGTTAACAGTGGGAAATTACCTGCGTGGAAGTCCATACCAGTAACATGAACAGTGGCCTATATGTGGGGAGGGGCAGAGTTGGTACTTACTGTTCCTTGGGGACACATATTAGAATTGCCTGGGAGAGAGGTTCTTTCACGTTGTGTAACACACACAGCCCTCTTCCTTATAGACATGATTCTCCTACACTCCCCTACTGGTGGGATCCCTACACATAGAGAGTAACTATTAATACTACCCATGGGGGTGGGATAAAGCCAGTGGTGTCCAAACCAACCCTATGCACACACAGGATTTTCATTCGCCCTAAACTTTAAACATCTGTACTCTCTGAATATCTTTGCCAGGATGTCCCTCCCACAGCACCTCAAACACAACACAACCAACACTCAACTCATTTTTATCCATAAATGGGCTGGTTTCTCCTCCTGTATCTCTATGTCAGTTGGTATCAGTATGACCCCAAATTAGTACCTAGTACAGCTGTACTGGTGAGCGTGTGACTGCATTTCCAGTGCTCCCAAGTCTAGCCTACCGGGCAGTGGCTCTTAACCTCAGCTGCACATTGGAATCATCTAGGGACCTTGAAATAAAGTAGTGATGCCCACATCCCTCTCTCAGCCATTCCAGTGTGATTTGTTGGGGTGTGGCCTGGGCATCACGATTTTTCAGAGCTCCCCAGGTGATTATTATGTGCATCTCAATTGAGACCAACTCGTTAGCTGTTACTAAATTTGAAGTTATCTTTTCCTGGGCCTTTGTAGCTTCTTTCCGAAGTGAATTTGGAGACTCTAAATTTACAGCCACAGGGAAATGCTAATCACTAAAATGACCCCAAAACACTTAGTCTAAAGAGAGATCCAGACTGCTCATGATTACCTTAAGTATCAAATTCCTACTGACCGATGGGAACATTTTGGTTTACAAGCAAAGGCACAGCGAGCTTAGGAGACAACTAGCCTGGTATATGAGCTCTCTCACTGCCTCCTTCATACCCTGTAAATTGCCACACAAGTCTCCCTCAACAGACTCTGTCTCAGAGTAGGGACATAGTTTATTTTTGTTAAATCAGTCAAATAAATTCACCAAATCCTGCCTCATTTGTTCTCATTGTCACCATGTTTATCTTATTAGGCTGAAAACGCTCTGTGAGCATAAACCAATATCATTTTTATAGCTGTTGGAGGAAGGATCAAAATTACTATACAATGCCTGCTAAGCACTTTCAGGCGTTGGAATCACATAGGCTGGAGTTCAAATCCCAGCTCTACCATAATATAGCTGAACAAACTTAAGCAAATCATAGAATCTCTTTGCTCATCTGTAAAATAAGCGTAATGGTAGTCCCCACCTCACAGGGATTTAATGACAACTCAATAAGATAACATATGTTCTTGTTTTCCATTGAGACATAAAAATCACCCCAACGTTAAATGACTTAAAACAATTGATTATTGTCTTGTATAATTCCAGGGGTTGACAGGCTCTTCTAGGTGGTTCTCTCTTAGCATCCTTTACATGGCTACAGTTAGGTGGCAGTGGAGGCTGTATCATCTGACAGCTTCTTCAGTCACATGTCTGGTGCCTGGGCTGGGATGGCTAGAACAGCTGGGTAGTGGCCAGCCAGGTCTCTCTAGTCCCTTGGGCTAACTTGGGCTTCCTCACAGCATGGTAGGCTCAGGGTTGTTGGACTTCTCATGTGGCAGCTGGCTTCTCCTTGAATGAATGTTCCAAGAGACAGGAAGTAGAAGCTGCTAGTCTATGAAGGCCTGGGCTTGGAAACAGTCACAGCATCACTTCCTTCCTGGCCTCCTGCTCACAGCCGCTGCAGTGCCCACCTGGATTCGAGGGGAGGGGTCCGAAACTCACCTCTCAATGGGAGGAATGTCGATGAATTTGTGGCCATGTTTTGTCCACCACAATATATAAAGCATATGGTACAGTGTCTGGTACATATCATGTTATAATATTTCAAATAGAATCTATTATAGTAACTAAACGCTATCCTAAAAACCTTATGGTGATGTCTCCCAGTCTTTTCATAAACTCTATGGAATATACTATCAGCAAATGTGGCAGGGGGTGGGGGAAACAGGAAAGAGTGGCCAATATAATCATTGACAAGAAACATCTACTTCCCTGTCAGAGACACTGAGTCACCCTCTATTTGTTGGGCACCGTAGGACTACAGGAAGTTGCTGTCATACCCCTTCCAAAGCAGTCATTGTGAGGTAGCATAGTAGAGGGGAAAGGCAGGGAGAGTCATCTCATTGCCAAAGCAGAGTGTTCTGAGTGCTTTTGTGTAAAAGGTGGCACCACCAGCAGGGAACAGGATGTGCCAATGTGACAGTGAGTCACCAAGTAAAATCACAGCTTCTAAGGTCCCAGTGCCTTAGAAGGATGGGAGCAGTGAGATTGGCCCAGGGTCCCATCCCCTTCATGGAAAGAGCAAGGATGTTTAATCTCAGGGTGAGCATTAGGAGAGGAGAGAACTTGGTGCTTCAACTATTTTCATATAAGCGTATTACTAGATTTTTCTTAGAGCAAAGATGACCCATAATCTTTCTTGAAATGTATCATGGAGAAAAAATCAAAAGAGCCAAGCTAAGCAAGTAATATGTTTGGCTTAAAGATAATTCATTATGACCAAGCTGGGTTTGTCCCAAATACGTAAAGCTAGTAGACATTAGAAAATCTAATTGATAGAATTCAACACATTAATCCATTGTGATAATTATCACCTCTTGACATCATATCCTTGTGCAGTCCCCCTCCCTCACAGAATCTGGGCTGGCCCGTGACTTACTTTAATTAACTGAACGTGGCAGAAGAGATACAGTGCTAATTCCAGAAACATGCCTGTCAGCTCTTGCATTTGGACTTTGGGATCCCTTAGCTACCAAGTAAGAATTCCAGCTACCAAGTTGAAGAGACCCTGTAGAGACCACATAAGAAGAAAGAGGCCCTGAGACTACATGGAGAAAGAAAGGCCCAGTTATCACATTATACCAACTACACTGAGACTTCTAGCCAGCCATCTCTACCAAGGCACCAGACACATCATGAGCCATCTGGGACATTCCCACATTTAAATGGAGCTTCCAGATATCTCCAGTCCCAGACATCATTTCACTACACACAGGAGAGCACCCAAACAAGAGCAAGAGAACCACCTTGCTGAGCCCTCTCTCCTACAGATTTGTGAAAGCTGACAAAAATGGTAGTTATTTCAATCCACTAACTACTGACATGGCTTGTTATAAAACAATAGATAACTGTAATGTATTAAAAGAGAAAAATTCATAAGATTATCTTAAAGGATACAGAAATGCTGAAAATCCATTTGAAAAAAATTCTCTATTCATTCATGTTAAAAAAGAAAAAAAATTCCTTGGACTCAAAGAGACCTAATCTATAAAAAAATCACAACAATCTTCATATTTGATGGCAAATCCCCATTTTGAGACCAAGAAAAAGACAAAGTTGCTCACTATTGCCACTTCTAATCAGAATTATACTGAAGGTTCCCTTCAGTTCAGTGAGGCAATGAAAATAAATAAAAGGTACAAGGATTAGAAATGAAGGAACAGAATTGTCATTTAAAAATGATATGATTTTATATATATAAAATCCCAAAGAAACTTCAGGTATATGATTTTAATTGAGAAAATTAAATAAGTTTTCTGAATATAAAATCAATACACAAAAATCCACTGTACTACTATATACAAGAAACCAGAAAATAAAAATTAGATATGATAGCATTCATAATAGCATCAAAATATGTACAAATAAGTCTAACAAAAGAGGTGCAAGCATTCTGGGTAAATTATAAAAGTTATGAATAGGCATTAAATAATACATAGATAAATTGTCATAGATTGAAAGCCTCAATATTGTAAATATATAAATTCTTCTCCAATGCAATTGCAATGAAATTCCTAAAAGCTTTTTAGGACCCAACAAGCTGATTCTAAAATGTATATGAAAGTGCAAAGGATGAGTAAGAGACAAGAACAACATGAGAAGACATTCCCTACCAGTACCAAGACTTACTATTAAGTTAGAATTAATTATGGTCAGAGATAGACCAGTGAAACAGAACAAGTTCAGAAACAGACCTGTGTATGTATAATAATTTGGGCATTTGCTATGTAACAGAGGTAACATGGCAGTTTGGTAGGGAAAGGATAGACTTTAATAAATGTTGCTAGGATAATTGGGTATCTACATAGTTTTTTAAAAGGTAAGATAAAAATTACACCTCTACATGTCGACAGTAATTCCCATTAGTTTATGATTCAAGTAGGGAGGATAAACTATAAAATTTAAAAATTAATATAGAAATATTTTCTTGAGTAAAGTGTAGTAAGAATGTCAAACAAAATACAAAATGCATTAACTCTAAGGAAAAGATGACATATTTCACTATATTTTTTTTAAAAACCTGCTTATCATAAAGACACCATTAAGAGATTGAAAAGACAAGCCATAGACTGAGAGAAGATATTTGAAACTGTACAACCACCAAAGGGCTTGTTTCCAGAAGATACGAAGAACTCGTCCAAAACAACAGGAAAAAAGCGACAACATGAGTCTGCAAAAAATTCAGATCTTTTCCTGTATAAAAGAGGAAATCTAAATGACCAATAAATACCATATATGAAAAGGTGCTCAACCTCATTATTGATCTGGCATGTGTAAATACAAAACAAAATGAAAGCTCTTGCTCATCTCCTGGATTGACGGAAACATTTTAAATGAAAATACCAAACGTTGAGAGAATGTAAAATGTCGAGACCCTCATACACAGCTGGTGTAAATGGTACAACCACTTTTACTTTTCCTGCATTTTCTATACTTAACCAGAACGGTTGTACCCCCATAATAAGCTATAATAAATAAAAATAAAAAATAAAAAAAGAATTATGGATATAATTCTCAGCCTTATATGCATAGTAATAACATTTCATTCTTATGAATATTTTTGTCCTGTAGGAAATTGTGTTGGGATTTGACCATATTTTATTTGTGTCATTCATTAAAATTTTTGTGTAATTTCCAAGAAAATTTTTAAAACAATCAAATAATTATTGATTAATTAATTATACTGGTCAATTTTTAAGATGTAAGTTATTATTCAAGACTTTTTAAAAAATCCTGGG
>CM052436.1:152609202-152625251 GCA_028533085.1 Varecia variegata | reverse complement strand
ATAATTCAAATCTATCTTCTTAACAGTGGCATCAAAATATATAATTCATTTTTTAGTCTCTTCAAGGAAAAATAGAGGTTCTATAAATATGGGGCTGTATAAAAAACAATCTGTGCTAAAAGTTGAATTTTCCTTTTACAAAATGTTATTTTTGACTGGTTTTGTGTGAAAAATAGTACACCTCTTTTGAAGCTGCCACACATGCAATATAGTTGTGTCATGCATGGCAAACCTTTCAGGATCCTGATGTCAAAAAATAATACTAGTAACAATAAATAAAAGGTGATTCATTCAAAAAAAAAAAAAAACGTACTTATCCGATGATTCAATGATTTCAATCTTGGGTGTATACTTTAGAGAAATGGGTGCACATGTGCCCCAGGATTATTGCAGACTATAATAGTACAAATCTCGGAGCCCATCCTGAGTAGAATGGATGAGTGACAGTATATTCATACAATGATAGGCTAAACAGTAATGAAAATGAAGAAACTACATGGACAAATCTGACAAACATATATTGAGTCAAAGAAGCCAGACACAAAAATACAAGCTTATTTCTATACAAGTTCAAAAACAGACATTTTAGGGGAGTGATAAAATTAAAAACAAAACAAGGAAATTGTAATGGTGGTCACCTCCAGGGGAGAAGGAGGGAGCTATGATGCAAACAGGCTTATGGGCTGCTGGCCATGATCTTTTTCTGGTTGAGGGTGGTAATTACGTTGGCGTTTATTTTTATAATTATTTCAACTGGGTATAAAAATGTTACATGTATTTTCCGTTGTGTTTGCTGCATTTCACAATAAATGGGGCAAAAATAGTACAAAATCAAGGATGTACGCACAAAGATTTAGTCATAGAAGTATTAACTATAACCGTGTTTATAATAGGGGGAAATTAAAACCCAAAACATTGAATCACTACCTTGGATTACATGAAGGAATGGACCAAATACATCACCACACACAGAGCCACAGAAGAGTTTATGCAAGCCTCTAAAAATGATATCATATACTATTTCATAGCTTCTAAAGACAATCGAGGTATATATTTAGGTGGGAGAAGATGTTTATAGTACATTATACACAGATATTCCAATGTTTTAAAATAAACTATGAGTGCTTATGCATGGAAAAAGTCTGAGGGAAACACATTATAATGTTAACTGTGATTCTATTTGGGTGATGATTTTGTGAGCAATTTTTAGTTTTTTTGTTTTGCTCATTTGTACAGTTTTAATTTTGAGCAATGAATATGGATTACTTTTGAAGGAAATAAAAAGGAGGCAATATTTTCTATTGGAAAATAATAATGAAGAAAAGAGCCTAGAGATCTCAAAATGGGAAGCAGCAGCCTGGTATTAGTTAAAATGTGTATTTGGAAAACACCTGGAATCCTAGCAGCTCCTACGAGCCCATTTGAATGTCACTACTTTTCCTTGCCAGTGGCCACGCACTTGGTTGCTTTTTCCCAGCATGCTCTGAGAGTGAAGTTGAATTTTGGCTGTCTGCTTTGGAAGTAAGTAGAGCAGTGGGGCAGGGGAGGGGAAGGGATCCTCCGAGAATAGCCCGCTCCTAATTGAAAGGAAGTGAAAATCCTCCAAATGTTGCAGGGAGAGTTGATAGGTCAGCTCTCAGTTCTCCTCCCTCTGGTCTGCTGCCTCTCACAGAAACCAAGACAGGAAAAATGAAATGCACCCAACACAGGAAAGGAGGGGAGTCATCGTGATGACACAGTACCAATAGCTGGTAAAATGTTTCAGGTGGGTGGGCAGTGAAACAAAGGTCTGCAGTCATAGTGCTCAGATATGATTTCACTCTGGCTAAGCAGGTACCTGAACACACAAAACAGTGGGGAGTAGAGAAAGTTCCACAGGCAGTGCACAGACACTCCCAATAACCAGGTAGGTTCAACCTCTGCATGTCTGTTAGCTCACCAGGGAGGAATTTTCCAGCTGACAAGTTGTGGCACCCTGGTCTTCTCCATGTTATTGTAAAGGAAAATAAAAATCTCTGGACCACCCCTCCAACCCCTTGTGCAAAAAGGAAGTAAAGGCCCCAGGCACCTGTGAAGGACTGGCCGCACAGATCATTCTTGAAGGAAATTCCTTGCTGGCCTCCCATAAGCAAGAACATGAAAATTGTTAACTAAAGGTCTGGGGCTAAGTCTAGTTCCTAAAACTAGTATCTGTTCGATTCCACACTAATACTGAATTAAACTTTATCTTCCCAGGTGTGGAAAAAAGACAAGACAGGATCAAACATTCTGCCACCTACCCAGGGACAATTGATGCTTCCTTCACATCTTTGTGCTTCTCTTCTAACATTGAACTTACCTTACATCAAACGTAGATTTTCCTGGGTCTCCTAAGAATGTAACCTTTTTGTCTCATTACCCACCCTCCACCCCTGCCTTTTTTGTATGCCCTAGTCTTCTTTAAATACTGAAACTTCCAAATCTTCCTTTGGAAAAAACAGCCACAGATTTGTCTGTGGTGTCTGCTTTTCCTGGGCACATCCTCGGCATTCACCTTATTAACCTCCATTGATTAAGATCTTTGCTTCAGTCACTTATTTTGGGTTGACACTGTTGATCCCCTCAGCCTTAGGGGTAGTGGTCTCCCCGCTGGGCCAGCACTTCTGATGATGAGCACTTCATAAATTTGTAGAATAGAAAAAATTCATAGAATATTTTATGGCAGGTAAAGTAAAAAAAAATAAGTGGAAAAAAGATGTTAATAATATGTATATGTGTATATGTGTAGCATGCAACTACTATAATTTTTATTATCCATTTTTATGTGTGTCATGACATATAAAGGATTGGAAAGTATTAGGGTCATCTTATAGAAATAAAGTCCAAAGAAAAGAAGATCTTGGGATGGGAGTGGGAAATGGGCTTAGGGATTGAGGTAGTACTTATTCTTCCATGGAAGGCCAGTTACTGTTAGTAGATGTGCTGTAAAATAGGTGTGCTGTAAAAGAGGGGTCAAATGAATTTAGGGGAAGCTAAGTGAAATAAAGGTAGGTATCATTTCAGAAATTCCTAGGTACTTCAACTGACTAAAATACATTGTGACTTTCCAAAAGTAGAAATAGTATGGAGTTGAAAGAGCTCAGGAAATTTCACCCCAAAATATGACTCCTTGGTATAAAGAATATTTTGAATGAAAGGCCCTGGAAGATGAAAAAGCATTGAAAGGGACTTCTCTATCTTCATAAACTGGACTGATGTATCAAAAGGACAATTGACTTTCCTTCCCCTCCTTGTTATCTCACTATATTGCAGGAAAAATGATTGAGACTGCAACCAGATCTGGCCCAAATCATTTTATTTTTTTATTCTTTTGAGACAGAGTCTCACTCTGTTGCCCGGGCTAGGGTGCCGTGGCGTCAGCGTAGCTCACAGCAACCTCAAACTGCTGGGCTCAAGTGATCCTCCTGCCTCAGCCTCCCGAGTAGCTGGGACTACAGGCATGCACCACCATGCCCGGCTAATTTTTCTATATATATTTTTAGCTGTCCATATAATTTCTTTCTATTTTTAGTAGAGACGGGGTCTCGCTCTTGCTCAGGCTGGTCTCGAACTCCTGAGCTCAAATGATCCACCCGCCTCGGCCTCCCAGAATGCTAGGATTACAGGCGTGAGCCACCGTGCCCGGCCCCCTAAATCATTTTAAATGTAATACCTGTCTCTCAGGTTAATTTAATTTGCTAAGAGAATCATTTACAAGTCAATCTGTTTCCCCCATCCATTCATCCTCCCTAGCAACCATTTATTGCCCCTAAACAGAATTGCCTAGACTGCTCATCTCCCCAACCCCTCTAAAAGGCAGGTATAAAAATATCTGATCCCATTGGGTTATGGTGTCATCACTGTGACTCTCCCCATGCGCATGGTAAATAAACCTTTCTTTTATTAATCTGCCTTAATTGTAAGTTGATCTTTCAACGAACTTTAGGGGGAAAGGGCTAGTTTCCCCTCACCCGACCAGAGTTATTAGGCAAAAGTGTTTTGATCGTAGACTATCATCTGAAGAATAGTCTTTGCAAATTGCTGCAGTAAAGTAGTCCTCTCACTGCTGTGCCCATGCTCCATTGAATGTGTGATGGACAATGGGTTTGTCTCCACACAATATTTTGATCCCTTCCCCTCTGATGACATGGTTGTCCCCACGCTGGCTTTCCCCTTTTATTTATGGCAAGGGATGAGCCTGATAATGCTGAACCTGCTAATGAGTATCGGGAGCTTCCATCAACCTGACTGAGTCCAAAGCTTTTGCAAAATGACCTCCCAGAACTCAGAGGTAGTCTGTGGTTGGAGCTGTTAGCACTTCGCCAGAGAATACAGTTTGCCTTCATTTTCAGTGTGTTTCCTTTCTCGGAAGAAAGAAAACAAATGGGCTAAAAGAGATGGATAGAGAAATGCATAGAAATATCTTTAAAATGGCATTTCCATGATTTTGTCAAATAAATGAAGGCATAATTTAGGAACGTGTACCCTTACATACTCCTTACACATAACTGTGATTCTCTGTGGTTGTCTACTGATTTTCCTTGAAAATAATGGCATATATATATTCAGTCACAGAGATTGTCCTGTAGAGTTAAGTTGCAATAAGGACTAAATTGATTAAGAACACAGGGCTAAGAATTATGCAGCCTTTTAACTTCACTTTTTCTAAGCTCCCAGGTAGTCTTTTATTTTGCAGTAATAGCAACTCCAACCATATGAGCAAAATTCAAATGAAGTCTACATGCCAAAAGAAATAGAACTTTACATTTATTTTCTGTTTCTACTTCCACTTGGAAGGTATCTTTTCTCCCAAGAAACCTATAAAAATGGCTTTCTATTTTGGGCCAGAACCAGAAAATGAAAGACAATGGAGAAAAAATATTAGCTCAGCTTTTCCAGACTTGAAATAATGTGTGATTTTTGCTACTTTTCCAACTTTTGAGACTAGGTCTGCTAGAATGCTTAATTCATTCAGCTGGTGAATCGCCTTTCCTTTGTGGGAATACCAATGCCAAGCTAAAATTTCTCCATATGAGGAGGGAAAAAAACATTTAAATACAGCAGAGCTGGGAGTAGATTGGTAAATAAAATCATTCTGTCTCTACTCCATTAATTCTCCTTTTCACAGTTTGGAGGTCCCATGGACTGAAACTGTACATCATTTAAACAGTACCTTCAGGTGTTTCACTGCGACCTAATTAAAATTGATGTTGTCAGCTGGCATCTCCCTGTGCAATTTGTCTAACTCCTTGCAAATGGCAAAACAGAGCTCTTCATCATGACTTTGTCCTTCTCTAAGAACCTGCCCACGATTTCCTTACGGTGCTCCAAAAAACTATTTGGGCAACTGGAAGAAAACTTAGGAGTCACCAAGTTCACTGGAGGGATTTCCTTGGCAAATATCTAAGGGGTCTATTTGAATGAACCCACTGTGACAGGCAAGTCAGTCCCCCCCCCCCCCACACACACTTGCCATTCCATAATTACACAGCACTAATGAATTTTAAAAATCTTTCTTATATTTATTTATTCTTGCCAATGGTATGTATCAGGTTCATACTATGAACCTTGGAAATAAGGCTGGGTATAGGCACCAAGATCACAGACTAGCAGGAAGGCAGACATCAACCAGTGATTAACAATAACATGTGATGAAGACATCAAGGGGAAGTGACCAGTGGTGTGGATTTAACTCTGGAGTCAGAAAGGCCACCCTGCCTGAAAAAGTGAAATGGAGACACCTCCAGAAAGATGCTGAGTAAAGATGGGGCTGAAGAGGGCATCAAGCTAAGGGAAAGCAATGTGCTGTAGAGATCAGTAATAACAGGGCTAGACATTTGCTTTCTATCTTTCATGCTTTGGTCTAAGTTTTGCCTTTAGATTGACATAGTCAAAGACCACTTTCCCCTCATAGAAGGCTGTTAATAAGTTTCTATTCTCTACTATTTTCATTTCTTTTGTTTTTTTAGGAAACAATGATTTAAAAATAAAAGCTACTATTTATTGAATCTTCATGTTGTACCAGACCCATTGAATTCTCACAAAACTTTCTATTTTATCAACTTCTGAGAGAAACTGGGGTTCAGAAGGTCACCTAGCCAGGCAATGACTGAGCTAGGATTTAAGATCTGAGATGTTCAAGTATTAGATTTTAACCACTTTACTGGGGTTTCTTCGCGTTCAGATCTACAAACCATTTCATCAGAATGATGGGGATGGGTGAGTGTTTGTTAAAAGACAGATTCCCAGGCCTCCCCCAGCTGTTCTGAGCCTGAATCTCTGAGGATGTGGTCTGGGAATTTGCATTTTACCACGTTCCCCAGGTGTTTCCCATGCATTTGAAAATCACCGAACTTCATCCTACTTGCATGCACTTGTGAGAGACAGAGACAGACAGACAGAGAGACAGACTACTGTTGATGCAGTTTACTGTACCCTTCTCCACGTTCTTGGATTCGACGAAACACTGCAATACAGATTGGTTATGATTTTCAAACTGCAAATAATTTAGCCTCACGTTTTGGCAAGATCTCCAGGCAGGGCTCAGAAAACTGCTTATTCAGGCTTCAGCCAAGCTGTGAAAAGTGAGGCTTTTTCAGAGGAAGTGAGATAAGACAAAAACTTAAAAAAACAAACATCTTGAGGCCAGTGTTCCAAAGGCCCCTGGCAAAATCTATAGCCTAACTCGGAGTGAGCTAAACAAACACATTACTGGGCCATCCAGGAAACGTGAAGCAGATGCCTGGAAGCGGCATGTGTGTTTTCAACCTGGGTTGAAATATCCTGGGAAGTGATGATATGGAATCAGACACAAAGTTCAGATCAAAACAACAGGGCATTTGCAGCAGGCCCTGTCTCCAGGACGGACACTCGCTGCTCCAGTCAAGTGGTTCAGAGCAAGGTCAGGGCAGGAGGGAGACCTGTGCCCAAGCTCACTTAAAGTTATAAGCCTTAGTTTTCTCCTCATTGTGGGATTGCCTGATGGCTGCCATTTAACAGAGGAATGGCGCCGGAGACCCAGTGGCTAGGGCCAAAGCTTCAGAGCTTCTGAACGCTGAAAAGACTGTGGTGCTGTTTACTCCGGTTTCATATTGTAAAGTAAAAATAATACCGATTCAAAATATGGACAAAGGCAGTTCAGCAACATTCCAAGTTTTCCTCTGAGACTAATTCGGTGCTTGTTTTTTTTTTTTTTTTTTTTTTGGAAAATGCAAAATATCAATTTCTGACCCAAAAGAAAAGGTTTTGTGTGCTTTGCTGGGGCCCAGCACACAAGCTTGATTCAATGAGATAATGTCCAGTAAAGTGCTCAGCAAACTCCCTGGCACAGAGGAGGCACTCACCCAGTGCCAGTTATTATTTTTAATAATAAGAATACATGCTAGCAATTACATTGACTACAACTTCCTTGCCTTTAAAGGGATGCTACAGCTCCCCCTTCTGTGGACACATTTTGGCTAGCATTTTACTACTTGGCATTGTCTGAACCTGGCTGTGCGGAAGGAGGAAGTTGCCCCAAGCCCTCCACGTAATCCCCTCTCATCAGAATCAGAGTTCAATCCTCTGGCTTGGTTTCCCATCCAGCCTTTTCTTTCCAACACTTTTTGCCTGTCGCATTATGACATTTAATTAGTTATCATTTTTGCTTGCTTTTAATTAAGGAAACACTGTTTGCACTCATCTTTGAATCATCCGCTGAATGCCACCTAAACTCTTGACATTTATTTAGGAAACAGCATTTTGCAGAGTTTTTCTAGCATGAATATTTGATGGTGAGAGTAATTCAAGGCACGCTGCAAACAAAGGCTCATACCTCCTCTTTATAAGATAAGACCAGTCAGGTCAACCTTTAAATTTACTGGGACTCTAGCATATTGAAATTTCAACTGCATTTTGGATTTACATTGTCAGTAATAACTAGAAAAGTTTTAGGATACTTTAAAGCAACCATATATATTTTCGTTGTGCTTTGAGAAATTACATCTATTTTGTCAACAAAAATTTCTCTTTTGCTACCAGCAATTTTAAACATTGCAGTTGTCATGGTAATGTCTAATTATTATTGCAAGTACATTTTTCCAGATCTAGATCTGAGTACATGCAAGATATTCTCCAGGAAGAAAAAGCAACAGTAAATACTCTTAGCCATTACTTTTTCTGTTGAAAAGTTGCATTCAAGGCATTTAATTCTACTCATGCCATCAAGGATGCCTATTTTTATGAAAAGCTGGTTTTACAGCAAGAGCATTGGCCCCTTCATTATGATGCCTAATGATTCATGGTTGTTAGAGGACTCTTTCACAGAACAAAACAGATTTGATTCATTGGTGGAGTTTGCATTCCACAACATCTCTTAGGATCTCTGTGGGGGTCAGAGATTTAGGTCTTGGAAATTGTGTTTGGGCTCCAAGTTGTTCAGTCGCATTTTTTTGCAACCACTGAGAAAAATTGTAGAACTAGTAAGGAAGCAACAGTGTGAGCTGAGGCAAGACAGCCCTGCCCATGAAAAGACCAGGGCAGCCGAAGGTCTCAGCCCTTAGTAATGGGGCAGAGGTGCCCCCAGAGAAAGAAAAGAAGCACAAACCACAGAGAAAGAGGGCAGTAGGGGTGACCAGAACATACATAGGATGGCTTAAACTTTCTAACATTACATAGGCATATTCTCTAAGTCTGTCTTGGGGATAGCCAAGGTTTTCTGGCCTCAGAAGCAGCTAAGTGAGGGCTGCTAGAAGTTTCTTTCTTGAACACAATTGCTCCACTCTGATTCTTTCCTTTAGATCCATACCTAAGGAATACGTTTTGGTAATCTCAAGGCAGATCATATTTTAACAAACTTATACTGCTCACCCACTATGCTCTAAGCCCTGGGGCTGGAGTGATAAATCCCTAGTTCCTGAGTTCTATGGACGCCATCCATCAAATGAATATTAAGGCATAAGGAGAGCACTGTATTGTAAGGTGTATCCTTAGTTCAGAAACTTTAAAATATGAGGGGAAAAAAAGTTTTCCTTATAATAAGGTTTTTGTGGGATTAACTTCCAGACAGTTATACTAAGAATATGGCTTTAAATTAGACTGCCTTAGGTTTAAATCCTGGCTCTGCCATGGATGAGTGAACTTGAATAAGTTATTTCACCTCCCTATGTGTCAGATTTCTCATCTTTAAATCAGGATTATGGGAACACCTTCACAAAATTTTTTTTTTTTTTGAGAGACTGAAAATAATGTTCATCAAGCATCAATATCATCATCCTTGTAAGGTCTGGGCTAGAGATTCAAATGTGGTGGTTGTCAACATACAGGAACTGGGTAAGGGAGCAAACAGTGATTAAGGCTTTGGAACTTAACACCTGGGGTTCAGTCTCAGCTCTGCTGCTTCCTAGCTGTGTGATCTTGGCTTTCTTAACCTCTAAAAGCCTCAGTTTCCTTGTTGGTAAATAGGAAAAATAGTAGTACTGACCTCCAAGAGTGTTTTTTTTTTTTAATCTTTACATTAAATTATTAAATTAATGTTTCTACTGGGGGAAAAAGGATAAAAATAAATAAAAATAAATTCCTTGATGTAAGCATTATATCATGCTACAAAAAATTAGTCTAATATTTGGGGAAAGGGACAGCCTTTCAAAAATAACAGGAAAATACCTAATCCCACAATTTCTCCAGCAACAATTAAAGATCAGTCCTATGAGTTGTCTCACTCACAGGCACCCTGCAGGAGTTCTGTTTTGCACAACTTCTGAAAACACTGAATGGACGGAAAAGAGATGTAAATCTCTCTCTTTCAAAATTGCTGTTTGAGAATCTGCTTTTACAGAGTTCCCGAGTAAACGGCAGAAGAACGAGCTACAGCCTCAACCATACCTCCAGGACAGAGTCACATCTGCTGTGAGAATCACTTCTGCAAGGAAAGGCAGGAGAGCCAACTCTTGGACTTTGACATCCTTGCAGTTTTTGTTGTCTACCTGCTGCCGCTTCTGTTATCAACTGACAGCCATCGCTATTTTGTTTTTCTCTTCATCTCCCTTAAAATCAGCGAGCCACTTGGCCTCGCCGCTGGCATCTCCCTTCTCATTCTTTGGGACACCGTGCCACACTCTCTCTCTCTCTGTCTGTCTTTCTAAAGGATAAATAAACATTTTTGCTTTTTATATTTTAATCTCTGAGTTGAATAATCTTTTTCCACCTGTGCCTCGAGCACCTACCAGGCTTTCCACCCTAACACTTGGCATATGGTAAATATTCGATAAATAAGATTATGTTTTTTGAAGCATAAGTATAATTTTTAACCATTTTTCTTATTATTATACTATGCTTACTTTAAAAATTTTTTTAATGTGGTAAAATATCCGTCACATAAAACTTACCATTTAAAGTACATTTGCATTGTTGTGCAACCATCACGACCATCCAGCTCCAGAACTTTTATATTATCCCAAACTGAAACTCTACCAGTTAGTAGTAACTCTCCATTCCCCTGTCCCCCCAGCTCCTGGTAACCACCTTCCGTCACTATGCATTTGCCTACTCCAGGTACCTCCTGTACGTGGAATCATGCAATATTTGTCCCTTTGTGTCTGGCTTATTTCATTTGGCATAATGTTTTTAAAGTTCAGCCATTTTGTAGCATGTGTCAGAATGTCATTCCTTTTTAAGACTGAATAATATTTCATTGTATGAATATTCTACATTTGTTTACCCATTCATCTGCTGGTGGACGTTTGGGTTGTTTCCACCTTTTGGCTATTGTGAATGATGCTGCTATGAACATTGGTGGATACTATCCTTGCTAAAATACAGCACCAGGGAATGTGAGAGAGAAACAGTGAGACGTGGAGAAAGCCCTAGGGAGCCCCAACATTTAAAGAGCAGGCAAAGGAAGTTGCTCCTTTAGAAAGTTAGATTGTCTGAAGGCTCTTAAGTCAAGGTAGGGTTTGATCTCATTCATAGGATGTTTGCAAAACATGTTAAGAGTTTGATTTAGGACAGTGGCATTGGACACGTGGAAGAGTGAACATATGTGAACACCAAGGAAGTATCACAAATTGAGACCATGCCAGCAAGAATGGCCATGAATCAGAACTTCACAGCCCCAAGAAGTACCACCTCCCACTTAGCAGATGAGGAAACCAGGCATTCTTGTGTGACTTGCACTATTTCCTCTAGCTGGCAAGCAGTCAAACCAGCGTTTCACCCCAAGTCTGCCTCCTGCTAAAGCCTGGGTTCAAAAGCAATGCGTCAGTGCCATTCCTGAGCAGGGGGAGAACTCATTTCATATTCTGCAAAGACTCTTCTGAACCCTTGTCTCTGGCCTGAGTATCTTCCAGCGACATCTGCCTTTCAGACGTTTCCAGAATCAAAAGGGGTCCTTTGAGTGTTGAATGCACTTGACACATTTATATTCATATATTTTTAGCTTGCCAAGGGGACTCAAACAACAACTCAGCATCTGATTGCCCTGATCTTTTCTTCACTAAGTTTTCAAGTTATGTTCTTTGGATCAAGCGTAGTAAACAGCACACAAAGAGTGGATCAGAGGCCAGGAATTTTCACCGACCATCGCCCCTCTCTGCATCTGTTTCTATAAAACAAGGCAATTCCAGTAAAAAAAATCACTTCAAATATCATTTGCTGCCTTCTGAAAATACGAGTTTTTATAAATCAGATGGGGCACAATTGTAGCATACCATGTAATTTACCACTTCAAAGGCAGTCCCTCCTGGGTGAGTTCACTCATGCTGGGTGGGAGAGACATGAGTAGCTACACCCTGAATATCTGTTTCTAGAAATACTTGACATGTGACAGATTTGTTGGTGATGAGGATGCTACAACAAATTGAAAAGCTATGTCAAGAGATGCAATAGGTAAAATTAATTTCCTTTCTATAAAATGGTTTTGATGCCACCTTTAACTCTTTAACATGACTAAAGTGATATTCAGATATGGTGATACATGTGAATCTGTTTTTCACTCTATAAAGTACCTTATATATAAGAGAATTTTTTTTTATTATAAACAGAACTGTTTTACATTTGCTACTACAAACTTGAAAGCACTTTGCATCAGAGATCTATTGATGTACCCTGTTAAAATCTAAATTAAGTTAAATTTTTAGCTTTTTCTTTTAACATGCTTACAAATCCAGGAAATTGACATGTTCGATTATAGGGTTGAAGGGATGATTTAGAACTGGGTTTCTCAGCTGCAGCAATATCACTATTGACATTTTGGTCCAGGTAATTCTTTGTTATGAGGGACTGTCCTGTGCATTTTTGGATGTTTAGCAACATCCTTGGTCTCTACCTACGTCTACCCTGCCCCAGTCATGACCATGAAAAAAATGTCTAAACATGGCATATGTTCCCTGGGTGACAAAATTGCCCCAGACCAAGAATCACTGATCTAGATAATGGAGTTGGAAAGGCTGGTGTGTCAGCATGGATGATAATGAGTTCTATGTTATTTTAGGTCCTTTAATGTTGCTTCCACTTTATAGGGTGAACACATTTTCATCCTTCTCCTTGACAAATCTAAGAAATTAAAATTAGGGTTCTGTAGAGTGGCATTGAATTATGTGGCTGACTGCTGAGGTTTCTAGAGGATTAGCCATACTTGACTAAATTAGCATTTAGGATTATGTCAGCATGGGGATCCAGAAATAAGCAAAAGTAAAAGCAAATGAGGTTGGGCTTTGATTCCTCTGTTCCAAATGTTTTATAATTTTGATGTTAAAAAAGACAAACGGCCAGCAGGGCCCACATCTAACTCAATGGGACACAAACACACACACCGTCTCTGAAGCCCCCAAATGCCTGTGCTCTTGTCTTCTGGGTGCAACAGCAAAAATTCAGAGGAAACAAGATGACTGAACAGCAATTTTTCTTTTTCTTTTGGGAACAGAAAACTCCACCAAGTTCTCAACCTCCGAGGAGAACTTTATCAAAGCTATTTGCCGTGGCTACCTATCATATAAGATACCAGAATCCTTGGAGATTATCTGTTTCTGAGATATGTGAAATATAAAATATGTGTCATACTTGGCACTTCGATTACAGCATTCCCTGAAAGGCCACCAAGCAATCTGTAGTTTAATTAAGCCTTCAAATTTAGAGAGGGCAACAAAGGCGTAGATTAAGTGATTCACCTTAGGTCGTGTAGATGGAAAATGAAAAACTAGGAAGTGAACATCAAAGGGATTTTCAAGTTCCTTTTCCTGATGTATTTTTTATCTCTCTCTCCTAAGTTCTATTTTCTGTCTTGTTTTGTTTCCTCATTCTGCCTCCCTTATCTTATTACTGAGGATTCTGTCAACACAATGTTTGGATCATAATAGATGCTCAGTAAATATCTATCACTCAATGAAAGACCCAAACCATAGTTACTAAGGAAAATAAAGCAACTTCCCATGGAAGATAGTATTTGCCTTAGAAGAATATGGCATAGCTACTGTTTAAAAGCAAAAGTGCTAATTGGCATCACTTTAAATTCACGGCCACAGATCTCAAATGGATCTTCAACAGCGGCAATCCTATAGTATAAGACTTCCGATTCCCTACTTTCTCCAAAACAGCTAGCTCATGAATAAACCTTAGAAATTCCATAGACATCTTTGGTGGACAAATATTAAAATAAAAACAGAGGTTTGCCCAATATAGTTTTAAAAACGTCTGCTGGTGATGAAACATATCCACAAACTGTGGAACATGTAAAAGCTGGTCAAAAATCTCCGCTGAAGCTTTAAAATTAACAGCTCTTAAGCCCCCACACGCTGCCATTTGAAAAAGCAGGTGTCATGCTTTCCTTTCTTTTCAGCTATTCCATGAGTATAAGCACAGAAAATCAGAATCTCATTATACCGCCTTCTCCATTCAACATCATGTCAAGGAAATGGCAAAGTGACCAAGGGAAGTGCATCTCCTAATATCCTGAGAAGCTCACTACCATGGCAACCTCGCGTACCACGTCACATGCAAATACTTGCAAAACTCCAGAAGTTAAAGTATTTTGTACATTGCTATAATCACAGATATAGACACTTTGGACGCTTGCAGTCTCAGACAATTGACAGAGCTTAAAGCCACAGTAATGGCCTTCCAGCTTCCCTAACTGTTCTTCAGTGGAATCCATGCTATACAGTCAGATTCATACAAGCATTTCACATTCACGGCAGCATCGACAGAGGTCCAAGCGAGTACAACCAACAACAAGAGAACAGATAAGTACATCTCCCTTTTGTTCCTTTGCCCTGCCGTACTTCAACAAGTAAAGTTGCCTGATATCTCAACTCCCTGCTTCCATCATTACTACCTTCTCAACCTGTCTCCTCCCACAAATGTTGTGAGCACTGCAGTTGGAGTGATATTTCTAAAATGTCAATCAGACATGTCCTCTCTCGGCTTAAAACTCTCCGGTGGCATTCCGTTGTCTGGGATCGTCCAGCACCCACCTCCATCTCCAACCCCTGCTGGAGTCCACAGTCCCAGCGTGTCCTAGCCCAGCCCCCAGTTAGCCTGAGCTCTTCCCTGTCTCCGAGTCTTCACCAGAACAGCCTCTCAGCCTGAGAAAATTTACCCCTGGCTCCTTTTGTCTCTCTTTTTTTTTTTTCCCTGCAAATCAATAATTTTATTTTGTGTTTTGTATTTTATTTTTATTTCAAAGTATTACAGGGGTGCAAATATTTTTGGTTACATGGATTGCTTTTGTAATGCTTGAGTCAAGTTAAAAGTGTTTCCATCACCCAGATAGTGTTCATTGTACCATTAGGTAGGTTTTCATCCATCCCCTTCTCCCCTCTCCCTGCTGCTTGATTTCCATTGAGTTTTATTTCCCTATATGCACATGTATGCTCATCAGTTAGTTTCAATTTAATAGCGAGTACATGTGGTGTTTGTTTTTCCGTTCTTTAGATACTTCACTTAGGATAATGGTCTCCAGTTCCATCCAAATTGTTGCAAAAGGCCTCCTTTTGCAAAGATCCTTTTGCAAAGACCTCCAGCAAAGGTCCTCCTTCTTATTGCTGAGTAGGATTCCACGGTATATACATACCACATTTTGTAAATCCACTCATGAATCGATGGGCATTTTGGGTTGATTCCACATCCTTGCAAGTGTGAATTGTGCTGCAATAAACGTTGGAGTGCAGGTATCTTTTTGATGAAGTCTTCTTTTCCTTTGGGTAGATACCTGATAGTGGGATTGCTGGATCAAATGGAATCTCCATACTGTTTTCCATAGAGGTTATACTAATTTGCAGTCCCACCAACAGTGTATAAGCCTTCATTTCTCTCTGCATCCACCCCAGCATCTATTGTTTTTGGACTTTTTAATAAAAGCCATTCTGACTGGGATAAGGTGACGATATCTCATTGTGGTTTTGATTTCCATTTCCCTGATGATTAGTGACGTTGAGCATTTTTTCATATGTTTATTGGCCAGTAGTCTATCTTCTTTTGAGAAGTTTCTGTTCATGTCTTTGTCCACTTTCTAATGGGGTTTGATTTTCTTCTTGCTGATTTGCTTGAGTTCTATGTAGATTCTGGTTATTAGTCTGTTATCAAATCTATGGCTTATAAGTATTTTCTCCCATTCTGTAGGTTGTCTACTTGCTCTGTTAATTATTTCCTTGGCCATGCAGAAGCTTTTTAATTTAATCAAGTCTCATTTATTTATTTTTATTGTTGCTGTGATTGCCATTGGGGTCTTCCTAATAAATTCTTTGCCTAGGCTGATATCTAGAAGAGTTTTTCCAACATTTTCTTCTAGAATTCTTATGGTTTCATGCCTTACATTTAAGTCCTTTATCCTTCTGTCTCTACTCAAGCTGTGCCTCTTCAGATACATCTCCCCTGAGGACTTTACCTATTAATACATAAGTCTTCCCTTTCGTCCTTCATCCATGTACCCCAATTACTTTTTTCATAACAACTGTCTCAGTTTGCAAATACTTATTATTTATGAATAGTTGTGTTTACTTAACATATTTCATTTTCTCTTTACTCAAAAACTGTAAGACAATGTGTCTATTTCACCCCCC
>CM052436.1:152592700-152603368 GCA_028533085.1 Varecia variegata | reverse complement strand
GAAACCCTGTTGGGACGTGGGCCTCACTGAGTAGAAAAGACAGAGATCAAGATTGAGAAATCTGAAGTGATTGGAATTTGTAGGGCAGAGTACTGAAAAGGAAGGAGCTACGTAGAGAGAGCTCAAGAAATATGCAGAAACGTACCCTTGAGTTTTTAGCTCTTAAGCTATATAGGCTAAATCTCCACAGTCCAAAAAACAACTAGTTGGAAAGAATAGTTATTGTAGAGCTATAAACCAAACAATTACCAGACATCCTATTGGGCTGAGATATATTCAAGTTTCCAGAGTGGAGAAACACTATTGAATCCATGTATCATTCAGTAGACACTCAGAATATCCATGCCTCAGTGGTAATGCATAAGTATCCCTAGAATAAAAACTACAGTAGTCCCCCTTATCTACAGTCTCACTTTCTGTAATTTCAGTTACCCACAGTCAACTTTGGTCCAAAAATTATTAAGTGAAAAATTCCAGAAATAAATAATTTATGAATTTTAAATTGTGCACTATTGTGAGTAGTGTGATGAAATCTCACACCATCCCATTCTGTCCCAACTGGGAGTGAATTATCCCTCTGGTCAGTGTATCCACACCATATACACTACCAGCCCATTAGTCACCTAGATTATCAGATCAACTATGGTGGTATTACAGTGCTTGTATTCTTCAAGTAACCTTTATTTTATTTAATAACAGCCCCAAAGTATAAGAATAGTGATGCTGACAATTTGGATATGTCAAAGAGAAGCTGTAAAGTGCTTCCTTTAAGTGAAAAAATGAAAGTTCTTGACTTAATAAGGAAAGAAAAAAAAAATCATATGCTGACATTGCTAAGATCTATGGTAGGAATGAATCTTCTTCTATCCATGAAATTGTGAAGAAGGAAAAATAAATTTGTACTAGTTTTGTTGTCATACCTCAAACTGCAAAAGTTCCTGCCACAGTTCATGAAAAGTGCTTAGTTAAGATGGAAACGGTATTACATTTGTGGGTGGAAGACATGAACAGAAACATGTTCATGTTGGCGGCAATCAGGTTTGGTACTATCCTTGGTTTCAGACATATACTAGGGATCTTGGAATGTATTCTCCATAGATAAGGAGGAACTACTGTACTCCATACCTGCTCCAATAAAACTTAAAAATAACAAAAACACTCAAAAAGATTAAACTAATTCACTTGAAATTTAAATGCACAACACTCTTTAAAGGAGCATAACAAAATCCAGACATTCAATAATATAACACTGACAATGCTTGACATCCAATCAAAAACTACTAGACACACCAAGAATTGAAAATGGAAACCTCTTTTTTATAACCAAGAGAAAAATTAGTCAACAAAAAGAGACTCAGAGATGACAGATATTATGGAATTAGTAGACAATGACTTTAAAACAACTATCATAAGTAGTTCAAGTATTTATATAAAAATATGAATGCAATGAGAGAAATGGAGACTATGGAAAAGAACCCAATAAAACTTTAAAACAGAAAAATATAATATCTGATGTGAAAAAATCCACTAGATGATTACAATAACAGTTTGATGTTGAAGAAGAAAAGGTTAGTGAGCTTAAACAGAACACAGAGGGGAAAGTGTAGTCTTTTTGACCACTGGGGCTGTAACAATCTATGTCTGTAATGAAAAATATCAACTTTGGTTTCTACCTCTTACCACACAGAAAAATAAACTAGAAACAGGCCACAGAACTAAATACAAAACCTAAAACTATAAAACTTTATAATCTTGGGTAGGCAAAGATTTCTCAGGACACAAAAAATACTAACCATAAAAAAATTGATAAGCTGGACTTGATCAACTGCAAAAACTTTTGTTACTGACAGGACACCATTAAAAAATAAGATGTCAAGTTAAAGATTGAAAGAAACTCTTCACAATAAACATCACAAAATTATATCCAGCATATAAAAAGAATGCTTATAACTCAAAAATAAAAAGACAACCCAATTTTTAAAATAAACAAAAGATTTGAACATATACTTTACAAAAGAGGAAATATGAGGAGGGGTCAATAAACACTAAAAAATATTCAACATCATAGTCACCATAGAAATGCAATTTTAAACCACAATAAGATACCACTACATATCCATTAAAATGAAAAAAGGACTGACATTACAAAGGTTTGTAGAGGATACAGAAGTACTAGAAATGTCTCACATTAGTGGTAGGCATGTAAAATGGTATAAACATCTTAGAACGAAATTTGGTTGTTTCTTATAAAGTTAAAGACATACTTCCCATATAATCCATCACTCCCTCTTCTAGGTATGAATCCAAGAAAAATTAAAAAAATATATCTTCCACACAGACTATTTGTATATGGTTGTCTGTTGAAACGCACAATATGAAGGAATCTCAAACATATTTTACTGAGTGAACGCAGCCAAACACAAAAGAGTACATACCAAATGACTCCATTTATTTGAAGATCCAAAATAGGTAAATTTGGTCTGTATTGATAGGAAATGTAATGGCTGCTGAGGTTGGGGTGGGAGGTTGCCTGGGCAGGGACAGAAGAGAATAATTTAGTGCACTGGAGATTTTCTGTGTGTTGATTTGCATGATAGTTATACTTGCTAATGCATACATCAAAACTTGTCAAATTGTACACTTAAATACATTTTGTCGCATGTAAATTATACTTCAATAAAGTAAATATGTAGATTTATACACTCCTAGGGAAAAATTGTTATGGGTTTCCACCTACACATCTTTTGTATCCTGCATCTTTTTGTTTTTTTCTTTTGTTTCAGATTTATTTTATTCTATGACTCTCGTTTCCTACTCCTGGTAAGTTTCAGCCCTGCCACCATCATGCTGCATGACCAACACAGACCAGCATAACAAGTGATAGCTGTTGTCATGACTACAGATAACTTCAGTTATACAAAAAAAATCACGCTTTACAGACTCTTCCCAATCAGGTGGCGAATCTGTGAAAGGTTTGTGGCATGCCAATTGAGATCCACAGATCTATACTCTTCTAGCTCATGTTAATGCCATAATGCTTAATCTAATTTTTCCTTATACAGATCTTGAACAACTCTGCTTCCTTTTTTTCTTCCTCTGAACAAAAACTAAGGATATTGTCTCAAGTCTGTACCCCTGAATGTCATGCATGGGTGAAGGGAAGCAAGAAGAAACTTGGAGTCAGATTCAACAACTCTAGCCATGCTTTCATTATTTAAAAGCCTTTTTGGACCAAAGATCATACAGACTGGGGGTTTCATTTCCAAAAACATCAGATTTTTAGTTTCATCTCATGATCCAGAAGCTAAAAATGTGTCAACTTGGTAAAAGTATCCAGGAATAGTTCAGTTCTGTAGTCTTTGTAGAGTGATGGGCAAAATTGAACATCGACATTCAACAGCCAGAAACCAAAGGTACACTGTGAGCTAGCAACAAAGAATAAGAGAATCTTAACAGATATAATTTATGGCATTACTGTTGATGAAGTTAGTAACCTTTAGCAAGGAGACATAGAATCAATAGCTGCCTGAGTGTTTGCAGCTGCAGAAATTTAAGTGGGAATTGAGCAGGAAGTAAGGTGCAAGAGGAGTTGGCAGACTAGTTAAACCAGGTGAAAAAAGTTAAGGTTAATTATATAAAGTGTCCAAAATGTGGCATTAAAATGATTTCTTCAATTTCCTACAAAAACTGGACCAATGTTTTTGAAAAACATAGCAAATTTGAAGAATTATATATGGAAGAATTCATGGAAAGAACATTTGGGTGTTTAAACTGTGGCTTTGAAAGTGCAGAATGAGAAAAGATATCTTAAAAACTGAATGCAGGCCGGGCGTGGTGGCTCATGCCTGTAATCCTAGCACTCTGGGAGGCCGAGGCAGGCGGATTGTTTGAGCTCAGGAGTTCGAGACCAGCCTGAGCAAGAGTGAGACCCCCCCCCCCCCGTCTCTACTAAAAATAGAAAGGAATTATATGGACAGCTAAAATATATATAGAAAAAAATTAGCCGGGCATGGTGGCACATGCCTGTAGTCCCAGCTACTTGGGAGGCTGAGGCAGTAGGATCGCTTGAGCCCAGGAGTTAGAGGTTGCTGTGAGCTAGGCTGAGGCCACGGCACTCTAGCCCCGGGCACCAGAGTGAGACTCTGTCTCAAAAAAAAAAAAAAAAAACTGAATGCAAGCACTTCTATTTGTCAATGCAGCATCTCTTTCTCTGTTTAGATTTTATGGTGTTATTGATGAGATGCGTATCATACAGCCTACTCAATTGGACAACGTTGTATCAAAATAAAGAGTTAATCAACAGACGAGATAAGGGATAGGCCTCTGGGAAGAAGCACATTAGAACTCAACTCCAGCACAACGAGTCTTGAACACCCTTGGGGATACATAACTATTAAACAAAACAAGGAGGCCATATTACTCAGTGAATTCAATGGGCTCTAATGGGAATTTCAGAGTAAATTTATTTTTAAGATGTGTAGGAAGCTTAATCATTCAAAATGCTTTTTCTATTCCAGAGAAATTTATCCCACCACATCTTTTCATTTAATACCTGATCAGTTTGATTAAAGGATTAGGAAGTGAAAGGATGCACTCCAAGTAGAGCAATCCTTCTTCCCGTTACATTTTGCATTTAAAACTCCTTTCACAGCCTCCTAAAAATCTGTATTAGCTCTGCTGTCACAACTTAATAGTCTATCTTTTGGCTTCAGGAAACTTTGGGGTGTTAGGGCGCTTGTGTTTCACAACGTATCAAAAAACAAAGCACTCACCAAAAATAGAAGATACTATTGAAGTGGCAAAATGATCAGGTAATTTGGGGCAACACAGATGCTTTATTCTGCAGAAGGAGATATGCTTATATCCTCAAACATTTCATACTGCTATTTCAAACATTTACTTAAAAAGTGATAGTAAATAAATACAGCCTTTTACAACTTTTTGCTCTGTCTCCCCTTGCCTATCCTTACAGGTGTATCAACTTGAAGTCATTGATTACTTAATTTTAGATTCAAGGTCCAAATGCAATCGGATCTGCCTGTGGGAATGAGTAACATTCCATAGAAGGCTTTCTAACTTTTCATTGTCTTATTCAGAAACCACAAATAAAACATTGCATTCAAACTAAATGAAATAAAGAATGACTTTTACGAAAGACGATAAAATTTTTCACAGCGACCTTTTTGACTTGGGAAGATTTGATTGAAGGTCTGAATGCTGTGCGCACACACTGGTTCTTTCCATGAGACCAACTCTTGTTAGAGTTAGCTGCCTGCATTTGTCACAGGAATAATAGCAACCACAAGTACAACATTTATTGGCTTTTTTTCTCTGTTTAAATCACTGTGCTTAGGTCTTTTTACCTATAACTCACTGATTCTCTGAATAACCCTATCCATTAGTTATTTTCATTTTCATTTTGCAGTTGAAGAAACTGAAGCACAAAGAATAATTAACTTGTCCAACATCACGGAGCTTAGGAAAAGTTGAAGCAGGGGTTTGACCTTTGCATAAAATCATGCCCATAAATGCAAAAGGAGCACAACAGAAATGGCTCCATAGAGTACCACCTGGAGGATGTCCTTCAGCTAAAAGTACGAGGCAGGTTGAAAAAGCAAAAATCTAATCAACTGATGGTCAGGTAGGTCATTATTTTTCTATGTCCAACGACAGAACTGAAAAGATCTTTCTTGTGGCTAGTCTACATGAATCTCTGTTAAAGAAGGAACAAATGCCAAAAAGTCGGGAAGGGTACCATTTGAAAGATAAGAAGGAAATGTGAGAATCACCTTCTGGCGGTACCACTTATTGCTGAAAAGTGTTCTCCACCAGAAAGCAACTTTCAAAAATCACTGTGGCTTACTCAATGGTGAGCTGGCTAAAGAGGATGCATTTTCTCATCTATTATTATGCAGTCGGGGCACAGTGAATGTTTGCTCGGCGGGCACTGGGCTCAGCACTTTACAGGTGGCATGGCAGGTAAAGTCAGGAGTTATGTCCTTTTTACAGATTTGGAACTTAGGCTCAAAACATGTTAGAGGTCACATAGCTACTAGGTGGTAAAGTTAGGATTCAAACCCCTGGGATACCTGACTACAAAGCTCTTGCTCTTTCTACTTTCCAACCCTTGGAATCCCAACACAGAAATCCCAAATATAAATAAGGATAGATAATCATTGTCCAAGATGAGTTTCAATTCTTAGTGTATCTACTGAGATAGGTTTTGACTTTGAAAATCACTGGTTAGGGTTTCACCCTGTTTCAACTTCTCTTTCAGCTCCTAACAGGAGATGATTCCCTTAAAATTTTAATGCTTGCAAACAAACCAAATCTAATGATATCGGATTAGCTACATTTTCCAAACAAACAAGGTGTAGGAGGGGTGGGAAAATAACCTGACCTTGTTCTTGAGATTGGAGATGCTTAAAGGCTTGTGGAAAAAAAAAAAAAACCCCAGGGGGAAATATTCACTATTTTTCATCAGTTCAGCTCAGGTTCTATTGCCTAATCATTTTCTTATCACCAAATATTACATATTTACACAGGTGCTTCTC
The DNA here is from genome assembly GCA_028533085.1 of Varecia variegata. Lineage (NCBI taxonomy): Eukaryota > Metazoa > Chordata > Mammalia > Primates > Lemuridae > Varecia > Varecia variegata. The sequence continues at coordinate 152,596,814 of CM052436.1, read as the reverse complement.
TGATTTAATTGTTTGGAAGCACTCACTGGAAGCAAAGCTATGTGACTCAGCTTTGGCGATGCAGTCCAGCTGGGGTCTGACAGGTAAATAATTACCACTAATCAAAGCCTAAATGAATGCAGGTTCTTCAAAGTCAGATGGGGAGAAGGGGACAGGGGTTATAAATGAACTGTTAGGAATATCAGAAGAAATAAGAGCTGGGCAGCCTGGTCTTAGATGAAAACAACAAAGAGAACAGTTCACATCAGTGAGACCTCAGGTGCCATGTGTATTAAATAGCACAAAGCCCTTTGGCTGGGGCTCCGTTATTCCCCATTCAGGCATAATTAGTCCGGGTATCTTAGCAGCCTCTCTGAGTCTATAAAACTGATTTGGATGATGAGCTATGTCCTTTTCAGTACTTGCAGGGTATAATTTCATGATTTCATTATGCAAAATTCAGATTTCTTGACATCAAGAGGGTGGGAAAAAAAATCCTTTCCCTTGCCTCTGTATCGGTAAAGATTGTTTAAAATAAAAATCAAGAATGAACACATTTGCTCCTTAAGAGCAAATCGTATGAGCTGAGTGTGTATTAAGTGAACAGATTTAGATGGGAGGCTATCCATCCTCTAGGGGCCAGTGGATTTCAGTAGAAAATTCCACGGAGTTATTATGAAGGATAGCTTCCCCGAGGCTTGAGCCCCTATGTGATGCATTCAAGAGCTTTGAGGACGTTTGTTTAAAAGTCAGCCTATAGTGGCTGTAGAAAGCCTTTCAGCCTTTTTTTGCAAGTCATTTTTCAGCTTTCTGGTAATGAACAAAACAGGTCTGATAATTTTCAATAATTCTCAGGAAATGTGTGGTTCAGGACTGCAGCTTTCAAGCAGTTGACAACAGAAATCTAGTTCAATCAGTGTTGAGAGTGGTGCCTGAAGACGCCTTCTGTGTTTTGGGACCAGCCAGGAGAGCTGTGTCAGCCACAACAAGGCCATATTTTGACTGGTTTTCATCAATTTGACTCGGGTGGGATTTTTTTTTTTTCCTTTTCCTTTTTTTTTTCCCCCTGCTTCTTGTAAAAGCATTTGGCTTCGAAGCAGAAAGAGAGTTTTTTTAGTTGTAATTCAAAGTACTCTCTTATTGTCTCATAAAATGTGAGTTGGAGGATTTACCTTATGGTTTGGCTCCCGGCTAGAAGCAAGCAAGGGTCCAACACATCAGGGGAAAGTATTAAATGACCACTTATGATTCTCTTCTTCATTGTCTTCTTCAGCCTGAAATTATGGTGCTTATCTTTGCACTCTGAGCAGAATTCCCATCAGGGCCTTGAATCTCGGGGTCTGGGAGAAACATATGCTCTCTTTGGTGCTTTGGAGTGAGCACCCCAAATATCACAATCCAAAAGAAAAATACCAGTATCTTAAGGAAATGGTTCTAACTGCCTGAGGTCTTCCAAGATGCAATACTATGTGCTGACTCAGGGAAACTTAGGGCAACATGCTGAAAACATTTGCAGGCCTGGAAAATAACTGGTTTAATAATTCAAGATGCTTTTAAGTTACAAAAAAATGCATAAAAAACAAATAAACCTCCCCTTCCCAAAGTGCTGTTATATGGTAAGCCACTCCTGAGAGGAAAGAAACAGAGCTTAGAGTCTGAGGCAAATTCAGCTTTGTGAAAGTCTTAAACAATTGACAAAGAACTTTACCGCCCCACCCTACACCCTAAATGGACTAGTGGAATTATCTTTTTCATGACTTCAAAATATTTAGATAAAAATGAAATATTTAGTCAATACCCCAGATGTATTTTCATCTGGTTATCATACATCTCAGTGTTTCCAGAGGGATTTTGAAGTGTTCCTAGGATATACACCAGGGTTTCTCAACTTTGACACTAGCAATGCTCTGCAATGAATAATTCTTTGTGGATGGGTTTGTCTTGCATATTGTAGGATGTTTAGCAGCATCCTTGGTTTATACTCACTAGATGCCAGTAGCACTCCCCAAAGTTGTGACAACCAAAAATGTCTCCAGACATTGCTAAATGCAAAATTGCCACCAGTTAAGATGACACTTCACTTTCACTCCTTCATTCCTAAATACCCACTCTAAGATCATTGCTATTATGATCCTGTTTCTTCCTGGTTTATAAATAACGTGAATATGGCTTAGAGAGCATTAAGTGACCTGTTCAATGTCATAGTCTAGTTAGTGGCAAAGACAGGACTTCAGCGAGGTCTAGAAAGCCTACACTCTTTGTACTAACACGGTAGACACACAGAATTTGACTTGAACAATACTGTAGGTGCTTTCTCTGTGGTCTGAGAGCTCTAAAAATACAGAAACAAATTCTTTCTTCAAAGAGTCACAAAATGACTCTAGTCAAATTTCCTCTCAGTTCAAAGATGTTCACTGAAAGGCAGGAAGGACCACACAGTTGGCCATACCTGGATGTGGGTAACTGAGCCATCTGTAATTGCTTCCATTTGCTCCTTGATACTTCTGAGTTATGTCAATTACTTGAGTGGATAGCTAAGTCTAAAACACCTGTCAGATCCAACATAAAGCAGAACTGTCATAACACTGGTTGACAACATCCACATTATGGCAATGGAAAGGGAATAGAACTTGGGAGTTGGGTACAACTTAGGTTTTCTGCTTATTAGCTCTGGGAATTTTGGGAAACTGATTACTTTCCTTTAGCTTCTCATTTCTTATCTGCAAAAGGATAAGCACAATTATCTTGGAAGGTGGGTGTAAGGAGAAGATAATACACACAAAGACGATGACATAGAACTTGGTATGTAATAGTGACTAGGTACATGGCCATTATTAGGATTCATTTAATGGCTGAGACACAAAAGGAAATTCTGTTATTTTCAGAGAGGGCTGGTGGAGGGGAGGGACTTGGTAATATTTATTGAGCTTTTCCTATATGCCAAGCACTGGGCCAAGTGCTTTACATGAATTATTTAATTTCATTCATGAAGTTCATTCCCTGCTGGCTGTATTAGGCACCCTTCTTTGGTTTATTTGCTCACTTATCTGTTATCTGTCTCCCTTATGAAAAAGGAACATGTCTATTTTATTTATGAAAAAGGAGCGTGTCTATTTTATTCATTGTTGTGCCTCAGCGTCTTCTACCTCAATGACTGTTGAATTAATAAATTAATGAGCCCGTGGAAATAAAAGAAAGATCCTTCTAGGAATGACCTTTGTCCTCGTCTATCAAGTGCTCTTGATTCATGGCCGCTCTTCTGGGATGAACTCATTTCTCGTCTTTCCTACAGCCATCAGCTTTCCTCACACCCACCACCTTGAGCCTGGACTGTCATAGCCGCATCGGAATTTTCACGTGCTTTCTAGCTGCTTCTCACTCCCAGCCATGCTCCTCGCTGCTGCTTGGAAATTTTCTTAACACACCCTAATCGGCAAGCCTCAGGTGGATCATTGTCATTGACTGGTCCCGGCCAGCATCTTCAACTCAGAGCCAAAGCCTTTCACGCCCAACCCCAGGTTGCCCTAACCCACCTCACCTTCTACCACTTACCGGTGTTACCGTATTCCAGGCAGACCAGTATCTGCTTGAACTCTTCAGTGTGTGAACTTCAGGACCATCCCGCCAGTTAGTGTATAGCTTATTGAGTGCCTCCTAGGTACCAGGTACTGTGTCCTATGTATGCTTCAACACAAAGCACGATTCCTGTCCTTTAGTTATAAAATATATTTGGGGAGAAAAACATGGAAACAATTGCAACACAACATCAATCGATTTGAACAGGGTTGTACCGGGTGCCAGACAGGCACCTGGAAGTGTCTGTAACCCTCACTTGGGAGGTCAGAGAAAGCTTCCCAGGGGAGGGAGGATATCACCTGACACCTGAAAGACAAGGGGAGCAATGACAGATGGTTTGGAGAGGGAGGGACAATCACAGAGAGGGGCTGTAACCAGTTTGATCCCTACTCAGAAGACTATGGGCAATCACAAAGGAATGTTAAGTGGGTTAGTTGAGATGTTACTATCTGAGATTAAAAGAGGATGGTCCTGCCAAGGACACTTAAATAAAATAAGGTACCCATTCCTTCCTTATAAAACAAGCCCACACCCTGGTTCCAGGGCAGAAAAAGGGAAT
>CM052436.1:152548621-152592200 GCA_028533085.1 Varecia variegata | reverse complement strand
GTTCACACCTTGATGGGGGAGAGAGACAAGTGAAGGATGTGGCAGTGAGAAACAGCAGTGAAAAGGCTGTGCACAGTGTTAAGGGAGCATGTGGAAGAGGCATTAGCTTGACATGGAGAGTTAGGAATGGCTTTCTGGAGGAAGTACATTAGTCCCAGGATGTGAAGGATGAATGAGAGATAGCCAAGAAAGATGACACAGAATGCTTTGGGAAAAGGAAATAATACGTGTAAGGCTTTGAGATTTGAGAACAAGGTGAATTACATAAAGAACTTTGGTATGGTTGGATGGTGACCTTCCCAACATATTTAGTCCTGCAATGGCTCACGTTGGTCAAGTGTCTGATTTCAATTAGGCTTATTGCAATATGCCCCAGATCATCGTTGCCTTCACAAACACCCAAGAATTTCTAGAATCCCAGCTGAGAATAGTAAAGGACTTTGGGCCAAACAAATCTGAGCTAAATTCCCAACTCCACTGTTGAGTATCAACACAATCTTGAGTGGTACACTTATCTTTGAGCCTCAATTTCTACCTCTATGAATGGAAGAATAATATCTATTTTGTTGAGTAGTTGGGACCATGAGATATATTGATGACTCTCTGGTAAAGGATCTAATGGATGCTCTGACACAGGGTAGGCACTCAAATCACAATCATTAGCCACCAGTGACAGCCAAAATCTATAAACTTCCAACTGGCAAACAGATGTAGTGCTTGTGGTCAAAATCCAGTCATATCAAATTTAAAGTTTTCTGTTTTGAAGACCAAAAATCCTCATTAATAATAATTATACAATGTAGGGCCGGGCGCGGTGGCTCACGCCTGTAATCCTAGCACTCTGGGAGGTCGAGGCGGGAGGATCACTAGAGGTCAGGAGTTCGAGACCTGCCTGACCAAGAGCGAGACCCCCGTCTCTACTAAAAATAGAAAGAAATTATCTGGCCAACTAAAAATATATATGGAAAAAATTAGCTGGGCAAGGTGGTGCATGCCTGTAGTCCCAGCTACTCAGGAGGCTGAGGCAGTAGGATCGTGTAAGCCCAGGAGTTTGAGGTTGCTGTGAGCTAGGCTGACACCACGGCACTCAATCTAGCCTGGGCAACAGAGCGAGACTCTGTCTCAAAAAAAAAAAAAAATTATGCAATTTTAATGCTTGCTACTATGGAATACTTACTATGGGCCAGGCACTGTGGAAAAAACATTTACCTTAAATTCTTATTTAACCCTTACAACCATCCTATGAGGTCATTTGTATTTCATGAAACACTGCCCCCATTTTCTACAAAAGAAAAGAAAAAGGTTCTTGAGCTTAAATACATTTTGACATTTGGGGTTAAGCAAAGTTGAACAGCTTTCTTTCCTGCAGAACTTCCCAGGGACTTTAGTCTGAAATTATGCATTATCAAATCCAAGAGGGAGGAAAATAGTCTAAAGAGTTTTCCAAACGTATTTGACCATGCAATCCCTTTTTGGTTGAATGCATATTAAAATCTCATTTAAATGTACTTTGTGAAATGCTAAAATAAGAATTATCAGCTCCATTTCACATCTAAGAAAACTGGACCTCAGAGAAGTTAAGTAACTTGCCTGATGTCACACAGCTAACAAGTAGGAGGAGTCATGATTTGAAACCAGGTCTTTCCAACTCCAAAAGCACACGTTTGGCCACAGGACAATCATTTTTAATGTAGCCCCAATTGTTAGAAAGCATTTAGGCTGCGACAACACAGGCTGCTATACTAAAGCCATAGCAATTCTGGGTAGAGTGGCCTCCTTAACAATAACCAAAGGAAACTTTAGGGTATCAAGTCAGGAGTCTGAGTTTGAAAGGGTGACAGTCACCTCCAGTGCTGGAAAAAGGCAAAAAGGGCCACTCTGGGCCCTCGGGATCAATGCTTTCCTGCTGTCGAGTCACTAAGCCCTGGACTGGGAGCTCAGTGCCCACCTACCTCACTGATTCTCACTGCACCCTGGGCCAGCTCGCTCAAGTCTCAGAGCCCAGGCCCCACCCACAATGGCCTCGTTTTTCTACATACCTCACAGTATTTTAGTGGTGCTTAGTGACAGCTCACACCTGGTTGTTCCCTTGGCAAAGGCAACAGCAGCCCACTGCTGAGCATATTACTAAAGTAAATAACTCATTTAGCCCAAACCTAATAATCCCCCCACAAAACTCAGAGAATATGAAAAAGAATTACCCCATCTCATTCCCTCGGCACTATGGGAACAGGCAAGACTTTCATGTACTCCAGCGGTCCATATGTTTGAAGGTCAAACAACACCTGGGTATTTCTTTGAAATAAACTAATTGAGCCTGGATGATTTAGAGTCCGTCTCGCTGAAAGACTTGCTGGATCACCAATGGTAAGGCAAGACCTGCTTTTGAAAACTCCGGATCCTGCGACCCCAGCTTTATCAAATGGCAATGAATATTTGATGCTGTTCAAAGATTAAGGCCTGGGATCAAACTGAGAAAGGAGAAAGAGAAGGGATTGCTTTCAAACTGCTGTGAAAAAGAGCCGGGGGCCCCAGGTGTTCAGGGTGGTAAAGAAATCAGAGCCAGCCAAAGGGAAATCAGGCAGAGGGTCTAAAAAGGAAGTTTCAAACCCTAAGTGTGCAAGGAAAGCACCTGGGAGACATCTTAACAATACAGGCTTCCCGCCTGGTCTTTCCCTTTTGTTCCCCTTTTAGCTGGTTTTCATGGAAACCCGGTGTGTAGGCACAACACAGAATAACACATACAGAGACCAGTTTGATCCAGATTGGGAGAAACACATCAACTTCACTATTTGGTTTGCGTCACATGCCACCATGTACACCAATCGGTTGGTTTGGTGTGTGTTCAGGTGGCTTTACCTGAGAGCCAAAGGTGGGCCTGGAGGTGGAATAGACCCCTCCCTGCTTAGGACCCGTCTCCCAGTTACACAAACACATAGGCCCTTGTACTTGTCTGTATCATTTGCTGGCATTATGATGACAGATTCCCCCGCTGGACTGTTAATGTCTTTTCCTCCACTTGCCTGTCAACTCCATGAGGATCCACACCCGTCGTGGTCACTACTGCATCCTCACAACCTAGCACGATGCATTGAGGTGTTCCTCGATTATATTCTGAATAAATAAATGAGTGGCATTAGAAACCAATGACAGGGCTAATATGAATTTTGCAGAGCAAACATATTAGGTGATAAATAATGTTTAAAAAAATGGAGAAAATGCACGGGCATTTATTTTTATAATTTAAAAATGTACATTCTTGTCAAGAATTACACCATGTGGTTTCAACCTCAATCAACCATTATGACTGAGGGAGATTACGGGAACCGGAATAATGACAGTAACAATGGAGTCACAATGATAATGAGGACCAGAGCTAAGACTCATGAAGGACTATGTGCCTGGCCCTGTGCTAGGTTCTGTCCATGTATTACCCCATATAGTTGTCTCAAAAGGTCCACAAGGTAGGTATCCCCATTTTATAAAATTAGGGGACTGAGCTGGCCTTAAGGACTCCAGTATGTCTGTGCTCTTAAACAGTATGAGGGGACTATGAGAGAAAGTTCACTCATTCATGCATTCATTCATTCATTCAACAAATATCTGAGTATGCGCTCTATCCTAGTACTGGATACTGTAGGCAATAACAAGCCAAAACAGATAACCATCCCCATTCTTTTGGAACTTCTAGTCTAGTGGGGGAGACAGATGTTAATCAATAACCATACACAAAAGAAAAAATATAGCTGTTTTAAGTGCTACAAAGAAGCAATATATGCTATTAGGAGGAATTAGTCCTAGGCAGTTTATTGAGCTAAGATCTGAGGGAAGACTAGACATTAGCCAGGGAAGCAGAAGAGGGAGAAGTATTCAGGGAAAGGGAAAAGCTGTGCAAAGGCCCTGTGGTAGAAGGAAACATGTGCTATATGAGGGAATGAAAGAAAGCTATAAGAGGCTGAAATGGTGAAAGCAAAAGGACATATATCACCAGAAAGGTAGGTAGGCTCTAGAGCAGTGGTTTTCAAACTTGAATATACACATCAGAATCACCTGGAGGGGATGTTAAAACATAATCTGCTGGACCTCATCCCCAGAGTTTCAGATTCAGTAGATCTAGGGTAGGACCCAAGATTGTGAATTTCAAAATATACTACTGAGTAATGCTGATGCATCCTGAGCCTACACTTTGAGAACCACTGCCCTAGACTATGTAGACCTGGTGAGCTATGGGGTGCATTTTGGACTCTGTCCCAAGAAGAATGAAAAAAATAATTGAAGAATTCTAAGCAGGGGGGAGACACAGCCCAATTTATATTTTGAGAATAAAAATCCTAGCTGCAGGGTAGAGGAAAGACTGCAGGAAGGGCAGTGTGGTTGCAGACAGACCAGTTAGAGTTTAAGCTGCAAGTTTCAGAAAGAGATGATGGTGGCTTGAACTAAAGTGAAGGCCATGGAGATTGACAGAAGTAGATGGATTCAAGAGAGACTTAGAGGGTGAAATTGAAAAGACCTGGTGATGGGTAAGGGGGTTAAGGCAGAGAATAGTTCCTTGGCCTCTGCTTGAGCAAGTAGACAGACAGTGGTGTTGTTCCATACAGGAGACCCTGGAAGAGGACCAGGAGAGAAGATCACCAGCTCAGTCTTGGACCTGCTGAGTGTGAGGTTCCTTCGAGACATTCAAAAGATGGTAAGTAGGCAGTTGATATATGGGTCTGGAGTTAAGTGGTGAGATCAGGACTAGAGATAAAATTGTGAGTCACCTGAGTGTACGTGCGATATGAAGCCATGTGGGTGGATGAGATCACTAGGCAGAAACGTTAGAATAGGCGGAGGAGAGGGCCTAGGACCGTCAACGTTTAGTGGCTGGGTAAGAGAAGATGAACCTATAAAGGAGAAAAACAAGGAGCATTAGGACAAACAACAGAGAGAATTGTGCCCGACACCGAGGGAAGGGAGGAAACAGTAGGTCATAATATAAGCGCTGCTCAGAAGTCAACTCAGGTGAACACTAAGGAATGTCTTTTGCATTTAGGAACATGGAGGTGACCCTGATGAGAAGTATTTTGGCGAAGGGGGGAGAGGAGAATTTGGGAGGGGGCTACAGCTGAAGTTGGGGCAAGGGGGTCTTTCACTCCAACCTTCATTTAGTATTATTTTCCATCTCCTTCCTTCTCCAGTTGTAGCCCAGACACATTATTCCCCCTCTGCATTCACTGCCAGGTGAATCAGGAGTTCACTCTTTCCTTTTTGCCATCCCATTTACTCTTCCTATCACTCCAATTTGACTTCTGGCACCATTACAATTTTATGAAATGTTATATCTATTTGTTATTTGTTGACTGAACCCACACAGTAGTTGCAAAAATCTACCTACTCTTAATAAGAAAGATCTCATCTCTTATTTTTCATTAAAGATCTCAAGGATATCGGGCCCTAGGTCCTATTCTTATTTCTCGCATTGGCCAGTTACCTTTAGAAAATGGACCATCATGGGACTATTTGCTGACTAGACCAGTGGAAGGTAAAGGCAATGTAAAGTGAAAGATCTCACAAGTCCTTTATTTATGTGAGAAATCTGTCTAAATGTCTATGAAGGGGGAAAATTTTTTTCTTCTGGCCCAAATCACTCAGCAAACTTAGAGTTTGGGATTCAGAGCCTATTAGATTAGGACACAAACCTTAGCTTTGCAACTTTTCAGCTGTGTGACCTTATGTAAGGTCTTCAACCTCTCTGAGACTCATTTTTTATTTATGGTTAAAAAAAAGCATAACCATACCTTAAAATATGGTTGTAAAGGATTAACTGTTCAGCACTGTATCTAACTTGTGTCAAGCAATTACGTTATAATAGTCACTGTATAGTGGCCAAGCAGCCACAGTGGAGAAGGATGAAAAACAACTGTACAAGAAAATATTGTTTTCCAAAAGATATCATTAAATCCTGAATATGTATTTGAATTTTTCTTTACTAGCCCCTTTAAAGAACTTTCAAATCTATTACACTTTTAAATTCATTCACCATGGGTTGTGCCTTCTTCAACCAAATTGTACTCTTGCAAAAAGGAGCTTGTTGAAGTTGCTTTTTTAAAATTAAATACTCCCAAGTTTGTACTGTTTAGCTTCTGTTTTAATAAAAACAAAAAACGAGGTGGGTTATAAAATGAGGTGGGTTATAAAATGAGGTGGGTTTTAAAATAAGGGGGAAATAGATGAATTGAACTGGTTGGTTTTATTTAGGGTTATGAAGATAAAACAAACATAAGGAAGAAAAAAAAAAGCAAAGCATAGCTTAACACAGTTTCCTAGGAGAAAGAAGCGGAAGAGACAATGAAACTGTATATCATTTATTCATTCAACAAATCAGTTCTGAATACTTAGTAAAAGGCCCTGGGCTAGGATCAAAACCAAAAGAAATAGATTTTGTTGTTGATTTTAAACTCTCATCCTGCCAGGTACAGCCTTGACTCATTTAAAGTAGATGGAAAGTCAACAGGTTGGATGCCAAAGAGAATAGAAGAGGTGTGCTTGACGTGTGGATTCTCTGCAATTTGGTACAAGAGAAATGTATAATTACTGCACCATGATTTCCACATCAAGTTTATTGTCTGCCTGTGGCCTAATTAATGGCAACAGAAATGTCATTCAGAAAAATTTCTCCATCTAGTAGCATCGCTAATCAACTTATGAAAATAATAGCAATGATGATGATGATGTGAGCCTTCACCTAGTATATAAAAGCAACATACATGCATTTGCCTGTGTTAGTTCTTTTACCTCAACAAAAACCTCATGAGAGGGAGACTATTATTATATCCATTTCATAGACAAGGAACCCGAAGCTAGGATGGGTCAAGGAATTTGTCCAAGGCCACACAGCGTAAGTGGCAAAACCAAGATCTAAAAGCATGTGCTCTATGATTTAACTCCCATTTTAAAATTAACTTGCTTTTGGCTCCAAAATAAAAAATTTTGGATTTTAGAAATCCTATATCCTTATTTACCCTGACCACTGACTCTGCAAAGGTTATAATAATCCCTACAAATCAAATGTGCCACTACCTTTCTCCCTCTAGTACCCTTTTTCTTTTGAGCTGCTTGGCAGAGCAGCAGGGGTAACCAGTTCAATGTTCAGCCTGGAAAACTAGTCTTCCCCGTCACCTCCTCTCCAAGCAGGGGAGCCCCATCTAGCTGGCCCTCAAGAGCTTTCTGCAAATTAATCACCCTGAATCCTGAAGCTCAGCAAAACTTTCTCAGTCTAACCCGAGAGCAGTAACTATTTCTGGCACCAAAGAATGCTTCCCCTCACCACCATGAGGGCCTCTGAGAATAGCCAAAAGGAAATGGCAGGACTGTGATTAACTGTGAGGTCATCTAGCACTGGTGGCCCAGAGACCTAAGGAAAAAGGATATTCTTTTCTTGGGATAAGATTTTCTAGCCACAAACTTGTTTTATTGCACCCATTGTTTTTTCAAGGACAATGTCCTCTTCCTAAGGAACTTTTTGCCTTTCATGGGTCATTTGTAGTTTTCATTGAGGCACAATCTTGGTTAGCTAAACATCAGATTCCTGTGCTATTTGGGAGACTACTTTTTAAATATGAGATCTAATCATTTCATGCTAAGGGCCTGCATGCTTTGTGAAGTTCTAAAGACCAATAAAACCACAAAGATTCTACTTTCCTTTCAGCATAGGTTGCCATGTCCTTAAACCGAGGGTGTTCTTGGTTTAAACTTGAATAAAGTTTCTGGAGCATTTATTATTTGCCAGCCTCTGTGCCTAGAGGTCATGTATATGCTATTGCTTTTATAATCCTTACAAGAACTCGTGGACATGAGAATTACTATTATTTCCATTTTAGTGATGAGAACATGGTTAAGTAACTTGATTAAAATGTTGACAATTTTTGAAGCTGCTGATGGGTACATGGGGGTTCGTTGAACTATTTTTTCTAATTTTATTTATGTTTAAAATTTTTCATAATACAATGCTGTCATTGCTATTGCTTTTCAGTAACTTCCCCGAAAGCACCTAGCTCACAAGTAGAGCCCTGTGGTTTCAAATCCAAATCTATTAGCCCGTAAAGTCCAAGTTCTTCAACATGACTGTACCGTTGACTATTGCCCAGTTGACGATTTTAGCCAACATCTCCCTGATGCCAAAACTTCCTAGAAAACTAAAACCCAAACCAAAACGAGTCAGTCCATGTGATGTTCTCAGCAGCAGGCAACCGTCCTAAAATGATTCTTGGATCGAAATTCCTGAGCGTATCACATTACAAAAAAGGTGAACATGGCTGAGTGTTTTCTCAGACCAATCAAAGCCACATCCTCACTAGGAATGAGCTTTATTTATTTATTTATTTTACATACCATTTGTGGTCTAAGCAACCTCTTCTTCAAGGGTATTGCAGGCCCAAGAACAGCAAACGTGGCATCTGGCTGCAATCCCAGCGCAAAATGAGCACCACATTTGCTGCTTCCTGGTTATTTATCCCGCCAGACAGAAACCTGTCTCAAATAATGACTGGTGGATCTTTGAGACTGGGTCTACATGATCCTGTTATTAAACGCCTCACAGCAATCCACAGCTCAAGTTTCTGTAACCAATCACTATTGACTTTAAGGCTTCATTCCCTTATTTCTTAAAGTGATATATAAAATATACTTGTTTTCTAAGTGAAAGCAGTCAGTTTATTTTCTCCTGGGAGCATCTTACCAACCCCTGTGATACATGTTCCCATCCTTAGATATTGGGAAACCAGGCTTAGGACTGACCCTGACACCAAATCTCCCATAACAATTACGAACAACTTCTGCCCCAACTATTAGAGACTTTGTCCCCAAGCCTTGGTTTTTTATTATATTTTTGAGGAAACACGAGATTTCTCTCTCTCACCAAAGTTTGATTTAAGTGGACCTCAGACTTGCCTGAGGGAGAGTTTCTGGAGAAGCATGGAGTTCTGGGAAGCGTCAGCCATCTGTCAGGGCGCAGGCATTGCTTAGTTTGTAAAAAGAAAAAAGAGAAACTTCTCTGTAGAGCTTAAGAACATAAACGAGGAAAAAAAAGGCTGTTGGGTTGTGTTCTTTACTTATCATGAAAATGGCTTATTCTGATAATCCTTCTCAGTGGAGACCCCTCTGATGCAATGGTTTTTGAACATGAGGAAAACATTTTGATGCATTGAGGATGCTGATAAGGAAGCCATATGACAATGATCTTCTTGGCCAAATCTGTTATTCCATAAACATCCATATCAGGTATAAATCATTTAAATATTGCAAAGAGTATTTTAAAAGCCTATCTACCTCTTGCTAAAATAAATGACTAAAAATTGATATATTTGAGCCAATGGGTTATCTTGGCATTACGGAGGAAAGATCTAAAATCGAACAAAGATTCACACCACTCCATACCCACCCTAGCCCCCATCACCAGTGAATTAAAGCAGACATGTCCTTGTCATTCTCAGGTTTGATGTCTTAATCCAGGAGTTTTTATACTTATCAAGCCCTATGTCCCCTTTCTATTACAAATATTGGATAACATAACCAACAATTTGGAAAATATTAACATGATGAGCTCACTACAATATAGAGGAGAAATAAAGAAAGTTAATTTATAATAAAATAATACATGTTGTTTTAAAATGTAAGTGCTCAGGCAAGATTACACTAGAGACATGCTGATGTGTGCATTCACGTATATCAAATCATTGTGGATTTTAGAAGAGTTAGCATATTCACAGAATGTCCATTCTTTCACTTTCCGTTTGATAATTTGAAATAAGAACTAAGTATATTCATACATACATGCTTAGACTTAACCATGAATCTGATGGTTACAAACTCAAACTGATGCTCAAACTCAAATTTTTACAAGTGCTGTTGTCATTGGCGATTGGCGATATGATTTTCTGAAATGGTGAACAATGCTTGGTAAAATTGAAGGTAATCGACTATAACCTACCCTCTGTAGTTGCAGTCCTGGGATATATACTAATAAAGCATTATCTAGATGCTTCATATAGATATCTGTATCTGTCTATCATTATGTGTCTATGTTTTACACAAAATAATTATATGCAGGTTTTCAACCCAATGAATGTCCAGCATTACATCTGAAAGTCATCCAAGAATCAAGAAAATTTCCCTCTTTGTGTGTCCATCTCATGCACTGTAGGATGCCTACAATTCCCAGACCTCACCCACTCAATGCCAACAGTATTGCCAATTGTGACAACCTAAATCAGATTTCTGAAAAGCTTCCTGATGGTTGTGCTGCTTTTGAGAACCAATGTCTAATGGAAACATTTAGCTGAAACTCTCCAGTGCTTTCCCACAGAATTTATGCTGTGGTCCCCCAAGGGATGTTCTATTCTCACTTTCTTCCCAGATACACCCTTCATCCCTTACAGAGTTCGGACAAGTCGGTCCCTCACCCTTGACATGGCCTGCCATTAGCCTGCCAGCTGGACAAGATATCTCCTACTTCAGAACCATTACATTAATTATTTCTAGGGTTCATATCAACAACTAATTATCTGCTAACCCGTGCTTATATTTGAAAGTTTCATATGGACATGGCTCATCCTCCCAATTCAACTGGAAACTCCTTGACAGCTGTCTTCTCAGTATTTTCTATTAACATAGTTCTATAGAGGCCCTTGTGGACCAAGGTTGAGTTAAGGAAGCTAAAAGCTTGGGGAAACAGATTTCACACGTTTTGTACATATGAAAATGCAAATATGGAGCAATCCAGACTATCACTCAAACTTCCAAGTCATTATTCCACCTAAATGTTATTCACACCATACAAATTCATACCAACCCCCATTCACAGTGCTCGGTGATCTTGCTCACATCCATCTGGACTATATTTCTATGACACTCAAAAACCAAACCATCCTCCTTTTCTAAAGCAGTATTTCTCAAACCATGGTCTGTATCTACTACCTGTGTCAGAATCAACTAAAGATACTTATTAAAAACCAAACAAAAAGCCAATACTGGATGCTGTCCCCTAGAATCCACACTTTGAGAAACATTGCTCTGTATAAGATACATCCACTCAGTTAAGCTAATTTCTTTACCATAAAACCACTCATCTATGTTTCCTGAATGTGATTAGGACTCTGACATTAAATGGGAAATTCAGTCAATGGGACAGTGTAGCCTCTAAATCCAACTGTATAATCCTACAGACCACAAATCTCATGAAAAGCAGGCAGACCACAAGGAGTGTCATTCTTTTGGTAGTTGCCATTTAGTGATGCTGCCTAATTGATGTCAGGGCTTCAGCATCTGGCATTTGTCCATTAGTCCATCAGTATTTGACTTACGTCATGTATCATTTTGTTAGACAAAATCTGTATTTCATTCCCTGACACAAATATACAGTATACAAATACAATAAATGAATATACTGTATATACATTTGAAAAAAAAGCAAATTCATGCCTAAAGTTGATCAGGAGACAATTTCATGGGGGTAAAAATCACGAATGGGAAATTCCCTGAACTGCATTTCTTCTGCTGGATTTGAAACTCCAGGGGGTTAATGACTATCTATCTTCTTTACTCCTGTCACCTCTTCCCTCTCTTGAGCCTGGCACATATTGGACAATTTATAAGAATGTATCAAACAAATACATCACTCATATAAAGATATATGGACTAGAACACTCAACATGAATGATGGGTGATCATTCATTCATTTGATAAATACTTGTACTTCCTATTGTGTGGATTTAGCTCTGCGAGGCTACTGCCACTGTTCACAAGAAGTTAAGCCTCCTAATAATCCCAACTGCTCCATTAATGGAATATTTAAACTGTCAGGTGTGCTGCATGTTTCACAGACATTACTCATTTAATCCTCACAGAAACCTTGAGGAAACAGGCACTACTATTCCCATTTTGCAGACAAGAAAACCAATGCTTGGAGAAGTGAAGTATGTTTCCCCTTATAAGCAGAAGAGGGAGAATTCCAGCCCAGATTATCTGCCTTCAAAGTTTGTGCTCTTAACCAGCCCACCCTTCTATTCTGAGTTGGAGTGATAGGAGATGTGGGTACAATAAAAGACAATGATCAGAGAGCTGGAGGTCCCAGGGACATACAGGATGAAGTGTCCAGGGGCCACTGGGAACTGTATAAGAGATGCATTCAGAGCCAGCAGTGATGCTAGAAGGTGGCAGTGGAGGGATGGGGTGCACTCTTGAAGGGAGAGTGGCGTGTGCCCAGTAAGAGGAGGCAAGCTGGGGATGGGCGCTGAGGAGACAGCACTGTACCCCCTACGCACACAGGAGTAACTGACTCAGGAGTAAATGACTCAGGAGCTTGTGGGAGATCCAGCTGGAAGCAAGCAACACTGGGGAGCCCACACAGCCGCCCGCACTGATGCCTCATGAGTGTCCTGCAAACAGCTTTCGTGTTCCTCCTGCAAGCCTGTCTCCTTTGTTCTCCAGCTCAGCCAACCAAATCCTGTGAGTCATGCCCTGGCCCCCTCGTATCTGTTCTTAGCCAGTTCTCTGCAGACGCCCGAAAGGAGGGCAGACGAAAGATGAAATTACCTATCTGGCTTTCACAGCAGGCTGAGCCAATTGTGATAATTGATAGGCAAGCCTCTTTCAGGCCCAGTTTAGAGAGTCATCAAAAAGTGAACTACAAGTAGTGTATGTGACCCAACTCTAGCACCATGGGCAGGAACAACTGTAACCAAGGCCATGGCTAGTAGAGGTGGGCTGGGGAACCTGGGGTCCTCATCTCTTCCCTGAGTCTGGGGAGCCATTGATGCCATTTCTTCTCCCTGCCTCCTCCCCAGGAAGAAATGGCCTTCATCCTCCTCTCTCAGACCTGTTTGAGAAACAGTAGGAGACCCTGCACATGTAGCATGGCTGTGTAGGAGTGTGGGCCTCTGTCAGGCTCCGTGTGACAAGCTGAATTACTTGCTCACCAAGAGATGACATTTATCCTCTAGTAAAATCCTCCAAATCATATTTAACATAACATGGAATGTTAAATGCCTGGGGACAAGGCCCCAAACCTACATGCCAGGTTCAGTCCATTTTACTTGGATCCATCTTGTATAATCATGACCACAACAACCCTATGAGCAGGCAACACGATCATCTCCATTTACAGACGAGAGAACCGAGGCACAGCAAGGATAAGTACAACCAGTTCTGCTGCGCTTGTTTGTTCCAACATGATTGATGCATTAGGGAACAATTTGAGCCTAAAGTGAAATCTGTGATTTTCCTGTTTGCTTAATGCTCCGTTCTCACTGCAAGAAATAGTGGGCAAAACTGTACCCAGCTGAACTGGACTGCATGAGAATACACAAAACACATATCCTTAAACATCCACCATCTACCTCAGTTCCCTGTGGGTGTCATGAGCTACCCCATGTACATCTGTTGCTAGAATTTTCCATCCGATTCCAGATAACCTCCTTCCACCACTTCACAATAGCTCACAGACTGCAACCCTTTCCATGCCCACTTTCACAAGCAAATGCCAGGTCTTTTTCAAGGCAGAGTGCCATATTTGTTGTCACACACACACACACACACACACACAGGGTCTCACTCTGTTGCCAGGGCTAGAGTGCAGTGGTGTCAAGTGATCCTCCTGTCCCAGCCTCCCAAAGTGCTAGGATTACAGCCGTGAACCACCATGCTTCACTAAGGTTTTTTATTATTTATTTACTTATTCATTTATTTATTTTGTAGAGATGAAGTCTTGCCATTTCCCAGGCTGGTCTTGAACTTCTGGGCTCAAGCAATCCTCCTGCCGTGGCCTCCCAAAGTGCTAGGATTACAGGTGTGAGCTACCACGCCTGGCCTATTGTCCTATTTCTATATTTCTTAGCTATTTTTCAAGTATAAAATTGTCTATGATTTATTAGTGTTAAATTGAACTAAATTTGTCCTAAAGCTTCCTCTGTATCTTGAGTCCATATGTATCAAATTGCAACCTAACTTACAAGTATATTCTTACAACAAATAGCTAAGTCTTAGCCAATCACAGGCTGCCAATCAATCAGAACATGTTCATATAAGGCAAATGCCTCATCACACCATGCCCAAATAAGGCAGCAAAGGCCAAATTGTAACCAATCAAGCTAGTTCTATATGTCACTTCCTTTTTCTTTCTAGAAATACTGTCTGCCCAGGTTGCTGGGTGGAGCTCTCTGAATCTCTTCTGGTTCTGAGGGCTGCCTGATTCATGAATTGTTTTTTGAGCAAATAAACTCTACTAATTTTAATTTGTCTAGAGTCTTTCTTTTAACATTAGGTTTCTATCTTTTTTTAAAAAGATATATCATTGTCCAGCTTTTGTATGTTGTGACACTAGCCCCTTTTCCCTCGTAAGCTCTGTGGTTTGTATTGCCCAATTTAGCACAGTATAGTGATTTTAGGAAAACATATGTTGTGTTAAAGCATAACTATTTATAACCTACCCAAGGTTACGTGGCTAGGTAGTGGCCCAGCAGGGATTCAAACACAATCTGCTCGAGGACCCAGCCTGGCTTGTCTCCCCCTGTGTCTTCCTACTTGGGTATACATGATGTCTTTTAATCTTCACAGCAGCCTTAAGAGGCTCTTATTGTTCCTGTTTTCTAGTTGAAGACATTGAGATTCAGAGCTAATACCCCAAGAAAAGCTTAAATGAAGTTAACCATACGTGGCCCTATTGCTAACCACACGTGGTAACTCTGAATTTCACATTCAGGTCTGTTTTTCTCTGAAGCACTTATGCAGGCCAGCATTCCAGCAGTCTGTGTAAATGGTAAGAATTTGTGTAAAGGGGAAGTGCCACAGGTCTATGCGAGTCTTCATTGATGGTTCCCCAATTCAGCCCTCCTTGACTGGGTGAAGAATAGGCCCTCATAATTTGGAGCTATTGTCTGAACCATTTATTCATTCCCTTGTTTTTTTTGTTTTGTTGTTTTGTTCATTCTTTCCTTTGTTCGTCAAGCATTAATTGAACAGGTATGATATTCCTAACATTTAGGTCTTACCTGAAGCATCAGTCTAGAGCTGCCTTCCATAACCTGTGCCCCACCAGACCACACAGGAGGTTCCCTTATTAATAGCACACTTTGTTTCTCCTTCCCAATACTTAACCACCAGCAATAGTGGCATGATTATTTGCAAAGAGTTCTTTGATCGTTTTCCCTCATGTGATGTAAGCTCAATGAGAACAGAACATGTCCATCTTACTTTTTTCATGTGTATCCTCAGCGTTCAGTGCCATACCTGACACATAGTAGGTGCTCAATAAATAGTTGACTGTTTTATTAGTATAAATGACTTTGGACTTGGTACTGATATAGAAAGAAGCCCAGAGTGCAGAGAACATCTTCAGCCTAACCAGGCACCTCTTCAACAAATAAAGTTTTAAAGGTTATTGAAATTCTTGAGCTGGAAGGCTACATCTCTGCAGTGTGTGCATAGGATTGTAAAGAAAAAGTAGCTGACAGATGGAAAACTGATCCACAACAGCTTCTATAAACGGACCATGAAATAATCAGGTTCCTTGGTCTTTTATTTGTTTCTGGACGGAGTCCCAGGCAGGGAAGATAACCTTCGCCTCAGAACAATGTGGCGCATCATCTGTAAATGTAATGAGATGATGAATTATTCCGGTGTCATTATGCCCGTGATTTATGGGGAGACATTATCTGCTAAAAAGCCCAGGCTGAAAGAATATTGATTTCACTTTTACTGAGACAGCCATTTAAAACTTTTTAAAGACAGCAAATGATTGTTTAAAAGACCAACTTCAAAAAGACCAGTTTCAAACCATTCGGTGGGGAGGGGCCGGAGGAAGCAGAAATGGTGATGCAGCTCCTTTAAGAGCCAGGTGGGCAAAGCGAGGTCCTCTTGCTCTGTATTCTACTATAACACCTGTTCTTCTCCATTGCAGCAATTGGCAGCACCCACAGGATTTTATACCACATTTTTCTTTAGGACCTTTCTAGGTTCAAAGCTGGATTTTATTTTGTGTGGGAAAATCATTTTCTGTCCTTTTACCCAATGGATGTAGAAATCCAGAAGCAGCGGGTTGATGCTTTTTGGTCATGGTAGCGGTGGGGGTAGGGAATTCTTTCTTCTTTAAATGAAATAACACAACTTCTCAAATCACATACTCTTATGCCAATAAGTAAAGCAGGATTTCCCCAGATGAGGGAGATCATATATGGCAAAGTTTTGAAAAGGAGGAAATGACAATGTGGAACGGGGTGGCAGATTTGGATCTATGCTAGCGAATTGGAAGAAATACTCTCTTTATAGCATCTTATACTCTATAGCTTGGCTTTCTGCCACACAAAAGGATGGATCAAAGTTAATATTTGTTGAGTACTTTCAATGTGCCAGGCACCTTATAACAATATTCATTTAATCCTTTCAACAAATTTTCAGGATAGCAATTATTGTCTTCATTTACGTATAAAGAAACCGAGGACAGTGCCTGAAATCGAACCCAGGACTGTCTTATTTCTAAACCTCTTACTCTTTCCTAGACCCTTCCTGCCTCTCAGTTTGTAAGATCAAGTGTCCTCATCAAGGAAATTTTAGTCTTCAGACCATGTTATTTTAAGTGTGGGGATAGTGACTTTTTTTTTCTCTTTTTGGTCAATTAGGCATAACTTTTATTCCTCATTTCCTCGTAAGGTTGGTCAGTTGATACACACATAATTACCTCTTAGTCACCTCTTGGTCTTATATACTAAACAATTAATTCCTTTTTTTCTGAGTCAGGCTTCTCTGCCATTAAATGAATAACTTGAAACTAAAGAAGATCTTAGAATCTATCTTAGGCACCAGAAATTGGTGATGTATGGGTTCAGTGTAAGCCCAGGTGTGTTTTTTGTTGTCGTAGTTGTTTCTTTGGTTGTTTTCTTTTAGCTAGCATATTCTCTTATGTATATAAATAAACTTACTGAGAGATAATGCATATATGATACACTTCTCCCATTTGCAGCATAAAATTAAATGTCTTTTGGTATAGTCACAAAGTTGTATAATCACTACAATTTTAGAACATTTTAATCACCCCCAAAAGAACCTCTATACCAATGAATAGTCACCCCCCATCTCCCTCAAATGAATCCCCCAACTCTAGGAAATTACTAGTCTAATTTCTGTCTCTATATATTTGCCTCTTCTAGACATTTAACATAAATGGAATCATGCAATGTGTTGTCATTTTTGACTGGCTTCTTTCATTTAATAGAATGTTTTTTTTTTATTTCAGCTTATTATGGGGTACAAATAATAGAATGTTTTTAAGGTTTATCTATGCTAGAGCATGTTACCCTTTCTATTTCTATTAAATGGCCTAATAACATTGTATTGTATGGATGTACCACATTATTTTTGCCCATTCATGAGTTGGTAAACATTTGGGTTTTTCCCACTTTTGGGCCATTATGAATAATGCTGCTGTGAACATTTGCATACAAGTTTTTGTGTGGACATATGTTTGCATTTCTCTGGCACATGCATCTAGAAGTAGAACTGTTGGATCACATAGTAACTCTAAGTTTAAAGTTTCGAGGAACTTCCAGACTATTTTTCAAAGTGGCTTCAAAATTTTTAATTCCCACCTATAGTATATGAGGATTCTGATTTCTCCATATTCTCACCAACATTTGTTATTGTTTGTATTTTTATTACAGCCATCTTAATGGATGTTAAGTGGTATTTTATTACAGTTTTCATCTGCATTTTCATTTTGGCTAAAGATGTTGAACATCCTTGTGTGTGCTTATTGACAATTTGTATTTCTTCTTTGGAGAAATGTCTGTTCACATCTTTACCATTGTTTTCTTGGGTTGTCATTTTATTGTTGAGTTGTAAGAGTTCTATATATAATCTAGGTACAAGTCACTTATCAGATATATGATTTGCAAATATTTTCTCTCATTTTGTGGGTTGCCTATTCACTTTCCTGGTGGTATCCTTTAAACACAAAAGTCTTTAATCATGATGAAGTTCAAGTTATCTATTTTGTCTTTTGTTGCTTGTGGTTTTGCTGTCATATCTATCAATAAGAACCCATTACCTAACAAAGTCACAAAGCTTTACTCCCATACTTTATTCTAAGAGTTTTAGAGTTTTAACTCTGACATCTAGATCTATGACCTGTTTTAAGTTAATTTTTGTGTAGGGTGTGAGGAAAAGGCCCAATTTCACTCTTTTGCATATGGATATCATTTACTTCTCCTGGTGCCCTTGTAGAAAATAACTTGACTATAAATGTGAAGGTTTATTTCTAGACTCCTATTTCAATTTCATTGATCTATATGTTTATGCTTATGCCAGTACCACACTATCTTGATTCCTGACTTTGTAGTAAGTTTTTAAATTAGTAAGTATGATCTCGTCAACATTTTTCTATCTTTTCAAGCTTGTTTTGGCTATTCCGAGTCCCTGGAATTTCCATGTAAATATTAGGACCATCTTGTTAATGTCTGAAAAAAACAACTAGTTTGGAATTTGAAAAGGATTACATTGAACCTGTGGATCAGTCTAGGGAGTATTGACATCTTGACAATATTAAGTCATCCAATCCATGAACATGGGATGCCTTTCCATTTATTTAGGTCATCATTAATTCCTTTCAACAGAGTACTGGTTTTGTACTTCTTTCATTAAATTTATTCCTTAGTATTTTACTCTGTTTGATGGTATTATACATGGAATTAATGTAGTAATGTCATTTTCAGTTTGTTCACCATGTAGAAATACAATTGATTTTTGCATATTGATCTGTGTCCTATAAACTTGCTGAACTCGTTTATTAGTTTTAATAGTTTTTTTATTCTTTAGAGTTGTCTATATACAAGATCATGTCATCTGCAAATACAGATAGTTTTACTTCTTCCTTTTCAAACTAAATGCCTTTTCTTTCTTTTTCTTGCCTAACTTTCTGACTAGAACCTCAAGTCTAATGTTGAGTTAAAGTGACATGAGTGGACATTCTTGTCTTATTCTTGATCTTATGGGGAAAGTGTTCAGTCTTACCTTTAAGTATAATGTTAGCTGTTGAGTTTTTTGTAAATGTCCTTAGTCAAGTTAAGGAAATTTCTTTCCATTCTTAGTTTATTGTTTTTGTCATGAAGGGATTTGAAATTTTGTCAAACAGTTTTTCTGTATCTAATGAAATTATTATGTCTTATTATATCTTGATTTTATTGATATAGTATATTACATTAATTGATTTTTGATATTAAACCAAACTTGCATTCCTGAGTTAAATCCCACATTGTCGTGGTATATACTCCCCTTATATTCCTAGATTCAGGCTGTTAGTATTTTGTTGAAGATTTTGTATCTATATTCATAAGAGATATGGGGGTCTATAATTTTCTTTTCTTGTGATGTCTTTGTCAGGTTTTAGTATCAGGGTAATACTGACCTCATAGATTGAGCCAGTAAATGTTCCCTTATTGTCTATTTTTTGGAACATTTGGTTAAGAATTGATATTAATTCTTTACATTTTGGTAAAATTCATCAGTGAAGCCATCTGGTCCTGGACTATTCTTTGTAAAAACTTTCTGACTTATGAATTCAATCTCTTTACTTGTTATAAATCTAATAAGATTTCCTATTTCTTCTTGAATCAGTTTTTGTAGTTTGTATCTTTCTAGGAATTTGTTCATTTCATCTGGGTTATCTAAGTCGTTGGCATACAGTTGTTCACAAATTCTGTAAAGTTAGTAGTAATATCCCCTCTTTCATTTTATCTTCTCTCTTTTTTCTTGATCAGACTTGCCAACTTTGTTGTTCTTTACTAAGAAGCTTGAGCATGTGCACAATCATCCCGGGATGACAGTGTTTTTTAACGGTGCTCTCTTTGTGTCTTTTCCTGCCCTTTCTGTTAAGCTGTCTGCCTCTGTTGGTATTACACCCAGGTGTTTGGCTCCACTGATTGCTGACTTATCACTCTATTGTTTTTGGCAGTGCCCTAGAGCATAAATTGCTCCACAGTCTCTGCAAGAGTAGGTTTTGAGTCCCATCTTTGAAGTTTCTTCCGACCCAAGTAAGGCTCTTCTTAGCTGTCTCTTTCCCCTGGTTCTCTGATAAACTAGCTGGCCTATGGAGAGCTTTCTTATTGCTGTCAGCCTCCTTACAACCCAAATCTCCATGTTTTTGAGAGTACCCCTAGGCTTGAACTTTCCCCTCATTCTCTTCTAAATAAAATGAGTTCTTTTGGGGAGAGCTTCAAAACTCTCTGTTTTTATGGCCTGACTATCTCCCTTGGCAAAACATCTGCACCATTTCTCTACAGTGGGGTTGGGGACAGTGGCTGACTTCTCTTGAGTGACATCACTGTTTTATGAGCAGGGTACTGGGCAGGGGCAGTAGCATCTGGTCTTCTTGACTAGACCCTGCTGGCATGAAACCACTACCTACGAGTGATCTGGGCCAGTGTGATCTGGGCCCCAGTATTTCCAGCCTGCTGTAGTTGGAGTAGAGCCTCTGCCCTATGATGGGGGGCTGAGTACAGAAAAAGAGGCCCCCCCACCCCCGACCTTTTGGCCACACCTGTCCAGAATTTAACCTCTGCAACACGGAGCTTAGGGGGATCAGAGATGCTGGAAGCCTGGCCCTCCTGGGGAGATACTGTAGCCTTTGACCGGGAGCTTAAAGAGGAGGGCACCCTATCTTCTTTGCTGTTTGGGGTGGAGTTTCTGTCACAGTGAACTGTGGATATGGAGGATGGAGAGAGTGGTCATGGCTCAAATGCTACAGTTGCTCACTAATCTTAACAAGATTTAGTAGATTTTTTAAAAAATGTTTCTTCATCTGCTTTATGCCATTAAGACAACTTCCAGAGACTTTAATTCTTTATTAAATAATTTTTTATCAGTTATGGTTGTTCTACTGGAGAGGTGATGTTCAGAGCTCCTCACACTGTTATTTCGGAAGCATAGTCTAAGTTTAATTTCAAATGCCTTTAGGCACAGCATGTACTATCCAATTGACCACTTGCCCTACTACTCCCTATTATCTTATGACAGGCTGCTTCTTGTATTCTTTTCTAAAATCCTTTCTAAAATAGCCATGTACCACTTACCTCTATACTCAGACCCTGACTTATTTCTTCCAAGACATATACCACTATTTCACATTTTATTATATATTTATAGCTTTGTTTTTTGTCTTCCTTTTCTAGAATATGAGCTACTTGAGAGAAGGAATTTTGTCTGTATTTTTCACCAATATATACCCAGAATCTAAAACAGTACCTGACACTTTTTAGATGCTCAGTAAATATATGTTGAATGCATTTTTTAATTTATTTTGTTTTCTTAATTTTATTTTAGAAACGGTGTCTCACTCTGTCACTCAGGCTGGAGTGCAGTGGTGTGATCAAAGCTCACTGCAACCTCAAACTCCTGGGCTCAAGTGATCCTCCTGCCTCAGCCTCCTTAGTAGCTGGAACTGCAGGCATGCACCACCATACCTGGCTAAGTTTTTTATTTTTATTTTTTGTAGAGATGGGGTCTTGCTATGTTGCTCAGGCTGGTCTCAAACTCCTGGCCTCAAGGGACCCTCCTACCTTAGCCTCCCAAAGTGCTGGGATTATAGGCGTGAGGCACCTCACCTGGCCTGTTGAATGTATTTTGATTACTATCTCTCCATCTGTGGCAGACATGATTAGTTGTTTCCCAATATCATTCTCTTCCTCTTTAGGAGTTACTAATGGCATCCAGCAAAAATAATGTAGCCATGGGAGCAAATTTTGACCAATGAGTTAAAATGGAAGTATTGTATGGAACATCTAGTGAGACTCTGCATAGTTTCCTATGGCTGCTGTAACAGATTACCACAGACCCCATGGTTTTCAAACAACCAACATTTGTTCTCTTATAGATCTAGAGTTCAGAAGTCTAAAATCAGTTTCCCTGGGTAGAAATCAAAATATCAGCAGGGACATAACCCCTAGAGAGACTCTAGAATCCATTTCCTCGCTGGTTCCAGTTTCTAGAGCTGCATTACTTGTCCCCTTTCTCTATTTTCAAAGTCAGCAGTGTAGTAACTTACTTCAATCATCTTGTTCCCTTCTGTCTCTGCTATAGTAAATTCTCCATCTGTCTCCCTCTTACAAGGGCATTTGTGGTTACGTGATGCTTACCTATGTATTAATAATTAAGGATAGTCTCTCCATTTTAAGATTCTGAATTTAATCACCCTGCAAAGTCCCTTTTGCCATAAGATGACATTCACAGGTATTAAAGATTAGGACATGGATGTCTTGAGGGACCATTAGCCAGCCTCCCACAGCCTCCTGCTGGCCAGACTCAGCATGTAATGGCTGGAACTCCAGCAGCCACTTGGACCATGAGGATGAGGGCCACAGCCTAGGCATGGCTTGGGAGAAACTAGGAGAAATACGGAACCTTGATAAATTTTTGGGCATTCCCACAACAACTCTGGGGGGAAGGGCACTGTCATTTTATTTAAGTACTAAAATGTGGTAGAAGTTAGGTTGTTCCATTCCAAGCCTAGTCCTCAAGAAGCCTTGTAACTTCTGCTTTCTCTACCCTGACACTGATATGGGAACACATCTAATATAGTCGTTGAAAGATGAAAGACATGTGATCTAGTCACTGCATTGCCCCAAGGCCAAAGCTTGACAACCACCGAATATGTGAGTGAGGCTGTCCTAGAGCAGCCAACCCCCGCCAATCTTCCAGCTGATCAAGCCTAGCCAAGATCAGCCAAACCTGGCTCTGATCAGCAGAACTGCCTGGGTGACCCACAGACCCTTAAAGAAGAACAAATGATTATTGTTCTAAGCCTCTGAGTTTTGGGTAGTTTGTTACACTATAATAGCTTATTGATAAAGCTGCCAAAAGAATAGCAAGAAAATGTGTTACAAATATAAAATATAAATAGTCTAAGGATTATATGCAATTTTGAATTATCTTTACTTTTTAATTCATCTAAATGTGATATGCAAAAACTAGTGGTATGCAAGATAATTTTAAAATAACTGAATAAACCTTTCAAAAAATTTAATGCCTATGTATTTAGAGTAATGTACATTACCTCGCTTTCTATTAACTATAGTCACATGAAGTTTTTGCCCTAAATAAACTTTTTAAAGCAATAAGTGTCCCACTTAGAAATATTAAGTAAATGGTACAGGTGGTGAGTGGAAATTGTAAAATCTGTGAAGTTGGGAAATGAACGCCTAAGGTTTGGGAAAGGTGGTGGGAAGGCAGGTGACCTGAACTTGGCTGTTCGGGTCACCTGCCTTAACCCTGTACCTAGGTGCCTTCCTTAAGCATTTGGCAATTCTTGGAGAATATTAGCCTGAAGGAATTTATGTTCCAAGTCTAGGCCCACAAAACTATCATGAGGCATGTTGATGGGAGGAAGAAAACAATTTTGTCAGATAAATTCAGTTTTGCAGGCCCAGCCTGTATGTGTGTGTATGCAGACATGCATTACTTAGTGTTTGCACAGGGTCTTATCTCAGGATCTCATTACCCTTCACAGGCTTAATTAAACCCCACAATACCCCTGATGAAACAGCTATTATTTTAGATGGGTAAATTGAGACACTCTTCATCAAGGCTCCTCAAACTGATGAGGCAATCTGCCTAAGGACAAACGGGAAATGATTATCCAAGCTGTGAACGGAAGCTGCTAGTCTTTCTCTTTGGTTCCGACTCTATCCACCTTCCCGCAGAGCCTGAGGGAGGAGAAAATTACCTGCTTTTAACCGTTCTCAGAGTAGTATGAGATTGTCTTTCTCCCCTCCCTGCTCCGACTTTATTCATATTAAAGGAGGGAAAAACAGCTTGCTTGCCTTTCTTTTCTTTTTTCTTTTTGATCACAGATAAATAAGTGCCTTGTTCTTTCCACAGAATATATCCCAAACAAAGGCTTTTTCAGAAGTGTTTTGCAATGATCTACCTGTTGCATTGAGGCAGACACCAAGAATCTCTGCTTTTAGGGAGCATTTTAATCTCTTATCTTAGAAAGCTTTGTCAGTGTAAATAGGCTTAATGCTGTGTGTTTTCCTTGCCAGGGGTAATGATCCGTGGCCAAGCATAATCTGGCTCATTCAGACTTCCTGGAACCATGGGTTCAAATCCTGCCAGGTTAGCTTGGGCCTTTATCTTTCCCAATTAGATAAATGAAGCAGAAGACAGTTTACCATGTTGGACTTCTTGGCTGAGACTTTGGAAACCAAGGGTCTAATTTAAAAGTCTTAGTTCTTTGAGAAAAGTTGTTGAGTTTACCTTGGCTCACTAGATCAAAGCTAAATCCTGCTAGTTAAGCATCTCTGTAAAAGGGCTAATAATATTTTCTTTCGGAAGAGTTTGCCAGAGTTTTTTTAAAAATAGCTGCTGTACGTGAATGTTGTCTAGATGATCAGATTAGTTTTCTTGCATTGTTCACGTTGCACTGAAATGTACACACACGCTCTAATTATTCTCAATGCACATTATTTATTTACTTATACCTTTTGTTAGATATTCACACGGACCTAGAACCATTGACTCGTGGAGGCTCATAAGAAAAGGTCAGTAGGAGCCAGTGGACCCGTTAGGAGGAGTATGCACCAGCTTTGGCTATGTCTGTTCACATCACTTTCACTGACTTTGCAGAAGTCTCTCAACGAAGCTGTACTTAAGCTGAGGTTGATAATCACTGCCCACCCTACACAACAACTGTGAACAGACTGTATAAAAAAGGGTTTTGTGAACCCTATGGAGAGTGATGAAGCTATAAAGTGTTATTTATTTATGTAATGATTCTTAGGACAGTCATTACTTACATGTTAATGTCTGCTATCAAAGTCACTCTGAAAAAAAAAATCTGTGTACTCCTAAATAATGCAAACTCTTCCCACTGCATTTGATTCAGCATACTCCTTGGTTGCAAGTAACAGAAACTTCATCTTAAACTGTTTTAAAAAGAAAGAGAGAATTGGTTAGCTTGTTGAAGGGCCAAACTCAGTGGTCAAGATGATGAGGCAATTTTTACTAATTTTGCTATGTTGTGTTCATAACATTGTAGTTTTTTTTCTTAAATCCCTTACCTGTTGGATATAACAATCTATTGTATTTACGGGGGAAATTCAATAATGTTTGAGATTTGCTTTATAATACTCCAGCAAGAAACAAAAAGAGGGAAGAGACTTTGGGGACAAGGAGGAATATATTGATAAAATGTTGATTAAGTGCTAAACTTGCATGACGGGCACAAGGCAGAGTAGCTCTCTACTTAGATGTGTATTTGCAAGTATTCATAACAGTAAGTTAAAATACAATAAAATATTCCTAAATGCCATCACCAGGCATCAGTCACCACTGTTCCATCCTCAGGTCTGTCTTCCTCACTTGGCTCTGTCCTTGCTGAGGCGAGCTCTCTCCTTGGGTAGTGAACTTGGGATGCTTGGGCTGACACTGTCCTTACAACTAAATATCCTTGAGAAAAGACAATATTGTTTGTCCCACTGGCTCCAGCAAAATTCCCAGAAGGATCTAATTGGGCTGACTTGGGCCATGGCCCATCTTTGAACTAATCACTGTGGCCAAGGGACAGAGGTGTTGTGGTTGTGTTGTCCTTGAGAATGTTTATAGCCCAGTGGTCCCATTGGGCTGGATGACTGAATTCAAATTCCACTTCTGTTGCTTACCATCACTCTGACCAGGGCAAGTTCTCTAACTTATCTAGGCCTCTTTCTTATTTGTAAAATGAGGATAATAAAAGTACCTATCACATGGTGTCACTGTAAGGATTAAATGAATTAGTATGCATTAAGTGACCAGAACACTACCTGGAATGTAGTGAGTCCTCAATAAATATTAAATAAACAAACAATAATCTATATCACCTGCCAATCCCTGGTCAAGGTAAAGCCTTTGCTGTGGAACCACATGGGATGAGCTTCCATGAGTAAAAGGAAGACTCATATCTAAGAGATGAGGATGGAAGGAAGCTGCTGGTCAGGTAGAAACTCTATGAGCTGTAGGCTGCTATTCCCACCATCATGTGCACATGCTTCATTGGTGTAGCAAGTCTTTTTTATTCATAGAGAATTCAAAGATAAACTTCATTCTAATACTGATGGGATGACCTCAAATTCCCAGTTAGAAGGGTATAAACTAATGTCAGTTTCCTCCATGCCATCTAAAACTCTCCTCCCAGGAGCAAGCATTCATTTACATGCATTAGTCTTATGTATTATGAAAGCGGGCTTGTTAGAACTTTAACTTAACATCCTACTGGCTACTCAATCCTCGACAAAGTGAATCTTCAAGTCTTCTGAAAGTCCCCTTAATTCATATATTTCATTAATTCTGATAGTTTCACACCATCTTCTGCAGAGAAACCCATCCCAGGTTGTAAGCAATTGGAGGATGAAGACAGCCTTATATAATACATCTTTTTGTCTTTAGCATGTCTTATACAAGGTATTAATTTATCCAAGAATTATTAATCAGCTCTATGCCTGGCCCTGGGTGTACCATGGTGAATGAGAGAGAGGCAGCTTATGCATGATACATTTAGTAGACAAAAGGACAATATTTAAAAGTACTAAAAGTATTGTAGGGTGACTGTTAGGCTAGAAGAATTCCAGAGAGATGTGAGGGTATCTGTCTTAGTCTAGGAGTCAGCAGTACTCTTCTGTGGAAAGATGATTTAGTAGAAATTTGAAGGAACAGGCCTGGAGAAATGGTTGCAGAAGACTCACTCCAGGCAGAAGGAATGCATGTGTTTAGGAATACATGAGAAAGAGGCTGGAGACTGGGAAAAACTGGAAACGTCTCATAATGTACAATGTGGGAAGGAGAATGGCCAAAAATATTTTATAATGTTCCTCTGAACAAACAAGTATTTTACCAGGTCAGTTATGAAATAGTACTTGGATAAAGTTCAAGGAATAAGGGGCCCTGTCAGTTTCCACCTAGCCGGGGGCAGTTCAAGAATAACCCAGATGTTCTGGCCATGTGCCTCTCAGATCCCCCACTTCGTGGAGGACAGATTTCATTGGTCATAGCTTCTGAGCTACCTACCAGCACATTTGCACTAAGATCATTCTTCCCATTGGGTCCCAGCCAATGACTGGGACAGTGTGCGTAATCAGGCCGACATTTCCTGGGAGAACAGAGCTCTTCTCATGGGCAGCTTTGGCTGGTGAGGTCCCCTTCAGCCTTGCTGAAGAGCACTGCAGTCTCAACTCTTCCCACCCAGCCTTCCTTCCTTCCCTCTCTCTTCTCACAGGGTCAGACCTGCATGCAGTTCCGTGGCTTGTACCACCTCCTCTGGGTCCTCCCCATTTTTCTGCACAGGCATTTCCTCCAATAAAATGCTTATACATGTAATCCCGTCACAGTGTCTGCCTCTTGGGGGACCCAAACTAACCAACTCCAGACAACCATATATGTCTCCTATCCTGTACAGGGAGATGGCACTGTTCTAAATAAGTTTTCCTATTTAGCCAGTTAGGCATATACATGGCAGCCCAAATAATATTTAATGAAGGTTTTTTTTCTTAAGGTAGATGGAATAATCATGGGATGGGTGGTAGAGTGTAATCAAAGAAATTGCAAGAGAGAGAAAGAGAGAGATGAAAGTGGAAGGGAGTAACTGAGAGGGAGGCAGGACAGGGGAAAAGAAGAGGGGAGAAATTAAAAAGGAAAGAAGTTTGGTGGAGGAGGGAAAGGAAAAATATAATGCCCTCATTAATTCTGTTGGAATGACAATCTCTTGTCTTTGGAAAGCCCAGCCTTTTCTTTAAGAACAAGCTTCCATCACTATAATAACAGGGAACTCACACAATCACTGAAGTCCAGGGCAGAGAGAGCAACTCTTTTAGCAAAATGATATATAGAAAACAAGCCCAAGATACCATATAGATTTATAAAGCCAGAGTCTAACCTTTGGAATTCAAAATATCTGATATTTTGCAGATACTTCTTTGGAAGCCAAGTCTCATGGGAACCTCTTCCTCTACTTTTCCTCACAGAACCCAGATATCCCTCTGCAAAGATTCAGAAGCAGAATGAGAGGGATTTGGCAATGATGACAATTTATGCCTGATATCAGCCCCAAGAAGAGGTTTGAGCTTTAGGGAGGTGGGTGTGGAGATCTTAAATCTGCACTGTCCGATAGGACAGCCTCTGGCCACATGTGGCTATTTGCATTTAAGTTTAAATTGATTATAATGAAATAAAATTTAGACATCAGTTTCACTGGCACACTGGCCACATTTCAAGTATGTAATAGCCACATGTAGCTAAGTGCTCCTATATCGGAGAGCACACACAGAAAATATTTTCATCGTCACAGCAAGTTCCATGGGACAAAGCTGCATTTAGTGGACAACATCGCAGAGGGAAAGGATGAGTGAGGGTCCAGGGAAATCTTTCTCTCTGACAAATGAAGGGCTTGTTCTGTGCTTGGTCTCCAGGCCACGAGCAAAGACCATGGACAGGTGAAATAGATCTCGGGGGGATGGGGAGTGGGGGAGGGGATGGGTGTATACCTACATGATGAGTGCGATGTGCACTGTCTGGGGAATGGACACGCTTGAAGCTCAGACTTGGGGGGGGCGGATGGCGGGGGTCATGGGCAATATATATAACCTGAACTTTTGTATCCCCATGATAAGCTGTAAGAAAAAAAAAAAGAAATCCCTTCCCACATATCTAACTTGCCCTGAGTTCTCTGTGGATTGGGTCATATAAGTTGAACCTTAAATTCAAATGTATTAAGTATTCTTAGGCATTCCATGTATATGCTAACAAAGAAAAAAATATTTAACTGTGCCATGGTTCCTTTTAGAACAGGGTTTCTTGACCTCAGCACTATGGACATTTGGGGCCAGACCATTCTTTGCTGTGGGACTGTCCTGTGCATTGCAGGGTGTTTAGCAGCGTCCTTGTGTCCCCCGAATCCACCCATTGCAACAACTGAAAATGTCTTCAGACATTGCACAGTGTCTGCTAGAGGGGAAAAAAATTACCCCTGGCTGAGAACCACTCATCTAGAATATGATATATGGTGTCTATAACATGTGAATATGATCTTGGGCCTGGTCAGAAAGGTAAGTGCCACCTCCTGACCTGAGACGTAACCAAGCAGTGGCCTGTGGCTGACCTAGCAAAATAACACGTTGTTCAGAGGAAGCTCATAAAATAGTTTTGGCCTGGGGATAAGCTAACCTCATAATAGGTACTTGAAGAGAGAAACCACCCCAAAATGCATGATGTGTACCATGACTGGGATTGACGGAACGGGGGCGAAGAAGTCATCTAATTTGCTATGTCTACAGATATGTAAGTAACCCAAATGTGTGTTGCTTTTTTTGGTATCAAAGGATAATTCTAGAATAAGATTCATTGTCACAGTCATTTTTAAAAACATCCACACTGTCAAAAGTCTAAATAACTACATTTTTCAACCTCCTCTAAAAATGGAAGGCACTAAATAATACAACACTGTGTTTTAACCTGAAGATTTTTATGCTCAGTTCCAACTCAAAAATATATCTGCTGACATCCATGCTTCATAAATAATTCCTGTGTGATAATTATGTACCTTGAGCAGAATTACGAATGCATTTGTCTCGAACACTTAATATATTCAATGGGAAGTGTCTTGGGAATTTTCGATTCTGTCACTGCCAAGAGAAAGAAGTATTAACCATTCAGAATAAGATACTCACATTTGATTTTGTGCATAAAGAAAATCAAAACTAAGACTTTTAGACTTAAGTAGACTTTTTTTTTCCAGAGCCTGTAATAGTCACTACTGTAATCGTCTTCCTTCCATAAAATACTGTAGATTCCTAAAGGATAGGAACTCTATGCTATAGGAACAGCACCTCTGTTAGGGTCCTGCACATATTAGGCATTTAATAAAATTTTTGTTCATGAACACACTGACTCAGAACTAACTCTTTGAGTGTATTGCTGTGCACCTTGGACCAGGACATAAGTCTCTTGATTCTCAGCCTGTTTTGTTTTTTAACATAAGCAATATAGGAGGAATTATGCTTAAGAGGCTGGGCTACTTTGTATTTAAGGGACCAAGTCTGTTTTTAGACTCTTTGCTCCTTCTGTTGGTTATGTGCTAGGTGACTTTGCTAGATCCCTAATTTTTCCAAGGTTCAATTTTCCCCCCAATATATTGAGACTGATTAATAATGTCACATTATTTTGAGGTCTAAATGAGAAAATCTACACACGGCTTTTGACACACTGCCTGGCACACAGAAAGTGCTTTCTAAATGCTAGCTATTTTTTTTTACAACTTAATTCTTCAACAGATCCCAAGAGATTTTTCATTCTTTTTAAAAAATAATGGTCACATTTTTTTAAACTGTCATTTTTTCTTCCCTTTGAAGTCAATTTTCTCAATGTTAGCTTGAGAATTACCATGCATTTTGGGAGCTGAGAAACAATCTTTTCTAAATATTTATATGTTATTTAGAAACAATTACAGTGGCAACAACAGGCTGCTTTCTTAGTAACAGTCTCTTTGTTCCCTTTTGAAAAACAAAATAAAAGCAACCCATGACAAATATGTGCTGATATTTAAGAAGAGGTGTGTAAATGGTACAGGCTTGGTGAGTGCAGAAACTTAATAATCTCTTTTAGGTCTTGAATTTATGTTGCATTGAATTTATAGATCAATTTGAGGGGGATTGATATAGGTATGATACTAAGTCTTGTCATTTAAAATGTGATTTCTCATTTACTTAGGATTTTTTTAATATCTTTTAATAATTTTAGAATTATTTTCTCCTTAAAGGTCTTTCACATTTTTTCTTAGATTTGCTTCTAGGGACTGTACAGTTATTATTATTAATATTATACAGTAATATTATTATTGTTAAGGGTTCTAATTAGTTAAAGCAAGAATGGTATTGCTCTTGTATAAAACTTACGGAACTCTCTAATTACTGGTAAATAGTTTGCAGATTCTCTGGGATTTCCAAAGTTGATAATCATACATACAAATAAATAATTTTGTATCTCATCTTATTTTTTATATATTTTCTTTTTATCTTATTTAGTTGACAACAATGTCGGTTTAATAGTAAATGCAAATAATGTCCAAGGGCAGTATGTATATTTTTCCTGATTTTAAAAGGAATGCTTCTAATGTTTAACCATTAACTATTATGTTTCCTGTAGATTTTTCATTTATTAAAAATGTTTATTTTTTCTAGTACAAGTAAGCTCCGTCACACCATTCTATGCCTCCTTTATTAAAAATTTTAAAAATAATAATAAAGCTTAGCTATCTGAGGACTTGCATGCAAACTTTTAAGAAATGAACAGAGTTTTAGTTTAATAGTAGAAAAAAAAGAAAAAATTAGCGAAAGTTGAAGAGTTAGAAATGGCTACCTTAAATGAGAAGAGAATATTTTGTTTCTGTTGCTTTTTTAAAAGATTAGCCTGGACCAGCGGTGGAGAATCTGCAACCTTAAGGGCACATATGGCCTTCTAGGTTTTCAAGTGTGGCCTTTTGACTGAATCCAAATTTTACAGAACAAATCCTTTTATTTTTATTGATACTTTTTTGGTCTTTTATATTTATATTTTTAAAATGAACTTATTTAAAATACTAAAGAATAAAATAAGTTTCAACAAAATAATCCTCCCAGATTGACTGGCACAGTTAGAACATTAGTAAGCCATAAGGGCTAAATTGATTGCTGCTACACTCATGATTTAGTTCTAACTTCCCCAGCCTGACTAGTGCCACCACTGCACAAGGCTGGTTGGCGAGAGTTTGTGGGGGTCAAATACACCAGTCTGTTATCAGTTTTTGACAGAGGTGCACTCACTGTGTTTCTGTTCAAAGTGGAATGTGTAAATAGTTGCACAGCTTGACAGTATTTTTTAATTCTTTCTGCTTAACAGCCCATCATGTCAAAGAAAACCAAGAGAACACTAAAGAAAGAAAACAGATTTTTTAATGAGGATTGGGAATTGCAATATTATCTTGTTTCTGCTAAAGATAAGACAATTTGCTTGCTTTGTGATACTGCAATATCGACATTAAAGAAATTCAATGCTCATCAGCATTGTAACACTCATAAGAACCACATATATTTTAAATTAGAGGGAGAGGTGCAAAAGGTTGTACTGCAGAAATTAAAAGATGACAAGCAAAGGCAATTCTTTCAAGCAGCAATAAGACCTGGAAATAATGCCACTGAAGCAACTTATAAAGTAACTTATATACTCAGGAAAAAAAGGGAAGCCATTCAGTGATGTAGAAATTGTGAAAGAATGCATTGTTGAAGTTGTAGAATGCTTAGACCCTGATAACATTTCAAAGTACAAACAACTGCCTCTTTCAAGGTGAACCATACTGATCAACAACATGAATGGACCTTCAACTTAATAGAACAACTTCATGCAATACTTCAAAAGGAAAATATTGAATATATATTATTCAATCACTTTGGATAAATCAACTGATACTACTGACTTGACACAAGTTTTATACTTCATCCGGATCATAACAGAAGATTTTCTTTGCTACTAAGAATTACTCACTTTGGGCACTCTTGCAAACAGAACACGGGAAATAGATATCTTCAACAACTTCCAAGATAAATGTCATGAAGTTGGACTGAATTTGGTAAATTCAA
Organism: Varecia variegata; assembly: GCA_028533085.1. NCBI lineage: Eukaryota > Metazoa > Chordata > Mammalia > Primates > Lemuridae > Varecia > Varecia variegata. Next base: position 152,559,546 of record CM052436.1, on the reverse strand, counting down.
TGAGTATAGGTACAGATGGTGCACCTTCCATGACAGGAAAACATGAAGGGTTTATTGCTCAGATAAAAAAAGTATTAACAGATCCAGATGGTCTCATTTATTTCCATTGTATCTTGCCTCAGCAAAATTTCTGTGCTAAAGCTACTATTTTAAGTGACACTTTGCAACAAGTTTATGGCTATATTAGGGCAAATGCAACATCACATCATCAGTTTCAGAACATGCTAAAGTTGAATGATGAGGTACAGTACAGGATTTGCCATATCATTCTAAATTGTGTTGGCTACCACAGGGACAGGTGTTTTGTCTCTTTGAAAACAGATAGCTGAATTTCATGAAGAACAGAATCAACAATGTGGATTATTGAAAGAAGATTTCTATAGGAATGCATTTCTATGTGATATCATGTCAAATCAAAACAACTTAAATATTTCCTTGCAAGGTAAAACTAAGTCTATATATGATAGGTGTCAAAAAAATCCAAGCATTTTGTAAAAAGCTATCTTTTTCAAAACACTTCTTCAAAAGGAATTTTGGATGAACATTTTCCCCAGTTAGCAAAGGTCATTGATGAGCAGGATGATATATGTGAATCATTTGAAAAACACACAGCTGTAATAGACCTATTAATTGGAGAATACAATGAAAGTTTCACTGACTTTGAGAATCATGACATCACACTCAAATTAGCATTTCAGCCTCAGCTAGTTGATATCACCAAGGCACCTAAAGAACTACAGATGGAATTGATTAAGCTCTCAGTAGATGATATTTTAAAGTCATTGTTTGATGCTAAGAAAGATTCAGTTGAAATATGGAAAAATGCAGTAGAACACTCATGCCTTCAGCCACATGCCCGAAAAATGCTTTCTTGCTTTTCAACCACTTATTGCTGTGAATCTATATTCTCCTACCTAACCCAAATCAAGATGCCCTTAAGGTCACAAATGACTGATACCCATCTAGAAGATCAACTGAAACTACAGACCTCCATGCTGCAACCAATTATCAAATGCTTTCCAACAAAAAGCAGACAAAACAAAGTCATTAAAAGGTTAGTTTACTTTAAAATTAACAAAGTTTTCGGTTTTTGAAATTATTAAGTACACAGTAGTTAGATTTTTATAAAATAATATACATTTTTAAGTATATCTAATTGAAGTTTCTTGAATGTGGCCTTATTTGATTACAGCTAAATTAATGTGGCCTTCCAACATGAAAAGTTTCCCCACCCCTGGCCTGGACTAATTGCTTCTCATGCGGTCATTCCGGGGTGATGGGGAATGGTCCCATGTTATACTGTTTTGATACTTTCAGTATTGTGAGGCCACAAAGTATCCTAAAACATGGCAACATAAAATGAATTTTTGGCTTGGAGTGGCTGCTTTCCTTGCTTTCTGTTTCTACTTGAAGCATGGCATTATCCACTAGAAATCAGTAAATAATTCTGCTTTTCAAAAAAAAAAATGTATGATATTTAATAAGTGATTCTCCATGACTTCTCTTCGCAATTGACCATGACTGCCTTACTGTTTCCTAAGTATGGGCCATGCCCACGTCTGCTCTCATAGCTCCTGTCTACCAGGCCCCAGAGTGCTGCAGCCTGACCTACCTGTTGTGACTTTAGTTCCTTTCTGTCATTCGGCCTCAAATGGACCCTTAGGGCTTCCTAGATAGTCCTTGATTTATCACTTTCTTATTTCCTACCAAATGTTCAGCCTTGCCATTCCAGGCATTCTTCTCTTCTGGAACCCCCAACACCCCTTTACCCTTGAGCCTTAAAGTCTGACTTCATGAAGACAGTGGCAAGCAGCCTTGTCCCCAGGTCAACTTTGTCTACTCTTGTCGGAGGAGGGGCATTCCTTCTCCTTGATGCTAGAGTTAAGGGTAAAATGAACCTCTATACTGAGCCCTAGGAAGAATGAATTACTCAGAAATCCTTCAAATAAAGAATTGCTTCAAGGCAGACTAGACCTTCTGGGACCACTTACCAGAAAAGGAAATCCTTCTGTTACCACTTGCCAAGACGTTGGCTGGGGTTGAGGGGCAAAGTGAGATATTGATGAGCTGTTCCATTTGCCACTGAGCTGCCTCCTCTCAGTTTACAGCATATCAGGTAGTGTCCTAGAAGGCTCGTCTCTCTTTGAAAAAGAAACTTCTGATGTAATGTTTGCTTATGACATTTTTAATATAGAAAAGTATGAAAAAGATTAAAATCAATAATGATAGGTAATATTTATAGGTTTATTGAACACCTACTATATGCCAGGTTCTGTGCTAAGCACTTTATAGGCATTATCTTATTCTATCTTCGCCACAAGCCAGAAAATATAGCTATTAATATTGGTGTACCTCCCTCCAGTCTTTTTTTTATAAATATATTTTGTTAGGACAGCTTTAAATTTACAGAAAGTTGAGAAGATTGAACAGAGATTTCCCATATTATTACCAGGTTCCCCAATTATTGCCGTCTTACCCTAGTATGAAATATTTGTTACAATTAATGAATCAATATTGATACATTGTTAAGTGTGACCCATATATTATTTAGACTTCCTTGGTTTTCACCAATGTTCTTTTTCTGTTCTGGGACACTATCTGGGACCCTACATTACATTTCATCATCCTGTCTCTTTAGGCTCCTCTTAGCCATGAGTTTCTCAGACTTTCCTTGTTTTTAGTAACCTTCACAGTGAGAGGAGTGGTGGTCAGATGTAGTGTAGGATACCACTTGAATGGAGTTTGCTGAGGTTTTTCTCATAAGACTGGGGTAAGAAATTTTTTTTAAATTACAATCAATTGGAGTTGAATTGTATGAATTCCTTTTTTGCCAATGAGACAGTCATACAGTCTTTCTCTTTAATTTGCTTTTGCAATTGAAGTACATTCCCAGATTCCAAATGTGACATTGCCTGGAGTCCTGAGATAAAACAACTTCATCACAATGTATTTTTTAAACCAGGCCTATAATTTTCCTTTCTGCTCTCATCCTCGTCCAATTTTGTTATTGTCTTCAGTCATGTTTCCTGGGAAGCAAACGCTGGGGCAGAGATTTATGTGTAGGAAGTTTGGTGGTGGTGGTGGGGTATTCTCAGGATCAATCCCACTAAGGGCACAGGCAGGGGGCTTGCAGGCATAGCCCAGGCCTCACATTGATCCAAGGGGGGTGGGCCCTTGTGCCATTGTGTCTACCAATCATTGGCAGTGGGCTCTCCCCGGAAAAGAACACCATCTTGGGCAAGGCAGGCAGGAGGCATTCCTGGAAAGAGATGTGGCCGTGAGTGGCCAGCAGCCACCACTCCCAGCAGCCAGGGGAATGCTGGCCTTGTCCCTCCCTGCAGGAGGATCTAGGCAGTTTGCCACAGCATCCACTGCAGGAACCCAGAATATAGTTTCCTCAAAACAGGAATTGGGGAGGTTTTCCTTCTGTAGAGTCTTAAACGGTTTATAGAAGGTAGAAGTGATCTGTTCTGTTGATCATGTGATAAAATTCAACTTAAAAAACAATCTGGGCCCTGAGTTGTGGGGATGGAGAGGCTAGAGATTGGCAGAGGTGAGGATGGGTAAATGTTTGACCTCTAAATCAGGTACTTTGACGTCTTCTTAAGTCCTTTTCCTCCACTCATGTCATGTTGGAAACTTATATTTTTTTCCAGGAAAAAAAAGTGTCAATTTTACATAAGTTTTCAGATTTATTAGCATCAAATTATACATAATTACCCTTCCAATATTTTAGGACACTATTCTGTATTTAATTATGTCCTCTTTTTTATTCCCAAGGTTTTTTTTTAATCCTCTGCCTTCTTTCTTTGTTTTTAAGTCTTGCCAAATGCTGGTCCTCCTTTTCCACTTAATTCATCTTTTCAAAGAACTGGCCTTCGTTTTTGTTGATCATCTTCATTGTTTGTTTTCTGTTTTATTAATATTTGCCCTTATCTTTATTAGTTTATTCTTTCTACTTTCTTTGGGCATACTCCATTGGGCTCATTACTTTTCTATTGTTTTTCTTTTTGAATATATAAATTTATGGTCACAGAGTTCCCCTCTGAGTACTGATCTAGCTGTATTATACATGTTTTGATTAAATATAATTGAGATTGTTAGTTGTCCTCCTGATCTTCTACCCTTCATAAAATATACTCAAAATTTTAGATGAACAGATGTCTTTCCAACTAAGGATAATATTTCTCAGCTTTCTTGCAGTTGGGTGGCTGTATGGTGAGAATACACATAGGGTCCAGGTCCACCAAGGTGTTTGTTCCAGGAATTTCTGAGGACTAGGTCTAATTTTCAAGCAGTAATGTGTTACAGAAACTCCAGGGTGGTCAACCATACAGTCTGCCTAGTCAGCTTTGAGACCTATTTGTCAGGCCAAGAAAGGCCTGACAGTTTGTCAGGCCAATTGATGTGGGGAATTCATTATTTAAAACAGACAGGAAGGATGGATATTGGGAAACTAGTAGCACTAGCTGCCATAACTCTATACCAACACAAAGGGATGCAGCCAAGTGATTGGGATGCACCACCACTTTGGATGGTGGACATGTGAACAGAAGTCATATGTGTACCTTTTAGTTCATGTCTTTAAAGGATATGAGCTGGCCCTTTCCTTCCCTTGTTCTCATTCCATACTGGCTGAAGGTCAGCATGATGGCAGGAGCTGGAATTTATATCAGATCACGAGATGAAAAGAGCATGTCAAAGATGGTAGAACAACAAGCTAAGAGGCTCTTAGAAAGACAGGACATAGTTAGAGTCCTCCTGAAGAGCCTCCCTAGATGTTCCTAGCCTGAGAAACTGGTGTCAAGCATGGCCAAAGGGAACCTTAGGGGCTGGTCATCATGGAATAAGATAGTGGTGGTAGGCAAAGCAAACTCGAGACTTCCCTGCAATGTTTTGTTTTATTTTTATTTCATTTTCATAAAATAATGTATTTATGTATTGCTTGCAAAATAAAGATAGATTTAAAACCCCTAAAAGACATCAAAAAAGAAATGAAATAAAGATTTTAAAGGAAATATCTACTTCAAAGTCTGCCTGACAAACTTTGGTTGCACAAGAGAAAAACACAGTATGCTGGATTGTGGCATGGTATTACAGGAGGAGGTTTGAGGGTATCCACAATGTTTCAGAGTGTTTAAGAGATCTGATATACCTGAATAGATCCTGCCTCATCTCTTTCCAGCTTTGAAATCCTTAGGGAAGCCTTTATTTTCCCTAACCCATAAGGCTATTCTGAAGCTTTAATGATATTGTGACTATTAAGTGCTTTATTTAGCCTGGCACATAGTAAGTACTCAATTAGTGACAGCTGATTATTATTTCCAGTACTTTATGCACTTTCCCAGCTCTGCAACCTTCTCTTTATCATTTCCTCAAGCTCCTTAGCTTTTTTCTTTTCTTTTTCTTTCCCTCTCTCAACATAAAAAGGATTGACCCATACTTGCTACTGAATTTTAACACTGTCAGAAGGTTTATTAAGTTCAAGAATTCAGCTTCTATAAAAATAAATCAGTACCCTGTTTTATGAAAGCTTAAGGCTCAAATTCTATAAAACAGATTTACATTTAATGACAAGTACCTATGCCATGAACATGTCATTGTTAATATGTGTTTCTATGGCGAACTGCACTAAACAATAAGGTATTCAGACAAATACCCTGATGTCATGGAAGAGGGGAAAAAAAGCCTTCTTTACTTTTTAATTCTTAACTCCAAATGCCCTTTGCCCCTCCTGGCTCACTATTAGATCAGAGTAGTTATTATTACTGAAACATAAGGTTAACATTTCCATCATCACCGGGGTTAGAATTTGCATACTCCTGCATAATTCTTGTGCACAGCTGCTTATATGCTTCATCTTTCATCTTGGTGTGCACAAGTCATCTGGAATTTCTTAAAACTGAACTATTCATAATAACAGTCTTGAAAGAACTTCAGGGGGAATGTTGAGTTCAACATTTTAGCAAGCATCATTCACATAAATAGAAAGCTTCAGAGCCTCGTGAAGACATGAACGATTCTGACTGAACAGTCTAATATTGACCACATGGGCTAAATGATTGCAGAACAAATTTTTTATTGCATTATAAATCTGCCAGAAACAACAACAGAAAAGGTCATCAATCTCTTCCTTACTTACTTTTTGGAGGTTTTTTTTTTTTTTAAATTGCCCTCTTTACCTTCTCTGTTCCCCAAACAAAACTAAGGTACTCAATGTTGTCACAACTTCTATTTGTTAATGATGTTTCTTTGAGAAGCTGTTGAAACTTGTAGGCTAGATGAGAGGAAATCACATAAGAACTGAAGCCATCTTTAAAAATCAAGACTGGCTGAAGTAACTAAGTAACTTCCACTTTATAGCGAAATCAAAAGAAATTGGCCAACAGCCATTATGCGAAATGAAGGAAAAGCAGCATAATAGAGTAGCTCAAAAGGAAGAAGACATGAATTCTAACCTTGATTGTGCTTATAACTCGATGTATTTCCTTTAGCAAATCACTCAACTTTTCAGTAGAGAGTGCTCTGGGTTACAAGTGTCAGAATCCAGTCCAATTGGCAAAAGGACAAGTGAAAGCAGTGGTAGGGCAGAGCCACTTGCTGGCTCACATAGAAAGTCCAGGGGTACATTTGGTCCAGTTGAGGCTGGATCTAGGCACTTCAATGATGTCACCAAGAAACATGTTTCTCCCCATCGCTCAGCAGGTTGGCTCCACTCTCAGGCAGGCTTTCTATATCCCATGAAAAGAGAGTTAACAGAACTGCTAGTTTGTGTCTATCAGTTTAGCTATCCCAGTACAAAGAGAGCTCCCCCTTCCCAAAAGTTCTCATGAAAGACCCATGATCTTTGGAGAACGCCTTCTGACCTCAGACTGCATCTTGAACCAATGGAAGATATAAATTGGCCAGGTTTAGGCTACATGCACCACATATTACATGGGCTGCAATTTGAGGGGGCATTTGCCCAAAGGACAACTAGAGTACCATTACTAAAAAGTGGGAAATGGATGTTAAAGGGTGGGCAGGCAAAAACCAATAAACTTCCACTCCAACTTCTCTTGGAGCTCAAAGCACTCAACAAAATGCAGAATTTGGAGTTGATGATGGGGAGATTTTTACTCTAAGATTCAAACTACAATACCTTTAAGAAACTTCTGAGGAAGAAAACTGAAACCTAATATCCCTTCTCTTCTTCCATCTTTAGTAATGGAACCCTAATTCTGTAGGGCACAGCTGCCCAGCAAAAGATTATTATTCACAAGCTCCTATGTAGCTATGTATGGCCATAACTGATGTGGTAGGCTGAATTATGGCCTCTGAGGATATCCCGGTCTCAATCCCTGGATACTAAGAATGTTACCGTACATAGTAACAGGGTCTTTGCAGGCCTCATGAAGTTAAGGACTTTGAGATGGGGAGATTATCCTGGATTATCTGGGGAGGCCCTAACTGCAACCACAGATGCCTTTATAAGAAGGAGGAAGAGGGAGATCACATACAGAAGAGGAAGAGGCTACGTGATCACAGAGGCAGAGATTGGAGTGATGCCATCACAGCTGAGAAATGCCAGCGGCATTTCTGCCAGAAGCAGAAGAGGCAAAAAGAGGATTTTCCCCCAGAGTCTCCAGAGTCACACAGCCCTGCTGACACCTTAATTTCACTGGTGAAACTGAAAGAGAACTGTGAGAGAACAGATTTATATTGTTTTAAGCCACCGAGTTTGTGGTAGTTGGTTAACAGCAGCCATAGGAAACTATTAAGAGTACAACTCAGTTCTGGCAAATAAAATATGAGCAGAAAGAAGGTGGCTAACTTCCAGCTCATGCCCCTCAAGGGAAAGGTGATACCCTCTCTCTTTTGTTCAGTTGGCTGGAATACAGACATGGTGGAGAGAGATCTTGGGCCCCCACCCATTATGTGAATAAATGCAACAATCCTTGGATGGCAGAGCAACAAAATAGAAGGAGCCTGGGTCCTGAATATCCAGTTTGAGCTTCCAATTTGAGATATAAATAAAATCCTACCTTGTTTAAGTCACTGAATTTTGGAGTCTCTTATTACAGCTCATCTACATCTAACAAAAATTACCATTTTTGTCTGCCATGAGACTGCACCTCAAAGACTTCCAATTACAGGGAGTGTTATTAACCAACAGTCAGTGGCTACAATCTAAAATTCACTACCACATCTGTACCCAGCCCATGCTTCCCACAAGCTGCTCCCCAACAAATGACTAGGCATGGTTGAGAAACTAAAGCAGACCCATTCTTGGGAGACAAGGGATCCTTCTAACAGCCAACTTTGGCTCAAGGATTCCCCAGTGGCCTTGCCAAACCTCCCTTAGACATCATAGCAGTCTAAGAGGCTTTTGTCAACCTTCCTTCCCACTCCCTTCACATAGGGTAAACCTGTCTAACCCTCTGAGGGCTCTCCCATCCTTACCGCTCCTGCCCCATTCTCTCTCACAAATGCTTCCTCTAATTAGATCCTTGCTCATTCAATCTCATTTTGTCAACTGCTTCTCAGTCTGAACATACCACTTTTTCTCAAAAATTCAAAAACAATGAGATCTTCTGGCAAAGTAAGAAAAAATAACAGGAATCTTATCAAGCAGTAGAAGTAACGTGGGGTAAACATATTTTGTAAATACTCAAGGTATCTTTGTGTGTGTATGTGTGTGTGGTGTGTTCTGTGGGGGAGAACTGCTTTTTTGCTTTGTGCACTGCTTTTTTAGGGCCTATTTTCAGAAAACAAAGCTTTTCTACTACACCTCTGAAAATAGCATGGTATCTTCTTTATAATGATGACAATGGTTACTGACATGACTCCCAAATAAATATATTTGTTTAGGTCTCAAAGTTGTTTTTTTAAAATATTAAATGAAAACACTTTATCTAATCATGGTAATAAGAAAATATTATGAGAAAAATAATGAATTCTTGGACTGTTGGCATATTAGTCATATTAAACTGGGAGGTAGAAATTAACTATGCAATTTAGGATTAGCCACCTAAACTCCTTGAGGCCTGGCAACCCTATCTATACAATGAAAGAGTTGAAGCACATCTGGGATTAAAAAAAAAAAAAAAAGACTGGTGGTTTATGGGCCAAGGGTAGCCTTAAGTTGTATTTTCTTTGGCAAGTTAGTATTTTTTAAATTGAATTAGTTGCCTACATATAAAATAAGGTGTTTTGCCAAAAAATTAAATTAAATTAAATTTCTGGCTTCTTTTGAGAAATCAGAAGATATGACCAACCTCATCCTGTATTCCCATCAGGCAACCACTGGGTGAAGTCAATGCAACCCAGGGATACCTGCCCACTTCATTCATTTATGTTATCTGCCTGAATGCCCTTAACAATCATTTCAGCATATGACTCCTACATTCCATGACCTGAAATATAATTGAGAGTCTAGGAACTTGTATGTATAGTCAACTGATTTTCAAAAAGGGCATCCAAAAATCTCAATAGTAAAAAAAATAATCTTTTCAACAAATGGTGCTGGGTCAACTTGATATCCTGATATCCACATGCAAAAGAATGAAGTAGGATCCCTTTCTCACACCATACACAAAATTTAACTCAAAATGGATCACAGATTTAAATATAAGAGATGAAACTATAAAACTAGTAGAGGACAATATAGGAGAATCTTTACAATCTTAGATTAGGCAAAGTTGTCTTAGATCTGACACCAAAAGTACAAGTAATGAAAGAAAAATAGATAAATGGGACTTCATCAAAATTAAAAACTTTTGTGCTTCAAAGAGTAACATCAAGAAAGTGAAAAGACAACCCACAGAATGATAGGAAACATTTACAAATCATATATCTGATAAGGGACTTGTATTTAGAGGATATATATAAAAAAATCTTACAATGCAATAACAAAATTACAATAATCAACATAATAATAAAATAACCCATTCGCGCCCACCCAGGGACGCCAAAAAAAAAAAACAAAAACAAAAACAAAAAGCAAAAAAAAACAAAAAAAAAAAAACAAAAAAACAAAAAATAAATAAATAAAATAACCCAGTTAAAAAATGAGTGAAGGATCTGAATAGACATTTTTCCAAAGAGGATATACAAATGGCCAACAAGCACATGAAAATATGCTCATGGTTATTAGCTATCACGGAAATGCAAGTGAAATCCACAATAAAATATGACTTCATACCCACTGAAATGATGATAATCAAAAAGACAGATACTGACAAGCATTGGCAAGGATATGGTGAAACTGGAACACTTATATACTGTTGGTGGGGATGTAAGATTTTGTACTCACTTTGGAAAATTGTTTGCAGTTTATCTAAAGGTTAAACAGAGTTATCATGTGGCCTAGAAGTTTCACTTCTAGATATATACCCAAGAGAAATCAAAATATATGCCCACATAAGAACTTGTAACTAAATGTTCATAGCAGCATTATTCATAATAGCCCATAACTAGAAACGACCAAATGTTCATCAGTTGATTAATGGATAACAAAATGTCGTATATCCACACAATGGAATATTATTTGGCAATAAAAAGGATTGAAATGCTGAAACATGGTACAAAATGGATGAACCCTTAATACATTATGCTCAGTGAAAGACACACACACACACACACACACACACAACAAAAAAGAAATAAAAAGCTATGTTAGTTTCAAATTTAAAAAAAGGCAGACACAAAAGGTCATGTATAGTAGGATTCAGATTCTATGAAATGTCCAGAATAGGCAAATACATTGAACAGAAAGTAGACTGTTGGTTGCCAGGGATTGAGTGTAGGGAGAATGGAGAGTGACTGCTGTGGGGTACTGGGTTTCTTTTGAGGGTGAAGATAATATTGTGAAATTAGATAGGGTGATGGTTGTACAACTTTGTGAACATGCTAAAAAACACTGAATTGTACAACTTTAAAGGGTG
>CM052436.1:152520291-152548121 GCA_028533085.1 Varecia variegata | reverse complement strand
TACAAAGTGGACATAAATTTAAATTTCAGGTTAAGATTGAAATTCATTTAGTTTCTTAATTTCAAAATATTAAGGGGGTACAAATGTTTTTGTTACATGGGGATCTTTTACAATGCTTATGTCAGGGCTTTTAATGTGTCCATCACCAAATAGTGTTCATTGTAACAGATGGGTAGGTTTTTGTCCCTCCCTTCCTTCCCCCTCCCCCTTTTTGATTTCCTATGACTTTTACATCTCATTTAATTCTTTTAAATGAATAAAAAACACTCAAAACTCTTTTATTCAGTGACTTCTCCCCTTTTAAGGATAAAATAAATGTGTCAAAGTTTCTAACAATCCTTAGCATAATTATTCCACAAAAATATGGGGAAATTCAAACAATTGTGCAATGTATCCATTTATTATTTTCATCCGTCACTAAACAGCTGCCAGTATGTGTCTCTCTTGTACACTTTTACCTCCTTTTGCTTCTAGTTCTTAGCAGGTGCTTGACAAGTATTTATGCAACAAATCAATGAAAAATACTGCTGATCAGCTGTTGCTGATATTTCAATAAAAGTAAAAATGCTGGCATCTTTATAATCACACGTAAATCTTTTCTGATAGACAGGAACTCAGAGATTTCCAGAGGGAGTTACTTTGTGACTTTATCACAGTCAAGACACACCAGAACAACGTAAATCTGATTCAAAGAAGAAACTCGGTGGTCACGAACCAAGGCTGACGAGAAAAAGTCCTGCTGTGTTAGTTTGGTTTTCCCAAACAAAGTCGGGAGGTAAACCACAGCTTCTGACCACGTATTTAAACATTTGGAAAACTGGCTGAAACAGCTTACGTGTAAACAGCAAGAAATTAATACTATGCTTTTCAAAACTGACTTTAATGAGTTCTGTGAGATTTCACCACATAAAATGTTAAAATGATCCTTCCCAGAAATAAATAAGAGGAAAGTAAGAATTTATCATATTCTTCCTTTTTACTTTTCTCAGCCAAAAACAAAACAGACAGCACAAACAGAAAGCAAAAGGAAAAAGAATCTTGAAAGGGAAGAAGTGGCGATAAAGTCTATAAGGATGGAGAAATGAGCTATGAAGCGGGAAGAAAAGTATCCCGTTGAAATGAAAAGGAAATGCTGAATGAAAGATGGAAATATAGTATCAGACGGAATCAAGAAATGGCAAGAGGCTGGATACAGCAGTAGAAGAATCAAGCTCCAGGGTGGTGACTCAAATGCTGCTCTAATCCAATTCTAATTACACACGAGCCTCTTCTCTGCTATTTGTTTAATTTTATTCTCCTCTGCAAATACAGAAACAGCTGTTTCCCTTTTGACACAATTATCTTTGTCCAGAAGCTTTCGAAATGTCCCTTTGAAAGGTTTGCAGAACTTACAAGAAGCCCAAGCATATTAAGTGACAGATATTTTGGATTTTAGACAAGGAAAGCATTGAATTTAAAAGCCAGAGGACCCGGAATAATGGAAGAAAACACTCTGAATTGCAAAGTCAGGATAAATAGCAGCACTTATTTGACCCTGGAAGTCAACAACTCAACCATTAACTTGATTCTATTATAAGTGAAAGATTGACCCAGGGTGTCAATCCTTTGGCTGGCCAGCAACGAGTCAGGTTGTCTTTACTGAACTTAGTTTGAACAAGATATTCAGAATCGATAGTCAGTTGTTGATGGGCACCGGAACATACAGTCAAGTAGATTTAGGACTAGTGGTCCCATTGGGCCATATTATTAGAGACAGAAAGAGAAAACTGAGGAAGTCAATCGAGAGAGAAAAGTCTGAAAGAAAACAAAAAGGCAAAAGACTATGAAGGAGACAAAAAGAATGAAAGCGAGGCCCCAGAGAGGGGGAAGTGTTTTCCATTCCTACCAACTTTCCAGCTCTAGTTTCCATGAAGACTCAGTACCCAAACTTAGTATCCAATAAACAAACTCTGGCCAATATTATTGCGCACATACCCAAGGCATTGTGCATACACTGTTTCATTTCATCCTCAAACAACCCTATAAATAAGAACTACTATTATTTCCATTTCCATTTTACGGGTGACAAAACTGAGACTTGGAGCACTTAAGTAATTTGCCCTCACAAGTCTCATGGTTAGTGACTGGTAGCAACAGGATTCAAACTTAGTTCTGCCTTATTCCAAAGTTCATATTCTTACATACAGCTCCACATTGCATGTTGTATCCTTAAATTACCTTCCTCTTTCCTGGAGTAAGTTTGAGAGTTTCTTTTTACAAAAATCAGCCATCCCTAATTAAGACAGAAATGAAAAAGTTCAAGATGTTGGGTGAGGAGGGTGCCCTAGCTATTGAGGTTGTGATGTAGTGGCAGCTCTGTGACTTAATACTCCATTCCCTTTGGGTCTAAGGATTCAACCTGAAATATTTTTGTTTCCACTTTCCTTTCCTCCTTTCTGGATTTTCACGTTCAGCAAGTTGAGTGATATAAGACACACTTCTTGTTAAACTGAGTGTTCTGTTGTTTTCCCCAGTGTTCTGGCACTTTTACAAAGATGTCATTTAATATAATTTTTTAAACTGGGTAAGAGAAAAACAGAGAGAAGAGTATACTTTCAGTAATAAAGCAAATGAAGCTGGGGAAGTTGGATGCTTATGTTTACTACCAAGTGTCAAAGGACATTTAAATTTGCCAAATTCCTTGCATGTGTCTCTTTAAGCTGTCCAGATGTGTTAGATGAACACAGTGTGGTGATGATCGTACCCTGCTCTATGCTTCCCTCCTGCACTTTGAATTGCCTGAATATAAATGAAGGCCAGGACATTCATTTAAATACTGGGTCTATTTTTTGAACAAGCTGTCTAAAGACATATTCCTTTTCACACACTGCATTTTCCACCTCTTTTCTTTGGCTATTTTGGTTGTATGTTGTAAAGAAGTAAAGAGATATGTGAAGGGATTTTTCGGAATATTGGGTTTGGGACTGGAGTAGCCATCAGCCAGCTATGTGACCATGAGCCAGGCATTCACCTGAGGACATTGACAACCATTATTATTTACATCAGGGTAAATAAGGTAATAGTAAGATTGTAACTGGGATAGAGATATAAAGGATTATCATGAGAGTCTTTCAATGTTTGTGGACTTTACTGGATGATTACAAACTGTTTCAAAGAGAGCCACTTTAAATTCCATCTTAGTTGAAGAAAGAGATGCAGGTATTTATTGTGTGCCCACTGTGTGTCTGACACATACTTTCTCATGAAATGATCTCCGTGACGGTACAACAGGGCTTTAAGTTTGGATCTTTTGAGTCACATAATGGCAGAAGGTGCTGGACATCAAGATCTGAAGTGGATTTCAAGGAAAGGTGTTACCTGTGCTCCCTGCCTCGGAATCTTCCGCCTCAGGCCCCTGTGATTGAGAGAAGATGATTGTACCCCTTTAACTGGGTAGAAATTATAGGTTCATTGTTTCAATCTCACCTTCTTTTATTTTGTTTCTAGCATCAGAGGCAAGTCTTTTATCACCTATTGATAGACACATACCCATTTTATATGAAAAAATATTTTGTAAAAGATTAATTTCTAAACGAATGAGACTTTCAGCAGAGAATGGGTAGATATTGAGTGTTCTCCTTCCTCCTAGCGGGTGAACAGGCTATTTTTAGGGAGGGACACCAAGCTTGAGAATATTCATCATAATTTGTGATCATGAGCTTCTCATGAGCAGACACATAGCCAAGCCATGATGTTTCAAAAACAAAGTGAACAATTTTCTGGAATCAGGGGAGTGTGGGTGCATAGACCCAAGGAACAAATGCTAGAAGTGGCATGCAAAGTGGTCACCGAGAGCATCCCCACGGTAAGACCACCACGCGAGTAGTGGGAATCAAAGCACAGTGTCGGAGCGGGCAGAGGAACCCGGAGATGAATGAAGGTTATTATGGCGAGCAAAGGGGTAGCTATGGTATCTGCGAGAGCTGATGCAGTTCTGGTGACATTTGTAGCAGTCTGGCTCTAAAAGGTGCCGACACATGGGAGTGGAGGAAGCTCAGGGCATCATACGGTGCTGGGGTCCGGGGGTTGGTAATAAATGGAAGACTGAGACAGGAGACAGGGTAAAGAGTAACCAAAGACAAAAGAGACCATAGAATTTATTGTCCAAACAAGGCAAGGACAATTTCAGAAGTGAAAGGGGGTTCTGTTAATAATTATATGAGGCATAAACCGAACTGTCTTGGGCAACTTGGGACATAGGGGCTCTCTACCGAAACCAAATAATGCTTTGGCTGAATGTTGGCCCTCATCAAGCCATTGAGCCTTAGAATTAAGGCTTTGGAGTCATCTGCCCTGGTTCAAGCACTAACACTGCTGCTTACTGACGCTGTGACATTGGGTGGATTACTTAGCCTCTCTGGGCTGAGTTTTCCTCCCATACCCATTTTACCAGGAGAACACTGAGGCCCTAGAGAAGTTTAGTAAGTCACCCTAGGCCATTGAGTTAACAATCAAACATAATCTGGTCTTAAACTCAGGCTCTGAAGCCCCACCATAGTAAAGGAACATGCAATTAGTTGCAGCCTTTGGGTTCTCCTGTTATTCACTATGAGCAGTATTGGCCAGACCTATGCAGGTTTTAACTATTTTCCTCCTGGACCAGTATTTTTGGTCTCACCAAACCTCTCTCTCCCCCAGCTTTGTAATGCCCTCAAGCAATATCCCTTCCCTTCCAAATGCCTAGTTTAATCTCTCTGTGGAAGGTTTTACTTAAAATCTGCGATTCCTTCTATCAGTAATTCCCCTGCCTTACAGAATGTTCTCTCCCTGGCCACAAAAAGAAGGTAGTACCGGTTTGATTGTAATCGTTCTTAGAATCCCAGCTTAAGGGGATACAGGTAAAAACAAGAAAAAGGAATCAGCTGAAAAGATAAAGTTCTTGGCTCCAAATTAAAAACAATTCTGAACACTCCATATCTGAAAAACGTGCTAATGATTTCTGGGAGGGACTTGGAAAAGAGCGTGGCTCTTACAGTAATCTGTCAACTGTCAGCCTCTTAACATAGGCGGTTTAAAGCCACACACTGTTCTTGTTACAGAGGACATGTTCTTGGGTGTACATCCGAAGCAACTTAGGACTACTTCAAAATCAGTTGCAAGTTTCACCTCTGTTTGAAATCCGGTACTTATGTGTGTTTTAGGAGACATTTAAAATGATCTTAAATGAAATAGTATGTATAAAAGCCAGTGAAAAGTTAAAAGCAGATTATAAATACAAGGTATTGTTATTATTGGAAAAACATTAGTTATGCAATGCACGTCAGTCTCTTAGCCAGTATTCTCCTGGAGAAATGGCTTATTCCTTTAAAGCTATTCCAGTAAATCTGACTTTAGATGAAAGACAGGCAGATATTATTTCCATATCTCTTGTTTTTCATTCTTCGAGTGTTGACAATCAGTGAGTGACTCCATAAGGTGCTCAAAGTAGTGTGGTCTTCTCACCCCAGAACACCAATTATCTAGAACACAGCTGACCAGGACAAGAAATGCAGAACATAACTCTTTATTATAATATTACATGTATAACCTTTTCAGCTCAGACCCTACTAATTTGGACATTTCAATTATTCAGCTGCTTCTGTGCTGAATTTTTTCTTTCTGCCCTCTCTGATAAAACCAGTTGCTAAGCAAATGGAAGTATAAATATACTAAGAGTTCAGGGGAGAAAGTTAAAAAATATGTTTTACGTTCTAAATGCCTACCACATAAAAGAACAAGAAATGTGATGATTAAATATAGGTAATCACGTATTACCTACAATTTTATACCTCTTTAAAAGGATTTTTTAGTGGTTGCCCTAGGGGTTACATCTTTAATTAACCAATCTACTTTCAAGTAATATTATACTGCTTCACATGACATGCAAGATGGCATCTGAATTGCTATCCTTATTTAATAGGTGGAAATGAAAATGCAATTAGAGATATAATTCTCTACATTTTAGTCTATTCTCACTAATTTTCAGACTGACTACTCAATTTCTCTTCCTTTACTCTTAATTTACTCTTAGATTCTGGGGTACTGGAAATGTTCTATATCTTGATTTGGTTAATAGTTACATGGGTGGATTCACTGTGTATGTTATTTGTATGTGTGTTATACTTCGATTTTTAAAATGTGATGCAGTTTAAGGCTACATCATTGGTCTCCTAGAAGGAGACTTTTCTGTCATGGCATTGAGTGTATTACAGAAAATATGAATGGAGCATATTTTGAAGGTCATCTACAAGCCTTGTGTTAGCATGCAAAGCCTCAAGAGGCTGAGTCTCTACTGATCAGTTATCATCACTCTAATTCTAGAATGCCTTTTCATGCCAGCCATCTTTCAGATACTATCTGTTGCCTAAAAAAGCCAGAGTCACATCAAGGAAGATGTCTCTCATCCAATGAAACATTAATTTACAATCTACATGCAGCTGGTGGATGATGGTAGATTTTTTTTGTATTCCAGTCAGATATCAAGAATGACATCTTGAGGCTCAGT
The DNA here is from genome assembly GCA_028533085.1 of Varecia variegata. Lineage (NCBI taxonomy): Eukaryota > Metazoa > Chordata > Mammalia > Primates > Lemuridae > Varecia > Varecia variegata. The sequence continues at coordinate 152,541,598 of CM052436.1, read as the reverse complement.
CTTGGGGGGTTGGGAGGGGCATGGGCAATATACTTAACCAGAACGGTTGTACCCCCATAATAAGCTATAATAAATAAAAAAAAAAAGAATGACATCTTGATAATGATGGGAAATTCCAACAAATTGAGACTCATTCACATTCATTGATTCATCAAGCATTTGTGAATGATTATTCATGTAGTCATTTATTGTGTGCCCATTATGTACCGACTCTGTTCAGGAATACACACGGTCATTGTTTTTAGGAGCTGAGTGTATTGGGGGACACAAAGGCAATTACAATGCAGCACAGTAAGTGTACCATACAGGGCACCACAGTGTGCCATCACAGGGCACAGCTGGGCTCTCCTCCTATTGGACAGGAGCAAGGAGCAATGGATATGGAGGTCTTCTTGGCAGATATAAAACATAACCATTGGAAATCATCGATCTAGTGTCAGAATTCTTAATTCCCATCCACTCCTTCTAAACATATTCCTCCCTTAATGGATGTACCTTAGAAATTTATACTCTTTCAGTTACTAAAGTAAAAAAATCTAGGAGTCCTGCAAAGGGACACAAAGAACATTTAGGATTAGTAAAAAAAAAAAAAAATTATTTCTGTATCATGGCGGTGGTTTCATATGTGTATATATATCTTTCTATACTCATCTAGCTGAACACTTAAAGGATGAAGTTTAATAAACAAGGTTGATTAAAAATCTAGGAGTTATCCTTTTTTTTAATTGTTAGAAATTTAATATTTATCCAAAAAGACAATCCTTGATTAATCCTTTTCCCTTATCTGAAAGTCATTGCAATCCCTTCAATGTCTAAAAATCATCCTAATCTATGTACTGCTATCCATTTCCATTGCCACCACTTTTGTCCCAACCATCACCACATGTGGCCTGGATAAGTATGGTAGCCTCCTGTCTGGTCTTCTACCTCCATTCTTGCTCTCTCTAATCCATTCTCCACATCCATTTATAATGCAAATATGGGCATCTAATCCCCTTGCTTAAAACTCTCCAAGGACTTCCAATCACACTTAGAATGAGACCCAAATTCCTTACCAGGCCTTCGAGATGCTACATCAACAATTTTAAAACTTGTTGGTCTCAGAACCCTCGTACACTCTTAAAAATTAGTGAGGAAATCAAAGAGCTTGGTTATATCTATTGATATTTACCAGATTAGAAATTAAAGCTGAGATTTTTTATGCCTCTTTTAAAGTAATTTTTAATGGTTGCTCTAGAGTTTACAACACATATATATATATATATATCTTTAATAATTCATAATTAGTCTACCTTCCAATGGTATTATACTGTTTCACATGGCATTCAAGGAATTTACAATATTTTTTCAGTTCTTCTCTCCCCTCTTTTTACTAATGTTTTATACATTTTACTTATACTTATGTTACAAATACACAATACATTACTGTATGCTTTAGACAGTAATGGTATCTTTTAGAGCACTTGAAAATGAGAAAAAAAGAATTTTATAATTACCTTCATTAATTCCATTTCCAGTGCTCTTCATTTCTTCATTTAGATCCAAGTTTTTATGTGGTATTATATTGTTCACCCTGAAGAACTTCCTCTAACATTTTTTGGAAAATAAGTCTGCTGGTAATAAATTCTTTGCTTTTATTTTTCTCAAAAAGTCTTTATTTCTCTTTCATTTTTGAAAGATATTTTTGCTGGGTATCGTATTCTAAAAAGACAGTTTCTTTTTAAATTTTTTTTATTGATACATTATAAATGTACAAATGTTCAGGGGACGTGATAATTTTGGACAGTTTGTTTCTTTCATCACTTTAAAGATGTCACTCCATTGTCTTCTGCCTTGTGGAGTTCTGTTGAGAAGTCTCTTGTAATTTTTATCCTTGTTCCTCTTTATGTTTCTGTTTGCTTTTACTGCCTTCAAGATTTTCTCTTTACCTTTGGTTTCCGGAAGTTTGAATATGATGTGTTTAGGGTTTGATTTTGTTTTGTTTTGTTTTATTTCAGCATATTATGGGGGTACAAATGTTTAGGTTACGTATATTGCCCTTGTCCCCCACCCCCGAGTCAGAGCTTCAAGCGTGTCCATCCCCCAGACGGTACACGTCATACTCATTATGTATGTATATACCCATCACCTTCTCCCCCCTCCCATCTGCCCGACACCCGATGAATGTTATTCCTATATGTGCACTTAGGTGTTGATCAGTTAAAATTGGTTTTGTTTTCAAAATCTTTCTTAGTGTTCTCTAAGCTTTCTAGATCTGTATTTTGACATCCATCATTTATTTTAGAAAATTCTTAGCCATATATTTCAAATATTGCTTCTTCCATGTTCTTTTTCTCTTCTCTTTCTAGTATTCCAATCACATGGTACATTAGACCATTTGATATTGTTCCACAACTCTTGGATGCTCAGTTGTATTTTTTCTTTTTTATTCTTTTCTTCATTTGTGTTTCAGATTGGGTAATTTCTATTGGCCAATTTTCAATTTCACGGATTCTTTCCTCAGATATATTAAGTTTACAGATGAGCTCGTCAAAGGCATTTTTAATCTGTTTTTCATTTTTAGCATTTCCCTTTGTCTCTTATAACATACATCTCTCTGCTACAGTTCATTATATGATATTGCATGTTATCCATTTTTCTACTAGAACCTTTAATATATTAACCATATTTATTTTAAATTCCGTGCATCATAGTTCCAACTGAAGGATGTGAGTGAGGCTTCATGCCTTTCCCACAGTGGTTGCTTTTTCCCTCCTCCATGCCTGCACCACGAGGGAGATTTCCTCTGTACTCTCACCTGCCTCTAATCTTTTTCATGAGTACCCAGTGAGATCCATGAAAAAGAGCCTGTGAGTGGGTATCAAGTAGCCTTGTGTTTGCAGCTCCGAGGGGTTCTATACTCTCATCTTAGCCACCTTCTGCTTTAGGTCATTCATTACAAATTTTTAGCTAAAATTTTTCTTAGAACTTGTATGGAGCATATACCATCTTTCCTTGCAGTCACCTGTCTTTGCTTAGATTTCAAATTAGTTGGTTGCTCTGAGACCTCAGCAATCTAAGGGATTCAAGGAAAGTTGTGTGTAGGCCTCTGGAAAACTCCACTGTGAGCTCATGTGAAAAAGGAAAATAATATTTTTGTATTATGATGAAAATCATTTTAACTTTGTGTATTCTCTGGAAGGTTTTGGTGACTTCCAGCAGAGTCTTTGAGCCCCACTGTCGCACATGATCCAAGCTCCACCCACCTTTCTAACTTCACCACAAAACACTAGCCCACCTTCCTCACTATACTCAGCCACACTGGTCTTTTAGTTCTGCCCACACACCAGGCTCTCTGATGACCTAGATTTTTGGCTCTATTTCCTCCATGTAGAACATGGTTTCCCGAGTCTTCGAATGGCTCACCCCTTGTTATCCTCCAAACTTCAGCTTGAAAGTACCTCCTCCGAGAAGTCTTCCGTGATCACCTTGGTCTAAAGAACCTATACACAGACACCCACTCTACCATGTTTTCTATCACATCACACCATTTATTTTCTTTTATCAAAAAATTTTGGATTTTCAATATATTTACTTATTTTCTATCTTCCTCCAGCTTTTCTGTTTGTTTCCTACAATATCTAGAGTACCTAGAACAGCATCTGCTGGACAGTAGTAGCTCTTCAAAATGTGTATGAATAAGATGTCTTAGACTATTTTAGTGACCAAATTGTATCAATTACTATCAAGCTAATTGTGGCTTTTAAAATCACTTAAAAAAAAAAAGGACTCCCAAGAGGTTGTTTCATCGGCCAGGTAGAGTTAGTACCTAGGTTCAAATACACTTTGGACTGAACAGGTTTTTAATCAAGGCCCAGTTGAACTCACATCAGAGACAGGCTCAGCCACAAGACACAAGGAAACATGGCTGAGAATCTGAAATATGATTTCAACACATGATAAAGCCAGGTTGTTTCAACAGCGTGGGAGGCATAATTCCCTGCACAGCCAACACTGGCTTTCCCTATCACACTACCTGGCAAAGCATTGTTTTCTTTTCAATAATCTTTGGCTTACCATCCTCGGGCAACGTGAGAAACTAAAAGAGAAACATCGGGCCAGGAGGCTGTCGGAAATCCCCTGGTTTTCAGGTCTGTTCTACTTGGATCCCCAAAATGATATTTCCACAAATAAAGATGTCAGGAGTTAATGCAGACTCCAGAACTAGGCAGACACCTATGATTAGATACCTGATAAATCTCATGGGGCATTTTTCCCCTTATGGAAGACTATAGAAAATAAAAAAAGAAGAACCACAGTTCTTTATTAATTTTGGAATTTTAGCAACAAGTTAAATGCTGGTAATTGGGGGTTTATTCTTCACAAATTGAATGGACGTTTTAGAAATAAACTCTTACTCAACACTCTTAATATAATTGATGAATTTTTCCTCAGCTGATTTTAAATGTATGTTACCAACTCATTGAATCTTTTCGCAAATGCTTTAATAAGGGCACATACAGAAAAAAGAAAAAGGGCAGTGATCCATACCAGTCTTCAGTGATCTGAAAGTCCCTAATTCAGTCCTGCAGAAAGGGCAAAATATGGTGGAGAATGGGGAATAAGGGGCCAAAATCTAAGTCATATTCATATATGTGTGTGTGTGCATTCATTAATTCAATATTAATTATTGAGCCTCTACCATGTGACAGGTAGTATGCTAGGAGAACAATGGTGAGCAAGACAGACACAGTTTCTTGTTTAATAGGTTTCAGAGTCTAAAAACAAAATGAAGATACAATTAGATATGCAATAACCAGCCAGGGCACGGTGGCTCATGCTTGTAATCCCAGCACTTTGGGAGGCAAGGCAAGAGGATTGCTTGAGACCAGGAGTTCAAGACCAGCCTGGGTAACATAGCAAGACACTCCCTCTCTACACACAAATTAAAAAATTTTCCAAGTGTGGTGGTGCACTCCTGTAGCCCCAGCAATGTGGAAGGCTGAGGCAGGAGGATCCCTTAAGACCAGGAGTTCGAGGCTGCAGTGGGCAATGATCTCATCATTGCACTCCAGCCTGGGCAACAGAGGGAGACTCCAACTTGAAAAGAAAACAAAAGAAGGGAAGGGAAGGAAAGGGAGGGGAAGGGAAAAGATGCACAATAACAATACTATATAAAATGGAATATGCTGTGAGGAAAATGAATAATTGGATATGTAAGATCAAAACTCAGAGGAGAGATTAATAATGGAGATGAAAATTTGGGAGGAATCAACACACCAGGTGTTTTCTTAGGGCTATGATGCATAGATTGTTGATCTAGGGTAAGAGAAGAGAGAAAATAAATACAAGACACAAAGAACACTATGATTTAGAGTGTGTCTCAGAGGTGGAGAAGCCAGAAAATAAGGCTAATTTTAAAAAGGTAGGAGAAAAATCAAGAAAAACCACGCTGCAGAAGCCAAGACGGTGGTTTCAAGGAGTGCATAATAGTGTCAAATGGAGTCAAGAGGCTCAATGAAGTGAGTACCTAAAACGGATGTCGAATTAGATGCATGGATGACACCAGCAATCTAAATGAGATCACTTTTATTAGTGCAATGGAAACAGAAACCAGATCAAAGCAAGTTGAAGAATAATGGGGATTATTTGGGTCAAGCTGACGGACTGAACATGCACATAATTCATTTCCTTTCAAAAACCTCAGTAAGACAATAAAAAGTTGTTTGTTTGTTTAAAAAGGCATAAGCCTACAAGGACGGGGAGAATAGGAGAAAAGACAATAGTAACAAAACTTTGAAAGCTCAAAAGTAGATGAATGAGTGGTAACTGGCTTGGCAGCCTCAGGAGAGCTGAATTCCAAGCTAGTCATGAGGAAACCTGAGCACAAACCAGTTTACACAACAGAGTCCTCAAAAGACACTGGAATTAGCATCATCCACAGGTAACTCTAGAACTGGGGGTCGGGGTGGGGGACCTGGGGAATCTATTAAAATGGAAAAAAAAACAATTAGATTTCCTAGATTCCCTCCACTCTTTCACCCTGTTGGGTAACTTTCCCTCCTCTACCACACAGAAGTCTAGAGGTTTATTCTCCAGTTGATAAAGTAGATGCTGTACTGAAAAAAAGGAAGAGCGAATGACCACATGCATATTGAATGCTGACTGCAGAGACCCTATGCCTCTTTTCCCACGTGGCTCCAAGATCACAGGGATCCAGACCTTCCTCCTCGAGGCAGGGGATGGGAAGGACCTGGGGAACCAGATCAAGTCAAGGGAAATGAACCTAAAGACACTTACATGATGCCCCCAGATCCCCCAAAGTAAACCTCAAAGTTGACAAGCCCTACCCACACACTCAGTTCATCCAATCAGTTCAGTCCCTCACTTTTAATCAGGAACATGTGGCCAAGACATTGGGAAGCATGTCTCTGAGATGGAAGACAGAGATCACTAAAATATAGTCACGCACTGCTTAACAATGGGGCCACATTCTGAAAAGGTGTCATTGGATGATTTTGTTGTTGTACAAACATCAGAGTGTACTTACACAAACCTAGATGGTATAGCCTACTACACACCTAGGCTGTTTGCCCCTAGGCTACAAACCTGTACAGCATGCATAGTACTGAACACTATAGGCAACTGTAACACAATGATAAGTATCTGTATATCCAAACATATCTAAACATAGAAAAGGTAAAGAAAAAATTTAGTATAAAAAATAAAAAGTGATACACCTATATAGGACACTTAACCATGAATGGAGCTTGCAGGACTGAAAGTTGTTCTGGGTAAGCCAGTGAGTGAGTGGTGAGTGAATGTGAAGGCCTAGGACACTACCCTATACCACTGTCGACTTTTTAAAAACTGTACACTTAGGCTACACTAAATTTATTTTAAAAATAAAGTAATTGTTCTACAACATTACAATGGCTACAGCGTCACTAGGTGATAGCCATTTTTCAGCTCCGTTATAATCACATGGGACCATTGTTGTATTTGCAATCTATTGTTGACTGAAATGTCTTTATGCAGCACATGACTGTATCTCTAGCTAAAGTTATACCAGAGGATTCATGAATTAGCATAACAGATATTAGAAATAATCTGCTCACTGATGAAGTGAATGGAGTAGATTAAAAATGCTATATAGGTGCCTTTACCCTTACAAAGACGGGGCAGAAGAATCTGGTTGGGGGCCTGTAGCCCAATAATACTGCCATGGTGCTGCCATTCAGTCTTGTGCAGGCCCACAGCATGAGTATTTCTGCTGCCAGATGCAATTAGGCCAGTTAATTCTACCTCAGATCATAGGCACAGTCACCTCCAAGTGACCCTTTCATACAAGGTGTTAGTTGAAGAACCCAACACAACAGAGAGCAGAGTCAGCCACAGGATTATAGAGGAGGCTTATAAATAAATGTTTGCAAGTACGGCAGAAATGGGTTTGAGCCTTTGCTCTCACAATGACATACCACTCGGTAGAAAAATTTACACACAGGAAAAGGAACATCTACTTCCCACGCAGTTCTCATTGTCAGAGACTAACAATGTTTACTAAAAGATCTTGGCAAATGTGAACAAACATACAAACTAGTTTTAGATTCGTTTGCAACCCTAGTCTGGCTTGCTCACTGGATAAACCATGCTTGAATTCAACTTTCTCTTTGGATTCGAGCCTTTCTTTTAGAGCCCCCTGCTCAAAATGTCCTGCTTTCTCTTATATACCAATCTCACTCATCTTATTGAAACTGTTCAAATACTTAGAGAATTCATATTGCGACACCTCTTGACAACTCAATTGTAAGCTCCCAAGTAGGAATTCTATTGCCAAATTTTTATAGTAATAACTATAACAAGAATCTTCCCCCTCCCTGGTACTTACAATGTGCCAGGCACATCGGGTTTAATATGAATTAACTTCTATAATTTTTACAGTTACCCTAAGTGGTAGGTACCATCAATATCTGTATTTTACAGGAGAAACGAAATCAGAGAATAGTTCAGTGAGTTGTCCAAAGTCACATAGTTATCATTCCAACTGAGTCAGGTGAGCTCTAGAACCCAAACTCTTGACCACTGTCATGAGACGTCCAACCTGCAGAACTGTAAGATAATAAATTCATGCTGTTTTAAGTTACTGGGTTTGTCATCATTTGTAGTAATAGCAATAGAAAATTAATGCCACTGTGCTACTCCCACATTCATTGCTCAAGAATAATTCTTTGCATCTTACAAGCTTTTAAAAGTAAAAATGTGAATGAATATATATATTTTAATTTATTACAACTATCAGAAGGACCTAAGGATGCAAAGAAACAACAAAATAGAGTTATAAGGAAAAATTACACAATCATGAATTTCAAAGAAGTGGCAAGAGACCAGGGGCCTTGATTCCGGACCAGATTGTGCACAGAAATGCCTGTGTGACTTGAGCAAGTCTTTTAATTTCTCTGTTGAAGTTAAGGAAGTTGAACCAGGTCATTTTGGACTTCTTCCTGGTATAAGAATGACATTCTGAGTATATTGTTCTTTCTTTCCATTTATTTGGATCAAATAATAATGTGCCCCAATATTTCCTCTGAGAGAGCCCAAAATATATCATCATGAGCAGTGCTGATTATCAGATGCATGATGAAATGCACAAGGAAATGCTCTGAGCTGACTTTAAGAAGAACCATCTAATATAACCCTGAGGTTTCCTCCTTCCACTTTAACTGATCCTTTTTAGTGGTTTGCCATTCATCATAGAAACCGATCACACAAACCACAAGGGCGTCTATCATTTTTCTTGAGTCTATGCATTTGTATAACCTCATTGTCTCTATAAAGTGCACAGAGTAAGAACTTCTGACAACATCTTTTTCTCTGCTGAAAAATAATAGACATCTGTACAATACCAATGACATTGGTCTTCTGATGACCAGCTTAGGGGGTTATAGTTTCCAATAGAATATGCCTTTATGTATTGTTTTCCTAACAATACTGTTGCTATAAAATATAAGAGAGTGTGCTGGGGAGAAGGGAGGAGATAGGGAAGGGATAAGAGAGAGGAAGCAGAGGTCACAGTTGAGGGAGCTGCAAGACGCTTGATGCTATTTGGCCTTTTGTCCACAATTGATAAAACCATTTAAATTGTTGTGCGTTGTGCAGCTCCAGCTAGAATTCAGTGGAAATGACTTAAAAAAAGTATGAAAATTAGGTGCAGAGAACTGAGCAAAACAATCATTATATGCAGAAAATTAGAGGCCCTAGGAGCAGCCTGTTGCAAATCTTTGGGCAGATGACATAATTTGGGCACAGTATACATCTCTCCCAGCCAAGCAAGTTAACCCATGGGAACAGAATATCCAAAGGGAAGCCCTGTGAGCTATATGAAATTCTTTCCCACCAAACAATGGGATTACCTCCAGGTTAGTCTGGGGAAAGCACAGCCAAGGCATTTTCCTTTCTTTGAGTATCTTAACATAACGATGGGATAAGGATAAGAGAGGGGGCAAAAGAGCAGGAGAAAACTATATTATAGAGAAGGAAATATTGTTGGATAACTAGACAGAAAACAGGCATAAGTAATAGAGATTTCCTGAGATGCAACCCTCGGGGAGCAAAGGAAGCAATGTATAGGCTGGGAAGAAAAAGAAAAGAAAGACCCAGAGAAAAAGGAAAGGGGGAAAAGAAAGTGAGAAAGAAGCTTCTGGAGAGAAAGAAGAATGGAAATAGAAAAAAGCAAATGAGAAGAGAAGAAAGGAAATACAAAAGGAGGACGATGTGGAAGGCTGTGTTCTGTCCGCTTTTCATTGGTGCATGCTGAGGTCTGTCTCTGCACGTCTGCTCCATCATTGCCTCCATGCTCTCTTCTTTCTCATTCTTTGCCACACCAGAATGGGGAAAGAAAGGAACTGCCAGGGATGCTTCCAGGCTCCCTTTTCTGACACAAGGAGAGGGATGCACAACTTGATTTTCTATCCCACTAAGACAGTATAAAATGGGATCCCCCAGAAGGAAATCAGGGTACTGTTAGGAAAGGAACATAATGTTGGACAACCAGAATACAACCGATATTCACACAGGACTGATTCTCTGAGCTAGTCTTATCTTACATTTAGCTCTGACCACTCACAACTTAATAAAGGGGAGCTGAGAAGCAGAGATGCTAAAAAAAGAAAAAATAAATATTCAAAGTTTCATAAAAGATGACAAAAAGTTTTCCCTACTCTCAAATCAGAAGTATAAATAAAAGCTCAATGTAGGTTTCCTGTCCTGTGAGTCTGTTCCAACAATAAAATCTCTAGATTAATTGAACTCTGACCTCTTAACAGTTCCGTTAAAAATATAAAAAACATCATTTTATCATCCTTTGAAAATTAAAATGAGCTATACCTGCAGTCATTTTTGTAGCATTTATATTTGTTTTCTTCGTGTTTTATGCTCCCTCCCCACTTTAAGAATTATTAATAGGTATCCTAAGTTTTATCTTCTAGAAACAAATTGATGCTGTTCTATGCCATTTCCTAAAAGACAAGAGGCTGTTTTTTTTTTCTGTTGGCTTATTATCTGTTGCATTCTTAATTTTTTTTTAATCTTGAGAAAATTTCTTCTCAACATTTTTTTTGTCATGAAAATGTTATTCAGCTCTCTCAGTACCTGTTGTGTTATACGGTTTTACATATAAAATTATACATAATTATTGTAAATGCATTTACAAATGAGTAAATGGCAAATACTTGCAGATGCACACTTGCAGACATGTATATATTCAATATTTACCTTATACATAAATTTTGTCAGACTCTGTGTTGAGTAGGTGGTTACTAACAAGTCAAAATATGGCTCTAAGACTATGGTTTTACAACTTCAGCAGAGTAGTTACGTACTGACAAGGACTGATGTCTAGAAATGTTAAGTGAAAAAATAAGCCACAGATTATTATACGTACCATGATCCTATTGAATTTTTTAAAAAACACATAGCTATAGATGTATGTATCAGGTTATAATTGGTTTTGCTGTGGTAACTAATCCTGAAATCTTTAGTAATTAAACACGATGAAGATACATTTTGCTCATGATACATATATAACACAGATGTGCAGGGTGAGAGAGGAACTCTAATCCACACAGTCACTCAGGGACCCAGGCTTCCATCATTTTGTTTCTGCACCACTTAAAACCTAGAACCTCCTCAGTCTTCGCAACAAAGGAAGAAAGTTCATGGAGAACTCATTTTTTCTATTATATGCATCAGCCCAGCAATGACAGATGTCAATTCTGTTTACAGCATATGGACCTAAGCTAGTCTCAGGGTCCATCTGAGCTGCAAGCAAACAGGGATTCAGAAGATCACATGGGTATCCAGCTAGCAGTAAATGTTTCTGATACAACATATATAGATGCAAAATGCAAATAAAAACCTCCAGAAGGAAAAAAAAATATTTCATAGGTACCTTTGAGGAGGGAAGTGAGATTAGGGAAAGAAGGAAGAAAAATTCCACTTTTTAATATCATATTCTCCCAAATTTTTTGCATTTTAAAAATAAAAATCAGGTCTCACATTTGCTAATAAAAAAAAATGTTTTAAAAACTGTTCATTACGAGCTATTCTGAGAGAATCCAGTTAAAATAAAACTGGTAAATAAGTGGTTAAAGGCAATACAAAATAGTTTCCATCAATGGCTCAGTGTCAAGCTCGGGCATAGCTTTCAGGGATCAGCCCGGGCTCTCTATGATTTAGTAGCTGTTGTTTGATCAATGGCTGGAGTGATAGAGTGGAGAGCCTGCTGATTAAGTTCATGGATAAAGCTATGTTAACTAAAACTTTGGGAGCCGTGATTAAGATCCAAACCGGCCTGTCAGACATGAGCTATGGCCAAGTGTGGGGTGTGAGTGTACTTGGGAGTGAAGAATGAATCTCTGAAGTCTACAAGGGTCAGACAAAAGTACTCCGGTGCCTCTGGATCCTGTGTAAATCACATGCCAGAAGGAAGGCTGGAATAAATGGGGTTGCTGCAAGAAATGTAGCACTGCTCAGGCATCTCAAGTGTTAAGAGAATACAGGAATGGAAGGAAAGGAAGATATATTCAGAGTTCAAGATTGTCAAGCAAAAAAAAAAAAAAAATTCACTGAATAGGATGGACAGTGTATCCGGCTGTGTGCTACAGGGGCAAATAAAGCAGACATTGTCACCATCTTTATGGAGTTTATGGTGTAGCTGCTCTCTTTATATCTGGGACTTATCTTCCTTGGTCTCTGGCTTGACCTTTCTTCTAAGTGCTTGCTCATCGAAGTGTGGTCCAGGCACCAGCAATAACCGACTCTCCTGGGAGCTTATTAGAAATGCAGACCTACTGAATCAGAATCTGCTTTTTAACAAGGTCTCCCAGGAGGTTCATGTGCACGTTCAAATATGGAAAGCACAGATCTAGGTTATATCTGCCTCCCCCAACCCACCCACCCTATTAAGGAGAAATCCTCCTTACTTTACAATCTCCTCGCCTTTGATTTTTGTCTAAATACGGATAGGCAAGAAAATTGAAAGATACAAGAGGCTAAGCAGACATGCATAATGGAGAGGTGAATAGAGAGGGGAAATGCAAACGTAAAAATCCAGGCAGGGGGAGTTTGTGGGTGAAGTTCAGGGAAAAGTAGAGAGATGGAGCGCATTTGCAAATAAATGTAGAGAGAGATGGGGGATACTTTGAAGAAGTATTGTTATACAACGTCTCCATCAGCCATTCTTTGAGAGACTTCATAAAAGATTTACATTTCTTTTTAACTATCTTTGGGTATCAAACTAATTTTTTTTAATGTGAAACTAGATGAGATGAGGCTACTATGAACCCTGGCTTTATATTAGTTACGTATTTACAGGCTTTCCTTGTCCTTTTTTAGGTAGGAGGGTGGGGAAGGCAATAAAAATTCAAGATAAGTCCTCCTATAATCTAGGAATATGCAGCTCCCATTCTATACGATTTCAAAAAAAAAAGACTTTTGTTCATTATTTCACAATGTTTCTGTTGACTTTCACAGATCTCTGCACTGAATTATTTAATGATGTGAAATTAGAGCTAGATCCCCAAGTAGCTGTAATTTAGCAGTTACGCTAAAGAGGGATGGATCAGATAGATCTTGAAGCTGATTTTATTAATAGTTCTGTCTCTCTATGACTAGGGTGACTGAAAAGAAAATGAAAATAATCTCCAATTTGTAGAACTCGGTGGCAGTAAGATTATTTCACCCTTGGTTTTTAGCTACATGAATTGCTCCAGCATCAACAGCCATTATTCTTTCAATGTACGTAACAAAGAGCATCGATTTTGGAGCCTAAACGAGTTAAGGTGATAGTGGAAAAGGGAATTCATAGACCACTTGGTAGAATATAATAACCCCAGCACTTGTGACTGCTCCATATAATCTATACATATAAAAAAAATCACAAAACAAAAAAATATATCCTGAAAATTCTTGAGTGGTTACGGAAGATGAAGTGATGGTTCTCCTTAACTCTCCTAACATTTATTTTAAAAATAGTCTTCAGATAAGGGGAGAAAAATCAGAAAGAAACTCTTCCTGGCTCTTTGTCTCTTTGTGGTGTTTGATTTGAACTCAAGGGTTGAGGATTCTTATGACAACAAAAATAAAGAATTTTGCTTCAATTTAAGCATAGCCTTTGAGGCTACATTGCCTACATGTGGTAACACACAATCCTACTTGACTTAGATATATTACCATGTATTCAACTTCAGAACAATTTCAAAGACTTTCAAGGAACTAGGTGCCCTTTCTCTCCAAGGTGGTATCTAATTAGCCCATGGAGCACAGATGCACACACAGAGGATGGTAAAAAAAAAAAAAAAAAAAAAGTGTAAACTTCATCAAAATATGGTACATGTACTCAATTTTTATAGGATTTATCTCTAATTGAAGGTGTGGATATCACATCTGAATGTGCTTTCTAGAGAATTTATCAAGGCTGAAAGATTTCAAGTGTTTTGCAGACTATCATGCAAACATGGTGAAGGCAAGAAATTGTTTTGGGTTAATTACTGCCCTCAAAGATCACAATGTAAACTTCCAAAACACAGGCACCACATCTTTTAGTGGACTTGTAAGCCCTCAGGCCATGCTCCAGAGTCAGTGTGCTTTTCTGGCTTGGGGTGTCAGTATATGAACTCTAATTACAGCTAATACACTAATCCTAGGTACTGATCTCCAATTTCTCAGCTGCCAAATCCATTGCAGAAATTGGCTGAAACTCAAGGACAGGGAGTTTTAAGGGAAAGTAAAGTGCTGAGAGGTGCAAGATGCTGTCTATCTCCTGCTTAAATGGTTTCTCATGGCTCTTGGGATTAAGGTCGAGATCCGTGGGATGAATTACACAGTCCTGCACAGCCTGGCAGCTCCCTAGCTCCCTTGCTCCTGCAACACATTTCCCCCCTGGCTTGCTGCTCCTCAGCCATACTGGCTCTGTCCCTCATCACAGGGCCTTTGCCCAGACCCCTGCCCCTTGCCCCTGCCTTTCTACCTCTCTCCTCCCTTCATCCATCAACTCACGGCATAAATGTCAAGGCCTCAAGAGAAGCCCACCTTCAATATTCACACTCGACGTTTTGTTCCCTCTGTTATGTGATCCCATAGGACTCTCAACTTTTCCGAGAGAACATATACCACAATTGCAATTTTATTGTTACATATGCAATTTTTTTTGTTGCCTCTTATCCTAGGTTTTAAGCTCCATATTTCTAATACTATCTGCCGGGCACATAGAGACTCCATAAATATTTGTTAACTGCATGAACGAACAAAATGGAGAAGAGATAGAGGTCAGATAGTCCCATAAGCCACCTTAGTACTTCACCTGTGTATCTGTCAGAGTCCCTTTTACCAATATTAAAATTTCTCTTTTCTGAATTGGTCTCCCCCATTTAATTATAAGACCTTCAGGTAAAAGAGGGTCTTTCACCAGGGCCTGGAACATATAAAGTGGCTCAAAGATAAACTGCTTTGAAAAGTGCAAGAGGAAGACATGGAGACAGAAGATGAATGACAGGACGGAAGGGGAAAAGGTAGTCATGTGGTAGAGAGAGAAAAAGAAAACAATCAGGGTAGAGTTCGTGAGTCCCTTAAACAAGTCAGATGAAATATAAGAGAAAATTCCTGATTAAAACCTTCCCTTTGGAAAAAGAAAAGGCTTATGCAATCTTTTTGGAGTATATGCCAAACAAATGTGGTATGCTGACAGCATATTATAAATAATACTGATTAAAAAATTATTTTTATAAAGACAGAACATTAAAATTCCTTCTGGCAAGACTTGAACTATTAATAATTTTGATTTCAGGTTAATTCTTTTTGGAGGGAAGAATAGAGGACTTCAGAGAGCATTTAAAATCATAAGAAGCTGGTGTATTACCACTGGTATTAACAATCATTGGGAAAATTCATGATGTCACTTGCTTTGAACAATATGAGGACCAGCTGTAAGTGGTACAGAATGAAGAGGAATGACTGTTCACATGCAAAACTCAGACTTGTTGAAGAGGACTTCTTAGGCAGCACCAGATTGTTAGGCTAAATTATTAGCTCATTTTAATTGAAAGTGTGAAAAGACATTGCACTTTGCAAGATGGCACTCAGACAGCCATCTGATTCTTAGCAGAAAGAACTTCACCCAAAGCAGCACCATAGTGCCAGAGCTTTCAACTACATGTTCCAGATATGTTACTGTTGATAGTCTGTATTTTTATAATATGTGGTCAGAATGCATTTGGTTATATAGCATTCAATACATGGTCCGTATTAGAAAGCCTTTAATCATCTTATACTTTTCACACTTTTCACTTGTATTTCAGTTATTCAAGACAATGTATTTGTTCACCTACCCTTCTAAAAGGAGACAAGTATTACTAATGTGTCTTAAATCCTTGGGCTTCTTGTTTTTTTAATTATTCCTAAGCCATATGTTTTTGTTGACAATCTTATGCTTTGGAGAGCAAAAATGGAAACCTGATGGAGTTTTTTCTTAGGAAGTGCTCATTCACTTGCAAATCAAGATAGCGCTCATTCACTATCCTGATTTGAAAGTGTCTCTTAAGTCAAGCCCGATAACTTTCCGATAGATTTTTTTTTTTTCTTTTTTGCCAAAAACAGGAAAAAGCTAAACTCTGCGTGTAGCATCAGATGAGGCCAATGAGCTGGATTTGGAAACGGCTCTGAAAGAGGACATATTTACATTCTGGGTCGTAAGAAATGACGTCTCGCACAGAAGCTGATAATTAGAAATCAACCAAGCGTCCTCTCTTTCCCTCACCTTACCTGGATCTGGGCTAACACCTGATCCCATTACTTTTACTTCCAAAATACATTTTGTATCCTCTCATTTCCTACCACCCGAGCTACTACAGTGGTCTCTTCCGTGGCCTGCCCTTTCACCCCTTGGTTTCTTCAGTGCATTGTCCATATGGCAACGCAAGTGATCTTTTAAAAACACAAATCTGATGAGTTCAGAATATCTACCATATAAGATGGTGACTATAGTTGATAATCATGTATCGCGTGCTTGAAAATTTTGAAGAGTAGATCTTAACTGTTCTCACAACAAAAAATAAGTATGTGAGGTGATGGATGTGTTAATTAGCTTGATTTAACCATTTTACAATGTACACACGTATCAAAACATCACCTTGTATACTATCAATATATGCAATTTTTATTTGTCAACAATACCTTAGTTTTTTAAAAATAAAAGAGGGGCACTCCAAAAAAAAAAAACCAAACCAAACCAAACCCAAACAAAAACCCACAAATATGATCCTATCGCCCTTCTGCATAAACCCTTCAGTGATTTCCTTTGCACTCAGGATAAAGCACAAGTCTTTGCCGTTGTCTAAAATGCCTTGCCATTCTATCTGAACTCACCTTGTATCAATCTCCAGCGGTAGGCTTTATATTTACTTTTATCTTAAAAGTTAAGGTTCTGTAACACCAGGGCACATTTTTACCCTGGTGCCCCTGTCATCCTGGGTCATTCGCCATGTAAGCTGGGCACCATTAGGGAATTCTACAGCAGGGAAATGTGCACTGAGGCGCCCTCACATTATGTCATTGGTTGCCACATCATGCAGGTTATGTGTGCCTTTTTAAATCAAATTATAATTCTATTATCTAATGATAACTAAATTAACTCTACCCAAATGAACAATGGACCCTGTAAGCTAATACTTACCAAGAAACTCCAGTTGGAAGACAATACAAAAAAGGAAATACAAGTAACCAGAAGAAAAAGGCAGAACAGATACTTCTTATACTCTATGCAAGTTGATACTTTGATGTTAAAAACAATGATGACTGAATGGATTTGCCAGGACAACAAAAAGGAAGAAAAAGTCATTATCAAGAAAAGTATTTGCCCTTATTTTTATGTTTACTATCATTAATGATGACCCTTACCCTCCACGTGTTTTGAACCTTGAGATATTGGTGATAATATGAAAATATAATTATCAAGAACATTTTAAAATTAAGCATACAGATTATTAACCTATTTAAGAATACAAGACTCACTTTACTGTTAAGAATTACTTTAAAATATTTTTAATATTATCTTTTAAAATATTTTTATAATGTAGTAATATATGCACATAATTTACAAACACATAAATATGCATATATTTGTATTCCATCCTCAACATTTTTCCATGGGTAGTGGGTAGGGGTAGTTAAAAAGTTTAGAGACAACTGGACTAATGTGTGTCAGAGTCACGTCTGGAACTGTTAAAAGCAGAGATGCCTGAGATTCACATCTGGTCTCCTGGAACAGAGTCTCCAAGGGTGGGATTCAGGAATCTGCATTTTTAAACAGATTCATGAGAGATTTTGAAGTGTATCTAGGATTAATTCAATGCATATTGAATAAATTCTTCTGTGTGCCAGGCACTGTTGGATGCTGAGAAGGCAGCAGTGAATAATTTAGGCAAGGCCACTTCTCTCGTGGTGCTTATATTTTAAAGGGAGAGAAGGAAAAGTAAATAAATAACAGCAATCCCACTACTGGGTACCTACTCAAAGGAAAAGAATTCATTTTATCAAAACATCATCTATGCTTGAATGTTCATTGCAGCATAATTCACAATTGCAAAGATGTGGAATCAACCCAAGTGCCCATCAATTCATGAGAGGATAAAGAAAAAATGGTGTGTGTATATATATATGCATATATATATATATATACACACACATATACACACACACACACACACACACACACACACCATGGAGTACTACTGAGCCATAAAAAAGGAATGAAATAATGTCTTTTGCAGCAACTTGGATGGAACTGGAGACCATTATCTTAAGTGAAGTATCTCAAGAATAGAAAAACAAACACATGTTCTCACTAATAAGTGGGAGCTAAACCATGGGTACACACGGGCAAAAAGAGATGTAAAGGATATTGGAAACCAAGCATGGGGGAGGGTGGGAGGGGAATGAGGGATAAAATCGGGTACAATGAACATTATCCTGGTGACAGGCACACTAAAATCCCTGACTTTAGCATTATATAATGTATCCATGTAATAAAACATTTGTACCCCACTAATAATTTGAAATAAATTTTAAAAAATTAACAAGATGCTACTTGACTGGTAAGGGCTAGAAAGTAAATAAAATGGTGTGTTACAATAGAAAGTAAATAAAATGGTGTGTCACTTGGGTATCAGGAAGCCCTCACGTGGAGATGACATTTAAGCTAAAAGTTGAATGACAAGAAGGAGCCAGTCATGCAAAAACGTGGGACCAAAGGATTGTAGGCAGAGGGAACATCAATGCAATGTCCCCAGGTGGGAACAAATTTGGAAAATTTAAGGAGAAGAATAAGATCACACAGCAGCATTGGGGACAGTGATAAGACATAAGGTTGGGAGGTGAGTCCCCACTCCTCTCAGCTTTAGAAGGCAGAGGAAGGAGTGTGGATGTTATTTTAAATGAGATCAGGAGCCATAAGAGGGTCTTAGGTAAGGTGCAGTCTGATCCAATTTACATTTTTAATGAGTTCACTCTGGCTCTGTGTGGAGAACGGAATATAAGGGACCCAAAGGACAGCAGGTGAGACCCACTGTGATAGTCAGGACTTCCAAACCCAATGCCAAGCTCAGAACTAAAGAGAGAGTAATACTTGGTTGTTGAGTGAACAAATCAACAATGAAGGATTAATAAACAGCGGAACCAAGGAATGAGTCAAAACCAGAGTGAATTATAGCCCCTAGAAACTCACCCCATATCCATTTGTGACCCTTCCCGTCAGAAGTCAGGACCACTGGCCACTCCCGTTCTGGGTGCCAGCCAGGCCCATGCTCATATTTCAGACAGAGTGCATTTTATGATTAATCTTAATCCTCCTGCCTTCCGTAGAAGTAAATCACCTAAATGTTTTACTCAGGGGAGGAGAGAAGAAATGGTAAATGATCTCTCCAAACATACCCTCTAAGCTTCTTTTGATGAAAGCAAACATTCGAGTGGGAAGTAAATGGTGGTAAACAAATACCCTACTTCTGCCTGTGAGATCTTGGAGGTGACCCTGTGTCTGTCATCACAAAACGAAGTTTACAAAGGTTATAACCACAGGCAATATCTCTACCCTCTTCCTTGCCTCCACTTCTAACTAACAGGAGCAAGAAGCTGCCCAGGTCGAGCTATAAGATTGCTGTGGTCTCTTCCACTTGAGTTCGTAAGCACCTTCTTTTCCTTCTGGGAGCCTTGCTTTTTCACTCTCAACAGAGATGTCTCTCTCTGATTTGCAAATCTCCTTCCAGAGTCTGACTACAGAGAAAGTTTTTTTTGATCTATAGCCCAGTCAAAGGTAGGCTCTGTATTTCCAGCATCCAGTGCAGGCTGCCTCCCTGTTGACATTAATCTTCTGCCTTTGCCAGGTCTAGACAATGCAGGTTGGAGAGTGTTAATCTAAAGATTCACCAGACACCAAGCTATAAATCTGCCCAGGGGTAGATAGACTTGTGGCATTTTCTATTTGCTCTTAAGACGACTCTAGGCTCTGTGTGATCCTCCATTGCCTTTGCCCTGAAAGATTGAATTACCCACAACATCGAAATTTACTTCCTTCAAAGCATCTCACACCCAGCAAAGCTAAGGAGAAGAACAAAGCACCATCCATTTGCTTCAGAAATTGAGTCAGAAAATCCAAACGGAGACACTGTAGAGAAATGATATTTAGGTTTTTTAGAGATGCTGTTTCCCAATCAAGCAAAGTAAGGGAGATGTGTCTCATTTTATTATATAATCATGTTTCCTAATGAGCATAACTGAG
Source organism: Varecia variegata (assembly GCA_028533085.1). Taxonomy (NCBI): domain Eukaryota; kingdom Metazoa; phylum Chordata; class Mammalia; order Primates; family Lemuridae; genus Varecia; species Varecia variegata. The sequence continues at coordinate 152,521,296 of CM052436.1, read as the reverse complement.
ATTCTTCTAATTGCAGGATTCATGGGTGGTTTGTTTGGTTTCTTTTAATCTGGGTTAGGGTGAAAGTTCTCCATTAAAACTCAAACTATAGGGTATTTGTAAGAGAATACTACCAGTAAGCTGGATATTTGCAGTACATATTTCACAAAATCCAAATATTAAATAGCAAACCTGAAAAGTTTCCTGTATACAAAATGATAGATTAGTCAACTGTGCCTGCAAAATCAAAGGCATCATTATATCTTGTCTGCATGCAGAACTGATAAATGATTCAAAGAGTAATTTTGAATTTTTGTTTTGACTTTTGTTTCCCCTGAGATTAACTGGACTGTCAGCATATGTGGCTATAAACTTAAAGATCATTCTCTCGTTCTCTGTCTCAGAAACCTTAGTCATAATAAATACATTACATCTCTTAACCCTTTACTTGTTCTGGCTTGAGGGAACACATATTTCTGGATGCTCATGCCATGGATAAGCTGACTAGTTGAGATACCTTCCAGTTTGAGAGTTTCATAATTAGTACATAATTCCTTGTTTTAATTAAAAGTATTCTTTCTTGCATATCTCCAGATTGAGCTTGGGCTCCTTTGTACTCCTGGGATCATTCATATGCTGACATCACTTAAAATGGACATGCCAATGTGTGCAAAAAAATAAGCTTCATTTCATGTGGCAAGATTGAATTGGCAGGCCGGGCGCGGTGGCTCACGCCTGTAATCCTAGCACTCTGGGAGGCCGAGGCAGGTGGATCGCTCGAGGTCAGGAGTTCGAGACCAGCCTGAGCAAGAGCGAGACCCTATCTCTACTAAAAATAGAAAGAAATTATCTGGCCAACTAAAAATATATATAGAAAAAATTAGCCAGGCATGGTGGCGCATGCCTGTAGTCCCAGCTACTCGGGAAGCTGAGGCAGTAAGATCGCTTGAGCCCAGGAGTGTGAGGTTGCTGTGAGCTAGGCTGACGCCACGGCACGCACTCTAGCCCGGACAACAGAGCGAGACT
>CM052436.1:152491473-152519791 GCA_028533085.1 Varecia variegata | reverse complement strand
GATCGCTTGAGCCCAGGAGTGTGAGGTTGCTGTGAGCTAGGCTGACGCCACGGCACGCACTCTAGCCCGGACAACAGAGCGAGACTCTGTCTCAAAAAAAAAAAAAAAAAAAAAGATTGAATTGGTAGTGGCTTCTTGGAGCTCTGTGTTTGGAAGGATTCTGAGGCTACAACATTCCTGAACAGGAAAGAGTGCCAAAATCATCAGGTCTGACTTCTATGGAAATGGGAAGTTGAATAGTGACACAAGTTACCTTTTTACAATCTGTCCCCTTGTGTGTTTTCTATTGACAGACTTTACCTTGAGCTCTTACTTTGCCCCATCACCTGCTAGACTCTCTTAACCTAATGTTTTGCTCCCACTGCTTCCCCTCACCTCTACATGAGGGAATAAACCCTGAAGTGCCTCTTCAACCTCCACGGACCTGTCATATGGCTCAGTCCTGGTGTTCCAGTTTCCAGGCTGAGTATTTTGTTTTAGAGTAAGACTAAGTGAGAACATCATAATGCATTATGCTTTTAAGATAATACATTTACCTTTTAACTCAAGTTTCATATTTTAAAAGGCATTATGAATAAGCTTTTGCACACACATATGCCCACACAGACTATGGGTGGCTTGTTGCAGCATTTCACAATGGCTAGTCCCATCTTACTATGTCAGGACAGGAATTGTATTCTAACTTTCTTTGCTCATGAAAGCAATGCTCAAAAAAGTCTGGTTACCCCAAGATTAAGATCCTATATAAAGGTGAGCTATCAACCTATGCACAGAACGGGCCAGCATCTTGTAAGCACACAGAAAAGACTTGGGTTGCAATTTTTACTGTAGTACAATTTGCCTATTAAAACAAACTCAACATTCCCCATTAATTACTCACACAGATTTCAGCTCTTTTAAACATTGGTAACCAAGAAACACGGCTTAAGAAATAAACCACCTATACAAAAATAACCTGGGAGGAAGGCAAAATGGTCACATGTGGCAAATACCTATTTGTAGTCAGGACTATAAATCATGAAACAGATTAATTATCCAGAAACATACAAAATTGTCCTCCAAGTTGTTCTCCTAATGTATCAGCTCTCTACTGACTCATTACTAAGTTATTTGCCAGTGAATGAATTTTCTTTTCTTCAAATGCTTTTTGAGTTGGGAGGAGTTGGCAATGACAAAATGCTTTCTGAAAAGAGAGAGGTTATATCCACTCAATCCTGAATCAAAGAATTCTGTTGAGCCACAAGGAAGTTTTCTCTTTGTGTAAACCAGTGGTTATCATCCATTTATTTTGTCACATCCTCTTTACTATTCTGAAATAAAGTTCACAGATACTATAACCTACCTATATGCAATTTGAATAAATAAATAAGTATGCCCTAATATAAAGGAAGGAAAAAAAGACAAAGTCATTTATCATGATACACTATTCATTTCACTATTTGCATGTTTGGGCTCTAAACTAGAAATCATAATAAAGTAGTCAGATGATTTCCTCTGTACATAGGAACACAAAAGACACAAATACTCCCAATCCTTGGAGCAACCAAAATTGCATTCACCTATTTTCAACACAACCCCTAGAGAGAGGTGCTTTCATTGAGAGCCACCATTTCCACAACACTAAATGGTTGGTTTGATAGCTTTTTTTATATGTATTGTTTTCAGGCTTGATTCACTGTTGAACTGGCTAGTAGTCTCATAGTTGTTGATGAGACCTTGAGATCACAAGCCCTATATTTTTTCGTCTCTGTTCCTAAGCACAAGTCTCCAAAAGTCCAATTCTAATGAACTAAGCTTAGAAACAAACCTGCCCAGTCCTATAGCCTGCCTCATGATGGTACCTGTAGACAAAAATGGCAAAGACCTAAGGAAAAGAGAAAAACAGCCCATTCCATAGGCATTCTGAAGTTTGTCTTTTAGGCAGAAGTTGTAAGGTTTTCTCTACTCCCCTTGAGATGGATCCCTGAAACCCCAAGTGACATCTTCCTTGTGATTGCATCAGGAGAGTAACTTGCCAGTGTTCAAAAAATGGTCAGTATCATTCTTGAGTTTCCAGGCTGGATTCTACCTCTCACCAGCAAGGAGAGTATTTGAACGTCCCCATGTCTGGCCTATGGAATGTGGATGGGAGGGGGTGGAAATGCTCTCACCTGTTCTGAAAAGGGATGAGTAAGTCCTCTTCATTGGACTTTACTAGGCTTAAGATTTCCAAGAAAAAGAAGCATTAAGTTTTTCCCTCTGGCTTGTCCTTCTTAAATTACCCTGGAACAAAAATCAGTTTGAATTTCTCTTGTGGTGAATCACAGAGATGAAACAAAAAAAGTCAAAGCACTTCAAAATGTCAACAGTCTGTTTCCTCCTCAGCTGTAGACCTGTGATGAGATATCATAATTGCTAACAGTATCATTGATGTTTTGCATTCCTATGGCATTTCAGAAGTGTCATTGTACATTCTATACACACTATCTTCCTTGATCCTTTACAGCAAGGGGGAAAAAAAAGTCGGTGTTATTAACATCATTTTAAAGATGATGACTCGGAGGCTGAGAGAAAAAATAATCTGTGTAAAGCCCCATGGCTACCATGTGGCAGTTCAAAGGGAAGGATCCATGTACTAGGGCTAAGAATACTTTGTTCTTTTTATTCCACTGCTGATTTGCAAGAAGATACCGTTTGGCCCCTCAGATAATTTGCCTCCTGAAGATAACAGATAATTTTCATGATTGGCCCCCCCTGAAGCAGGCAGTAGCCAAAAAAAATAGCATAACCCAAGTTCTAAACTTTCAGTATTGGAAGAACAGGACAAGGACACACATGGGTAACCTGGGGACCCAAGTTTCACATGAAGCAGACTTCAGGAGAAGCATATGGTGTCTAAGAGCATTGCCTGCATTAGAGAAATCACTGTCTCTGACTTTTAGACTCCACCACCCTCAGTGGAGGAGCTTTTATTTCAGGGTGGCTCCCCTCACGGTCACACGATGGCTACCACACACTTTCAGTCTTTGTGCATGGCAGGAAAGAAACTGTCTCTTCCTGAGCTTAAGAGTGAAATAGAACATTCTTCTGGAAAAATTCTTTCTGAGAAGTTCCCCAGCCAACCTCATTATTTTCACTGGTCAGAACTAGGTCTCATGCCTACCCCTAAAATAATGCATTAGCACAGGGAATCGCTCAATTGCTCAAACAAATAGAGATTGACCCTTTGGCTGCAGAGAGGGTCTTCTTTCCCGAAGGGAGATATCTGGGGGGTGGGGGGTTGGAGTTCTGTTGTAAAGGAAAATGGCGCACACCTCTCTCTCTCTCTCTCTCTCTCTCTCTCTCTGTTTCTGAGGAAGAATGCAAACAATGTTGTCTGCTATACAAGGATCTAAAAGCTACCAGAAATTTTCCATTTTTTAAGTTTCCTTCTTTTGAGGCTCCTTCAAGCACTTCTTTTACACCTCCTATCTTCCAAACAGTTTCCTGAGCTGCATTCTATCACAGCTCTGTCATTTGTAGAGAACTTTGCCTAATTGCCTCTTCTCCAAGGCTACCAAGCCGTGGGATTGGGCAAGTTTCTAAGCTCAGTTCATTAAAATTGGATTTTTAGAGAATTGTACTTAAAAAGAGAGGTGAAAAATCTTAGGGTTTGTGGCCTCATGGTTTCATCAATGGCTACAACACTGCTGGCCGGTCCAATAAGGAAGCAAGCCAGGAAACAACAATATCAACATCTAGTGTGTTTAGAAGAGTTCATTCAGTTGCTAGTCATTACTATTAATAATAAATTTTAAAGTTGCCTTTAAATTTATTAGGTGCCAGGTGTTGTGCTAAGTGTCTCACATCCATGGACTTACTTAACTGTCACATTTCCCTCAGAGGAGGGAACTGTTTTTCTCATTCTTCTTTGACAGATGAAGAAACTGAACTCAGAGAAGTTAAGGGACTTGCTCAAGGTCAAACAGCAAAAAGTGGCAGAGCAGGTCTTCAAACCCATGCTCTTCTGACTCTGCAATCCACACCCTTCACTGCCATTTTTCATCTTCCCTCAGATTAGAAGCTGTAGTGAATGAGTTGATGCAATGATTGATCGGCTTTCATGTCCATAATCACTCATAGTCCTGGCCTTCCTCATGGCTCAGTGAGTGTAAACATTATGATATTCTATCCTCACAGGGTTCCTGAGAACTGAGGGTGGGCTGGGATCATTAGTACCACAGCTAAAGGTCACCAGGTGAGGGAACAAGAGGAAGAGCTTAGAACTAAATCAAGAGTTTTCTGACCCCTAAGCCAGTGCTCTCACCTGTAGGTCATGAAGTGCCTTATTCGGAACACAAACCATTCTTCCATTTAGTTCCAGGGTTCTTAGCATTATTGTTGCAGAACCTCCTCCTGGCGCCCTAGTAAATATCAGGCAATGATATGACCCTTGATAGAAAGAAGCAAACCCAATAGGGAGAAGTGTGGTGGTTTTTCCCTGGCAACAAGACAAGTCAGAGGCAGTGGATAGGTACCATATGCATAACAGGTATCCAAATGCTCTTTCCGCACCCTGCTTAGAAGCCTCTCATAACTCATTCTGGCTCAGAATAGAGAGTAGTAAAGGAGCTGGTTTCACTTTGTCCACAAGACAAGATTGCTGGTGCCACATCTGTTTCCCAGTCATTCAAAAGAGCATCTTTTGCCTGTCAGTCCCACTGACTCAGACAAAGTGTTGCTGGGGAAAGGAGAAGTCAGGAGAGATGAACCATATATACCAACTGTTCTAAACGTGGCCTTTAGTCCAATAACAAAGTCTTAATTTCAGAGTGCTAAGGAAAGAGTGTCCTCACTGGTGGGTGAAGTACAACTTCTCTGTAGGGAAGGGGCCCACGCAAATTATTGCTTTCCCTTCCCAAGTATCCATTAGACACTTTCCAAAAGGTTAATCAGCGTTAACATGGGGTAATGCCACTGTGCTAGTCTAAAATCTATGATTTGCAAATGGAGGTTGGCAGGATGAACCACAAAGTCTGTCATCAAACAAAACACAGATGAACTTACCTCTGGTCACGGGTTCAGATTCAGGGTAGCCTGCCCCCATGGATGGGGGTAGAGGAAGACTTTGGTAACTGTTATGAGCGTGGGGGTGCAAGCTTAATAAGCTGATGTCCCTTGGCTATCTCTCCAAGATTCCTCTTCTGCTATTTGTATGTTAGAGGATGTTTTGTGCAGTTAAATCAGGGTATATAGGGATGGATCTTAGCAAACCATACCACCATAACCCAGACCTTTACTTTCTATTCCTTTGCCCTGTCTAGGACTGCACCGAGCCTTTCCTGAGGGATCCACCCCCATGACCCCAACACCTCCAACATTGGGGATCACATTCCAACATGAGATTCAGAGGGGGTAAACACTCAAACTGTATCAGCAGAGAATAAAGGCCAAAAGAAATCTGTCAAATGCAAATGAGTGGATAAATAATTATCCATGGCTTACACCCTAAAAGCCCTCTCACTGGTTGTAAAATGAAGACCTGAATCTTTAACGTGGCCCACAAAGTCCTGCACGATCTGAATCTCGCCCACCTCTCCAGGCTTGTTCAATTCTCCCTCTCTTCCCTCCTTCTTTTGGCTCCAGCTATATTGTCTTCCATCAGTTCCTAGAACACACTGGGCTCTCTCCAGGTTATCTCCAAGCCAATACACATGCTATCTACTCTGCCTGAAATGTTCTTCCCCACTCTTTTTATCTAGGCATTTCCTATTCTTACCTTGTTCCTTTTCTATCCAATTCCTAGAAAAGTACCCAGGACATAGGAGATGCTCAATAACTACTTCGTAACTGACTGGACTTAAACATGTACTCCCTCACTCTCCAGACTGAGCTGGATTCTATATTATATATTTCCATAGCATCCTGGAATTTTCCCTTGTGACACTCTATACTCTTATTTACTCGATTATTTAGAAGTATTTGTTGGATGTCTGTGAAAGGATTATGTAAGTCTCATTCTCTGCTCTATGCCCAGAGCCTAGCAAAGTATATGGCACATAGTGGGTGCTTAATGAATATCTGTTGACTGTGAATGAATGCCCACTTTGTGTAAGCTGCTATGTGAAGCTTTAGGTGAGTCAATTCAAACAACAATTCTTCATTCTCACGCAGATAATGTTCTAAGAGAGACACATGGGCATAAACACACATTCAGGAAAAGTCCCTGCAATAACATTTGATTGAATTAAACAGGCATTTAATGAGCGCTTGCTTTGTGCCAAACAAGTTAAAGTATTGACCCTCAGGGAGTTCACAGTGTAATGAGGAATATAAACTGCTAATCATCCTGCAATAACTGTTTTCTACTTTTCTCTGTAATAGGATCTCTACCAGCAACTCAAATGTTAGCAGGGAACATGGCTGCCTTGCTAAAGTCTACTTTTTCCAGCCTCCCTTTAATCAGGTACGGACATCTGACCAAATCTGGCCCATGGGATGTGAGCAGCAGTGATGTATGCAACTTCTAGATTTGATCTTATAAGAAAAGCTGCTTACCCTCCACTCTTACCCTGGCCTCCTTTCCCTGTGGCTGAGACAGTAATTCTAGCCACTTCCTCCGGCCCAAAGAAAGAATCCCACATTTAGGACGACACAGCCACTCTGGACTTTTCATCGATAAACTATTCTGTGAGAGAGAAATAAAACTTCCATCTTATTTAAGCCACTATATTTTGGGGTCTCTGCTATTATAATGTAACATATCCAAATAGAAGGGTAAACAAATACGATATGGTATGTGAAATAAAATAACAACAGAAGTATAGAGGTAGAACCTAATCTTACCAAGACACGGGGTCTAAAGATAAACATTTGGCATGATCCAAATTAAGTCACCCAGAAATCACAGTAATGGTCAATGTTTCTCGTGGCCTTTACATGATTCTTCAATGTATTCCTCCAGAATGTTGAGGAAGTCTTAAGTACCTCCCAAGCAAGGTATCTGACATCTCTGTTCACGTTGGCAAAACCCCTGAAATTGTTCACTCAATCTTCATGTTTTGCCTTCCTTCCCTGATAAATTTCACCCACTGCCTGTTTATGAGTAAAGCCTCAGGGGTCTTACCAAATATGTATACTTGAAGTCATTTAAGTCAGATGGACATATCAAGGTCCTCCATAGAGGTGGCCTGGAGGACTGAGTGCTTAACTGTGTCTGGGGAGTAGAGCATGGAAAGCTTCAAAGAAGAGCTTTGTAGGATTTCACATGAAAGAAAAAAAATGAGTCTGTTCATATCCATGACATGACATGAGATTCAAGAGGTTTAGCCTACTGGATTTACTAAGGCTCTCATCTGATCCTATCTCGGATGACGTTACTCATGGGATCCTCTTCAGAGGTTATGACTAATCTCAGCTACCAAGATCATGGGTGCGCTTGCATTGAATGGGCCCAAGTATCTGATATGTGTCACATGCTGTGACACAGGTGTTGAGAAAAGCACTGGACAAAAAATATTGCACACTGTCTACAATAACCACTTGTAAGAGCCTTGGTAAATAACTGATTTGTTAGACAAATAAGCCTTTTTCAAATAACAAATTCACTTCTATAAGAATAATTTTTTCAAACCCTCATAGAAACTGAATTACAATTGAGATAATTATGAGGGAATGAGCTGTTTGGAAAAGCTTAGCACGTCCTTGCCTATGAAGGAAACAAAACATCACCTAACTGGTAGATGTTTTAATTTTTCACTTTAGCACATTCACTTGCTTATAATGAGGCTTACTGCCACTGAATGCATGCCCTGCTCCAAATCTGCACTGGTACACATTTCATCTCAAAATAGAACTCCAGAGTCTATCACTATTATACTTTTCTCTGATAGCACAGGAAGCTGTTGTGAGGATTAAGTAAGTCGATATTATGAACCACCTACCTCAACAACCCAATTAGGAAGGATCATTTATCCTCCCTGTAGTAGACTGTCTGCAAAAATGGCCTCCCACAATTTCACCCATCCCTGACACATATGCCATTTCTCCCACCAAGAAGTGGAGTCTTCCTCTGGCCCTTATACCTAAGCTAGTCTCATCACTTTCTTTGACCACTAAAATGCAGCAGAAGTGATATTATATGACAGACCTACACCTTAAGAGATTTGGCAGGTTCTGCTTTTGCTCTCTTGGGATCCAGCCTCCATGTCAAGAACCCTGGGCTAGATTGTTGAGTGATGAAAGATCACATGGAAAGTGAGAAAGAAGGGTTCAGCGAGTCTCCTCCTGTTCATCTACCCCAGCCGAGGCCCCAGGTGTGTGAGTAAAGCCATCATGCATCCTCCAGCATCAGTCAAGCTCTATCCACCCCTCTTCCCTGACCCTAGCCCACCTGCCCAGCCAGCAACACATGCAGCAGAGATGATCTACCCGTGCCAAGCCCTGGCCAACTTGTGATTGTTTTAAGCCACTAAGTCATGGGTGGTTTGTTATAGTCATAGGTAACTACAACAGATGAGGAAATTGAATCACAAATGGCCAGCAAAGCTCGTCGAGTAGCAAAGCTAGGATTTGAACCCAGGCAACCCAGCATCAGAAACCACACCTTTAACCACTATTCTATGTTGACTGCTTAGGTATAAACAAAACGCAAAGCAGAATGAGAAGGCAGATCAAAACCACAGTCTAAGAGGTGGGTACAAATAAAGGAAGGCAAAAGGACAATAAACAAAACAAAAAAAGATCAGGGCGGGGATCTGAGGTAATGGAGTCAAAAAAAGTATATAGGAACCAACATGGTTTTCAAAGTGTATTTTTGCCCTTTAACTGCTGCCTAAGGCAGGATACATGTTTACCTAACCTTCATGCACATAGTCTATATTTTAGGAGTCCCTTAGGAGAGGCAGCAGTTCAGAGCTTCAAGTCTGCATTAGGCATCTCAAATATCAACCCCCTTTATCTTAGCTGTGTGCTTTTGTCACAACAGGCTTAACTCTGAGCCTCAGTTCATCCATCTGTAAAATGGGTACAATAATTTGATCTAACTCATAAATTGTTATAAGGGTTAACTCAAATAATATACTCATGGTTTAATCTCCATTAATGGAAGTTATTATTTTGTTGGAAACCTAGTCTGGCTCAGAGACCTTCCCTCCTCACATTTTCAGTATCGTACTTTGATTTGGTTTTGCATCTTCTACATTCTATCTCTAAATCCATGTGCATGTCAGCCACCAGATGTCTAGCCTCCCACACCGCTGTAGGCTAATCCCTCCTTGTGCACACACTGCTGGACTGCCATACCTGCTTGCCCTACAGGTCCAGGAAACTCTATTTTAAGCCCCTAACTGATTGCCAAATCTGAAACCCTCCCTTCAAACCCAGGAATCTCATTTTGCATCTCCTGCCATGTTAAGCAGTAAATAAATTACCTCCTGATCAAGGAAGGCAAAAAGCACTTTCAAAAAGGCCCTTCCTTTTTCTTTCTTCTCTTAGCATCAATCTTTGTTGCTAGCCAGGTCATTTTTTTTAATGACATCTAAGCTCACTGCTCCCGTGGGCATCTGATACAGTCTGCTCTCTCCTAGCCTGCTATACCCCAGTCCTCCCTCTCTTTTCCCATTATCTCAAATTCCCAGACCACTAGGGTGATATCAACAAGCCAACAACTCACTTGGCTGCCAGAACCCTTCCAAGCGCTCATTAATTCGGCTGGGTCGAGCGTAACATGCCTCACTACCAGATGCAATTCCTTTCCCTTGCTTTTCATTTTCCAGGCAAGGTGCCTGCATCTTGGAGTGGCCATGATGGATTAGTTTCTACCTTAATTTATTCCAGCATGCATAAAGAAAGCATGAGGATTCCAATTTCCTTGATTAATGTCCCATTCCATTCCACAAGAGTCTTCATTTTTTGCTCCTAATCACTCTCAGAAAGATTCATCCATGACATGCAATATTGGTAGCTACCACATTCTACCCAGGGTCACTATTCTTACCCAGAGTTTCCTCGGACTCAACTTAGAGCTAAATCCACTGAGCTGGGGCATCTTGAAAACCATCCTTCACCTTAAGTTCCACCATCAATTTTGCATCCTTGCCTCCTTCTTGGGATATCTTGAACAACCTGACTTTTAGAAGAAACATGAAACACACTATAAGAGAATCTGGCCCAATCCAATGACAATGCCTCACATTTACAGCAGGGAAAAACCCCCTACAGCATAAAGAATCAGTGGCTTCTACAAAAAATAATGGTAGCACTTCCAGAGGGTTTCCATAGAGATGGAAAGAACATTTTTACTCAGGAAAGGAAAGGGGAACAAAGTCCAGTGACATTTGCTCACTGTCTGGAAATGTGAAAAATAACAGATGAAAAGACAAATCAAAGGTCTTCTCACAAATCTCTTCTCCTTAAATAGATGAGAGAGAGAGAGAGAGGCCCAGATAGAACTAACCCAACCCTGCCAGCTATTAGAGCATAACAAGGAGATGAGATGAAAGCATCAGAAAAAAATATAAAGATGATATTTTTGTTTCAAAGCCACTTTTCCATATTTTTATCACAAAGTATACAAAAATTATAGAGTAGGTCTGGGGGCTGGGAGGAAAAGGCTTTCTTTGTTCACTAAACACCAGAAAGAATCAGTCAAAAATGTGAGCTTCTTTCTTTCTTTGGGATCTGGCGCATGGAAAGTGGGAGGAGAAAAGGGGGAGAGCCATGCAGGGATAGGAACCTGGTGATAAACGGGGTGCACCTCTAGTCTAGTTGAAGATGACTTTTCCATCATCAAGTTAATGCTCAAGACACTTCCCTCAGGGGAATTCTCATGTCTGCCTCTATCCCTTTCCGGTGACCTGGCCACGTGCAATTGCCCCCTTCACACGTGACATTTGATGCCTTGGAAACATGATTCATATTAACCCCTTATTTTCAATTCCCCACATCTTCTCTTCTGACTACTTTCTCTACCACTTGAAATCCTACTTGTCCTGTACAGCCAGTCCAAATGCATTCAGCGTCTCCATGAAGAGTCCTCTGGGGTATATCTAGCTGCAATTTACTGCTCCTTCATTGGAACCCCACCATCACAGCTATCACTTGTTGAAGGCTGGCTTTTGGATTTTTTTCCTTGTATTCTATTATTCAGCAGATTTAGAGTACATTGATTATGTACTAATAAGTACCTGTTGGTTTGTGGAGGGGGAGGTGGGGGTGAAGTGAAATTTCTGCTCTCAAGGAAACATCTATCAGAATGTCATCATCACCATCAGCAGTGACTTAATGGTTACAGTTACTCCACAGCTGACACATTTACTGCCCACTCAGAAACCACAGGCTCTCCCAAGTGTCCCTGTCCTCTTGCAGTTAGGTGGGGCTATGTGACTAGTTCTGACCCATGGGCTGTGAGCAGGTGGGACACATGTCCCTTTCAACCTGAAGCACTGAAAAGCGCCTTCCCTGAGTTCTCCTTTTCCCAAAAGCCACTCACTGAAGCAGCAAAATCATGAGTTTGAGGTGGCCTAGATCACTGCTGAGTCAGTGAATGGATAGTGGTTGCCCTGGGGGGTCACCTGACTCAGCAGATTCTGTGTCCATGAGAAATAAACCTTTGTTGTGTTGAGTGCCTACATTTTAGGAGGATTTGTTAGTGCCGCGTGGCCTATTAAAACCAACACATACCTAAGTGACAGGTGCTCTTATCACCCCCATTTCTAAATGAGAAAACTGACACATGATAAGTGAAACCATTTGCACAAGAAGGAGTCCCTCATTTGCATGACCAGATCAAAATAAGTCCAAAATAGTGAATTAGAAAAATTTCAAAGCTAACTAGTGCTATAGCTTCAATGTCCCATCCAAAATTCATGTTGAAATTTAGTTGCCATCGTGATGGTATTAAGAGGTGAGTCCTTTAAGAGGTGATTGGTCATGAGGGCTCTGCCCTCAGGAATGGATGAATGCTGTTATCAGAGTGGGTTAGTTATCTCAGGAGTATGGTCCTGATAAAAGGAGGAGTTCAGCCTGATTTCCTCTGTCTGTCTGGCTTGCCCGTCCGCCTTCCACCATGGGGTAGCCCTCGCCAGATGTTGGTACCATTCTCTTGGAATTCCCAGGATCCAGAACTGTGAGCTAAATAAACTGCTATTATTTATAAATTACCCAGTCTGTGGTGTTCTGCGATAGCAGCAGAAAATGAACTAGGACTACCAGTAGACAAATTGATTAGTAAGAGAAAATAATCATTCTCACTAATATAGAGGCTGACTTTACTATTAATATTAATCTAAGAGTAGCTTACTGATGCATCCATTCATTCTTTTAACATACATTTATTGAGTGTTCATCATATGCTGAGCACCAGTAGCCACAGTAGGTTTAGCAATGAAAATACAGACATGATCTCTCCTCTCAAGGAATTTATAGTCTAGTGGAGGAAAGATAAGGTCATCAGATAATGATATAACTAGTTGTATAATTGAATACAGTGACCAATACTCTGGAAGGAAAAGAACATCGTTTTATGGGATAATGTCACTGTAGAACCTTACACAGACTGGGCCTGGGAGAGAGGCCCTTGAGCAGGTGGCACTTGAGCTGAGATCTAGAAGAGAAGTCAGAGTTTAATATGAATTTGGGTGGGGAATTGGAAAAGAGGAGAGCATTCTGCACCAAACAAACAGCATAGCTGAAGATTCATTGCCAGGAAAGAGTAGTTCTAGGAACTGAGAGAAGGTCAACGTATCAGAGATTAGAATATTCATGAAAAGATTATTGAAAGATGAGGTTCAAAAGGTTACGTGGAGGCCAAAGAATGAAGGGAATTTTAGGCCAGGTTGGGGTAGTCTATACTTACTCAACATCCCACTTAGCTTGGGGCACACGGCTTAAGCAGAGGCTCCTAAATGTTCTCTTCTACCCTTCTCTCCATATAAGAACACTTGATTTTTCAGCTATGCACAAGGTAACCTGGAATAAAATCTACATTCCCTCAGTCCTCTTTACAACTATTTATGACCTTGGTACTAAGTGGCTTATGAAATATAAGTAGAAATGGTGTGTGCAGCTTTTAGGAAGTTTACTAAAGGAAATGGGAATGCCTTTTGCCATTCCTTTCTCTTTACAGCTGGGTAGAAGATAGATGTGATGGCTGGAGGTGAGCAGCCATGTTGGACCATGGGCCATGCATGGGAAAGGAAAATATGTGTGACGGAGAAATAGGATGGAAAAAATCTTGTTCTCAGATGCCACAGACCACCACTTCCAATGCAGGAGTTCCAATGCTGCATCTCATCAGTAAGAGAACATTTAAAAAAAATCCATCATGCCATCCCTGGATAAACTGACTCTAGCTTTTTAAATGTAAAAAAGAAATTCACTTCTACCTTCTTTAAGCCACTGCTATTTGGAGAGTCTTCGGTTATTCCCATTCAAATGTAACCTAATCTAGTGTTAAATGATAAATAAACACCTATTAAACTGCTCTATAAAATTACTGCACATTTTTAGGAAATTGGCATAATTGTAATTGGAAGATAAATTTTCCCTCAAGAATTCTAAGGAAGGAGCAAGGTTAGCATAATATGTACCTCAAGCAAAATATTTAAAAGTAAAAGCCATGTTTACAGAAGATCTGTATTACAAGGTAAGAGATGTCCACTTAAAAGTGAATCACTTAAGAAAGACATTCTTCAAATCACTGCACACTGCTGAGCAAGTCAGTTTCTTTAAAAACCAACTTATAAAAAGGGTGGAAGCAAATAATCATCTTCCAACAAGCTGAGCAGGTCTGCTCAGAACATGATAGCTGATGGCTACAACAGTGGCACCTTATTTTGTTTCTGTCTTTCAAATACCTGAGAAATTTGGTAAAAATCAGGATTCTGTCTCTGGGTATGATTTGGGACATGGCTAATCTGGAGACAAGCACGGGTGTAGTTCAAACCTCTTTTTTATTTGTCCTCTTATGTCCTGTATTTTCCTACCAATAAGCCTCACATAGGGTAAAGAACTGTGCAAGACTTGGGTCAAAGAGCCCAGGAACCCTAAGAAGGCTGAGGCTCAGAAGGCAACCAGAAGGACACACACCACCACTCGCTGCAAGAACACCAAGCAAAGATGTTCAGAAGAATTACCAGCAGACTCTCTTGGTATCAGCATAGGCAGCATTTGAGGTTTCAGCCTCTAGATACTGGGAAGATGAACAGCTTTGGCAAACACATAATTCCCTAACTTTTGAGGAGGTACAGATGTTAAGCTGTTCATCTCAGCATGAGCAAAGTTTGAACTTTTCTTCCATGCTTCCAAAGCAATATCTGAGTCTGAGAAAGGTGGAAAGGAGTGTGGGCTAAACAAACAAGCAAAATTTTTTTAAAAGCCTCACTGGTCTTTGGCTTAACTCTGCATCGATCAAGAGAAAGTAAGGAAGGGCAGGCAGGAGCTCAGGGGACACAGGATCTAACTCAGCTCTGACCGTGGAGGAAATGATTGAGACTCTACGAGAAGTGAGCCCACCTTGTTCACACAGCTGGTGACTGCACAGCTGGACCCAGAGAGGCACACTCTGTGGCTCAGCCTTCTCTCCACAGGATCATGCCACACAGTGGTGCCACTGCCCCTGCTGCTTCCCTCTCTTCTACCAGAAGCACCATCATAAAATACCAGGGTATCCTTGGGAGTCCCAAAAACCACTGTGGGTACAAAGTCATGCTGGCTTCTTCCACCACCTTCCCCTGCCTTCTCTTGAGCTTGTGAGAAGGACTGTGCCCTGCCACCTACCACAGGACAAGAGATCTGGGAGAAAGGGCCATACATGTTAATTAGCAGGCTTAGCTTGTGGAGGAGATGGCTTTGTGCTGGCCACAGCCTCCATCTGTCCTTCACTTAGCAAGGCCTGCCAGTAAAAACAGGAGAGGAGAGAAGGGGGACACCAGACCATTGCTCTTGTTATCTCTACCCATGTCACAGATGGAAAAACCAAGGAATAGAGGGACTAAAACGTTCTCAGGCTTCAAATCCAGGCCTCTTGAGTCCCAGTGTGGTACTCTTTCCTTTATACTACTCTGCTTCCAGAAAATCTCAGTGTAAAATTACCTAGGAATGCAGAAAAGTCCCCAATCCTAATAAAATAAAACAGGCTCCTATTATGGGTTGATTTGTAGCCCTCTAGAAAAGACTTTTTGAAGTCCTAACCCTCATGAATGGGATTGGTGTCCCTATAAAAGAGGCATAAGGGGGCCGTTTGTCCCCTCCACAGTGTGAGGACGCACCAACAAGGCACCATCTTGGAAGCAAAGTGCAGACCTTCACCAGACACCGAATTGGCACCTTGATCTTGGACTTCCCAGGCTCCAGAACTGTGAGAAATAAGTTTCTATTGTTTGTAAATGGCCCAGTTGTGGTATTTTGTTATAGCAGCCCAAACTGACTGAGACACTGTTAGATTAAAGCACCCACGTGGGGCCTTCTGGCCTCAAGCTGTAACTTCAACTCCCTGTGCGACCTTGGGCAAGTTACTTCCTTTCTCTTCCTCTCCATTTTAACAACAATGAAGTGATGCCTCCCTCGTAGTTTGAGGTGAAGATTAAATGACATAATGCGTGTTAAAGCACACATCACAGACAGCACATAGCATATAATTAGGACTCAAAAATGTTATTATAACCATTATTATTAGGTTTTCAAGGCAAACTTAAACACGAGAAGAGAAAGAACAAGGGAAAAATTCACAAACTTAATAGAAACCTCAATAATCAACCTTTTCCTGTTTGTGAATATTATACCTTGCCAGTCAGGTAGCTACTAGACACATGTGACTTTATATTTAAATTAATGAAACTGAATGAAAACCTGCCACATTTTAATAGCCATGTGTGGCTAGTGGCTACCTCTTGGACGGTGCAGAATAGAACATTTCTAGGACTGCAGAAAGTGCTATTGGGCAACAGTGTCACCACCCTTCCTGCTTTAATACCCTAGGTAAGACTTTGCGGACACAGGAGCCAAGATGCCAAGGGGATGTTATTTTCCTTTCTGCTTAGAAAGGATTTCCAATGCTGCATCAGTAAAAGGACATTTTTTTAAAATCCCTTTATCAACAGTAAACATAAAAGTCAGTTCTTATCACAACTTCAAATAGAATGCATAGCTACTAAGAATTTTTCATCTATAGTCGGAGATGCTAGAAGCCATGAATTGGACTGTGTATTAATAATGTCAATACCAGGGTATGAATAACTTCTTTAGTGGTATCCACAAAAAAAAAAAAATGGAAAAGTCTTTGAATGTTGTAAACAAGAATTGGCACAAACACATGTAAACCAAGCCCAAATTCACTCCAAATAAAGAGAGGCCATTCTGGTGTCACACGTTGACCACACAAATACATTTTTAAGTTTCAGCACCTGGGGAAAAAACAACATGGAAGACTGTAGCCAAAGCAGGGAAAATAGTTATCATTAATAAGTGATAGAACAGAAATCAGAATGACAGTATAATTTACAAGTTTCCAGTTAGATGCCACTTAAAATGTTTTGTTCACTGTAAGTGGCCTATCAAGAAGATATTATGCAATGAACAGCTCAAGAGACAGCCCATAATGTCTCTAATTTTGGTACAATTTCTAGAAGGGGAAAGAATATAATCAGCAAGTCACTTCTGCTTCAATCAAGAGGGGGAAATCATTGTTTAAATAAAAAGAAATTAAAAATAGAGAAATAAAGTTCAGTTTCCTACTAACCAGAGTAAAATTCAGAAGGACTATTGAACTTTCAGAAGACAGCCCAAAACTTCAAAGAAACCATATAACAGCAAGCATACGTGGGCCATGGGGTGCTGCCACTGCTAAGCAGAGGTGTGGATAAAATGGCATTAAGGTCCCCTCAAGCCTTTGACAGTAGGAGAAAGGCCTGAGCGATGAACGGGAGTGATAAGGCATGGAAGGCATCGGAAGTAAACACAAAGAAGTCAGCGTGGGAGCCCAGTGGCCCCTTCTTGTCCAGCCACATCGTATCTTACAGGCATGGCCCACCACCAAATGGGTTCCTAGAGCAAACAGAGAGACCAGCTGGGGGTGTCTGTCACAGTCATCCTACCAAGGTTTCCCCCAGCTCAGGAAACGATCACATCCCTGAAGTCATTTGCACATCAACTTTTATGGACTCTCTACGCTATCTTCTTTCTGTCTCACAGAGGTCATTATGGGAGCAGGCCCCAGCAAACTTCTTTCTGGCACTACCCTCCATCAAGACCTCTCCCTGAAAAGGAAAAGGAGAGAAATGAAAAAAGGGTAATGAAAAGGCAGCCTTTCTTAAGGAGAAGGAGCCCTCTCAATACAAATCCACCATTGCCTTTTGGAAAGCTCAAAGAGAAATTTCAGCGATTTCCACCTGGCAGAGACCCACCTAAGCCTCCACATTCCTTTCCTGTTGCACGTGCCTGCCACCTGGAGAGATGTGCTCATCTGTCTTCCCGAGAGGGTTTCTGCATGTGGCAAGGTGGCCTCAAGTCAAAGGCATGAAGCTGGTCAGGAGACACACAGTACAATTCCTTGAAATGTTTATGAAATCAGATCCTGAACTGGTCCTGCCACTGTTATGTTGCACAACAGCTGTTACACCCCTGTTATTTGCATTGTTGAGAAACACAAGCTGTAGACTGCATGATTTGTTTCTGGACACCCAGCTCTCTACATAGAAAGAATTTGTTCCTCTACCTAAGCAAGAGATTCCAGCCTGTTCAACCAGCTAGACCATGTATGCTTTAAGATGGTATATGTATGTTGCAAGATAACGACCAAGATAATGACTAAATTCAACAATGAAGGTTAAAGTTAATAAAAGGCTGTGGTATTAGAAAATGACTCCAAAGATATTAAAACTTCTTAGCAGAAATTCTAAGAATACTGAATAGCCCAATAACCAATCAGAGCAACAGAGGTTGCTGTTTTTAACAGCATACTGGTAATAAGATCAGAAGTAGGTAAAGGTCTAACTTAGAGTTTTAAATCAGCCTGAGTTCCTGTCTCAAAACTTCAGAAGCCACCTCGGCAGGGTCTCAACTCCCCAATTCTATCCCTTCTCTTTTGCCAAGGTCTACGCAGCCTGATGGCTTCCTGATTCCCCCAGAGGATGTTCAAATGAGAAGACCTGGGTATTATGTTTTACTATTGTCTGTGCTCATCTGCCTACACGTTATGCAAAGCAGTGCATACAACCTTTGTTCAGCTGTTACCCACAAGAAGGCCACCACCCATGGATAGACCCAAGGAAAAGCACAATGTGCTAGCAATGCTAACAAAATAATCATAATAATAGCAGAAATTATTGCTTGCTTCTAGGTACCTGGCACTATTCAAAAGCAGCCTACATATAACTCAGTTAATCATTGTGCCAACACTACAACGTAGGTGCTATCAATACCTCCATTTGACACATAAAGAAACTAAGGAATGGAGAGATTGAGTAACTTGCCTAAGTTTATATATCCAGGCACAAAGTTTCCAGAGACTATGTTGTTTGACCTCTAACTCTGATACTTGCAAAGAGACATAAATGTAACTGCATCCTTTTCTATTCTCCCAATAAAACCCAACCAAATGCAAAGAGAGTGAGAGTAGCATTAGAGTGAGAACTTTTAATTCACTCAAAGATATGTTTTAAAAGAAAATCATCTTCAGACATTGGTATAGAGAGGATATTAGTGTCAAATGACTTGACGCACCACTTATATCTACATATCCTAGCTCTGAGGTCAAGTTGAGAGGAAGTTATAGAACAGAAGTTGCCATTGAAAGCCTGTGGACAGGTTTTAAATACATGTTCTATTCAGCCCACATTGTATTCTCAAGTTTTTAAAAAGTTTGCTGCTAAAATATAAAAGTTGAAAATTTTTACATAAATATCTGGATTCAGACTTTTTAAAAAGGTTTATCAACACTGGACACATTCTCCCTCATGTAACATTTGGTGGGCACTAAAATGTAGTTTGGCCATTAAATGGGGCATGTGCTCTAACTGGCCATACTCACCACCATTCCCTATTGTCTTCTCTCATTTATATTTCCTTCTCAGACCCCATAAAGCATTTGAGCACGTGGGCACTGCTTTAGAGGAAAGAAGTTCTAGAGAAAGGATTCTGAGAAGCAAAATAAAGGGATTCTGGTTCTAGCTATGGGATTGGTAGTACCACCTCACTCCTCATACACTCATTCTTTAAGTGTGAAGTCAGCTAGATACTGTCTAAGGTTGCCTAAATTTTAAAACCTAGGGGATTGAAGCAACAGATGTAATGTCACACCATTGAGAAATGAGCTTGTCTTTATTTCAGAGGCCATGTAGGACAGGCTCTCCCTGTGCACTGTAGGACCAAGAGAAGAACTGGCCTGACTGGTTAGGTGGGATATGCACCTACCACCCGGGCTTGAGAGGCAGTTCCCAATGTTGCTTCTCAGTGGTATATTTTCGGTGCTCCTCAGATAAGGGATAGTAACTCCTCACTCTACGATGTTCTGAGCTTCTCAATTTCATCTTGTTGTTCATAGGTGAATAACTTTTTTGCTTTTTATTTATTCATGCACACACACACAAATGTATTAATTCATTCAATAAATGTAGATGGAACTCTAGGCAATGTGCCAGGCACCACGATATTATTAATATATAAATGTGCAGGGTGAAATAGTGGGTAAGTGTGGACCTAACGCATACTTTCCCAGATGGCCGCCATTGTGGGCAGGTGCCATCCAATCTGCTGAGGACCTGGAGAGAATAAAAACACAGAAAAGGCAAATGTGTCAATCCATCTGCTAGACTGGGATACACTCTGCCTCTGCTGTCCTTGAACTCCAGGCTCCCTGACCTTTGGACTCTAAGACTTACACCAGCAGCCCCCTGGGTTCTCAGGCCTTTGGCCTTAGACCGAGCCATGCCACCATCAACCCAGGGTTTCCAGCTTGCAGACCAGTCATGGGGCTTTGCGGCCTCCATAATTACATGAGATAATTCCCCTAAAAAAATCGCCTCTCATCTACATATATCCTATTGATTCTGTCTCTCAGGAGAACCCTGACTAATACAGAGACACATGTGCCCCACGCTCAGCCCCACTCCACACAAAAGAGGCACTCATCTCCATCCTGCTTCAAGGGGTCCCTTTGAATCTATAGCAGCTCGGGGAGGACCTGAGAAGGTACATGTGGATCCTCAGATGGAGGTAGAAAAAGGCCAGGAGCTTGGACCAGGTGTTGTTCCTGCTAGATAGTCATTGCTAAGAGCACTTAAAGGACCCTTGTGTGAAGATTGGATTGTCAATGGGCTGCAGCTCTTGACAGAGGTCATGTTTATTTTCTAATTTTGTGGGAGTGTGTTGATATATGCTCTGCTCCAGTGCTGCTTCTCAGGGCCACTCCACCAAGCACCTTCCAAGCAGAGCCTAGGCACCACCAATCCCCCTCTTCTAAGAGCCACAGGCTTCAGCCTCCTTTTTTGTGTTTTCCCCACTGACTACCACTCAACTACCCACCCCACCCCAATCCTATATTCTTTGTTCAGCCCTCTAGAAAATCTTCATTGCCTCATTTAAAATACAATCCAAATTTGGCAAGGAAAAATGTGGTGGCCATTTCCTTTAGGACAAGGAAGGCTCAGGCTTTAAAATAGAATTCTTTTATTTTTACCTCCTAGAAGTGAGAGGAAATATTTGCTTAGCATCCATCAGGAAGGCGCCTCATTCCCAGATGAGCTAAGTCACCTCTTCCAAAGCAGCAGCAACAGCAAAAGACCTTGAAAGGTCAAAACCTGTCAAAACCTAAGATAGCATTTGTACTACGTACGCAACTTTACCCTCTGGCTAAGCTAATTGAACTAAGAGAAAAACATTACTTTTTAAAAAATTCCTTACATTGCTGGAACCCAGTGAAAACTTCACTATGGATAAACAAAAACTTCCTCACAGACTGGCCCTAGTTCACAGGCCAGGGAACAATCATAGGGGTGCCAGGGTCTGAATGTGTTTACCCAAATGCATATGTTAAAATACAATCATCAGTGTGATACTAGGAGGTGGGGCCCTTGGAAGGTGACAAGGCTCTGCCCTCACAAATGGGATCTGTGCCCTTATAAAAAAGGCTCCAGAGAGCTCCCTTGCCCCTTCCTCTATGTGAGGTCACAGCAAGAAAGTATCATCTAGGAATTAGAAAGTAGGCCCTCACCAGACATTGATTTGATCTTGGACATAGCCTCCAGACTATGAAAAATAAATTTCTGTTGTTTATAAGCCACCCAGTTCATGGTATTTTGTTATAGCAACCAGAATGAACTAAGACAAGGGGTAAAGTAATACCTTGAATTCAGAAACATCTGAATCCCAGTTCAGATCCCAATTTAGATGCTTAACGGTTAGGTGTCCTTGGGCAAGTTACTTCTAGAAGGCTTCAATTTCTAATCCAGAGAATGTGAATGATAAAGCCCCCCATTCTATACGGCACTAGATGATACAACAGAGCTGACGTATGGCCAAGCACCCAGCACAGTGCCTGGCACAAAGCAGGGGTACCTAAATAACATTAATGACTTGGCATAGAAGAGACAACAATTAAAAGGACAGATGGCTCTCATATACTGTTGTTATCTTTTTTTATTTTTTTTTAATTTCAGCATATTATGTGGGTACAAATGTTTAGATTATGTATATGGCCTTTGCCCCACCCAAGTCAGAGCTTCAAGCGTGTCCATCTCCCAGATGGTGCTCACTGCAACCATTAGGTGTGAATATACACATCCCCTCCGCCCCCTCCCACCTGCCTGACACCTGATGAATGTTATTACTTTATGTGCACTTAAGTGTTGATCAGTTGATACCAATTTGATGGTGAGTACATGTGATGCTTGTTTTTCCATTCTTGGGATACTTCACTTAGTAGAATGGGTTCCCCCTCTATCCAGGATAATACAAGAGGTGCTATATCGTCATTGTTTTTTGTGGCTGAGTAGAACTCCATGTTATACGTATATCACATTTTATTAATCCACTCATGTACTGATAGGCACTTGAGTTGTTTCCACATCTTTGCAATTATGAATTGTGCTGCTATAAACATTTGAGTGCAGATGTCTATATTATAGAATGTCTTTTGTTCTTTTGGGTAGATGCCCAGTAATGGGATTGCTGGATCAAATAGTAGTTCTACTTGTAGCTCTTTGAGGTATCTCCATATTGCTTTCCACAGAGGTTGTACTAGTTTGTAGTCCCATCATCAGTGTATGAGGGTTCCTGTCTCTCCACATCTATGCCAACATGTATTGTTTTGGGACTTTTTGGTAAAGGCCATTCTCACTGGGGATAAATGATATCTCATTGTGGTTTTGATTTGCATTTCTCTGATGATTAGAGATGTTGAGCATTTTTTTATATGTTTCTTAGCCATTAGTCTACTTCTTTTGAAAAGTTTCTGTCCATGTTCTTTGCCCACTTTTTGATGGGGTTGTTTGATTTTTTTCTTGCTGATTTTCCTGAGTTCTATATAGATTCTAGTTATCAGCCCTTTATTGGATGTGTAACATGTGAATATTTTCTCCCATTCTGTAGGTTGTCTGTTTGCTCTTATGATAGTTTCCTTGGCTGTGCAGAAGCGTTTTAATTTGATCAGGTCCCATTTATTTATTTTTATTGTTGCTGTGATTGCCTTTGGGGTCTTCTTCATAAATTCCTTGCCTAGGCTAATGTCTATAAGAGTTTTTCCAACATTCTCTTCTAGAATTCTTATAGTTTCACACCTTAGGTTTAAGTCTGTTATCTACCGTGAGTTGATTTTTGTGAGAGGTGAAAGATGCAGATCCTGTTTCAGTCTTCTACATTTGGCTATCCAGTTTTCCCAGCACCATTTATTGAATAAGGATTCTTTTCCCCAGTGTATGTTTTTGTCTACTTTGTCAAAGATTAGATGGCTGTATGAGGATGGTTTTATATCTGGATTCTCAGTTCTGTTCCATTGGTCTATGTATCTGTTCTTGAGCCAGTACCATGCTGTTTTAGTTACTGTAGCCTTGTAGTATAGCTTGAAGTCTGGTAAGTTGATGCCTCCCAATTTGTTCTTTTTGCTTAAGATTGCTTTGCTATATGAGTCTTCTCTGGTTCCATATGAAGTGTAGAATTATTTTTTCTAGATCTGTGAAAAATGATGTTGGTATTTTAATAGGGATTGCATTGAATCTGTAGATCACTTTGAGTAGTACAGACATTTTAACAATGTTGATTCTGCCAACCCATGAGCATGATATGGTTTTCCACCTGTTTACATCCTCTGCTATTTCCTTCCTCAGTGTTTCATCATTCTCCCTGAACAGATCTTTTACCTCCTTAGTTAAATATATTCCTAGATATTTTACTTTCTTTGTTGCTATTGTCAAGGGTATTGAGTCTTTGATTTGGTTCTCAGTTTGACTATTGTTGGCATATAGGAATGCTACTGATTTCTGTACATTGATTTTGTAACCTGAGACTTTGCTCAATTTGTTTATCAATTCCAGTAGTCTCATGGTAGAATCTTTGGAGTTTTCTAGATATAAAATCATATTGTCAGCAAAGAGTGATAGTTTGACCTCTTCTGCCCCCATTTGGATGCTCTTGATTCGCTTCTCTTGTCTGATTGCTCTGGTTAGGACTTCCAGCACTATGTTGAATAGAAGCAGTGATAAAGGGCAACCTTGTCTGGTTCCAGTTCTAAGTGGGAATGCCTTCAACTTTTCCCCATTCAGTATGATATTGGCTGTGCGTTTGTCATATATGGCTTATATCATTCTTAGATAAGTCCTGTCTATGCCTATTTGTTAAGTGTTCTTATCATTAAAAGGTGTTGAATTTTGTCAAATGCTTTTTCTGCATCTATTGAGAGGATCATGTGGTCTTTTTTTTTTTTTGCTTCCATTTATGTGGTGAATTACATTTACAGATTTGCATATGTTGAGCCATCCCTGCATCTCTGGGATGAAGCCCACTTGGTTGTGATGGATTATTTTTTTGATAAGCACCTGAATTCAGTTTGCTAGGATTTTGTTGAGAACTTTTGCATCTATTTTCATAAGAGATATCAGTCTGTAGTTTTCTTTTTTGTTGCATCCTTTCCTGGTTTTGGTATCAAGGTGATGTTGGCGTCATAAAATGTGTTAGAGAGGATTCCTTCCTTCTCGATGTTGTGGAATAATTTCTGCAGGATAGGCATCGGTTCTTTGTAGGTCTGGCAAAATTCGGGTGTGAAATCATCTGGTCCAGGACTTTTCTTTTTAGTCAGGTTTTTTATTGCTGTTCCAATTTCAGTACTTGATATTGGTCTGTTCAGAAATTCTATTTCTTCCTGGTTGAGCCTAGGGAGACTGTGTGTTTCTAAGAATTTGTCCATTTCCTCCACATTTTCCAGTTTATGTGCATAGAGGTTTTTATAGTATTCATAGATGATATTTTGTATTTCCAGGGCATCAGTTGTAATTCCTCCTTTTTCATTCCTGCTGCAGCTTATTAGAGTTCTTTCTTTTCTGCTTCTCATTAATCTAGCCACAGGTGTGTCAATTTTGTTTATTTTTTCAAAGAAACAACTTTTTGTTTTATTAATCTTCATTTTTTATTATAAATTTCATTTAGTTCTGCTCTGATCTTTGTTATCTCTTTTCTTCTGCTGGATTTGGGGTTGGTTTGCTCATCCTTTTCCAGTTCTTTGAGATGATTCATTAGATTGTTTTAGATTGTTTATTTGTGATCTTTCTGTCTTTTAGATGTAGGCATTTATGGATATAAATTTTCCTCTCAGGACTGCTTTAGCTGTGTCCCACAGATTTTGATAACTTATGTCTCCATTGTCATTTAGTTCAAAGAATCTTTTGATTTCCATCTTGATTTCCTCCTTAACACAATAATCGTTCATCGGAAGGTTGTTTAGTTTCCATGAATTTGTGTAGAGATGAGAGTTTCTGTTGCAGTTGATTTCTAATTTTATTCCACTGTGGTCTGAGAAGATGCATGAAATAATTTCTATTTTTTTAAATTTTTTGAGACATGCTTTGTGGCCTAGGATATGGTCAATCTTGGAGAATGTCCCATGAGCTGATGAGAAAAACATATATTCAGTAGTTTTGGGATAGAATGTTCTGTAAATGTTAGTCAGACCCATTTGTTCTAGAGTTCTGTTTAAGTCCATTGTTTCTTTGTTTATTTTCTGTTTGTAGGATCTGTCCTCTTCTGTCAGAGGAGTATTGAAGTCTCCTGCTATTATGTTGTTGCTGTTTATCATTTTGTTTAGATCAAGTAGGATTTGCTTTATGAACCTGGGTGCACCTGAGTTAGGTGCATAAATATTTAGAATTGTTATGTCTTCTTGTTGAATTGTACACTTCACCATTATATAGTGACCATCTTTGTCTTTTATTTCTTTTGTTGATTTGAAGGCTGAGCTATCTGAAATCAGAACTGCCATGCCAGCTTTCTTTTGGCTTCCATTTGCTTGAAATATTGTTTTCAATTCCTTTACCTTGAGTCTGAATACATCCTTGTGGGTTACATGTGTTTCCTGAAGACAGTAGATACTTGACTTGTGTATATTTATCCATTCAGCCAGCCTATGTCTCTTTAGTGGGCAGGTCAAGTGATTAACATTTATTGAGAGAATTGATAAGTGAGGTAGATTTCTGTTCATTCTGTTGAGTTGAACTTTGTTGCTTTGTTTTCTCTCTTGAGCCATTGTGGTATCTGGCCTTTGACCTTTAGCTTTTAGATGATTTCACATTCGTGAGTGTTTATTGTGCTGATCCGTGTGTAATACTGTTTTGAGTACTTCCTGGAGGGCAGGTCTTGTCTTGATGGAATTTCCTCAGTCTTTGCTTGTTCGAGAAGGTCTTTATTTCTCCTTCATATATAAAACTTAGTTTTGAAGGGTACAAGTTTCTAGTCTGGGGATTATTCTGTTTCAGAAGAGTGAGAATGGGGCCCCAGTCTCTTCTTGCTTGTAAGGTCTCAGTTGAGAAGTCTGACGTTATTCTGATGGGTTTTCCTTTGTAGGTTACCTGCTTCTTTTGCCTTACAGCTCATAAGAGGGCCTCTTTGGCGGTTATTTTGGTCAGTCTGATGACTGTGTGTCATGGTGTCTTCCTGTTTGCAATGAATCTCCCAGGAGTCCTTTGAGCTTCTTGTACCTGGATATCTAGATTTTTAGCAAGGCCTGGGAAATTTTTCTCTATTATATCCTCAAATAGCTTATCCAACCCTTGTGTATTTTCTTCTTCACCCTCAGGGATGCCTATAACTCACGTTAGGCTTCTTCACATCATCCCATATTTCTTGTAGGCTTTGCTCTTTTTTCTCATTTCTCTGCTCTCTGTGACTGATTTATTTAATTGAAAGGTGTTATCTTCAATCCCTGAGATTCTTTCTTCTGTTTGATCTACCCTGTTCTTGAGGCTTTCCACTGTGTTTTGTAAGTCCTTGAATAAATTCTTCATTTCCAGAAGTTCTATTTGATTTTTATTTAATATTTCAATTTTTTTAGTGAATTTTTCTTCTAAGTCCTGGATTTTTTTTTGTGGTTTCTTTGTGTTGGTTATCCATTTTTTCTTGCATATCATTGAGTTTTCTTACAATCCATGTTCGAAATTCTTCTGTCATTTTAGTGCTCTGAATTTGGTTGATGTTCATTGCTAGAGAGCTGGTGTTCTCCTTTGGGAGTGTGCTTTCCATTTGATTCTTAATACTTCCAGAGTTCTTTCGTTGATTCCTTACCATCTGGATCAGCTGTTGCTTCTTACCTTTAGATTTTCATTTGAATAATGACACGCCTTCTTTAGTCTCTGAGCCAGTAGGTGGTGTTTGTGGGTCAGATTTGACCACACCCTGTATGAGTCAGTAGATGCACTTAAAGGGTGTGCAGAATGACCTCCCTGTCAGTAGGTGGTTCTTGCTGGGAGGAGCAGGCTGCAGTGTTGTTTTGGGGTCCTGTAACCAGTTCTTATTCCTCTGGAGAGGCACTCTAGTGCCTCAGGTGGTGCGTGGTGCCCTGGGACTTCCAGATGTGTCCTTATTCTCCACCTCAGTGGGGACAGGTTGGGGAGTGAGCCTGCCCTCAAGCTCCACAAATACTGTTAGCAGGGGTCAAAGGTCTGTTCTCTGCTTTTGGGCAAAGCTGCCAGAGAGGGGCTGAAATGGCCCCACTCAGCCTAAAAGTCTGCGTGTGGGGCGGGGCTGTCCAAGACCTGCAGTCTGGAACAGGCCTTGCTCCTTTCCACCCTCCCCTATTCCATGGTTTCCCCCGGGCCTCTGCCAGCAGGCAGGAACTCAAGCCAGTGGATCTCCTCTGGCTGTGATGCAGGCCAGGAGGGTCCCTCCCAGGATCTTAGCCTGAGCTGGGTGCACGGCCCTCCCATGGGAGGAGGGTTGCCCATCAAGCAGGCTGATCTGCCCCTGAAGGCACACACACCTCAGTAGGCTCATTCACAAATACATTCTGTGCCCCTGGGCAATGTGATTGAAACCTGGGTGTACGGGATCTTGTCTGCAGGCCTGTCCCCTGGCCCCTGGAGATCAATCCCTGACCCTGCCAGGGAGAGGAGTGCTGATCTCAAGTCACCCATGGGGTGCCTAAGCTGGATCGATATCTCTCCACCTTGGGATTTGCCCCACTCTCCTGGAGTCACCAGCCAAGCAGCTCCTGGGAGGGCTGGAGGATAGGGATCTCAAAGTCTCAGTACCACTCAGTCTGTTGTAGGGCCCCAAAAGGAAAGGTCCTGTTCCCTGCAGATGCCTCCGAGTGGTGGCCAAACTGTCTTTCTCGGCAGCCGCGGGTAGGGAAGGGGAAGGGGAGAAGGCAGCAATATGGCGCCTGCCGAGCAGCTCGTGTCTGGGGGCCAGGAGGTGCCCCGAGGGAGCTGGGAGACTGGTGCCCTGTCCGCAAGAGGCTCACAGCTCACTGGCGGCGGCCATCTCTGGGCTGGTGTTGGCAGGTCTCTCCCACCCCTCAGGAGCCCACCAACAGTCTGCAACATGCAAGGGAGGGGAAATTTAACCACTCCACCTACCTTTGTCTCTGGTCTCCAAGCCTCTCCAGGGCCTTTCTCTTTCCAGTTCTCTTCCACAACTCCTTCCCATGGAGTCTTCTGTAGTTTCAGGCACCCTTTCTTCAGACCCGCGTTGGATCTGTGTTTGTCTGCCTGTTTATTTTTTTTCACTTTCTTCTAAAATCTGTCTTTCTGGCAGAGACACTCTGGCTGGCGGTTTTTCTCGTCCTCCATCTTGCTCCTCCAGGATTTCCTCACAGGCTGTTGTTGAACAGAGCACCCAGAGAGCCACAGACAATTCAACAGTTGGCACAAACTATGTTTAAAAA
>CM052436.1:152443643-152490973 GCA_028533085.1 Varecia variegata | reverse complement strand
GCACCAGGGCTTATAAAATGGTGAAAAGATTCAATCAATTTCTGTTATTATGGACCTATGGAGGAGACGTAGGTAACCAAACAAGCCACAGTATTAAATTGCAGTAAGTGTTCAGAACATATGACATACTCTGGATCATACGTCTGTCAGAGCTTCTGCTGGGAAAATAAGTTTCCCCAGAGGCAGGGCCATCTCAGCTGAGATCTGCAGCTCAAAGAAGAACTAGCTAGGTTGGCTGGGCATGGTGGCTCATGCCTGTAATCCCAGCACCCTGGGAAGCTGAGACAGGAAAATCCCTTGAGTTCAGGAGTTCAAGACCAGCCTGAGCAAGAGTGAGACTCCGCCTCTACTAAAAATAGAAAAATTAGCCAAGAGTCATGGCACACACCTGTAGTCCCAGCTACTTGGGAGGCTGGGGCAGGAGGATCACTTGAGCCCAGGAGTTGGAGGTTGCTATGAGCTACGATGATGCCACTGCACTCTAGCTGGGGCAACAGAGAAAGACTCTGTCTCAAAAAAAAAAAAAAAAACTAGCAAGCTGAAGAAGGTGGGAAACAGGAGGTCTAAAGGTAAAAGCAAGTGAGCCCTTTCAAAGAACTAAAAGAAGTCAGGGAGACATAGAATGCAAAAGGGGGATGTAACAGGGCATGGCTGAGGGGCTCAGTCAAGTCTAGGCCAGGTGCAGGTGGTAGGCCATGCTCTGGAGAGGAGATTTGATCCCAAATGCAGCAGAAAGCTGTCAGAGAGATTTCAGAAGGAGTGCCTTATCTTTTGATAATGGGACTATGGAAGATATTTTTCTGCTTAATGTTCTGATTTTTTAAAAAAATCTCTATAATGAGCAAGTGCTGTTTATATAATTTTTAAAATGTCTTCAACCATTCACCTTAAAAAGAAGCAAATACAATAAACTGTACATCAAATAGGTCCTTCTGGGTAAGAAGGTCAGTGATCTAAACACCCAGAAAGCAAACCCTCCATTTAAAAAAGGAGAAAGGGTAACGCAGCACCTTTGGCTACATGCATTGAAGACAAAGGCCGACAGGCTCACCCCAGCTGAGATGCGGACCAGGCTCTGAACCCTTCAACATGATGCTCTCAGAGATGAATATTACCATCTTGACGAAGTCAGAGAAACAACCTGAAAGAAAGGTTAGAGACTTCCTAAGTGGTTTTCAAACATTTTTAAGAGAAGGGCTTTTTTTTCCTTTTCCGAATTAAATCTTAAACATGAAATAGGTAAAAGATCACTTGCAGGTTGAACAGGGAGGAAAATGTGGCAGAGATGCCCAAGCTCTGATGACTTGATCTCCTCTATTTCCTGAGGTGAATTCCTCCCCTAGATGCAAAGGCTCCTCAGAACAGTTTGAAATTTACCAACTAGGTTTGACATCGAAGAACCTGCAACCCACAGAGGGGAAGTCAGTGGCTCCGGCGCCAGGAGGGATTTACACAAGGGTTAGTGCAGAGTGGGACGAGAACCTAGGCACCAGTCCTGCCTTCATTCTTGTTTCCTCCACCCCCAAGAAATGGATTTAAAAAATCTCCAGAGATTAGGGTTTTCAACGTCAAAAAACTGGAGTGACAGCTAGAGCAGGGCATGTCTTTATGGACCTCCCTGCCTCACTTCCCCAGACCCTGTCACATCTGCAAAAGGTCACACTCCACTCTGCGAAGGATCCACCAGTAGTTCTGTATATTAGTTTGCATGCCAACTCCTAGAGCTTAAACAACAACAACAGAAGGGGGTCTTACCGGCTCATGTAGCAGGGAAGGCTAAGGTCAGTTGTTCCTACCACGGCTGGGTCTCACAAAAACTCTCACCATTCCTTAGCTCAGCTCTCCTCTACATTGCTTCATATTGAAGGCAGTTCCCTCTATCTGGTGCCCAAAGTGGCCACCGACAATTCTGAGTTTAAGTTCCTGGACATCTAAAATTCTCAAGACAAGTGCAACTCTTGCCCGATAATTCCAGCAAAAGTCCTCAGAAAGGCTTTAATTGGCCTGGTTTAGTACAGGGGCCCATCCCTGAACCAATCATTGTGATCAGGAGAAATATGAACCTGAATCTGCCCAGCCTGAGTCTTGAGCCCACCCCTGGATCCTCAAAATAGAACCATCCCCATCTGGGGCTCAGAGTAGGGGTGAAGTTGTGATGACACCACTGCACTTCATCCTGGGAAACTCTGTCTCTATCAATCAAGCAATCACTAAGTAGGTGGTTCTCCAAGGAAAGGGGAAGGTATGTTTAGCCACAAATACAAGACATATCCTTGACACTTCATGTCTCTAACAGGTTATTTCCTAATTGGTGAAAGCAGGACTATTTGTGTAAAGGGCATCCTCAGAGATACACAACACTGCTTTTCTGCTGTGAATAGTCAAAAACTGTTTACAATCCTAATGGAAGTAGGCTCCAATAACTCTAGATTGTGTCAACTAGAAGTGAAGTGAAATGATATTAGCTGAATTAAAAGATTTCTATTTTACTTGCACTCAGATGGGTCCCAAACCACTTCTGATAATGCAAATCCTAAGCCTGACATTGGCATTTTTTCTTTGTCTTTACTACAGGTAACTATAGGAAGAAAGAGTGTTTGGATGTATTATATATTATTAGATTTATTATATCCACCTTTAGGACAAATAAAAGCATCCAAAAGTTCCAAACATTATTATCAGCCAAACATACTATGAATCTTTTTAGCACTAAATCTTAAGGATTTTTTACAAAGACCACAGTGGAAAATGTTGTGTGTCTATATCATTATAAAAGAATTAATGATAAAAGTTTTAAAGGAATAGTGTATTTTCAGAGCACAGAAAAATACTTAGTATCTGCCTTTGCCTTCCCTGGCCCAAAGGCATGGGGAATAAAGTCAAATGCATATTTCAGAGCTGTAGACATTTCATGTTTTCTACTCCTTGGGTTTCCAAAATAGTTCTCAAGTTTCTTCAAAGGTTTATTTCACAAAACAGAGCAGCTACACTGTAATGAGAAAAGGCTGAAAGAAAAGCTCTAACCCAGAGACATCAGGTGGCGTTTGAGAAGCACTTTAACAAAGCTGAAGTCGACATCTGTTAGCACCTTTCATAAAGCCCCCTGGAAAACGCACCGAGTCCATTTTACTCTTGGCATCTGACCAGAAGGGAGTCTCCAGGTCCCACAATGGTTAGATGCCCTAAACATAAGCCGTGGAGTGGCTCTGATGGGGTAAAAATAAAACAAAATGAGCCAAAGTAAAACTGCCTTCTCCTCTCTTTGCTTGTCTTGCCCTGAAGGGAAAGATGATTTAAACCATGCTGGCTGAATCACAAGTGAACCATGGGTAAGGGCCCCAGGTCAATCCAGGACAAGAGAATGACATCTGTTAATGCTTGGGGACGGGATAATTCCCCGGGCACTTTTAGAAACAATGCCAACTTTGAAATCTGCTGGTCACTTTATCCCTTAGGATGTAAACATTATCCTTCAAACTTTAATAATAATAGAAAGCAAACCCCATGCCACACTTAACATGGCAACATATCTATCTCATGCCTCTGCTATGGGATGGCATGGGATCCATAGCATGCCATTTTTTGAAAGTAGTAACTTTCCCTACCAAGGCAGTAAAATACAACAGACTGGAAAGTACATATGGTAAATTAATTCAGGTATTGGATGGCCTCAGGCTTAGCATTATATCTTCCCCAACCTGGTCAGTTTGGCAGAATCTTTATTCTCACTTGGTTTACTCCTTTTATAAAGAGAAATCCAAGTAATCCCAAAATAGATAAAGTTTTCTTTTACCTATAATAAAATATATATCTCTGAGTACCTCTGTAGGGAAAATAAACCGAGAGAATATTGTAGAATACTGTGGTTTGTACATTTACACCCAAGTCCTCTAGTTTTGTTCTTTCATCTCCATTTTTTTCTCTTTTATTTAATTTTTTTCTTTTCTTTGTTTAATTCACATAATAATTGTACTTAATATTTGTGGGGTACACAGTGCTGTTTCGATACATATAATGTATAGTGATCAGATCAGGGTAATTAGCATATCCATCCTCTCTAACATTTATCATTTCTTTGGGTTGGAAACATTCAATATCCTTCTTCTAGCTGTTTGAAGCTATATATTATTAACTATAGTCACCCCATAGTGCTATAGAACACTAGAACTTATTCCTCCCATCTAGTTATAATTTTGTATCTTTTAGCAAATCTCTCCTTATCCCTCTTTTCCCCTACCCTTCCCAGCTTCTAGTATCCTCTGTTCTACTGTTTACTTTTACAAGATCAACTTTTTTTAACTTTGGCATAGGAGTGTCAGCTCACATTTTTTGAGTGCCTGATATATGTGCCAGACA
The DNA here is from genome assembly GCA_028533085.1 of Varecia variegata. Lineage (NCBI taxonomy): Eukaryota > Metazoa > Chordata > Mammalia > Primates > Lemuridae > Varecia > Varecia variegata. The sequence continues at coordinate 152,486,617 of CM052436.1, read as the reverse complement.
TTAAGAGTTCAAAGATGAGCAAAAGTTCACATTCAGGTGAGTTAGGGAGAGAAACACATCAAGAAATGATTACAATCCATGTTAACTATTGAAAACAGGGGATCAGAGAAGAAAGGGACTCTAACTTAGCCAGGCAAAAGAGGGGCATTATTAGGGAAGGTTCACTGGGTAGGTAACCTTTGACCTTTGACCTTTGCTAGTTAAGTAAGAATTCACCAGGTGGAAAGTGTTGTTGAGTGGAGGGAATGGAACAAAGAGTAGGGAGTACATTCTCGCCCAAAGAAGACAAGTGGCCTTTATCTCATATCCCAACTCTAATTGATTTTGAGTTTCATCTCAAAATGTGGCAATGACAAAGACGAGGACGCTATGTGGCTGACATTATTGAAGTCCCATCCCATAATCCACCCCATAATCCACTCAGTCCACCCCTGAGCTCACTTATGGCCTCAGCGGACAGCTCTGTTGCATGCTGGCAGCTTTCCATTTCTGCCACCTGCAGCTTTCTGGGTCTCCTGTGGAGGATTTTCTCTGATTCCTTGGGAACCCAAGGGCAAGGCAACTTGCAAGTACTGAAGACTTAATACCTCCACAGGAAACCTTTAACCAGTGAGAAATGGGAGTCAGTGGGAAAATATGCAAGCTTCCACTTCCCTCAGCGAGACAATTCTCAGGTGCATCCTAAACAATCACCCAAGGCTCTGCAGTGGGATGGAGCCCAGTTGCCTATAGCATTAACTCACTCATTAACATATAACTCATGACTTCCCTCTCTTCCCTGACTCATGTTCCTCAGGCATTTAAGCTTCCTGGGCTCGCCTATCAAACATTACACATTAGATGTCTATTGCTGTGTAACAACTTATCCCCAAACTTAGCAGCTTAAAACAACAATAAGCATTTATTATCTCTTGTAGTTTCTATAGGTCAGGAAATTGAAGCTTAGCTGGGTGGTTCTGGCTCAGGGCCTCTCATGAGGTTGCAGTCAGGGGAAGGCACGATTCCCCAATTCGGGCTGAAGGATCCACTTCCAAAGTGGTTCACTCAGATGACTGGCAAGTTGGTACCAGCTGTCAGCAGGAAGCCTCTCCACGGGGTTGCTTAAGGTCTTCCAGACAGGGCAGCTAGCTTCCCCCAGAGGAAGTGATCCAAGAGAACAAGGCAGTAGTCACAACGTCTTTTATGAGTTAGCCTTGGAAGTCACACACTGTCATTTCTGCAGTACTCCCGTGATCAAACAGGCCTCGTGCAGTGTGGGATAGAACCATACAAGGACATGAATATGAAGGGAGGCTAGGATCATTGGGGAACCTCTCAGAGGCTGGCAATCATACTTTATCTTAGGGTTTAGCAGGAAAGTTTGTCCTGTTTCATTAGTGATGTCCACCTTGAATGGGACATGAGCACGCTGTCAAATATACATATATGCTGGGGACCTATTACCCCGAAATTTCTGGATTTAATCCCCCAAATTTTCAAAGATTAAGTAGATTCTGATCAAGATCTGAAAACTCATTTCCATTTTGGATGTAATTCTTCCAAAACTAAGCCAATCCCAATTTCCTATTAATTTATTCTTCCTTTTGGGACTCATGTCACTAGGCAGGACAATACCTTTCCACCTTATTTGGAAACATTCGCAAATCCTACAGTTGTTTGTGATAATGCCAGACTGCTTCAGTCCCTAATATAAATACAAAAGTCTAAAGACATGGTTTCTTCTAATTTGTAATTTATATTCATTCTTTAGCAAAAACCGGTCAGTAGGAAATGGCAACAGAAATTCTAAATTATCCTTCAAGATTACCACACTCACATCCACATGGGAATTCCACAGTATAAATCAGATCTAAACAAACAAGTTCTGCCCCCAAATTCCCTAAGATGTATAAATGATATCAGATAATTCAGTTTACAGATGACAGTTCAAAGCCTTCCTCTTTGTCCTCTTGTGACAAACCTAAGATAAATATGTCCAAAGTTGAATAATTTTCAAATGGCCAAAAGAGGTTCACCAGGGGGAAGAGTTCCACCTAATCTGTTTCAACCACTCCCTGAAATAACTTTTCAATCCATAAAATGAACAATATTCTTAGTTTCCTTCCACAGAACATTCAAATTACAATCCAATTTCACCATTGCATTTCCTCAAGTGTACCACCTTGGTTTGATTCAAGGTCATATATGCATACAAGACTTAAGTTAGTAAACACAGAGCAAAATATAAATATCTATGTATAGGAACACGTTAAAAACTAAAAGCTTGAAACTCAAACTGTTGAAATTTCCTATGTACCCTGTTCTTTTCAATGATGTGCCTGATTATTTTCTAACAGCAATTAAAATCATCACAGCAGGATACTATCTTTTCATAATGTATTCTTGAGTCTAGGGGGATAGGAATAAAATGTTGGCATTAGAATGTTGGAATAAAATGTGAGTATTAAATAAACAAAGATGTTTACCTGGAATGGAACAGATCAGGCCTAGAAAAGCTACAACAGGATACTCCTGATTCAAAGCCATCTCCTTTGCCAAAAGGCTTAACTCTTGTTGATTGTCATCTTTTATTATGACACTAGCTAGAAGAGTCTGATTTTTTTTCAAGGAGACATCAATCTCCTTCTAACCATTCTCCACCTTAAGAAAAAAAAAAAATTGCTTAAACTCTGAGAGGTAGAGGCTTTATTTAGTATGCCAGGGAGACAGATTTAATTAATTTAATCATGGTGAAATCTCACAATGTAAAATAATTACCAAACTATTATCTGTTGAAGGTAATCAGTATGGAGAGCCAAACTGGACAGTTAAGAATCTAAGAAAAGCCTTTTTATTGTTGTTGATCAAGAACAGAATCATCATGCCCAAATTATTCTGCCTTAACTTCCCTTTCTCTTTGTCTCTGCCAACCCGAGCTCAGTGTAAAATGACCAAAGCATTTTGGCTATACTTGTGGGTGAATCCTATCTCCATATGGTGTCTGTGAAGAAATATGTTTTGTTTATCCAGTTTATAACAGTGATATGTGATGATCATATTTTGTTTAGTATATGTTTGCTGTGTTGCAAAATAGTTTGGCTCTTTTAAAAATAAAAGGTAGAAAGTACTGAGTTCTGCTGAGTCATTCATCCACAAAAGTCCTGAGAACCTTAATTGAGAACACCTGGGGGAATGCCTTCATCTTTTTTTCATTTAAAAACAGCTTCACTGAGATATAACTCACATATAAAATCCACTCTTTTAAAGTATACAAGTCGGTGGGATTTTTTTTGTTTTGGTTTTGGTTTTGGTTTTTTTGAGACAAGGTCTCACTCTGTCATCTGGGTTGGAGTGCAGTGGTGTCATCCTAGCTCACTGCAGCCTCAAACTCCTGGGTTCAAGTGATCCTCCTGCCTCAGCCTCCCAAGTAGCTGGGACTACAGGTGTGCACCACCAAGCCTGGCTAATTTTTTTATTTTTTGTAGAGACAAGGTCTTGCTCTTGCTCAGGCTGGTCTTGAACTCCTGACCTCAAGTGATTCTCCCACCTCAGCCTCCCACAAGTCAATGTTTTTAACATATTCCCAAAGTTGTGCAACAACCGCCACTATCTAATCCAGAATATTTTCATCCTCTGCAAAAGAATCCCCACCCCCATTAGCAGTCATTCCCCACCTCCTCCTCCACCCAGCCCCTGGTAACAATTGTCTCAACAACCTTCTGTCTCTATAAATTTGCATATTTTGGACAATTCATATAAATGGGATGCTATAGTATGTAGCCTTTTGTGAAGGACTTCTTTTACTTAGCACAATATTTAAAGGTTCATCTATGTTGTAGCATATAGCAGTATTTGCTCCTTTTATGGCTGAAGAATACTCTATTGTATCCACATACCGTATTTGTTGATCCATTCATCAGTTGATGGACATTTGTGTTTTTTTCCACCTTTTGGCTGTTATTAATAATGCTATGAACATTCATGTGAAATTTTTTGTGGGGACAGATGTTTTTAATTTTCTAGGGCAAATACCTAATGTTGGGATTTCTGGGCCATATGGTGCCTCTGTCTTGAATTTTTGAGGAACTGCCAAACTGTCTTCACAGTGGTTGCACCATTTTGCATTCCCACTAACAATGTATGAGGGTTCCAATTTCTCCACATCCTTACCACCAGTTATTGTTTGTCTTTTTGATATAACCATCCTAATGCATATTGAAGCTGGCTTGGACCACCAGCACAACGGTGCAGAGGGTTCTTGACCTCCTCGCAGAAAGGAATTCAAGCACAGGGTCCCACAACTGCAAGAAAGGACAGACACAAAGTATAGGCAGAAGCAGAAAATTTTATTAAAAGCAGAGTACACTCTTAAGAAAATACAACAGAGTGGACTGATCCAAGGAGGAACAGTGCCACCTCAGGGTTAGGGTCTGTCCTTTTATGCTAATCCCTATGCTAAGCTAGGAGTGGAATATTCATGGCTTTTCTGGGAAAGGGGTGAAAAGTTCCTAGAGCCAGGAACCCTCCCCTTCCTTGACTTCATAGGGTCTCTCCCAGAATTGTCATGGTCCTGGTGGATGTGTTTCATGCTAATTAACAGAGTTCATTTAGGGATACTGTCACCTCAACTGTGCACATGCTCCAATTAAAGGAATTCCCCTTTTTACCTTAGATAAAGATGTCATGGCTAAAGTAAAATAACTACAGGGGCCCTATTGGTTACATTTATCTTAGCTAAGCATATTCACATTCTTGTAGCTTTCTTACTCTGTTGGCCTCCTCCTTCTGACCCCTGCCCCATCTGCCTGAAGGGGATCTGACTCCTGTCTCAATACGAAATACTCTATGTGGTTTTGACTTACATTTCCCTAATGACTAATGATGTTGAGCATCTCTCCCTATGCTTATTGGCCATTTAGACATCTTTTTTGGAGAAATATCTATTCAATCCTTTGTCTATTTTTAATTAGGTTTTCTTTTTATTGTTGAGCTGTGAAAAGTTCTTTAAATATTCTAGATATTAGACCCTTATCAAGTATATGATTTGAAAATATATTCTCCCATTACCTGAGTTGTCTTTTTACCTTATGGATAGTGTCCTTTGATTGGCAAAGATATTTAATTTAATCCAATTTATCTATATTTTTTTTGTTGCTCATGCTTTTGGCATAATTTCTAAGAAACATACCTAATTCAATGTCTCCCAAAATTTTAGTTCTTACACTTAGGTCTATAATCCATTTTAAATTAATTTGTGTGTATGGTGTGAGGTAGAGAGCACAACTTCATTCTATTTCATATGGGTAGCCAGTTGTCCCAGCATCATTTATTGGAAAGGCTTTGCTTTCCTTATGAAATTGCCTTGGCATCCTTGTCAAAAATCAATTAATCATAAATGTCAGGCTTTTTTCTTAGACCTTCAATTCCATTTCATTGATCTATTTGTCTATCCTTATGCCAGTACTATAAATTTATAGTAAAGATTTGAAATCTTGATTACTTGATCACTATAAATTTATAGTAAGATTTGAAATCAGAAGTGTGACTTATCCAACTTTGTTCTTCTTTTTCAAGATTGTTTTGACTATTCTGGGTCTCTTGCATTTCCATATGAATTTCAGGGTTAGCTTTTCCATTTCTGTGAAAAAAAGAAGCTTAGATTTGAAAGTTATTGTGTTGAACATGTAGGTCAATTTGGGAAATATTGCCATCTTAACAATATTAATTTTTCCAACCCACAGATGTGGAATGTCTTTCCACTTATTCAGGTATTCCTTAACTTCAATCAGTGATATTTTTTAGTATTCAGTGACAAGTCTCACACTTCTTTCATTAAATTTATTCTTAAGTATTGTATTCTTTTTCATGCTATTGTAGATAGAATTGCTTTGTTAATTTCATTTTCAATTTGTTCATTGGTAATGTATAGAAATACAATTAAGTTTGATTTTTTGTGTATTCACTAAGATTTTCTATGTAGAATTTCTCTGGTTTTCTAGAGTCCTAGGAACATGTCAAAGCCTTCAAAGTCCCCTGCAGATGTCTCATTCTTCAGTTTTTTTCTTCTAAGTATTTTGGTCAACCTCTTGTTAGCTCCAATGGTACCTCGGATAGGTGTAATATTAAACAATTGCCACTAACTGTTTCCAACAAATACCTTGGGGACCACATATTCATACAGAGTACACTCTGAATCAAGTCAAATAAAAACAAGCCCCGAGAATGGAGCTTTTCAGCAAGCTTTCAGATAGGCCAAATAGTGAAAATTCTCTGAGAATTGGGCTTTAGGGAAACTCCAAACCTATTTTTTCCCCTCCAGCAGCTGGTAGGCTACTGGTTTTCACAGCTCTCATAGTTGCTAGGCTGTTAGTTTTCAAGGCTACCAGAGCTGGGGAAGAGGATGGAATTATGGCAAATCTTAAAATGCTATAAATCTCACTGTTCTTACTAAGTTTCAGCCATTTTTCTTGAATAAACACTCCCCAGATTGTTGCCAGCATTTAATTTCCAGAGTCCCCCAAAAGTTGATTTTGACAGTAACCTTTTTTTTGGCCAGTGTTCTCATTTCTTTTATGAAAAATTGAATTTTCAGAGATCCTTAACTCCACCACTCCACAAGTTGGCCCAATGCCTTTTTAAAAGTTTTTTGAGACTCCTACTGCAGATTCTGAGAAGAGAGATCAAAGATAAGACTAGAGCCAGCAGAAAAATGCACTCAGTAGGAAGTGGGCAGGTGAAGTAGTTGTCAATTGTAAAAAATAAAGAAAAATTAATGTGCCAATTTATCTAAAGTACTTGAAATCTTTTTTAAAGTGACACAGCTCATTCTTTATATTTATAAATTTGTTTTCCTTTTGTTTACCATTAATTCAGAACCAAATAGTATCGGGAATAATATTTTCAGTATACTAATCATGCAATTCCATTATGATATTTCTTCATGGTATTCACTGGTGAAAGTGAGAAGGAGAGATTCCCTATTTTTGCTACTTTTTCCATGCCCGAAGGATGTCTCAATAGCTGTGCTATCAAAGTGAGGCATGTCACGGCAACTTCCAAAGATAAGGCAAAGTACCGAGAAAAATTAAACTCTTTGACTGGTCCTAAAACTTAACCCTTTAGTGTAATAGCAACATCTCATGGATTGCCCCTAAATTTATTGGAGGAAGAAAAAGTCCCACTGATAATATCAATATATACATTATGCAGTATGGATTTTGTGAGAGTTAAGCTTTTATTTTATTTTTTTAGGCTATTCCTTGACATCCAACTTTCAAGGTTATATGGAATCTAAACATTTGTGGAAAGTGCTGTGTGAAATAACAACATTTCAATATAATTATTATATTAGATGATGTATTACACCACAGCTGATAGCCCCCAGGAAATCTGTACTTATCACTACCAAAATTGATTGGTGCTGTTAGTAGAAGGTAGCAGAACTTATTCCCTTTCAGATATCTCCAAAGTGAAGCACTTTCTCCTTCTATGTTTATAACCTAGTCATCCTGACCAACAGCTCCTTCTGTGTGATGGGAGCAAACCAGGATTCTCAGCTTAGAATGGGCAAGCTTTCAGGTAGAATAAAGGCATACTATGCTCCTTTTCTTGATTCAGCTAATTGCTGACTGACATTTTAATAAGCACCTGAGGTAGGACAAACCTGCTATTTATAATAAAATTAGCCTTGAGCTGTAGAATTCAGCAGGAACGCCCTGATACCATGGCTGGGTGAAAAGAAAACACCCTGATCACTGCATATCTTTGAAGTCCATAACCAAGGGATAGGAAAACTCTCTCTCCTTCCTATAAAAAGAGGCAATTCCAAAGGCTGGAGCAAGGATAATTTCCCTATATGATGTAAAAAATTCTGATTAGAGATTTCAATTTGAAGATTCTGGTAGTTTTTTGCTCATTTATCTGAACTAACATTTTAGATGCTTGCAAACCTTGTTTCAAGATAGGTCCTTTCATCTTTCAAATGGCTTTGGGGCATCTTTCTCAGTGCCAGGATCACAGCCATCCATTGCACGGATGAGGCCAAATCACTTGGCCTTCCTTTCACAAACACCCTTCCTACCCACAACAAAGCAATGAATGTTCCAATGGCATCTGAGGCTACAGATTGTCTCTGCAAATCTCCCCACACAAGGAAATCAATAGATGTTTTCAGAAAATCAAAAAGTTCCCCTATATACTAATAAGTTGAATATACTGGGGGAAAGAAATGTTAGAGAATTCCTCTTCTGTGATGAGTATGTTATAGTCCCTTGGCCTGTTCTCCTATCCAAAGATTGAATCCTGGAAGATTATTTTCCTTTAAAACAAGCAAGGCAATCCTTAGCCAATGCAACCTTCAACAAATCTCCTAAGCCTTATTGGCTTAGTTCTCCTTAAATACAAATGGGAATAGTAACACTACCTACCCCAAGAGATTGTAATGAGGCCTAAGTTAATGTAAAATACCTACCCTAGTGCTAGTCCCTGGGCAATGCCCAATAGATGATATCTCCAAAAATGACGAGGTGATGACAGTGATTGATGATGGTAAGGAAGATGAGATTGAGGATTAGCTGACGTTGAAATTTAGCTCAGAAACTCCCTATTCTTCTGATCATCTCCTTTCTCTATCCCTTAGAATGTTTGCTCCTTAGCACTCAACGAAGTTAGACCCACCCCCGGATAGAAATAGAATATCACAGATTAATGAGTTTAAATGTCTGCAATTTACAGAGGATTACAATAAAACACTGAACAAAGTACTCACCGGGGTGATTTCAGGTGCCAAATCATTTATCCCAAGCAACTTTTTGTGGGTAGCCAGGGAGGACAGAATAAATGAGATCAAGTAAAAGCAGAAGAAACAGCTCAATTCAGAGCCCACCTGGACAGATGATTTTGTGAAGTTGATTCATGGCCATCATTATAATGAACACCTTTGTTGGATGAGCTGAGCCATGGAGACTTTCACTAGCGTTGGGTGATTAGAGTATTGCACAAAATAGCATAAAAGGCAGCCTTCCCTCCTTCCCCCCTTACCCTCCTCCTCTTAATTTTGTAGATTGATTTGATTACTCATCAGTTAATTAAGATATTTTATCCCTGCACTAGGGTTATCCTACTTGTTAGATGATGATAAAACTCATTTGAAAACTAAAGAGAAACGTTTAATTCCAATTCATCTGGGAAGGTGCACTTATAGATATTGTGAAGAAAAGCAAGATCTAAACTTCTAAAATCTAAATTCCAAGGCTTTTGTGGTGGGGATAAGGGTTTTTATTTTTGTTTTATTTCAAAGATGCTGGCATTAATAATTCAATTATATTTTTTTCTGATTACTTAATATAAGGAAGGCCAATCTGGCATAGGAGTAATCTATACAGAAGTTGAAGTCCAAGATCTGGATTCAAATTCCAACTCTGGCTCTAATGAGCTGGGTTACCATGAGAAAGTCATTTAATTTCTCCATGCTTAGTTCTCTCTCTTGTAAAATGATAACCTGTTTTCTTTTGTCTATGTGCATTTTAAAATCTTTATACATGCTAATGATAAAAAAAAGGTAGGGGTATGGGAAAGTAACAGCAAAATCCTCCCTACTCACTACCCACTAGCCTCACTGCTTAGAGGAAACTATATGTGACAGTTTGTATGCATTCATATTTATGACATAAAAAACACATATTTTATGAAAAAAATTGATTCTATTATATCAACTATTGTGTAATTGCTTTTTTATTCCTACTAATATTTCCTGAGCTTCATTTCAAGTGAATTCAGGTAAGTCTACTTTATCCTTTTTAAATACTACATGGCACTACATTGTGTCATGGTTTATCTAACTTTTCATCTGTTTGGAAATTTGGGTTGTTTCTCCCTTTGTTTTTTAGCCAATACAAATAAGGCAGCAATGAATATTCTTGGATAAATATTTGCGTGAATTTAGGTCCACATGCCTGTTGACAACAGATATCGATTTCTAAGAAACTGACTTTTTTCTTTTTTTCCTAGACCACATTTTTTGATCTAAAAACATACATAAATTTAGCAAGTGATTCTGAATACCACCTCTCTCCTGCTCTCTCTCCCTTTTTCTCTCTCTAAAAAAAATAAAATAAAATGAAGCAAAAATAATGATATTTTGCTGCAAATCTGACAAAAACCCACACTACAGCCTGCAGATGGGTTTTCAGAAGGTGATATTTAATATCGTCAATAGTGGGATATAGTTTAAACTGTCAAACCCTTCAGAATTTTAGGGAAATATTTAGAAATTGATGAATGTGAATAATAACAGAGTAATGACATAGTGGGGAAAGGGGAGAGATGTTAATTACCTAAAGAAAAACACACAGAGCTCAGCTAAGGAAAAAAATCTCCTTTTCTGACTGATATAACTAAGCAAAGAAAATAATTCAACTTCAAAGCCAAAACAAAAAAACTAACTACTTGCCATAACTGAGAAGTAAAGATTGACAGTGTGCTACAAAAGTTAATCTCCTGATTCATGTTCAAGGCATTGACTCAATAGAGTACCATCATTTATAGTATTGCCTATGAGTTAATGAAATTTGCTATTGAAGAATTTACAACTTCCTGTGTTTAAGAACAAAGGTCCGTAAAAAAATAGATGTAATTTTGGTTGCTCATGCCTCTTTCAACTCACACACTGCATATTACATCAAGTCAACAAAATATGGTAATTAAAACCAATAAAATTTACTACAAAGGAAATGGAGAATATGATGGATGGCATGTTCACCTGTTTCTGAAGGTGGACTATTTCAAGTGGAAGAAGAGGAAGTCAGGTCAAAATGTCGTGACCACCATCTTATTTTCTTCCAGTACTACATTTATCATCAATGCCCATTTACTTTACACATGCTTTATTTTTACTGGGAACATCCATCTTCATCTCAGAATGAGACATATTTCCTATGTGTGGAGGAATATTTACAAATTAATAAGTTATTCCTGCATCAAAATTTTCTGAAAATACAATGAGAAAACCATCCTTTCAACCCAAGTCCTTGAAACAACACAATATATACTTTTGTTTGTTTAAGGAGACCTCTTGCATGGTGGCAAAATGATTCCAAGAGCCATTCTATTAAATAGTACGGCCACCACAACCAGTGTGCTTTTTCTTTCTACCAGCATCATTGAGAAAGTTCTAGTATGTGGTATATTCAAAGAGCCCAGGGCTGATCATTTCACAAAAATTACAATTGTATGGCTCTGAAATTATTTATATTAATGCACTCTTAAGGAAATCCTGAGTCTATAGTAAAGCCATATAACAAAAAACTAAAACTGAAGTCTTAATTATTTTATAATATTCAATCCTTACCTTCTCAGTTTTATACTCATAAACCAAAATTATTCTATAGGTTTCTAAGATTTACAGTGTTTCAGAACTATTCCTGTTAGTGTGACATTTCTAACATAGAGAAACAGGCAAATTTTCTATAAATCTTACAGAAATGCTTGCCTTGGACAAAAATGTTTAACTTAGAAATATGTCATTAGAGTTTGGATTCTACATAGTGCCTGCTTTAGAGAGAACTCGAGTCTGGGTATTTTCTGTTGTTACCTGCCTGACTTCCATTCACTCATCTTTTGCATCCTGATTTTCTGTGTGGAACCACCCCTTCTATAATCTCAGTAGGGTGACATTCACCATCTCCACAGCTCCACAGATGGACAGGTGACTGAGTCTGACCAATCACAGCATCACATCCCTGGAGCCATAGTGATTCGTGTAGGGATGAACAAAGGAGCTCAGTTGAGACTGGTTATAGCTGATGAGTTTCAATGCCAGGACTCTACTTTGAAAGAGAGAAGCTCTGTCTCCATGGGTACTGCTTTGAATTGATGGATGTCTTCCCAAGCAAGCTTTTCCTTCTTGTCTTGGCCTTTTTCTCAGTTTGCCAGGAGCTTTTGGAAAAATGAAATCTTCCTCAAACTTGGATATTTTCCATTTCACTTTCACTGGGTTTTTTTTGTTGTTGTTGTTATATTTAATCATTTCTAACCCCTTCAGGTTGCAGCACTTTGTTGTTTTTTTGTTGTTGTTGTTTTGCTTTGTTTTTTTTTTTTTTTAATTTGACTTTGGCCAACTCTTTCCATATCTTATTCTTTTGGAAACACAGTATCCAAGAACAACCCAGAGAATAGGAAAAAATGTTTTGCTTTAGAAGTATCAGGATCTAGGCACCATGCAACCGTGTGGAATTCAGTTAGAGAGTTTCTTACATGTTATTTACAAAAACAATGAAACAAAAAATAAATAAAACAACTATAATCAAAAAGCATCCAGCCCAACACTTCTTTTTCTTTTTGCTTGAAGCTTGGCTGGGCATCCTGCAAAACGAAGCAACTTATGGGCAATATGAGGCTCAGTGTGTGAGAAAATGTGAGAACTCTTTCTCTGTATGGGGCTGAAAACTTAACTTGTACTGACTTCCGTTTAAAGAGAGGGAGAAAGAGACAGAAAGAGAGGGAGGGAGAGAAAGAAAACTATTTTCCCCTATATCAGAAACATTCAGGGTAGAGGTTGGCTTAGGGTACAAACAGATTCAGAATCCAAATGTCATCACAAGGATCCATTCTCCACTCTGTCTTCTACCCTTTGGCTTTATGGTCAGGATCTGAAAAATCAAGGCTTATGGTAGCACCTGAAAAACCAAGGCTCAAGTAGCCCTTATAGCCAGGAAAAGAGAAAGCATATGCAAAATTTTCACTGGGCCTCATTGGCTTTGACTGAATCCATCCATCCATCCATTCATTCCTGTTTCTCTCTACACAGTTGCTTTGTGATTAGAAATACATGGCTGATCATGGCATCCCTGAGATGGTGACTTCAGATCACAAGTCTGTATGACTTTCCAACTCATCTCTCCAAAGGTAACTAATTCAAACACTATGTCTTAATTTCAAAAAACATAGAGATTCTAATAGGGGCCACCTTTGACCAGGCTCTCTACCCCTAGTTCAGTCAGAGGAGCCATGAAGGCTGCCTCTATAGGACAGTAAAGCAGAGTCTCTAAGAAAGCAGAGGGACATTCTAGATACCATGAGTTCAAATCTTGGCTCCATCAGTTATGAGCTACATTGCCTTAGGCAAGTCATTCAACTTCTCCTTGCCACATTTGCTTTGATTGTAAAATGTAACTGTCATGAGTTTTGGGGTCCCTCCTCCATAACATTCTGTGGGTCATGATTTTTCACTGTGACCCTATTTGGTGGTATTCTCTTACACTTAAACCCCTGTTAACACTCTGAGTTTTCTACTACCCAGCTGTCCCTAAATGATGACATGGCAGAGTCAAAGAGCATCCGTGTGGAAGTACAAATCTGATTTCTCAACATAGCCCTGAGCCCAGTCATGGTGTTGCCTTAAGAAGGCACTAAATTTGAGCCCCCAGATTGTCACCTACAAAATGAGGGAATTGGAATAATTGTCTCCGTGTTTCCTTCCAGCTTTATTCTAAGACTACCCCTTCAGTATAGCAATTATTTTAAGGCTGGACTTGAGGTGACTTAAATGTTACTGTCATGAAAAACTAAGATGCTTTTGTTAAATGAGGAAAGTACCAGGATGCTGTCAAATATGGCATTCCCTTGTACAAATGTGGCTGGAAAAAAACATTTAAGAAAGCAGCCTCTTAGTAAGGTTTCCGGTAAGTTCTCTGAGGTAATATCCTGAGAGGATATAGCTCCTCATTAAGATGCCCTGGCCCAACACAGCAAGAGGAGGAAGAATAAGCAAAATAGCTTCCCTCGCAATACATTGCTGGTCTTCTGTGGATCCGTATGTCTTTCCCACCCTTCTTTCCATTGTTTCCAGTTATTGGTTAACTACTAATAGCTTCCTTGGCCTGATAGTAAGCCCCATTTGTGATTTATAAAATGGATTTCAAAGCAATCTTTGCTTTGCTGGAAGCTGAGAAATTGGCTCGCTATACCTTATGGCCTCTGGGTTCTGAGGCAGGCTTAACCTGAGCAGAACATTATGTCTGGGTAAGGAACAGAGTGGTCCCTGAGCTGCCACTGCTATAGATCCATGGTATGCCAAGAAATATGCTTTTGTTCCAGAAGCATTTTCAAGTCACTTCCCAGGCCTCTGCACAGGAGCAAGTGCCCTTCTGTCATTATTTTCTCCCTGGCCTGTGCGTGGCACAAACACATTACCCAACAGCATCTGACACTGTTCTGCAGAGACTCCCTCTTCAAACCATCCTGTCAAAGATGGGAAGGCAGGATGCCTCGCTTCACAGGAGAACTCATTTTGACTAGGAGCCCTGTTTTGTGAACCTAATCACATCAGCCATGTAAAAAGCAGGAAGCCAATCAGAGAGGCAAAATTCATAGCTAGGTATGAATGGGTATGATCTCTCACAGTCTAGAGAAATAAAGGGGTGCAAACATTATTTTCTGAGCACTTACTACTGGTCAAGCTTTAAATGCACTGTCAAATTAAATCCAAATAGGAACCCTGGGGGGCAGCGTGGGGAGTCTTTCCTATTTCCACTTCACAGATTATGAAGCAATTTGCTCAAGACCACTTAGCTAGTAAGTAGCTGAGCTGGGATCCAAACCCAGGTCTGTTTGGCTGCAAAGCCTGTGCTTTTTTCCCTACCTCCAAAATGCCCAAATACCATTTGATATAACTAGGCAAACATGTGCCTCATTTCCTACTTTCACATTGATGTACCTTATATGAAGTTTCCTATATGATGAACAGGGCTCTGTTCTATAGCATTTTCATAATGCCTCACAAAGTAAAATTTTTCTCTAAAAAAAAAAAACTCTCAGAATTTTAGTATCTTGCTTACTCTAAAAGGCAGATTACACTTTGCATTCAAAACAAAATAGCTCCCCCTACAGTTTTTGTTCTATCTACTTCCTCATCTTTGGCAAATGACACTGAGAAGCCCTAGGTCAGATGCTCCAAGGCAGAGCGGTGCATTTGCTCCTTATTGATGGGAATAATTATTAGCCTGTCTGCCTAGAGAGGATCAGCGCCTGCTACTCAGGACAAGACAGCCCTTTAATGTTTCCTCACTTTCTTCAGTGTTGGCAACAGTTGGCAGAGTAAATCTATAGGCGCTGAGAGTCTTGCACTGATTTTGACGGACTCCAGGCTGGAGTGAAAGTGTGCTTTCTGGAGGCCAAATTCCCTTCTGACTTGCAGTGCGTATCTGGCAGAGGCAGACGCTGTCAGCCGTCCAAGAGCCGAGATTCCTCTGTGACGTCATGAGCTCCAGCTCGGCCCTGTGCCCACGGCCTCCCGGTAACTGGTTGGACCTCGCAAAGCTGTGCGTCAGCGTCAGGTCGGGAACACGGCGCCAACGTTCTCTCCCAGGGGTCTGCGACACGGGAACACCGCTGATGATGCAAGGACCCGTGGGAACTTCTCTATGTTGATGGACGCTTAGTGGGCCTCCGGACGTCAAGAATTTGAACTGGCCTAATGTCATTTGCTCTCATCATTATCCCTTCCAACAACAAGCTGTCTTTACCCCTCTACAATTTGATTCCTTCTCCTGGAGTATTTCCCAAGGAGTGTTGGGGTGAAAGGGGAGAAGACCCTTCGTGCAGTCCATGCAAAACCTACCTAAGTGGATAAATCAAGTAAAATGGATAATAATCAGACCTCCCTACTGATATAAAGAATGATTAAATGAGAAGATGTAGCCACAAAGTACCCTGCAAACTTTAAAGCACATAGAAATAATAATAGCTACCAGGTAGTGTGCTCTTCACATGGATTGGCCACCGTGTTAAGAACTTTACATGTAAATGTTTCATTCATCCTCATAACAGGCACATAAGATTCATTCCACTAACAGACCCATTCTGCAGAGGAGAAAACTGAGATTTGGAAAAGTTAAATAATTTCACCAAGGTGATACAGGTATCGAATTGTAGAGTACAGAATTAAATCTGTATCTGTATGACTCCAAAGTTCATGTTCTTAACGCTGGACAATACTGCTTCCCCCAGACAGAAATGTACTATAAGTTAAGTAGCTATGTATCATGGAAAGTACAATCAGATCCTAGAAATGATACTCAGATCCCTGAGAAAACTGAGATTTTAAAACATGAGCATGCTTTCCCAGTAAAGTTGCCCTTTGCACCTATAAATTGTCTCTTCCCTCAATGACTGGACATGACAATTAGCGTGTATAGAATGATTTGTGGCCTTTTAAGCATTTCCACATATGCCATTTCATTGGATCCTCCCAGTAATGCTACAAGACACACAGGGGAGGAATTATTATCCCCACTTTCTGGACAAAGCACCCGAAGAGGTGAACTGACTTGGCCAAGGTCCCATAGTTTAAAAAGAAGAGTCTCCTGATTCTTAGTTCAAACGTTTTCTACTTTCCCAAGTCAGATGCCTGACTTAGGAACAGATGGGGACTTCAATCCTTCCACCTCTTTCCCACAGCAAGCCCAGCCCCTCAGATCTGCCTTCCTCCTTCTTCATTAAGAGGTAACTGTCCTTTCACCTGAACACCTCTGTGCTTCCAGGGACAGGGTTAAGTCACTTTTTTACATTAAGCCTCCCTGCCTACCAATATTCGATGAGTGACTTCTTCAGAAACTCCCCAAGTTTTCTGGGCCAGCTGTAAGTGGTGGGCAATGGAGAGAATAAAAAGGCAGGACAGATGAATGGGAGTTTGGCAGATTAAACATTTGGGGATGATATTGCCTAAATTGGTTAATTTATTTTAATCAAGTAGCTTAGTTCAAGCCATCCTTAGCTCTCCCATGTCAACACTATCAATGGAATGACCTCCTAAAACATCCTGCTGCCCCCAGCCAACTCATTTGGATCAATTTTTTTTAGCAGCAAAGCCAGTGTAATCTTACAAAAATGCAAGTCTCCCTCTGCTTTAAGCCTTTCAAATGCCTTCCAAGGCTTTTAGGATTAAGACACCAAATCCTGATAAGAACTTGTGACCCTGGTTTACCTGTCCAAACTCATCTCAGGTCACTCCCCCACATTTTGCCTTTCCCCTCTACCCAGTGTATGAGAATTCCCTTCACAACACCCCTGACAATAACCCTCCACCCTAAGCTTGAGCATCCTCAGGAGCAGCCTGGCATGACAGCCATTCCCTTGCTAGACACATCAAATTATCATAATTCCCTACTTCAGTCCCAATCAGCTCCTTTACAATTTGAAGCCAGAAGTCTTGGAGATCTGGGTCCATGTTCCATTCCATTACACACTAGCTGTGTGAGCTCTAGCTCAAAGCCTCAGTTTCCTCATCTGAGAGATCAGCAACCTCATGAAGTTGTTGTAGCAATTAAATGAGAACATATGTAGAATGTGTCCAACAGAGCCTTAAACATAGTAAATATGCAATAAATACTAGTCCTCCTCATCCTCATCATCACTGCTGCCACATAACTTCCATTCACTTGGCTACACGTCCCAAGTTTCTTCAACCAATGCATAGTAGAATTAACTATTTAAAAATCAACTAACATTTATCAAGTCCCCAAAAGACATATATCCCAATGCCCTTTTTTTTGTGGAGAAAAAGTCCCGGATTCTGGTTAGAGGTTCCCTGGACTTGCTGCCAAGTTATGGGAGGTTTACTGAGCAGGACCACAAGTCAACAGCCACGCTTCCCTCCACTAAGCCATGCCCACACCTTATGCTCATGCATACACCTCAAAGAGTAAATTAATTTCTCAGTTCAGTTACCCTTAGAAATGGATTTTTAATCTAGCTTGAGTCTATACTACATCAACACTGAAGGTATATAGGAAGTAGAAGAGGGAAGTGATGATAATCTAAGAGCTGAGACAACTGCACAAGGACTTTTCTTTTTAACAGAAGGATAGAGAAAAATAAATAAATAGCAAGAAAAAAATGTGATGTAGTGTTCTTATTTGTGCTTCAAGTTCACAGTGAAAAATCAATATAGTCTCTGTCTTTTCTTTCAAGAACTCAAATGCTTCCTACTTCAAAGCGTATCATCTACTAAGTTACTGCCTTTCACAAAGACACAAAGTGAGACATTAATTTGTGCAGCATGAATGGAATTTCTGAAGGAAATATATGGGAGGTGTATTTGAGGAGAAGCTATAGATGGCAATGCAGTAAAACTCGCCTCCCTGCACTGGTGATGTGAGTGATCCTACTCAGCCGGATGAGGGTAGACTCTGGCTCTACTTCATCATGTTGGGGTCACAAGTCTGCAGACCACACCAGATGATCACAAAGAAGCATCACATTTTCTTTGCACGTACAGCCTTGTCTAACCATAAAGAAATACTTAATACCAAGACAAATACTGTGGACCTGTATTTTTTTTTACCCAAATGTAGCAATAGCAACTATAGTGATGCAACAGATACAGGGGGAAAAAAGATCACTCTTTAGAGCATAAATTGGGGTAATTCAAAATCAAATTACCATCCCAGGAACCCAGCTCTTCTTGCCTCACCACTTCAGGAAAGTAGCCAGTTCCAGGCAAAGAGGACACTAATTTCTCAGTTTTCACTATCCATATGATTCCCACTTCCTGCTCACACCATCAGCTCTTGCTTTAAGTGAATGGGGCTCTTGGGAAAGTTGACAGCAATGCCTTCTCACTCCATCTGCATGGCCTTTCTCCCTCCCTGTCTGTCCTCAAGGCAGAACATTGATTCGTCAGGAATCCTTTGCTTACAATGTCAGAAAATAAACTTAAATGAGTTGAGCCAAGCTGGAATGATTGGCTCAAATAATGGGGAGGTCCCGGGGTAAGCTGGCCCAGTAACTTAGACTATGTGATTACATTTTGCCATCTCCCTCTGTCTCCCAGCTCAAGTTCTACCTGTGGTCCTCCTCCTTTTCTATAGATTAGCTTCTTCGTCGCAGCCAGGTTGAGGGATGGAATGGTCAAAGAAGCATTCATGCAGGCAACTCTAGGCTTTCACCGTTCCTGCTTAGTAACACCAGAGCTTCTCTACTCCATTGTGTCTCGCTATAAAATTGCAAGGAAGGACTCTGATTGGCCTGAAGTGGGTCATGTGCTCATCCCTGTGGCCGTGGAAACTGGGTAGTAGGATTGGCCAAGCCTACTTTGTGTGCCCATTCCTGAGGTGGCAGGGCTGTGTCCTCAGAACCACATGGAGCGGAATAGCAGTTCCTAGAAATACGGTGTTTGTTATTCTGAGATGGTACATAAAAAAGACAAAAGCAACAGCTAGTCACCATATCATCCCATTCTATCTTTATTTCCAGGATACTCACATTCTCTGACCCTCTTTCACCTTAACCCATGACCTCTGTTTCCCATTAAATATTTTCTATAATAACTCTTACAAACACAGGCTTTTTGGATTCCACCTTAAAGTCTCACTTCATCTCATTTTCATATTTAAAAAAAATCTATGCTAGCAACCATAAGTAAATAAAAAAAAGCACTTTAAATGTTTACTACAGTTCGATAAGAAAAAATGCCAATTTAAGAATTACTCTCACAGCACCCAGAAAAATACTCAATTACCCACTATTCCCTCTTTCTCAAGCTCCAAGGTGCATGAAGGCTGCTCTCACAGCCAGTCATCTGCCCTGTTCAAACGCCAACAGTTGTTCCACTTTTCAGTTCTCCTTTAATATTTCTATTCTTGTTCTCCTACCATTTACTCTTTGACATTTTTAGAGTAATGAGCTAGCAGCTCCAGACCTCACCACTTACAGTGATGTATAATAAAAAACAAGAAGCTGGTGATCACACCAGAAATCTACCTGGTGGAGCAGGAGAAGTTGTGGTTTTTCCTTAGCAGTGAGGGAGGGAAGGGTCCATGAATACTCACATGCAGATGTATTTTCCCTACTAGGCCCATATCCACTTAAAGTCCAGACAGTTGCAAACAGCCATCCATTTCACAGACTCATCCATAACGAGGCAGAGTTATCCAAAGCACAGACCATGTTCTTGTGAGATGCTACACAATAAACTGGTTCTGTAGTCAAATAATCTGAGAATGTCTTCATATTATATTCCTCTATTTGATGTATGTGATGTACCTGAAAGGCTCTGACAAGTTCTTCAGGAAAGGGATATCTTTCTCTTGTTTTACCTTGCATTTCAAAAGCTAACTTGTTAATTAAACTTTTCAAGTTAACACCCATTACAAGTCTTTGGAATATACTTTCAGAATTCTACCACCAAGAGATTTGTGGATGATAATGCCACCTCTGGGAGAATTTTTGTCTTTTCTGAAAGCTTGCTCAAACATCAACACTGTAATGAAGGAGATGTTGGGCATGAAGGTGGCCTGCGGTAGGTATTAGGCTGTTAAGCATGAAATGTCCGATTTCCTTAAGTGCTATGTTTGACAGGTACTTTCTCTGACATTTCACTTTGACACTTCTTGTTTTATGCGTATTGTGAAGGTACATCCTCAGTCTTTCAAACACATGCTTTGGCTTGTGATTATCTTTCAAATTTTTTTTTTTAGAGCAATTTTTGTTAAACCATGGATAGGTCAAAAATTCATGTTATTTTCAGATATGAATTCCATCCCAGAACCAATGCAGCACAGACAGCTTGAAATATCAACAAAGTGTTTGGGAAGGATGTGACTGAAGAATGCACAGTACGTCGATGGTTTGAGAAGTTCTGTTCTGGTGATTTTGAGCCACATGGGCAACCTGAGACCAAGGTGGATAATGATGAACCGAAATCTGTAGTGGAAGCAAATCCATCTCAACCTACGTATGAATAGCAGCAAGGTTTGACGTTGCTATTCCAACAATATTGGACCATTTGAAACAAATGGACAGGGTAAAGAAGCTGGATAGATGGGCTCCACGTGAATTAAACGAGCATCAGAAGGAAAATCATCTAGAAGCTTGTCTTTCTTTGCTGTCACAACATAAAGGTGAACCATTTCTACACTATATAGTTACATGTGATGAAAATGGATTCTTTTTGACAATCACAAGTGGTCAGCACAATGATTGGATAAAGACGAAGTGCTGAAACGCAGCCCAAAACTGAATATTCATCAAAAAAAGCTAATGGTGTCTGGTGGTCCAGCGCTGGTATTATCCACTTGCAGCTTCATGAAACCCGTCAATGGATTCCAGCAGATGTCTACTGCAACCAGTTGGTTGAAATGATGAGGGTGTTTGCAATTAAGCAACCGAGATTGGTCAATAGAGACAGATCAATCCTCTTGCAAGACAACATTTGACCACGTCGCCCAAACAATTCGACTCTAACCGCAGAGACTGAACTTGGAAACTCTCTGTCATCCACCATATTCAACAGACTTGGAAGGAGGACCCTTGGATACTTAGTCTTCCACTGCCTTTGTTTGGCTTGGAATTTCTCCCCATACACCACTGCTGAGTTACTGGGCACCATAAATAGGAGAAGAATAATTTTGGTTCCATTGGAAGGTTTTTCCCTCCCAGTGTGGTGCTTTTATAGCTCCTGTTGCACCACAGGGCCATGAGCCAGTTTTCCTACCAAAAGAGCCAGGTGCTGTTTATCAGAGTTTCAGGCTTTTCCCTTTTTTGGTCCTCTTGAATACGCTGCCTCCCCACCCCACCCCACCCCCACTTCTTGCTACTTCTGGTTGAGAACCTTTCACTTCAGATTGGGTTTCCATCTCTCTAACTAGCCCCGTTAGATTTGATGTTTCGTTTTAGAAATCCAGTTCCAACTCCAAATCTACTCTCATAAGCCCAAACTGTAGGTCAACCTCACCCTATTAAATCCAGCTACCAGAATCCCAGCTCAGAGATGAGCTGTTAAACCACCATTTATCTGCAAGAGGAAAAAAAGAAGTTCTTCTTTTAAATGTCTCATAAAATTTTACCTCTTTCATTTGTCAAACTTAGTGCCTCCTACGTGCATTATTGTTTTGTGTATAAATGACTTAAATCCCCACCCCACCCCCTCTGACATCTCAAGTGCCCTAAAGACAAAAACTGTTTATTTTTCTCTGTATCTTTCCAATACCCAGGTAAAGTCTTTTGCATGTGAAAAGCACTCAATGAATGTCTATTAACTCAATGAACAGGAGAATGAATGATCTTATACAGCATCTGGAATTTTGCTTTTGGGGATCAGGAGAAAAGACAATGTGTTTATAAACGCAATGTATAAAAGTAAGGCAGTATTTCGTCTTGTTAATTTAAGCTTCCCTAATTCAAAAGCTATGCTGATTCCCATAATTTGGTGATACTTCCTCCCTCCCCCTCCCCTGAGCATATCTGACAACTTCTAGAAACATATTACTAGAAACAAATTTAGTTGTCAAACTGGGGTGGAGGGGGCAGGGAGCAGAGCTACTGGCATCTAGTGCTTTGAAGCCAGAAATGCTGCTGAACATCTTACAATGCACAGGACAGACCGGGCGCGGTGGCTCACGCCTGTAATCCTAGCACTCTGGGAGGCCAAGGTGGGCGGATCGTTTGAGCTCAGGAGTTCGAGACCAGCCTGAGCAAGAGGGAGACCCCCTCTCTACTAAAAAAAAAATAGAAAGAAATTATATGGACAGCTAAAAATATATATAGAAAAAATTAGCCGGGCATGGTGGTGCATTCCTGTAGTCCCAGCTACTCGGGAGGCTGAGGCAGAAGGATCGCCTGAGCCCAGGAGTTTGAGGTTGCTGTGAGCTAGGCTGACGCCATGGCACTCACTCTAGCCCGGGCAACAGAGTGAGACTCTGTCTCAAAAAAAAAAAAAAAAAAAACAATGCACAGGACAGCTCCCCCACAACAAAGAATTATGTGACCCGAAATGTCAGGAGTGCCACTACTGAGAAACCCTGTACAGAGGTTGAGCAAAAGCCCACCTTTTCACTGCCCAATAACAAAAGCTTACTAAAGAAATGAATAGCCTAAAAAGATTGCAAATAGAATTCGAGCTATTTCAAATGCTTAAAGTCGCCTGGTTTTGCTTTCATCGAAGAGTGGTCTCCATCACTGTGATCATTATTCCCCTCTGTAATCACCCAGAATGCTTTGCTCGTGTTGCATGTCCGACCAATTGGTGAAGTGAATGGCTTAACTGCTTTCTCCTCTTAGTGATGCTTTTGTCTATATTACAGGGTAGGAACCAAATTTAATTCCCTAGTCATAGGACAAATATTTACCACAAACAATAGCATTCCAACAGTTTGAATCCTTAACTGACAGAATGGCTGCTATAAGAGAAATTGTAAGCACAAATGTTCAGCTGGTATTTAAAGGCCCAATTGCTCATAAGCCAGACAGCACATGCACAAATTATCGTTTTCTTCACTTGACAACTGCTGTTTTTATCTTGACACATCCACTTAAAAATTATTTCTGACAAGAATCTTAACAGCTTTAAATCAGTCTAATTAAAGGTAATACATTTTTTTCTAGAAAATTGTTTGAAATTATACAGTATTGCACAGTTCACTTTTCGAATCCAGTTACTGAGTGCATTAGTAAATGCCAAAAACACCTCCACTGACATATGGTCTTCTATCAAAGGAAAACACTTCTCACATTCTTATGGAAGTTTCTAGTGGCAACATTGTAGGTAGCAAAAAAAAAAAAAAAATGCTCAAGAGTTTTTCTGCAGCGTTTCAGTACCATGTCCTTGAATATTACTTTATGTAGATGTGATCAGCAGCTCTGACGGGCTGCCAATGACCTCTGCCTCCTGGTGCTCAGGCCCTCGTGGACGCCCCTTTCTTTAAGGGTGCATAGGGCATAGAGACTCACTGCTAACAAACAGAACATAACACAGGTGATGGGATGTCCTTGCCATGATGAGGTTACAGAAGGTCTGACTCCCGTCTTACTAGCTTTCCCTCTGTGTTGCTGGTACTGAAACTCACTCCAACAACCCATAAGGATTGAAGCTTGCCAACAAACACGTGAGTAAGCCTGGAAGCAAATGCTCCCCAGGCAAGCCTTGAGATGACTGCAACTTTGGGAGAGACCCCAAAGCCAAAGGACCCAGCTAAGAGGCACCTGAACCCCTTGACCCACAGAATTTGTGAAATAATAAATATGTAGTCATTTTAAGCTGCTACGTACATTTTGGAGTCATTTGTGGTGCAGCAACAGATAACTAATACAGGATATGACCCCTTCCCCTATCTTTATTTCTTTTGTTAATTTCTTCCTTATGAAAAAGGCCCATAGCTCCTGCTCCTTGATGGACCGTTTTATCATTCCGCCAGCTCTCAAACTGAACTCTGCATCTTCTTCCCTCACATCAGTATCCCTCCTGATGTCTATATTTTTCAAAAGCATGCTCCTTTACAGTCATTTCCTCTTCCCCAAAGCCCAAATAAATGGAACAAGAAATGTAATGCCGGCCATCCAGATTCAGAGCCTTGGTGTCAGCATTAACTTCTCCACTTTCTGCACTGACAATCCTGCACACAGCCACATGGCCCTCAACCCACGCCTCCTTCCTCCACATCCCTCCCTTCCTGCTTATCGTTTCCTTATAACAGAACAATCGTAATTGTCTAAAGAAGGTTTCTTCCCCAATTCATTTTGTACATACAAAGCCATATTATACCTCCTAACCCATAATTTTCTCACTTTACATGAAGTTTTTACCTAAAAACCTACAGAATGTTCACTCATGTTTAGGAAAACATGAATGACCATGACATTCAATCTGACAATGCACCTGGCATGCCAGTTTCTATCCCTTTTGTGATCAGGGCCTTATGAAAACTTGACTTGTAAAGTTCAGTTTTTCCAAGTCTTAGAGCAAAACAAAAGAGCACAGCCAATTTGACATAATGAATCCATCAAGGCTGTCGTTGCAGGTTAGGTCCAGGAAGCAGACTTCAAGATGGAGATTATTAACATGAGAGAAGATTATCAGGGAGTCCGTCAAGATTGACAGTGGTTGGGCAAGGGCAGAGGGAGACGTTGAGAGAAGATGCAATCACAACAAAAGCCTCAGCCTTATTCAGAATAGCATCTCTATTCATGAGAGCCTAAAACTGGAAACAATCCAAATGTCCATCAACCAATAAACTGTGGTGTATTCAGGCAAGGAATATTATGTGATAATTAAAAAGAGAACAAACTCAGCAACATGGGTGACTTTCACAGACATAATATTGAGAAAACAAAACCAGACACAAAAGAGTAACTATTGTATGATTCCATTGTATGAAGCTTAAGAATCGACAAAACTAATCAGAACTAACAGAAGTCATAATAGTGGTTTTCTCTTAGGGGAGAAGGGTTATTAGACTGGGAAGGGGCGTGAAGGAATCTTCTAGCAACAGGATCTGAATATTCTATGTATTGATCTTGGTGGTG
Organism: Varecia variegata; assembly: GCA_028533085.1. Lineage (NCBI taxonomy): Eukaryota > Metazoa > Chordata > Mammalia > Primates > Lemuridae > Varecia > Varecia variegata. The sequence goes on along the minus strand of CM052436.1, from coordinate 152,461,342 downwards.
GTTATATAGGTGTATCCACAAGTAAGAATTGCTTAAACTCTGTGCTGAATATTTGTGCACACAGCGTGTGTACACACTATAACGTTCTATAAAGGGGAAGCGTCATTGTTGGCCCAAACAAAACAACAATTATCTCAAACAGATACGTGTCCATCTTCCTTGGACAATTGGCTAAAACTACAGTCAATTTTTAAAATGTTCACATCTGTCTAGCAATATTATAACAGAGTGGTCACCCTCCTCCCATAGAGAGGGAAGGGTAAAACTGATAGTGAGAAATATGTAATGGAGGGAATGGCCTGAAAAAAAAAACCAGCAAAAATGTTTTCTGTCTCTTTAAAACTTTCCCCACTCCTTTTGGAGTACTAAAACCTACATCCCTACCTCAGGCTGTTGGTCAGGAGCAGCAGGGGATTGTCCTTTGTTCTTTGTGCTACAGGAGATGGCTCAGCCAAACTGTCTCACTTAGGTCTCTATGGAGGTCTCAAGGTTGACTTCACTGGAGTTGGGACTGATCATAATCATCAACTGTAGTTGAACAGCAATTGCCTAAAACTGAATGGCTTCCCTTAAAAAGCTCTGTATTTCTGCATATGTTTAGGAAAATTGGTACTTTAAGACAGGAGTCTGCCATTTTCCTCATTTGCCAGCAAACTAATAAATCTCTCTTTCCTTCTCCTCAAACCACTTGTCCTCGTTCTTCTGATGCAGCCTTAGGGACAAGTGCTGAGCTTTTGGTTACAATATGTATATCCCTAGTCATAAGTATAGGATACATGTGCCAATAGGAAGAGAAGACACCTGCATGTCCACACTAGAAATATCTGGCCACTTTCATTGCAGGTAATTTTCATATTCTCTTTTTTCCTATTTGATTTTCTAAAATGAACATTGATATTTTTTGTGTTAAAGGAAAGAGGTTTTTTTTTTAATGCATTATAATTCATTGAATAATGGGCTAAAAGAGAAAGGAAATGCTGAAAGCGAGGTTATATGTGCCATAATCCCTTAAAATTACGTATGGGATTACATATGGGATAGAAAGCAGGGTGAAAGGGAACATCTTTTTCAGGACCCACATGAGAGTGAAGATGGGTATAGAAGACCCATGAAGCAAAGGTGCCATGTTAGAAACAAGCTGAAAATGACCCAGGATGAAGTGACAGTGCCTTCAAATGGGAATGTCCAATTGGAAGGAACACAGCGTAACTGCTGACACCAGTTAGGGAATTCTGGCAAGACACAGGCAAAAGACAGAGGTGCTGTCCCAATAGCATGGCTCTGATTTCTCACGAGGCCAAAAGAGAGCCCAATCCTCCAACAATGATAAGCTCTTCCTGCCAGAAGACAGGCTAGAGAGACACAAAGCAAGAGAGCCTCTCAGTCATTTCAGATGCCAGAGTACCCAGGACACCAACCACATTGCCTGGGAATACCCAGCGTCAGCTACAGTGGCAGGTAAATAAAGAAGGATGTGAATATGTCAGATTCCAAAGGCTTCCAGCCACGCTGACTCAGTGCCTACTGAAATCATTTCATGATGATCAGACTATTTCCAGAGCCCCTTATGGAGAAACATCATGTTCTCTGCCAGTGAAACGCAGGATCGTGAATCCCCAGGGGCAGCTGAGAGAACACAGACATTTCAATGAAGAGCTTTTATAATGGGAGAGAAAAGATTCTTTCTCTCCAAAGAATGCTGAAAGCTCACAAAACGAAAAAAAGCTTAATTTTTTATCACCCAGTAGAAGTAAAATAATAATAAAAGCAATAATTTAAGGATTTATATTTGGGGAAGGTACAGAGACATGATGGCTGTAAAAGATGTCATTGGCCACTGTGGAAGTAAAAATAGCCTGTGATCAGAAACTCTAGTACTAGCCACGTGACCTTGGGCAATTTACCTCTCTGCATATCAGCTTCCTCTAGTATAAAGTGGGGAGAATGATCATACCCATCTCCTAGACTACTGTGAGGAGTAAATGTAAATAACATATATTTAATATTATGTGCACTTAGTGCAAAGCCTAGCATTTACCAAGCATGTTACATGATCTATGCAGCTGTCATGGTTATGGGCAATTCTCACCATAGCTTCTTTCTCAGCTTCATTCTAGCTGCAATATCTTCTTTTCATGCCTCTTGTTGTGTGCTTTTATTTCAAAGATAAGGTCGAGCTCTATAAAAAGTGTACATGGCGTGGGCTTGCCCAAGTCAACTGGCACAGTAAGGTCACAGTAAGCAGAGGTGGGGTATTATTAGTGCATTACAAACCCAGACAGAACAAAGCCTAGCTAAGACAGAATTGTGTTAAATCAGCTTACCTGATTTTTCCCACTGTGGAGACATCAGACTCTTGACACATGAAGTTTGGTATGATCCACTTGTCAAGTACCTACATATGAGAGAATACTCCAACATGTTCTTTAATCACAAAATCTGAGAAGCTCATAGAAAATGGTGGAATCCAAATTCAATAAGGAAATCTACATTTTGTAAAACTGGTATTAAATGACCCATAGTGTCTAGCCACGCTCCCTGACTAATTGCTGATGTAACAGAGTAGTCGCCCCTCCTCCTACAGATATGGAAGCACAAAATTGAGAGTGGGAACTATGTAACAGAGGGAATGGCCTGGGAAAAAATGGCAAAAGATGTTTTCTGTCTCTTTAAAACTTCCATCACTCTTTTTGGGAACTGAGGCCTTCATCCCTGCCTCGGGCAGGTGGTCAGGAGAGGCAGGGGAATGTCTTTTGTTCTTTGTGTTACAGGACATAGCTCAGCTGAACTGTCAGCTCCATCCCAGGCCCAGTGCCTGGCCTGCAGAGGTCTGGGTGGGCCTCCCACATAGACGGAGGTCACAGGCTTTGTCTTCAGCAGAGATGGAAAGATTAGAATCATTAACTGTAATTAAACACAATAGCCTAGAACTGAGGGCCCTCCGTTTAAAAGCTCTGCATAAACCACCGTCTAAAAGCTCTCCTCAAACCACTTCTTCTCATTCTTGTGATTCAGCCTCAAGGACAAGTGCTGAGCTCAGGTAGCAGCGATGACCTCCAAACAATGAACTTTAGCAAACTGTTTCTCATACTACATCTGGTAACAGAGAGACTTTTTACTTTCTGTTTAGGCATTTGCTAGAAGTATAGCATAGTTATAATATACATAGTTATTATAAAAGAGTGGACTGTGATAGCAGACTGCCTAGGGTTCTAAACCTAGTGCCCATGTTTGCTAGATGTGTAAATTGGGTATGTTATTAACAACTCTGGGCCTGAATTTTAGCAATAGTAAATGGAATTGATAATAGTACCTGTCTCAAAAAAATGGTTGTAAGCATTAAATAAATTTATTTATAATAAAGTAAAGCACTTAGTGCCTGTCACACAGCAGGTAAATCTTCAGCCATTTTTATTAATTCTTGATTAATGGATCACTTTTTATTAATTTTTTGCTTATATTCACCTTATAAATTTCAAGAAAAAATTTAAAAGAGAGAAAATTTGAAAACTTCTACTATCCAGCCTCTCAAAGATAACCAATGTTAACATTTCAGAAAAGCTTTCTTCTAGTTTTCTTTTTAAATATACAATTTCAGAATTGCTACCAAAGTATACATGGTATTTTGTAACCTATGTTTTTTCTACATAATCATCAATTAAGGGAGGGAGGAATGTCATGTTTTTCACTGAACCATATATCATGGAAAAAAATCCTTGTCGTTAAACATTCTACAACATTGTGCTTAATGCAGAATATTACATCACCTAGGAGTAATTCTTTAACCATTCCCCTATTACTGGCTATTTTGAAGGGTTCCAAATTTTATTATTTTGTTAAAATGTTGAACATCATTGGGGCTAAATATTTGTACATATCTTTTCCTTGAGATAAATTTCTGGGAGTAGAATTTACAATATCTAAGAAGAATAAACATTATTAAAGATTTTGATCTACTTAATGGATTTCTACTGGAATGCACTGTTTCTTCCAAAATGCTCTTTCAAAATCTGGTTGGGAATAAGTGATGCTACAGTTCTTTGTCTAACTGATAGGACCTTTTATCAGTTCCATTATAAGATGCACATCCTTTTCTGTGTGGCAGTATGAAGAGTTTTTAAAACTCTTTCTCATTAGAAAAGAAGCCACTGGGTTGCAGTAACAGGTGCCTGGGGAGCATGAGGTGGGAGGGTCCCTTGAGCCCAGGAGTTGGAGTCCAGCCTGGGCAGAGACTCCCTTTCTAAAAAGAAAAAAAAAGAATCCTTTCCTCTTGCCTTGAAGCTGGAACTGGATTATGCATAAATATGACACCCACAATATTTATTGTGCAACCTCTGGCAACAGCACCCCTAAGTTTTATCTTTTAATCACTTGAAGCTTAATATTTTGTGTGGTTTCACTGTTTACCAGTTGGATGCTCAACTCAAGTGAATAGTTTCATCGCTCCTCTTGACCATTTCTCCATTTTTTCACTTTCTGGACTGATATATTACTTTCTATAGAGGCAAAAACAAACAAACACACAAAATCCCCAAACTCCAACCCATTTACAGACTAGTGCACATGTCAAATTTCCTCTCGTGGCTTCCCCTTGCCATCAGGAGAAATCTCAATGCTTTACACCAACATACAAAACCATAGACGATCGAGCCCCTGCCTAACTCTTCAACTGCACCTATGCCTCTCTTGCCCCTGCCTCCCAAACTATAGTCACATCAAACATTCTTCAGATTGCTGAACACTCCAAGCACCTTGTGACACTAGTCTAAGCGTGAGCTGCTATTTCCTCTCCTGGGAATGCTTTTGTGCTCTTCCTTGTCATTCAGATCACAGTTCAAATGGCATCTCCTCACTGAGCTTCCCACCCAATCCTAAGCTGCCTCTTACCTGCTCTCTCACATCACCCAGTCTTTGCAGTGCACTTGTCATTCTCTGATCTTATATAATATCAAAGTCCTTAGCCTGTTTTAGTTCCTGCTAGGAACAAGTTCCTGGCACATAGTAGATGCTCAATAAGTATTTATTAAAAAATTTTGTTGAATGGATTATGAAAAATTTGCTTGTTATATCCTGCCAAAAATTGCCAGCAAAACTTAAGTTCTGGAAGGAGGGTTGAGATTGTTGTAATAAGCACAAGGTGAACCTCTGTAAGAGGAACGTCTATTACACAACTAGCCTTACTTAGGAAACCAATTGTGAACAGAACTATAGATATTGGATAGGAGGAGAGAAGTTTGGGGTCTTTAAAGTGGCAGAGAAACTCCCTTCTGATTTCCAAAAAGGGGTGGAGGAAGAGAGAGAACAGGAGCCAGAGAGAAAGAGAGAAAGGAAAGGAGGGAAAAAAGAAGGAAGGAGGGGAAGAAGGAGAGAGGGAGATAAAGAGTGAATTCAAAGTGGGTCTTTGAAATGCTGTGTGGCTGACATCTTGCAGAGGCACAGGCTACATGTCAGGGGCCTACAGAGAAAAAAAAGAGAGAGAGAGAGAGAGAGAGAGAGAATGATGTATAATAGGGCCAGGCAACCAAGGAGAGTTTCAAGGAGGAATATGAACTGAGCTTGTAGAATTGGTGAATTTTTTTTTCTAATGGAAAGAGAAGAAAAACAAAAATATAAAAGAGTCTGAGCAAAAGCAAGAAGAAATAAAAGTACCTGGCTGGTCCAGAGAAATGGCAGGTCATTTCGTGGGGCTGGTCTATGAGTTATGGAGGGAGACGTGGAGGGAATCCTGACTGCTAGTATTTATGTATTTGGCACATTCATTCCCCAAGAGCAGTTCCAAGGCCCAGGCCGTTCAAACTGGTAGCAACAAGAAAGGTCAGTCACGTAACCCACCTTCTTACTGGTCTCCCCTGTCATTTATCTTTTTCTTTTTTTCTTAACATCTTTAATAAGGTACAGTTCACATACCATCCAATGCACCCACTTATGTGAATGATTCAGGGGTTTTTAGTATATTCACTGAGTTTTGCAACCATCACCACTAATTCCAGAACACTTTCATCACCCCAAAAAGATCCCTGTGCTCATTAGCAGTCATCCCTCATCCTCACCCCACAAGCCCTACAAACTCTAATCTACCTTTTGTCTCTATGGATTTGCACATTCTAGACATGTCAAATAAAAGGAGTCCTGTGATGTGTGGTCTTTTCTGACTGGCTTGTTTTACTCAGAATAATGATTTCGAGGTACATCCATGTAGTGTATGCAAACTTCATTCCTTTTTTATGACTCAATAATATTCCATTGTGTAGATATACCACAGATAAACGGGTAAATAAAATGTGGTATATCTATAGAATGAAACATTTGCATGTTTCATTTGGTTTATTTCCACTTTTTAGCTGTTATGGATAAGGCTGCTATTAACATTCATCTACAAGTGTTTCTGTGAACGTATATTTTTATTTGTTCTAGGTATATACCTAGGGGTAGATTGCTAGGTCATATGCTTAACCCTGTGTTTAACATTTGGAGGAATTGCCTGTTTTCCAAAGTGGCTGCACTATTTTACATTCTCACCAGCAATTCCTCCACTTTATTGCCAATACCCTATCTGTCATTTTGATTATAGTCTTCCCAGTGGCTGTGAAGTGATATCTCTCTGTGGTATCTCATTATAGTTCTGATTTGCTTTCTCTAATGACTAATGATGTTGAGCCTCTTGTATTGTGCTTGTCGGCTATTCTATTCTGTCCAATCTATCCTTCATCCAGTAACAAAATTATAGTCTTTAACCTATGCCAGGTCTCAACACTCCTTCATCTAGAACTTTACAGAGGCTACCCTCTTAGACTAAACTCCAAATCCCTCTCACATACACTAGGCCTTGCACGATGTTACAACTTGCAATTATTTTACTAATGTGCATGTTTCATTGGGGTGTACGTGTCAGTCTTCCCCATCACAGTTTCCAAAGAGCCCTGTCTCCTGTTGTGATATTCTCAGCCAGCGTAACTCACATCTGCATGCTGTACGTCTGTTCCTCAGCAATATTTTAAAAAACAGAATAAATGTCAGGTAACAGGCCTACCATTATGCAGATTTATAATGCAGGTTTTATTGCGCATTCTGCTAACAAGGCATGTGTACCAGGCAAATGAAAGTGTCAGTAACTCCACTTTGAATCCACGTCTTAACACATTCCGTGGCCATTGTGATTCCCCCTAAGTCAGCCTTTTGCTCGATAAAACATAAAAGTCATTTTGAACTACGCTACAAGGTTTAAGTTTCTTTGGGGTTATGAGGTTGCTGTTGCCACACTGTAAGAAATTAAAGCTATTGGAAGTTAATGGAGAAAGAAATTACTAATGCCATGTGTTACTTAATGTGAGAATTCATCAGTTTGATGGCTTGTGATCTTTTACATGGAAAACAACTTTTTTCCTTTGCATTTCTAAATGTATGACTTTGGACATTAAAAAAAAACAAAACAAGACAAGTGGTTTCTACCCAAACCTTGCTGAGTTAGTCCTTACCAGAGCACACTTTTCTACACATTTGTCCCCAAGAACTCATCTTGTTCTTTATTGATTTAAGCTTGAGTTTTATCACCCTCCATAAAGATTCTAATCAGTCTATTCTACTTTATCTTGATTTCACCTCTTTCCACCACCATTGTCTAGGATACTGTCATTTCTTTCCTGGACAACTGCAGCTACCACTACACTGTTCCCCAATGTCCACTGAGTTCTCCTCCAATCTACTCTCCACCAGCAAGTCAGGTCATGTCATTCCCATCTTTAGTGAACGAAGGAACCAAGGAATGAATGGCTACCCATGGAGGGAGAAGTAGCAATTCTAATAATCTTCTCATATGTATAAAGCATTTGTTCATATCCTCAAACCAGCACTTTGATGGAGATAAGTGGGAATATTATTATTATTATTATTATTATTTACAGATGAAGAAACTGAGTCTGGGGCAGAGGGATGATGTGCTCGGGTTATGTGGACAGTTTGGAGACAGACAGAGCCAAGAGTCTAACTTGGAATTCCAAATTCCATGTCCAGTGCTCTCTGTATAGCACGTGTTTCCCCTGCCTTCCCCTCTAAACACACCACACACTCTCACACACACCGCAATTCAAAAACTCTAGGCTAGGGTGTCTAATCTGTTCCTAAACAAACCTAAAAGCTATTTACGACTTTCTGTCTTCAGACGGAGAGAAGCAATTGCTTGAACATCTGCGATAGCAAGCATGTACAAGGGAGAGATTACTTCATTTCCAAGATATAACCAATCATGCTGTCCCCGGAACCGCCCAAAAAGAAAGTCCCAATCTCAGAACATGCACACGACGAGAATTATCAGGAAAGCCATTGAGATAAGAAAGCCATGATCTCCTTTCTAAAAAGGTGCCTCAAATTAATGTTCAGCTGAGTGTGTCTAGAAAATGAGAAAGATTAAAATGCTCCTTGACACTTTTCTTCCTTTCAAGCAAGTTATTAAATGAGGCAGAGCTCTTCGCGAGGCCTATTTTTCTTGTAGCCAACAGAAAGAACTCACAACGTGATGAGAGAGCGCACTGATTAGCCAGAGCTAAGAAGCTAATGCTTAGAAAGGAGGCTGGAGAAAATTTTTGAAAATAAAAAAAAAAAAAGAATCATAGTACATCTTTGTACCAAATATACATTAAAACAGAAGGCAGGCAGGGTACATGGTGCCACGAGACAATTTCACTGTGACATCTTATTTCTTGCGAATAATCTTAATCTCCTTTCTGATCTGGAACCAGAATGACAGCCTCTGGAGAGGACAACCAGGGAAGTACAAGGACAGAACACGTCTGCGGGTGACTGGAAGAAGCTGGTTACCATATGGTACATTTTCTGTAACTCTGGTCAAAAGGTAAGCTCAGGAACTAGTGGGAACTAAAGGGCAAGCAAATAAAACTGTGCCAGACCAAAGAGTCAAGTGCAGAAAATAAAAGAGATGAATCAGGGCTTGAGTCAGAAATAGGAAGTTGAAAGTTGTTCTTGAGACCTGTGGTCCCCAGTGCCCCAGGCCGGAGACTGGTACTGGTCTGTGGTCTGTTAGGGACCCGGCCACAGAGCTCCATGCACCCACCTCTGTCCGTGGGAAAATTGTCTTCCATGAAACTTAGAAAACTGGAGGTGAGCTCAGCAGCGAAGCTTCATCTATATTTACAGTCGTTCCCCATCGCTGGCATCACTGCATGAGCTCCACCTCCACTTCCCTACCCCATCCATGGAAAAATTGTCTTCCATGTCCCTAGTGCCAAAAAGGTTGGGGACCGCTGCTTGAGACTGCCCTCCTTGCTCCCATGGTATATAGGTTCCTGTTCCTTCTTCCCTCTGCAATTTCCTCTTTGTTAGTGCCGTGCTTCTTCCAGTTCAGTCCTCTTGTCTTCCTTGGGTTCTAAGAAATGGGAAGAGGGGATTAAAAGCAGCTTTCAGATGCCTAGGTGAGTGGAAGCCCTGAGCACTGCTCTGCCAGGACGCACCTGACACCCCACTCCTGTCATGAGTGACTGTCCCCTGTCCCCCAGCTTTCACCAGGTAAAAGGACATCTCTTTCAGTTCTTTAAACACTTCATACCTTTGGTTCCTTGGGACCTTCAAAATTGCTTATTTCCTCCTCCTGCAATGTTTTGTTTTTCTTCTCATTGCCAACTAATCATTGAGGTCTCCACTTAAGCTGCTCTTCCCCAGGGAACACTTGGGTGCCTACCTTGACCCTGCCCTCTCCCACCAGAGCAGATCAGCTCTCATGGTATTTAGCACAGAAACAAAAATAATTGACAAAGCCACTATAATTATTTATTGTCTGTCTAGACTGGGCACTCCAAGAGGGAAGGAACATGGTCAAACTTTCCTTACTACTGGAACCCCAACACTTAACTGATCGCCTGGCACATAAGTGCTCAGTAAAAATTATTGTTCCTTTTGCTACCGGTCACCTTTCAAAATCTCTGCACTATATCACCTTTCTCAAGTTGTGACTCAGCACAGACTGACTTGGAAATGAAACACAGGCCAACAGAGGGAGGCTGTTAAACACTAATGGCCAAGGTGCGGCGGGGTTATCCCCACTCCATAATAACCCATCTCACTGCCACATTCCACCATCCCTTCTATGTGTATCCAGAAATCTAGGAATCATTCTTTCATTCTTGGCACAAGCTCTGACTGTCCCTCACCTCACATCTAACCATCACCTAGGACTGTCTGTTGTGTCTTCTATCTATTGGCTTTGTCAACCACTCTCCTAGTTCCTGTCACCAAATTAGTCCAAGCTCTTGTTCCCTCCCAGTGACAGCCTTCTCCTCGCTTCCCTCTTGCTCCCGTCTCCTCCATTTTCCCCTTAGCATCCAGCGTGTCCCTTGTAAGACATCTACCTTGTCACAGCACTACCTTCTGCTGGTATTCCTTCCATGACTTCCTGTGGCTCTTAGGATAAAGAGCAAAAGCCTTAGTTGGCCTATGAGGCCCTCATGGAGATGCCCACTGTGCGTGCACCTCATCCACCTCAACTGGAGCCGATTCCCTGTGCACTCAGCCGCTCTGGCCATCTGACTGCCCTGTGGCCATGCCAAGCCCTTGATGTCACGCGGCCTTGTGCTCACTGCCTCCTCAGTGTACAGTGCCCTTCCACGTTCCCTCTTCAGGTCCCAGCTCAGTGTCCTATTGGGAAGAGTCTTGTTTGACCACATTTCTTCCCCTGGTCTAGAGCCAGTTTCATTCCTTAACAAGGCTTAAATATGTTTCTAAATGTTTCCAATTATGCATTCACTCAGTAAGATTGCTGGAGTAATGCCTATCTTTTGCACCAGACTCCACATTCCTGGACAACAGACATTTTTGATAATTTAATGCTTGCCATTTCATCTTCAACATGTAACACAGTCCCTAGCATATAGAAGGCACTAAATAAACTTCTGTTGATGGATGGATGGATGAATGGATGGATAGTCTGGGTGCCATTTGTCTATCCTCTAAGCTGGGCATTATAACACCCCCACAGGAACCAAGCAGGTAGAAAAAATGAGTGGATTATGCTGAGGATGAGTAAATATGAGTTGTGGAGAGAGTACATTGAAATTAAAAAATTTTTTGAAACCTTAGGTTGGCCAAGCAAAACATTTGCTCATTTTTTTTTTACAGTTTTTAATTTAGGCCTTTGAGGAGATTGTTCCAGGAAGCTACTCCCCCAAATCCCACCTACTTAAAAGCCAGCCCTCAGAGAGGAGAGAGGGCTTGACAGCCAACAGGTGACCACCACGTCTGTCCCCCAAGACCTCTGACTTCAGAAGGCATGTTCTGTTCCCAGGGAGGAAAGAGTATTCGTACAAGTCCACGTCCAGTGAAGAGGGGCTGCTCATCTCCTGGAGGCCAGGAACTGCAGGAACTGGAATTCCCTCATCCATCTGCTCTGATTCATTTCATGAAGTTTAAACCACTAAAAGAGGTAAAAAACTTCAACATGTGGCATAACCCCAGCAATTCATTTGTTCAAATAAGAGAAAAAAGTTTAACTTTGTAACAATAAGATGAACACAAAAACATTTCCTGGGAGCAAAAGAATTAAAGCTTTGAAATTCTGCCTTTTATTTTCATGGGAAAAGCAAGAGCTTACAAGCTGAAAACAACAAGCTTCTTTTCGGTAAACTCACAGGACCTTGGCTATTGGTCCTCTCCACCCTCAACTGTTTCCCGCTGATCTATGCATTCACCATGTAGAAATGTTCAAATGACAGCACAAGATCATTTTTACTTGTTTTTCTTATTATTTTATGTGAGGAGACTTTAATACCATCTAGGTTTACATGTGACTTTGCTAGATTTTTGCCATTATGAATCCCTGTTTTCCTTTAACTGCAAACCACCTGATTCTGATTTTCCCTAATCATAAATCTGAATTTTTACTACATTTTATCTGGTATTCACAACAGATGGGCTATGAACCAAGAAAAATACAATGGGGGGAAAGAAAAGATAAAATTATTGGGCAAGAATTACACAGATGAAACAACTCTCAGATAGGAAGGTGGAGGGGGTAGTCCTAATGAAACAAAACACAGTCGGACAACTAACTCTAAATGGGGGGAAGCATTTTCTTAAAACTATAGAAATAGCAGCATTTACCTTTAGTTTTGTCACAACCCAGAAAGAGCAAAGGTATCTTGGCATTATGTCAACAATATTTTTACATCCTAGCTTCAAGGATTCTTTCCACTGCCTTGGGACACTTCTTGGTCATAAAACAAGGCAATCATTCTCAATGATATCAAATTCACCAACTCCCATGTATCTGACCCAACACTGCATTTTTCCCTGAAACAAAATGCAACCAGACATTTTTTATCAGCCTTACAAAAAAACGTTATGAAAACCAGTGGCCACCAAACCTGAGTGCAGCCCATTCAAACATTCTAATGAGAGAACAGGTCACGGAAGAGTCAATTGATGGAAGAAATGCTTACAATTTAAAAGGCTATGCTAAAATTCATGACTAAAGGCAGAAGAGCAATTTATATACTATGATACAAAATATTTAAATGGGAAAAGTTCAATTCATTGTATAAGTGCTGTACCTACATGATCCCCACCACATTACTTGAATGTAGCACATTAAAACAGCTGTCTTCTCATTTCCCAGTCACTGTCTGATTTCTATAGGGTCCTGGTCCTTTAAGACTTTTCTGATATAGTATTGTCTTATTTTTTAAAATCCCTTAGCAGAAATTCAAGAATGGATGTCTCCTACTGGGATCTGATAGAAGAATGCCATCCCTCGTGAGAAAAGAACTGATAAAATTCAGCTTTCAATCAAAACCAAAACTTCCTTTCCAAAAATCTCTAGGACACAGGTTTCAGCAAACTTGAAAAAACATTCAGATCAAATTTGGAGGTTTTGTTGATTTTTTTAGGAGGATTTATCCCTTTTATGTTAAAAGCTCTTTTGGTCACAAGTAACAGAAATTCATTGACTCTTGCTTTGGGGTGGGCGATGGATGAGGATCTACTATGGAACTCAAGGTTAGGAAATAGCTCAGTGAGGATAGGACCGAAGCACTAGCAAGCCAGCATAAAGCGAGACATCCAGTCCCTGCATCTCTCGATCTCTCTGCTTGGTGATCTCTCCTCTCCGCATCTCATCACAGATGACTTCAGTCTTTTCTCTGTAGAACAGTTTTCTCTGCCACTCTAGGTATGCATGATGGAAATAGGTCATTCCCACATATCTTAAGATTGCAGGTCCCCAAGTCAAAAGATTAGACGGACTTCTTTTCCTGACTCTAAATTTCCAGATGGACTCCAACTGACTCAGCCTAGATCAGGTGTCCACTCCCAGTCAACCAGAGAGACTTGCAGAGAGGCAAGTTTTCATAGTAGAGCAATCTGGAACTACTCAGGCAAATTATATACATATATGTATACACATTTCCTATGACCTAGCAATTCTACTCCTCTACTCCAGGGGAAATTTCACAAAGGTTTATAAAAAGACAGGAGGATGCTCTTTGTACACTGTTTGTGGTGGCAAGAAGTTGGATGTTCCATTACTGGGAAAGGAGATCAGGCAAGCAGTAGATGCACATCACAGAGTATTATGCAGCAGTTAGAAGCAAAGGGCTACACACAGCCTCATGGGAGATCTTTGTTGAGTGCAGGGCTTTGTCGCACACTGTGGAAACCTCAAATGGCCAGGCTAGAAGTCCCAGGGAGAAGGGCCGCAGCAGGATGTTGGATGCTCAGTAGTTCTTTACCATGGCATCCCACAGAGAGGTGTTCTTGGGCCAGAGTGCAGCCAAGTGTGTCACGGGCTGAGCTCCAGGAAAGGGACTAGTAAGAGCCCTTGTAAGCAGGGGCAAAACAGCCTGTGCTTGGGTGCTGGCTGTTCAGAGGAGTTGCATGCCTGTACCAATAGCATCTAGAGAGACTTTTGGGAAAATGAGGCTGGGTGTAGCCCATCCATCTGGGAGAGGGGAGGAGCCCCCAATCTCAGCCAGCTCATTTCCAGTTATTTGCAAGAGAACAGTGCATCATGCGGCTGACATCCTATTGGTCACTGCAAATTTTAAATGCATAGTGCTTAGTGGGAAAAAAGGTATTAAATAGAAAAAAAATCTATAAAATAATAAATAGCACCATTTGCATAAACAGGAGTGGAGCATGTGCAAACAAAATGGGTGAGTAATGAACAAACAGAACAAAAGGGAATCTTTTCAGGGAACAATGAGATCACGTGGCAGCAACTGAAGAATGCCATGAAGCTGAAGCCATTCTGCGGCAGATCCTAAAGCAACAACAAATTTATAAAAATAAATAAATAAAAGATTAATATGGCTGCAGTTTCAGAGGGGCCGGGAAGACAGCCTCAAAGCTGTATATGAAAACCTGTCACCAATCATTTGTACAAACATTAAATACTCATTCTGAACCAGGAACGAAGGTTGCTCCACGGTAGAGCTGGAATGACCTTTACTAACAGTTCATCTTTGCCACCAGGACATTTTTCACTTACGGATGGACTGCTAGGAAATAAGATTAACTCTTCTTTTCTTTGAAGGTGCTAGTGATGGTGGGATCCAATATCCTCTTGACCTCAAAAATCACATAAATAACAGCTCGGCAATATAATGCATCATCGTTGTCAAGGAAAATCTTGTCCATGAGCGGTTAAGCATTTGTAGAGGAAAAGGGGGAAAGAGTATCTGCAAACGTTTTAATAAATCACTACAGCTTAGAACTGTGTTTGAGGGCACATGACATGAATTGATTTTTAGATTTCTTATCTTAAATTCTGAGCATGCTCTGTATCTGCAAGAACATATCTATTTCAATTCTCATCACTTTTTCAGATCAACCTGAAATTAGTCAAAGGTGGACTAATGTCAAAGAACATCCTTGACTAATGTGGAACAGGGCAAATTTCCCATGTCAGTGGACAATTAATTACACACCAATTTTTAAGGATGAACTTTCAATTATACACCGACTTACACTTCCAATTTTTGCCTTGTATAAACAGACTGGGGTCGCCAGAGGGAAGGTTGCAGGGGAAAAAAAGCTGATTGAAGCCAAGCGGGGCTTCGGGGAACCGTTGGGGGGAAAAAAAAACACGCCTGCTCTTTTCCCTGGAAATTCTTGGCTCTCAGGGAACAGAGATAGTTGGATCTGCAGGAGAAAGGCCACTGGCCACCAACAGTCAAGTAGAAAGTGACCGGTTTAGTGATGCACAATGTCAGGATGACCCCTCCCTCGGGCCTCAGTCTCCACAATTTACAGTTTGGAAGTTATGTGACCTGTAGGAGTTTATGGAGAACCATTAGCTCTCATTAGAAGACCTTTTGTTTACTCTAAGTTTTTTATAGTTCATCTCTAGAATTTTTACAAAGGGCTCTATGTTTATAAAATATCTCAACACCCAAGAACGTGGCTGAACTGAGGCAACCCTGGGAAGTGGGTAACATCTGTTTTTGTATATCGAACCTATTAGCTTTCTGTCCAGTGCTGCTGTGTTATTAAACCCTTCCCTCCCCAACTAGAAAACCAGTCACACATCCTGTACCCTTGGTCCTCAGATACTCTAAACTGCCTCCTCTCCTCCCCTGACTTGGGATTTTGCTAGGAGACTGCTGACAATAGCATGAATTCACAGTGTAAGAGACTCAGTAGATGCCAATGTCTTCATCCTGAGATTCTCAAAGTTAGGGGCATAGCAACAAACAGACCTGGTATTAAGCAACAACTGTTCTGATAGCTCCAGCCCCATGCCACATTGGTCATTAAACACTTTAACATCACCCTGCTTGTGGAGCTTGTGCAAGCTACATATGCCATTCCTTCCCTTCCATTCAGTTGCTCTGTTCCCGTACCCCAGCCCAAGCTTCTGTGCACATGAATAAATGTCAAAGCGGTCACTGTGACTGCTGAAGGTATGTAGTGATCCACAGGTGTTTTGAAATAGAAAAAAATATCCAAAGACCAGACCTGAAATTGTTACTGCAATAGTTCTCAACCCTGGTTGCAGATTAGAAAATTATATGGGAGAGTTTTTCCATCCTGATGCCCGGTCTACTTTAAACCAATTAAATTATATTTCCTTGTGGATATTGCCTGGGGATCAATATTCCAAGTGATTCTCATATGCAGCCGAGGTTGAGAGGTTCATAGCCACCGGGTTGGCATTCCCTGATAAAATACCATATCTGCACTTTAACTAGGGTTTAACTAAGGAAAATTTTGCTGAGGAATTTCAGGTACACTAGCTGAGTGGAAGAAATAGTTTGGATCAGTCTGGATATCACAGGAGGTAATCATTTCCTTCCCCCATCTAGGCATGGGATGCCAGCACTGTGTCTTAAATTCTCATTGTATTTAACCAACAGGGAAATCAGACAGACGGAAGAGTCTGGTGAGAGGTGCTCTTGTACTCGCTGGTGTGTGTCTGATGAAAGTCTTCTCTGGGCAGTTCCGTTCATGCATGGAACTATGAACTCCACAGCACTGGGCTGTTGGGCACTAAAATTAAAAAAAAAAAAAAAAAAAAAAAAAAGTCTTAAGGGTATATATACCCTTAAGACTTTTTACCTCTTCATGCTTGATTTACTCTACTTAGATTTAGTTCATACTGGCATTTCTATATTAAATTGTTTTTCCCGCTGTCTTGTATTTTAAAACCCTTTGAAAAGTACCGACATTAAATTGGCCACACAATAGAAAAATTGGGAGAAGCAGACTCCCTACCCCCCTCTTTTGTTAGCATGATTGTTTTGGATTAAGTCAAGTCCAAAATGAAAACCACAGGGGCCTTCCATCACAGACATCCGTCATAAGCCATGCTGAAGGCACTCTCCGAATGCTATTAGAAGCCCGGCGCATGTGAATGCAGGGAAACTTGCTTGGAAATTCTGGCATCTCAGAAACACTTCTGGGGAGACAGGTTAGGGATGGAAGTACAAGCAAGTTATCATCAGGCTAACTGGCTCAAGATGAGAGCAGTATCTCCCTATAATAGCATTTTTTTCTAATTACAGTTTTTCCAAACTGCTATATCACCACAAAATCCAAGAGATCGTTTAATTTTTTTTATGAGTTTGGCATTTCTTCTCCTCTCAGTTGCTTTTATTTGCAGTTGTGACTATTTCCTATTTTGATTTCTTATGCCTCCCTACCAAAGATCACACACCACACATACAACACAAGTTTTCCCCAGAGTGGATGGTGGTCAAGGGGATTTTTATTTGACACAGAAACTGCCATATATTTTCCTAACCACCTGCAATAAAAATAATAAATGCAGCAATCACTCATTCTGCTTAGCACAGATGCTTGCTGACGGTGCCTGGTAAAAGGCTCAGCTGATGAAGTCTAGCCCTGGCTTCTCTGTGTAACTATCCCGCTTTCACTGTTTCTATGGGGCAGACATGGTGCTCTGCGTTTTAAGTCCATTTTCATGCTGAATCCTCACCACAGGTATTGCTCTTCTTCTTTGCCAATAAAGAAACAGAATTCATTGCAGTTAAGTCACTTGTTCCAAGGTCAAACAGTCAGGACTCAGAAGACCTCAAGAATGGAGTTTATTTCACTCCAAAGCCTATTAGCTCTCCATAACAACTCTATATTCCCTAGTGGGACAGGGACTATTAAACAAAATCTAAAAGTAAAAGAGAGTGTATGGGCCGGGTGCGGTGGCTCATGCCTGTAATCCTAGCACTCTGGGAGGCCGAGGC
>CM052436.1:152417296-152434409 GCA_028533085.1 Varecia variegata | reverse complement strand
GGTTTCTCTAATTACCGCTCAGAGGTTTTGAATCTCCATGCCAGAATCTTTTAATAACTCAACCATTCTTAATACCATTAGAAGACTCGTGATTTAAATCAACACCATCATTTTACAGATGAGGCATAGAAGGATAAAGGGAACTGCCCAAGTCAAACAAAAAGATACCAGCTGATTTGTAATCAAAATCAGGTCTCCTGAATCTTATTTAGAGCCTCATCCTCAACACCTGGGTTTTCTGAAAAGAAATTTTTTTTTTTTTTTGCTTGCTTTAAGGTCCACTTCTCACTGCAACAGGCCAGCTAGAGCTGCAGTCCCCAACCCTGAGGCCTTAGCCTGGCACCGGTCCGTGGCCTGTTAGGAAAACAAGGCCACGCATCACCATCGGAGCCCTCCCCTTCCCCCATCTGTGGAAAAAATTGTCTTCCACAAAACCAGTCCCTTGTGCCAAAAAGGTTGAGGGCTGCTGAGCTAGAGCATAGAAGTTGAAACATAGACTTTGGAACCACATTCCCTTACAAGCCATGTGACCTTAACCCCTGCCAGCAACAGAGAACAACACTTAGGCCCCGATATGGCACCATTCCCCAGGGTGATCAGCCAGCTACCTGGTGGCAGGTTGATTACCTTGGACCACTTCCATCATAGAAAGAGCAGCATTTTGTCCTTACTGGAATAGACACTTATTATGAATACAAATTTGCCTTTCCTGAATATAATGCTTTTGCCAAAACTACCATCTGTAGACTTACAGAATGCCTGTCTACCATCACGGTATTCTACACAGCGTTGCTTCTGATCAAGGAATCAGTTCCCAGGAACTGAAGTGCACAGTGGACCCATGCTCGTGGGATTCACTGATCCTATCATGTTCTTCACCATCCTGAAGCAGTTGACTTGACAGAATGATGGGCTGGCCTTTTGAAGACTCAGTTCATGGTGCCAGTTATAGAGCAGGGCTGGGGCAAAGTGTTCCACAAGGCTGTCCATGCTCTGAATCAGCATCCAATGTATGGTGCTTCTTCTCTCAGAGCCAGGATTCATGAGTCCAAGAAGCAAGGTGTGGTTACTAGCAAATACCCCTAGTTACCCACAGCTAAAATTTTTGCTTCCTGTCCCTCAGACCTTATTCTCTGCCAGTCTAGAGGTCTTAGTTCCAATGGGAGGGATACTTCCACCAGGAGAAACAGAAATTATTCCACTGACCTAGAAGTTAAGACTACTTACCCAGCCATGCTGGGCTCCTCATGCCTCTGAATCAACAGGCAAAGAAGAGAGTTGCTATACCGACCAGGGTGATTGATCCTGACTACCAAAGAGAAACTGGACTGCTGCAACACAATGGGGGTAAGGAAGAGAGTACAACTGGAACACAAGAGATCTCTTGGGGTGTCTCTTAGTACTACCATGCCCTAAGATTAAAGTCAATGGAAAACTATAACAACTCAATTCAGGTAGGACTGCTAACATCCCAGACCCTTCAGGAATGATGGTTTGGGTTACCCCACCAAGAAGAGAACTATGACTAACTGAGGTGCTTTCTGAGAGCAGAGGGAATATGGAATGGGTGGTGGAAGAAGGTAGTTAAAAATACCAGCTATGACCACCTGACTAACTCCAGAAAGGAAGACTGTAACTATTCCAAGTATTTCCTCATTTTATTATGAATATGTATGTGTGTGTGTGCACCTGGGTATGTGTGTATATGTCTCTATATATACACACATATATACACATACTCAAATATCTTTGTTTTCTTCCCTCTTTCATCTGCTTATCATATAAGATGTATTAACTTTATTTAACAGTATTTAAGTATTCTTAGCTTTATACCACAGTATTTAAGTTACAGACTACCAAAGAGAAGAGTAAATATCACCCAAGGACATGGCATCCTCTCCTGGGGGAGGAATTAGTAGATGGATTTTCAGCTGTACACAGAACATCTGTATCATGTTAGCCAGAAGAATGGCCTTGCTATCGTCTTTTTTCAGAGATGAGATACGGTTTCAGAAGATGCATGGGAGTGCCAAGTCAAGAAGGGGTGGACTGTGATGGTTATTTTTACGTGTCCACTCGGCTAGGCCATAGTACCCAATTTTTGGTCGAACACCAGTCTAGATTTTGTTGTGATGGTTATTTCTTAGATGTGATTAACATTTAAATCAGTAGAATTTCAGTAAAGCAGATTACCCTCCATTACATGGGTGATTCTCACTCAGTCAAGTGAAGGCCTTAAGAGAAAAAGACTGAAGTCCCCTGAGGAAGAAGGAATTCTGCCTCCCAACCACCTTCAAATCCAAGACTGTATTAGAAACTCTTCCCTGGGTCTCTAGCAGGTTGGCCTGCCCTACCAGTTTTATAAATCAATTCCCTAAAATAAATCTCTCACTTGCTCTCATTTTCTCTCTATATCTATGTATGTATATGTACACACACACACACAAACACACACACATACACATACACACACACACCCTATTAGTTCTGTTTCTCTGGAGAACCCTGACTAATATAATACTTAACCTTTCTATGTCTCATGTGTATTTTCTGTGAAATGAATAATGGCACTTTTAGCATTTTATGGGTATCAAATGAATTAATTCATACAAAGTGCTTAAAAAGCACAGAAACACTACATGAGCATGCAGTGTTGTGTTATTATAATGTAATTCAGGCCATACTTTAGGTATCTTTGTAAGCTATCTCCATTTTCTTTTAGACTATTACATCAATTTCTATTCACAGAACTCTTCAAATCACATTATAGGTATCAATCTCCTTCTACTAAAATGCAAGACCTTGAGGACAAAACCTGTTTTATTCATCTTTATGCTCCCAGATCATAGTGCAGGCTTAGCAAACAGCAAATGCTCAATATTTTTTGATTGAGCAAATGGATGAATGAAAAAAAAATTGCTTCAAAGAAGATACAGAAGTCCATTTGCTCTTAGCTCCTGTCACACGAGTCTGATCAATTCTTAGTCAATGTCACCGATGGCTAAACTCTGTTAATGCTAAAGGAGAGAAAAATTGAAAGGTAATTAATGAATCACTTACCATAGGATCTATAACTGCCTTATCATTCTTTAGCTAACATCAGTTAGCTAAAATTTCCAAAAATATCTTAATAATAACATAAAAGAATCAATTCAGGTTTCCAAAGCCAGTAAGCTGTCTTCAGGTTGAAGGTGCCTAAGAGCTATGAGGGCATGCACTGAAGAAATGTGAGCAGCCCTTAAGACCTCATAGATTTATCAAAGCCAAACAGCCAGCAAGAAGCCAGCACCCAATAACCCTTGATCTATCATCCCTCATTAACTTGATGGCTGTGGAATCAGTTGGTGAACACTTGACTCGCTATAACTGGGTTACCTATTCTTAGTAGTAGCTCATTTTGTCTCCCAATTTTAGCTTATTTGCTAAATTGGTGCAAACCAGAAGACAAGCAATATATCCAAAACAACCAGTATATACTTCCATGGGCTAATGCGAGTCAATTACTGGGATTTCAACAGAAATAGTCTTTTAATCATCATTATAATTAATAACAATAATGCTAAGTAATTTTCTAACCAGCCAGGGTGAAATCACTCAATGCTTGAAATTGACACGTATGCTTACTCAGGGTTAGAAGCTCAATGTTTCAGCTGCGTGGGTATCTAGCACTTCTCCTGCCACTTTGAGGATATGAGCTTGAGGATTTGGGAAATTTGGTTCATAATGAGCAATACAATCTCAGAGTCCCAAAAGGTCAGAGCCAATGAAATCATCTACATCTGATCTCTTTAGAAGAGGTTGATGTGCATAGACATGGAAATATGTCCAAGATATATTGTCAAGTTGAAAACAGTAAATTATAAGATAATATGTATATCAATTATCTGTAAACATAACCACAAAAATAAAAATAAATAAAAAATATGTTTCTTGGGAAAATTTGTAATCTAGAAAATAAATAGAGGATATGTACTATGGAGAAATCCAAAAGAATGTACATTAATATACTAGCAATGATTATTTCTAAGAGAATGAAGTAGTATCATAATTACAAAAATAGCCCCAATTATTCCCTTCCTGTATTTCTTCTGCTTGCAATGTGATTTTGCAACTGCTCCCACTGTGATGCAGAATTCCTTTCTCCTCTCCTTGAATCCGGGCTGGGCTTGTGACTTGCTTTGGCCAACGGAAGCAGCAGTAGTAAAAGCATGTCAGTTATAAACCTAGCTTCAAAAGGCTGCCACTTGCTCTGTAGGGCCCTCCTTGGACACCATGAGAACAAACCTCAAGCTAGTCTGCTGGGTGATAGAGAAACACAGTCTGGACACCCCCATTGCCTCACCTGGCTGCCAGCCCCATCCGATTTGCAAATGAGAATTTCTAGACCAGCCAGCACTCAGCAAACATACCAACTGACCCCAGACACATAAGCAACCTCAAGTGCAATCTGCTAAGCCTAGACCAGAGCAGTGGAACCACTCAACTAACATTTAGAGTCTCAAGCAAAAATAAACACTTATTATATCAGGCCACTGGATTTGAGTGTGATTTGTTATACAGCAATAGATAACTGATATATGTGGACACAATGAAATAATCCTTTTTGATAATATTAAAATTTTACAATGAGCATATATTGCTTTTTTAATCAGAAAGCAAAATAAAGATTTTTTTTAAATGTCTAACCCTTTAAAGAAAAGAAACCTGAAGCCCAGAATGAGAATATCACCCATTTGGTTAGATCTCTGGGTGCAAGTGACAAAAACCTAATTCAAAGTGTAAGCAAATCAGCTAACTTACTGATTCAGGGGACTCTGAGGCCCAGTGAGGTATTTCTAGTTTTGGTAGCGGTCAAATCTAGGTAATCAAATCATATTTCTCCGGAATATGTCTTTCTTTTCTTTTATATCTCTTCTCTTCTGGTTTGGCTTCATTCTAAGGCGGGTACCCCAGCAGTGATAACATAGTCATCTGTAGGTTTAGCAGCCTCCAGTGTAAATGAGAATTCTTCTCTTCTAAAAATTCTAGCAGTCTCAGGAGTCACCCTCACGGGCCCAGTTTGGATTTCATACCCACCTCTCATTCAGTCACTGTGTTCTGATTGACCAGGCTTATTCATATGCCAATCCCACGATCAGGGATGGGCACTGAATGGAGAAAGAGCAATTACCCAGATGAATACTGGGGCACCATTACCCTAATAAGGGAGAAGTGGGAGTTGGATATGGAAAAAGAAAGGCTCGAAACACCCAAGGACACATAACAAGTAATGGCCAAGGTGGGACTGACTCCTGGGTTTTCTGACTGCTAGCACAACACTGAAAAATGGCATCCTTCATACTGGCATTTTATGGTATATTCATCTCTGCTCTCACACTCTTCCTCATTTGCCAGGTGGTCTAAAAAATACATGAAATGTTCTGCTGCTGTGAAACCTCATGACAAAATAACTGTGCTTTCACAAATCAACGTGCAGTAGCCATAGCCCATTACTGGGAAGCAATAAAGGCTGCATTCATTCATTCAATAACTATCTTGTGGCTCCCAGTATAAGCTTTAGTCTGTCCTGTAACTGTATCAACGTATAAATGAAAAGCAATACAGGCGCCCTAAAGGGGGAGGGGGTGGCGCTACAGTTTAATTATCCTCTCATAATCCATCTGTTTTGCAAACCTTCCCAAATACAGTGACAAGAATGCTTTATCACGGCAGAAGCATAGGGAGGCCATCACTTGATACACGGGATAAACCGAGTCTATGAAAATGAAAGACAACTTTAAACCGGGCTTTTACTATACTTAAATAACTTTTGTGCCTTTCTCCTACAGTTTCAAAATATTTCCATATGATCACATTTGCCACAACCTCTCAAAGCAAAGCCTCCCGACTCACTTTAAAGAAACTAAAGCCCAGAGAGATAAACCAACATGCTCAAGTTCCCTGTTTGACTAGATATGCGTCAGCTCTGATTACCCGAGAGTGGAGGGATCCTCAGGCACAAAGTGAGAGGCAGAGACATTTTTCTTCCATGTATTTTGACATCACACAGGCAAAGCTGTATTAGAAAATATTTGATGTTCTCGCCATCCCAAAATAAAATGGTTTCCTTCTACCATTCATTTGGTAATTAATCACGGATTGCCTTGTGGCATTTCTTTTTTCTTTGGTTATTTTGAACTGGGAATTTAATCTTATACTTTTCATGTTTGCTGTGTCTCTGAACTAGATATAGTGTCTTGGGGACAGGGACCCTATAGTAAGCCAGGGCAGAGCAGTAGGCTGCTCCCTGTGTCCTTTCCAATCAACTGCTGGTAATTGGTAGAATTTGGGGAAGTTGGATGCCAGGGCTCTAAGGGAAAGAGGGTCAAAGTCAATAGGAACGTCTGCCATGGGTTCATATGGTGGGGAGGGGGTGACCCCCAGCCTGCCAGGCATTTGCCGTTCTTCCAACCCCAACCCCCTAGCTCCCTTCTCATTCGAGCCCACAGCTTCATGTCTTTAATGAAACATATCTGTATCCCTTGTCCAGGATGCAAACCTTCGTATGAGTGTGGATAAACAAAATTTAGGTCAGCATCTAATGTATACACAGGTAGTCTTTACAAAAATCAATTTGTTTTCTGATTAGAAAGTTATTGTGTTTTGTGTAACAACCTTAGAAAATAAAGGGAACATTACAATAGATATAAGAAGACAAATAAAAATGACAGTAATTATGTCATCCAGAGGTAACCACTGATAATATTTTTGGAGTGTTCCCTGCCAGCCAATCTCTTTTCCTATTTGGATTTTCCTCCCAAAATTTGGTTCATGCCACTACATACGTTTCAATTGTTTTTAGTCACTTATCAGTGTATCTTAAATGTTTTAAATGTCATCATTCTTCCCCCAAAATGTGTTTACTCCAGATAATACTCATTTAGGCAGGTTTCTATGTGTTGATTTTCAATTCAAAGCTTTATGTGTATTAAAGTATATTGGGTTTGATAATTTAGATAACAATTTATAACTTTCCTAGCAGCAGTGGGTCTTCTCAGTGCATCATTACATTAAATAAAATATTTTCCAACCTGGAAAAACATCCTGAATTCAAACCCAGCCAAGATAAGAGTCTGCCTTGCCTGTACCATTGGAAAAGTAAATGATCGTAAAAGGAGAGAAGAATAGTTATTAATAGTTTAGTTGTATCTATTGGAATATAATGTGGAAACAAATTATACTTTTTTTTCCCTTACTGAATTAAGAATTTACAGTAAAGCCATCTGGTTATCTTTTTCTTTTCCTTAATTGCCTTTAGAGACTCCACGTCCTTGAAGCCAGGAGGAAAAAGAGTCACTGTATCATCAGCAGAGAATTTCCCACTGACCTCATGGCAGGCAATGCAGTTTTCACATCATCAAGGGACCATCCCACAGAATGTGCTCATTGGGGACAAGATGAGGGAGAAAGAACAGCCAGCAAGAGCTGGAACATTCTAGCAATCATGCAAGGTAGGTCACTGGGATGCACAGGAGCAGAGCTTTCAGAATCCCCATTAGTTCTAGATAGGGAAGAAAAATCCTTATGTTTCATAGACTTAAAAAGATATTTTAAACCTATTATCAGGTTAGGTTATTTAATGTTGATCTACATTAGCAGTTTCTACATCTAACTGTGCAAGATAATTACCTGGGTTTTTGTTAAAAACTCAGATGCCCAGGCTTTACCCTGGACCTACTGAGTCAGAATTTTGGAGTGGACGGAAGGCGGAAGTCAGAGAATCTGTACCCTAAAAAGTTCCCCAGGTGATTCTGATGCAACCTATGGGAAACCACTGTCTCAAAATAGTTGGAATTGAACATTTCAGTCAATAGTCTGCTATTTGGTCTGCTTGATTAGGAAAAACTAATTGTATAAATTATCTTGGTGAAATAGAGGTGTTTTCCCCCCCAAGCCACCTAGTTTACATTAAACATTAATATTGTGTTCAGCTATGTCCTCAGCCCATGGTTTGCAATTCTTCACTGTCAAACCATGGGGCTCTAGCAACTGGTCCTCCACACACATCCCAGAAATTTCTATAATGTCCTCAGCAGCCACCAGACACATCTAGCAAGCAAGAAATAACCAAGATTACCACCCTGTTGATATAGTTCCAGCCAAGAGCAAAGGAAATCGACATTTTAGTTGGTCTAAATGGCTTTAGGATGGGAATATAGACCATGTCTGGCTGACATTTTTGAAATACTAAAAATAGGGCAAGGCTCCTCATCCACTAACCTCTACTCGTTAATCCCTAGCTGGGTATCAGTTTGCTACAGAATAAAAGTATAAGGCATATCTTTACCTTAAGAAACTCACAATGTGATAAGGATAACATAATTTATTGCAAAAAAAAGAACAAGAAGATAAGTATATAAGACACTGCATAATCAAGGGCAATATTGTGAAGGAATTACCCTAAGTACCAGAGGAATTGACAAAAAGAAAAACTAAATGAGATTTGGGGTGTATAATTACGTTAGCCCTACAGATGGCAACTTGCCTGCAATTGAGTAGCTTCTCATGATCTCTATTCTAAATGTCTCATTACAATACTATCTCTGGAGCCTCGATGGGTTAACCATTTTTGTGGTCTGGCTGATATATTTGGGAAACTTTTTTGAAAGCCTGACTTAAACCATAAATCAGTCAGTTAGAACTCTCAACATAAAATCCATTTAAAGAAGCAATTATAATTCACCCTTTCCTTCTGCCTGTACCAAGATGATTTTTCACCCCAGCAGTCTAATGGTGAATTGTCCAAAAGACATCACTTTCAGACTAGTTTGTCACATAGAAGAGAGAGGAGACTTTGATCAGTTGCAGCCAGCATCATTTCATATGTCATTTTAGAGGAAAATTTTTGTTTTAATGTAATGGAAACATTAGCATTTAGAAAACAAACCCTACTGAACACTGCTGTGGATATAAATGTATTTTAATATTTTTAATATTAAATATAACCAGAATATCTGTATTACAAAAAATAATTTTTATACCTGTTATTCCATCAACCAGAGAGAAGCTCTGTTAACACCTTGGTGTATAACCTTCCAAACCTTTTCCCAAGTGTATCTCATGCACACACACGCATTTATATTTACATTTATATTACCTACATAATAAACATTTAAAATACTTATAAACTTATACATAATTTTTATAAATAAGGGATCATGCTATACATTTTATAATCTGCTTTTCTAACTCTAACTCTACATGGGAACATTTTTTACCATATAAAAAATGCTCACCTATAATGTTATTTTTAATGAATAACTTGAATTATTTTATACAGATCTGCCATCATTTCTTCAACCAAATCCTCACTGTAAGTCATTTACATTTTTTTCATAAATTGTTTGCTATTATATAAAACACAATGGTGAATACTGTGTTCATCAAGAAGATAAAATATTTTCACCAGTATTGATTACATTCTCAGGATAAATTTCTTGATGTAGAATTTTGGGGCCAAGTGTGTGCTTGCGATACGTAGAATGCCAAGTGCTTCCCAGCCCCAGTATAGGCAAGAACCATTTGCCCAAGTTCTTCTATAAGGCAAACCAATCTTCTCTAAATGATATGAGTCTCCAGGATATCTTATAGTGCTAAACACATCATTGAGCTGAAAACCTCCCAATCACAGGTGAGGTTGGAGAAGGTCAAAGAGGTGAAGGAGGAAGTAAACCCCACCAAGCAATCAGGCACGTTTCATTTATTCATTCCTTAAGTACATACTAAGAATCCACCGTGTGTCAGGCACTGTGTT
This sequence comes from Varecia variegata, assembly GCA_028533085.1. Lineage (NCBI taxonomy): Eukaryota > Metazoa > Chordata > Mammalia > Primates > Lemuridae > Varecia > Varecia variegata. The sequence goes on along the minus strand of CM052436.1, from coordinate 152,424,616 downwards.
CAGTGCTGGCAATTCAGTTTCCTGTCCTAGCATTTTGAACAGAGATGATCGCACGTTAGCATGAATAGTCCTGGCAGGGTGTAATGGGTACTATGTGAGAGTCATGTGCAGGGTGCCCTGAAGACACAAAAAAGAAGGCTCTACCTCAGAGGTCAGAGTCACAAATCATAGTGAGCGTCACCTATTCTGAGCCTAGAAATAGTAGAAATTTTTTAGGCAAACAAGCAGACAGGAGAAGGATATTACAGCCAGAGGGAATACATAGGCAGAGAGGCTCACAGGCCTGTTTGAGAATGGCACCTCCTGGGAAATGGCAAGTAAATTCTGGTTGCAGTAGAGAGAGCACAGATCCCAGCTGTAGACAAAACATGAGAATGGAAATGGGGCCTCAGTCTGACCTGAAACGCCCCTAAATGGCATGTTAAGGACTCTGGATTTAATAATTTCAACTTCAAACACATGATCTCATTCAGCCAGACAGCGAGAGTTAAACACAAAGGCTTTGGAGTCACAAGATTGTTCAGATAAGTAAGTTGACATTTGTAAAGAATTCAATGCAATGTCTGAGCTATACGCTGCATTCAATAGATAGTAGATATTGCATTAATAAAAGTAAGAAAGGATTATTAATCCTCACAGCAACCATGTGAAGGAGGCATGAGAGGAAAGGAAAGCTCAAAAGGGCTAAGGGACTTGCCCAAACCCTAACAAACAGGCAGTTTGCGGAGAAACATGCACTCCACATCATGTTTTGTGACTCTATGTTCAGTGCTCTCTTTGTTTAACATCAGAATGTGTTGCCCCCGTGTCTTAGTCCATTTTGTGCTGCTAGAACAAAATACCTGAGACGGGCTAATTTATAAAGAACAGAAACTTATTTTCTTACTGTTCCTGGAGGCTGGGTAGTCCAAGATCAAGATGCTGGTACCTGGTGAAGGTCCCTCACATGCGCCCTCTCATGGCAGAAGGCAGAATTGCAAGCTAGCCAAATACCTGGCAAAGAAGCCTCTTTTATAAGGGCCTCAATCCCATTCATGAGGGAGCAGCCCTCACAGCCTCATCACCTCTTAAAGGCCCCACATGTTAATACTATCACATTGGTAACACCAGAATTTTGGAGGGGCCACACTCAAACCATAGCACGCCACAACACCCTGACTTTTTCACTTACATTCAGCCTAGAGGGAGCAAAATGACACCCTTTGGAAGGACTATCACTCCAATCTCCCCAGGAAAACAAGGCTAAGAGAAAAGACAAGAGTTGTGCTAACCATTAGCCTGAGTGTAAATTAATGATAACACTAATGCAGCTGCAATAACAACAGCATTATCAACTACTGACTTTTACTGAGCATTTACTAGGTGCCAGTCACTGGGCTAAGCACTTTGCATGCATTACACCCCTTCACAGCCCCCTGGATTAAGGCTGGTCTACAGGTGAGCAAACTGAGGATCAGAGAAGTTAAACAACTTGCCCAAAGCTACAAAAACAGTCCCTGGTGGAGTCACACATGAGCCTGATCACTCTTAAGCCAGTATTTTTAACCACTGTAAACATTTTGTCCAAACTATTCAGATGGACCACCTCTTCAGCAGAAAAAAGGAAAATTCTACATTCTGTCAAAAGCCATCAGCTTTAACGCTGATGTTTTCCAGAGATGATGCTTCAGAATTGGTCCCAGGAATCACTGGCTTGTTAGGTCACAGAGTGACCCTAGTTACAATTCTGTGTCTTGAAGGAGGACAATCTTCTATTTGGAAAGCTACATAGGGGAAAAGCTCTTCGCTAATGTAATGGGTTGATGGGGACATCTGCAACTGAGTTTCTCCAGCCAGCAGTGTGTCTGAGGCTGGTGATGAATGGAAGGGGAGAGTGACATTTACTAAATCAGGCTGTATCCTCCATGCAGAGGAACAAGGAACACCGACAAGTGAGAGTGATTCACTGAAGCTGCTTTGGCAATCTGTGAAGACTTTATTCCAGACTCACAGCAGGGAAAAACATACTTAAATCCTGCCTGCAGAGCTCCCCAGGAATGAAATCCATCACATCACCGTAGGGGCAGAGAGAGAAATCAGCTCTGCAATTATGTGGTGTGTGTGACGACCAGTCGCTGCTGTCAGTGTTCAAACTTCCCCTGGATGCATGAAGAGATGCTATCAGCAATGGTTCTGCACGCAACACGGTACTGGCCGGTGGGTGGGGAGGCTCCAAGAGCATCTTTGAGGAAGTAGAAAACTCGTTAACAGAGGATGAAAGGAGGGCTTGGTTTAAAGGCAATACGCTGTCAGGAGAAATAAAAGTGGAGCTCTAAGAGGGAGAACACACTGCATCCATCCTCCTTCATGGTCAGCCATCATTTCCCTAAACTGAGCGCGTGCTGAGTGAGGCCCGGCCTCCTGTGCAGAGGAGGGGGATCAAATGCATGGTGGTATTCATGGGCAAGGGGAGACAAGAGCTTTAGCAATGCCTTACCACCCCGAAACCTTCTCTAACCCTGTTGAACCCTCACCATGTGCTAGGCACAATGCCAAATCCTGTAAGTCTATCAGCTAATTGGTAGAGCAAACTTCCAAAGTGAAGACTATCATTATCCCTATCTTACGTTACAGATGAGATTTCGAGTAACTTGCCTGAGGTTACCCAAGTCTTTATGTAGACCTGAGAAGCTAACCCCTAGGCTCTACCACCTCGAGTGCCTACACATGGTTCTGCTCTCAAAGGTCATTGCTAAATTACTATTTGTACAGAAGAGGTGACAGCAAACTATTACTGATTTCCCAGTTCATTTCCTTCAGAACATTTTATCACAGTCTGGACACAACTTATTTGCTTACTTGTTATCATTCTTTTTTCCCCAACAGAATATAAGCTCCAGGAGAGCAGGAATCTTGCGTGTCTTATTCTCTCAAGTCCCATCAGCACTTAAAACCATGCTTAGTGTGTTCAAAGTTTTCACTGCAGATTCGTTGAATGAATAGCTTGCCATTTATACTCTCAGGTTAATTAGGTATATAGGTCATGAGCTTCTCAGAGACGGGGCCCATGGTCTAATCTATCTCCTGTGGTCTAATTCAGGGCCTGGTCTATAGTCAGCATGCAGTTAATGCTCTTTGCCGTATGGTATAATTTTAAGAGCAGGAATCTGCTTTTTGGAGCAGATAGACCTGAGCTCAATCACTCATTAATTGTATGACTTTGGAAAATTTAAACTCTCTGTGCTGCCACGGTTGTGATATCTCCAAAATGACAGGGTTGTTGAGAGGATTAAATGATAATAATCCTGACACATAGCTGCATCTTAACACTAGTTGCTCAATTTTTTATCTCTGGTGTTGGGGGTAATGTCCAGCATGTAGTTGAAGCTCAGAGATGTTTGCTGAATGACTGGAAGAAAAAAATCAACATTCCAAGAGATGGGCCTCCTGGGGGCTCCTAGTCCAGGTGGCCAAGAAGCATGTAGTGCAGGGCTGTCGTGGGCTTAGCCCCGTGTTGGTGACTAAAGGGTTGACTAGCAGCCTCCCTGCTCCCATATCCATGTCCACCCAGAACCTCAGAATGTGACCTATCTGGAAATTGGGTTTTCGTAGATGTAATTAGTTATATATCTTGAGATAAAAATCATCTTGGATTTAGGGTGGCACTTCCTCCTTTTAAGAAGAGAAGAAACAGAGAGATGCAGAGGAAAGAAGGCCGCATGAAGATGGAGGCAGAGATGGGAGTCATGCTGTCACGAGCCAAGGAACACCAGAAGCCACCACAAGCTGGAAGAGGCAAGGATTGTCCTCTGGAGTTTCTTGGGTGCATGGACTGGGAGTCTCCAGGAGGCCCGTCTCTTGGAACACTGATTTTTCTCACCAGTCATTCCATAAACATCTGAACCTCAATGACATGCTAGACATTAACCCCAACACAGCAGATAAAAAATTGAACAACGAGTGTTAAGATGCAACTATGCATCAGGATTCGATGAGCATAGCCCCATTGATGCCTTCATTTCGGACTTCTGGCCTTTAGAACCATGATGGAATACGTTTCTGTTGTTCTAATCTACCCAGTTTGTAGTGGTATGTTATGGCAGCCTCGGGAAACTGGTGCAGTGGTACATGTAGAATATTTGAAAACACAGCTTAACTTAAATACGTAAAAGCAGAACAGCAAATGGCCCATATTTGAAGCAGTTCAGGTGCACCTTGCTGGAAGCAAGCTTAATGAATAAAAGTCGTAATTTATAGATGAGATTAATTAGAGAGCAAGGACCTTCTCAAAATGATTTATCACAGGGTCCCCTTAAAAAACAAGATTCAATTTAGCTAAATGTGTTTACCCACAAAATTTTGTCCCACATTTATTGAGCAAAATAAGACATAATTATAAAAACCATTGTCCTTGAATCCATCACAGTCATTTTCTTCACCTGATAAAATGAGATAGCCTGCTTATTCATCAGACATCTCCCTTTGTGACCTTTTTTTAAAGTAAACTATTTTATTGAAGAATAATAGACACATAGAAAATTGCTCTACATAAAAGCATATGGCTCAATGAATTTTCACAAATTGTTCCCACTCTACATAATCAGGCAAGAAATAGAATGTAACCAGCATTTTAGAAACCTCTGTCATCCACCCTCCCAGTAACTGCCCTGCCCCACGAGAGATAACCACTGTCTTGATCTCTAACATCATCAATCAGTTTGGCCTGTTTAGCATATTAAATAATGGAATCACATGGTATTACTCTATGTTTACTTGTTCTGCCAACATTCCATCTCTGAGATTCACCCATTTTGTTGTGTGTCACTATACTTTGTTCTTTCATATTGTTGTGTAGTGTTAGCTTATGTAAATATAACACTATTTGTCCATTCTATGGTTGATAAAATTTTGGTTGATTCCAATTTTGTGGCTATTAAAAACAGTGTTTCTATGACCTTTCTTGTACATGCCTGCTGGTGTACATATGAACACATTCCTTTGGGATATACATTAGTGTTGAATTATGGAGTCATTGGATATACATGTACTCACCTTTATGACATACACTTAATTGTGTCCATTTTGGTGGATTTGGAATGGTTTTCATTGTGATTTTAATTTGCATTTCTATGATAATTAATGATGTTGGGCATCTTTCAAATATTTATTGTCCATTTTTGTGGTTATCCTCTTTTGTGAGTGTCTATATAAGTCTTCTATCCTTTTTTTAAAAATTAGGCTGCCATCTCTAATACAGTTTTAGTTTCAGGTTTTTCACTTAAGTGTTTTACAAAAGCCATGTGATAAACATTTTAGCTGGCTGAGTACTATAAAGGAGAAGAGGACACCAGAGATTCTGTTTTGCTATGTGATTTGATTACCTTCCTTTGTTGGACAGACAAAAGCCTTGAAAAAACACAAGGCAGATGGGTCTTTGGGCTAGAGGTCCATTCTGGGCCATGAAACTGGAGATGCTGCCACAATAATGCTATGAAATTTCCCCGAGGAGCCAGTTGGAGAATATTTTCCTGCTTAAGTTCCAAGTCAGCAGCCATATCTCTCTCCTGCCTCTTAAGTGATTTGAAAGCCTCACGGATGACTCAGGGCCTTTAAAAACCAAACTGATTTAAGGCCTCCAAAATGCTCTTTTTTTCAACTTGTGAGGAACTCATCCATCAGCAGTCATGTCATCTTCGTAGGCAGAGGTGAGCTTTCTCTAAACGCCAAGCCCTGCAATGTTCTTTTATGTCCTTTCTTTTCGTAGTGAAGAATATTGATTTTCTTTCTAGTTTTCACTTTGCTTTTAACGAAAATATTTCGTTATAATAAATATGATTGGTTGGCTTACATCTGGTTCCTGTCCATACTTATGTTCTCCCTCTGTTCAATGGAATGACCAATTTGAGCTAGTTTGTCTTCATTGATGTAAAACGATACCATTTTCCAGGATTCAGGCTATGTAAAAGGTACCTAAAATAGTAGCTTGAGTTTTCACAAGGAGTGAAGAAACTTTTATATTCAAAAGAGAGATCACAATTCCTATTGGCATTTCACACCTTGGACCGAGAGGCAGCTATGCAGGAAAAAAATCCCTGGGGAAAAAGCAGCAGAATTAAATGCAGTCCTCGGGCATTTTTATTCGATGAGTTTCCCAAATACCATTTTGAAATCTTACCTCTGAGACACCCCAGAGCAGATCCAGTCTCAGGGGAACCTAGATATAAATCACAAAGGGCAATTTTTAGTTTTTGCCATTTATCAAGCCATTTCCCCAAAGGACAGACCTAAGTTTCCACCTGGGGTTTACACCCTGAAGCTAGTGCTAGAGGTTGCAACTGAAACTAGTGACAAATGGCTTTGTTGGTTCTGTATCAAAAATATGTCCTAATGAAACAATAAAGGATATTCACAAAGGTTTGCAAACAAGGATGGTCACACAAGCATTATTTATAATGGTAACATATTGCCAATTTTCCTAAATAGTGAACAATAAAATATTGGAGCTACATATTATGTTTTCCTTATTTTTACTTATATGTGGTGTGTTTTCCTATTTTTCCACAAAAAATATATATTTTTTGTTTAATTACATTCATCGGGTGTTAGGCAGGTGGGAGGGGGGAGAAGGGGATGGGTATATTCACACCTAATAGGTACGGTGCGCACTGTCTGGGGGATAGATAGCTTGAAGCTCTGACTCAGGTGAGGCAAAAGCAATATATGTAACCTACACATTTGTACGCCCATAAGACGCTGAAATAAAAAAAAAATTTAAATAAGATTATATTAATTTATCAATTCCAGGAGTCTCTTGGCAGAATCTTTGGGGTTTTCTAAATATAAAATCATATTGTCAGCAAAGAGCAATAGCTTGACCTTTTCTTTCCCCATTTGGATATTCTTGATTTCCTTGTCTTGTCTGATTGCTCTCGCTAGGACTTCCAGGACTATGTTCAATAGAAGGGGAGACAGTAGGCAACTTTGTCTAGTTCCAGTTCTAAGTGGGAATACTTTCAACTTTTCCCTGTTCAGTATGATGTTGGCTGTTGGTTTGTCATATTGATATGTGGATTTTATAATTTTGAGGTATGTTCCATCTATGCCTATTTTCTTAAGAGTTCTTATCATAAAAGTGTGCTGAATTTTGTCAAATGCTTTTTCTGTGTCTATTGAGATGATCATATAGTCTGTTTTTGCTTCTGCTTATGTGGTGAATCACATTTATGGATTTACTTATGTTGAACCATCCTTGCATCCCTGGGATGAAGCCCACTTGGTTGTGGGGAATTACTTTTTTGATGTGCAGCTGAATTCAGTTTGCTAGAATTTTTTTTTTTTTTT